>JAOTPV010000011.1:0-1200000 GCA_028011355.1 Lentinula aciculospora
GTCCAATGACGGTTTCTTCAGAGGCTTCTTTTCCGGGAAAAGGGCATCCAAGTTCATAATAATCTCACTGCTCTCGGGACTTGATCTTCTCTAACCTCTCTGAGTTAGCCATTCAGCAGTGTCGGGTTCGTACCGTATAGGTTTTTTCGGTTTTTTCGGTTTGTGTATGAATGTGGACGCGTTTTTCTGTTTAGTACCTGTACTGATTACATAATCAACGCCATTATCAACAAAATCCCGAAATGTCCATTGCGAAGGCTCCTGCAGACCTATATCTACTGCGGAGCCTTTTGGAAAAACCCAAATCGTTAATGAAATCTGTATGCTCCTGCTCACTCATGTTCAACATAATACCTTGGACTACCGCCTTTCTCTTGTGCGGGCAGTTCCTGCTCATGTGGCCTGGCTCGCCACAGTTGAAGCACAAACGCTTCTCTCCCCTCGCCTGGTCGATGTCCATCGGCCTGCCTGTTCCTCCGAACGTGGTGCCGGTAGCATCTCTTCTTGGTGCCGCAGAATACTCTGCCTTCGGAGCTACTTTCAGCTCCTGCCAGTTCTGCTGAGTGGACGACTGTCCATGACTCTGTCCCTGTGGGTTAGCGTTCCACCACCCTGCATACCCGTATCCTCTCTTCTGTTCGGCCCACTGCTGCCTTACGTTATCAGCCCCTGTAACTACCTTCTTCAACTCCTTGTAGTCTTCAAAGGGCTCTGTTCGTCCTTTAATGATGTCATATAGGAGGGTGTGGTCAACTGCTCTCTCCGCTAGGGTAAGAACGTGCGACTCGTCCTTCTTGTACCCGGCATCTTTCAGCAACAATTCGAACTCTTTGAAAAAGTCGCTGGCCGAGGACTTCCCCTGTCGGATATAAGTTAGTTTGTCACGGGCCTCCTTCTCCTTCGCGACGTTTGTGAACTCCCTGTCCATGTCATCAATGAGCTGCTTCCCCGTAATGTCCCATGTCCCTCTGTCGATATCGAAGTGGTCATCAGAGTAGACCTGGGCCCATTCGTCGGCCTTTCCTCCAACCAGGAAGGACATAATGATGGTCGTGACACGATGGGAATTGTCGACCTGTTTAGTCTCTGTTAACTCAGAGACGTAAGCCATCATTCGTCTTCGCCATGGTCGGTAGGTGGCGGGATCGCCATCATAGTTCCCTGGTGTATTGACAAACACCCGGCGTGGACTAGAAGTAACGGTAGCGATTTCTGCTGGGTCGGGCGCATGTATTGACCGATCAGTCATGTTGGTTTATAGGTGTACCGGTCAAAGCCAGTTGACCGCGGTCTATGCCACGAGCCGCTGATCAAGTCTTTGTGCTCAATTCCTTTGATCTATGCCCTTTGTCTGCTTTGACCTTTCTTTCTTCTCCTACACTTATAAGGCGTCGTTTTCATCCATACATTTTCTCTTGTGTCCTCTCACTTTGATATCTCTCACTGTCACAAAGAGGTGACGACGGTGGCGGAGCGGAGCGGAGACTTAGGCGGGAGCGGACAACTGGTCCCAACGACAAAGTTATATTGATAATAAATACAAGTAAGTAAGTTAAAGACATACCTGGTCCCAACGACAAAGAGGTCAAGATAAGGGACCAGGTTGTGGGGGCTGGCTTATATATACAAGGTGGAGCGTGGGAACTATGAGGTAATACTGTATAGCTCAGGCACAAGGAATGGAATGGAACTAATAGAATGGAATGGAATGTTCCGGAATGATTATTGTAGGTAAGAGGGCTTGGATGGTGTATCGTAAAGAAAGGAAAATGATAGGGGGTGGGCTCACTTCATGACATTACCCCCCTCCTTATGACCATTGCCCTCAATGGTCAAGCTTTTGCCGCCTGAGGGTGCTTTTTGTGGAATTTTCGGATAGTTGCTGGGGCGTGTTCAAGATTTGGTGCAGGTTCCCATGAGTTGTGTCCTGCATCGTAGCCTTTCCACTTTACCAAATACTCTAACTTCTTCCACCTAATCCGACTATCCAAGATGTCCTCGACCTCATACTCCGGCTCATCCTCATCCTCTAGATATACTGGTTCCGGTGGTGTTGCAATTTCGCCATTTATGGTGTTCCCTCTCCAAGGGTACAATTTATCGACGTGGAACACAGGATGGATGCGGTCCAGGGATAGTGGGAGGTCTAAACGGTAGTCCAGGGGCCCAACCTTCTCCAAAATGGTGTAAGGTCCTAGCTGTCGATCCCCAAGTTTCTCACTGGAAAGTTGGAGCTTGATGTCTTCTGCGCTTAGCCAGACCTGATCTCCCGCTTGGAATTGATGTGCCTTTCGTTTTCCTCGTTCATAGTTTTCCTTTTGCCATCTTTTTCCCAGGTGTAGAGCTGCCCCGGCATCCTGTCGCACCTCTCGAAGGATCCGAATGCGATCATCCACTGCTGGAATCCCACTTCGCTGACCAACGGGAATGTTAAATAGGGGGAGGTAGCCGTAAGTGAGCTCGAATGGGGAGATTCCAAGTGCAGAGTGGGTACGTGAGTTAATCACAAACTCCGCCATTGGCAAATGCTCTGCCCAGTCATCCTGACGACGTCCCACATACAGCCGGAGATACTTTTCGACTTCTTGGTTCGCCCGCTCGGTTTGCCCGTTCGCTTGGGGGTGGTATCCCGATGTGAGATTGGATTTGATTCCCAGGCGGGAGAGTAGTGATCGCATGAGCTTTGCTGCAAACTGGGGTCCTCGGTCTGATACAAAGCGGAGGGGGAGGCCATGGAGGCGGAAAATTTCGCGGTAGTAGATGTCAGCGACACCTGCTGCTGTGATTGATGTGGTACAAGGGATTGCGTGGATTTGTTTCCCGTAGAGGTCGGTGCAGACAAGGATGGCATCGTATCCTTGTGAATTGGGCAGCTGTGTGATCAGGTCAACTCCCACTTCTTCCCACAGACCTGCTGGGACATCTAGGGGTAGTGTTACTGCTCGTGGGTGTCTCTGTATCTTTTTCCTAGCACAAGTTTCGCATCCTTCCACATACTTTTCTACAAAGGATCGCAGGGTGGGCCACCAAAAGTGGGTGCTAACGAGATCGAGGGTGTTGTGAAGTCCGGGGTGACCAGCGGAGGGGTTGTCGTGGCATTGTTTGAGTACTTCTGTCCGTAGGTCATCCTCTGGTGGGACATATACCCTACCTCGGTGGTACACCAGTCCGTTATCCTCCTCCCATTCTGCTATCCCATTGGCTAAGCGTTGGAGGCCACTCCTCCTGAGCTCTTCCAGTCCTTCGAGTACTTGGGCCTCTCTTTGCGAGGCCTTCTGGATGCGGTCCTCCAACGGGTTCTGTAGTGAGGCTGCTGCCACTTGCATAAAGTGGGCTGGTTTCAGAACGGTCTGTTGTCGGTTGTCTTCACTGTCCAACACCTGATGCGTTGCCATGCGAGACAAAGCATCTGCCTGTGTGTTTGCCTTGCCTGGGCGGTGAGTCAGCCGGAAGTCGAATCGGGATAACCATAGTGCCTAACGCGCTTGTCGTCGGCTAAGGTCCTGTGCAGAGCGCCAGAATTCCAGGTTTGCATGGTCGGTGATGATCTCGAAGGTCTGCGGTGATCCTTCCAGGAAGCTTCTCCAGTCCTTTAGTGCTTCAATGATTGCCAGCATCTCCCGGTCATAGATTTCGTAGTTTCGTTCGGCTGGTTGCATGGAGGCTGATCGAAATGCTACTGGGTGCCACTGACCATCGTCTTGTTTCTGCATTAGAGCTCCTCCTGTGGCAAAGCCTGATGCATCTACCTCGAGTTGTGTGAGCCTGTTGGGGTCCCAGAGTGCCAGTACCGGAGCTGTGACAAAAGCTTCCCTTAGGGTGTCGAATGCTTGCTGCTGATGTGTTCCCCAGTTGAAGCCTGAGTCTTTCTTGGTTAGGTCATTCAGAGGGCGTGCTATGCGGGCAAAGTTCTGTATGAATCGACGGTAAAAGTTGGCAAAACCTAAGAATCCTCGCAGCTCTCGCAGGTTCTTTGGAGTAGGCCAGTCACGAACTGCAGTCACTTTTACCGGATCCATGCGCACTTCCCCTTCTGATATCACTAGTCCCAAGTACTCGATCTGAAGCTCCTCGAACTCACATTTTTCGGGTCGTAGATAGAGGTCATGTTTCTCTAGCCGTTTTAGTACATCCCGCACTGTCTGCCGGTGTTGTTGTAGCTCGTTACTGAAGATAAGGATGTCATCTAGGTACACTGCTACTTTCCCCGCTGCCACTAGGTCTGAAAAGATGGAATTCATGAGTGCTTGGAAGGTCGCTGGGGAGTTGGTGAGACCAAAGAACATTACACTGGGTTCGAATAACCCTCGGTTGGTTGCGAAAGCAGCCTTCCATTCATCACCCTCCTTAATTCGGACATTGTTGTAGCCCCATCTGACATCAAATTTGGTGAAGTACCGTGCCCCCTGCAGACGGCTGACGATGTCAGCAACCAGTGGGAGAGGATAGCGGTTCTTTAGGGTTACTTGATTTAGTTTCCTGTAATCTTGTACAAAACGGAGCTTCCCGTCCTTCTTCTTCACAAAGAAGACAGGTGAAGACAGTGGCGATTTTGAGGGGCGAATGTAGCCTTTTCGGAGGTTGTCATCCAGAAAACGGTCGAGTTCGCCTTGTTCGTTCAATGACATTGGGTAGACTTTCGTACGCATGGTTTCGGGTGCTCCTGGGATCAGTTCAATGGCGTGATCCCAGGGTTTGTGTTCAGGGAGACGTTCTGAGGCCATTTCAGAGAATACCTTTTTGAAATCCCTATAGGGCTCTGGGATCATTTCTTCGAAGGTTTTCACGGGTTTTGCTTTGTAGGCCTGCTCCGCTAGCTGTTGGGAATATGTGAATCCTGCTGCGCACCAGACCTCTTCTGTTTGTTCGTGTAGGATGCCTGACTTCACCCATGCGCGCCGGGTTTGTCGGTTGGCTCGAATGCGGTGTATCGGCGACTCATCTGCCTCCTCTTCCTCTGCTAAGTTCAGTGGGGTTTCGGGAGTGATGACTGTTTCAATTTCCTCCACAGTGTCTTGTTCTTCTACCTCCTCTATCGTTGTCCGTTGTGGTCTAACCGAGAGTCGTCCCTTCTCCCAGTCAATATCTGGATTGGCTTTACGTAGCCAGGGGAGTCCCAGGATTAGGTCTTCACTTCCCAGATTGGTTATCAGCAAATCTGTCCACCGTTCTTGGTTATCGACAGTCAGGGCTAGACGTGCAAAATGCGTAATCTGCCCTGCTCGGTTAGCAGATCCATCGATGTTAAAGACCCCGATGGGTTTCCTGAGTGGGAAGATCCTTACTTGGTGGCGGGTGACAAACTCCTGATTCAGGAATAGAGCCGTGGCTCCAGAATCAACCATGGCCGCAGTTGCTATACTGTGATTTCTTCCTCTTAATTTCGCGTTAATTCGGAAGTGTGACGAATTGGAGTTCAATTCCGAAATATTAGATATGGTACATGAGGGTAGAGAATCATATGTGGACGTGGCATGTATAGCAAATTGGTTTACGGGTACTCTCGGTGCGGCCGAGACGGGTACCCGCTTTAAAAACCCTCCTGCGAGCCTGAAGCGGGGGCCATGGCATTGGCTCTGTTCAGGAGTTCTTGGAGCTGGGCAATTTGGATGGAGAGGTCGGGGGTAGCTGGGGACTGGGCAATAGGAGCAGGAGCAGGGGCCGGAGTGGAAGCCGCAATTTGGACAGGTTCATTGGGAAAGAGAGTGAAAGGCGTTGAAGAGGAGGCTGCGACTTGTTGACGGCGGGGTTGTTGACGCTTACCCCGGCCGCGTTCTAGACCCATGAATTTATCCTGGCAGACTGACTCTAAATGACCTCGTCGCCCACAGTAGCGGCATACTGTGTCCTTGTACGAGCAGTTCCTCTTCTCATGACTCTGTGAACCACAACCGTAACACCTGCCTCTCATCTGGGCCACGAAGCTTTCTCTACTGTTGCCATTGGTATGCGTGGCATCAACGTCCATAGCATGGGAGTTGGCAGGGGGAGAGGAGATGTGAGAGGTACCCTGATTACGGCCTGTCATGGTGGGGTCGTGCAGGAATACGTCTACCGAGATTGCTCGCCTGATTGCCTCCTCTAGTGTAGGGGCTAATCCCTGAGCTATGTTGACCACGATGAGATTTTGTCGAATCTCTGGGTTGAGGCCACTGTGAAAGCGTTCTCGTAGGTCGATATCTGAGAGCCCAGTTCGATCGCCGATGTCTTTGAAGTTCTGTGCAAATTCTGCTACCGTTTGACCTTTTGCTTGCCTGAGATGCTGGATTGCATTCCGGGCTTCCATGCCTGCGTCAATGGATTCGAATCGGAGGGTGAAGGCTGTTTTAAAGTCTTCCCATCGTCCATTAAACGGTTGTTGGTGATGACTGAATTCCAAGAGGTATGGGGTGGCCCAATCAGCAGCCTTTCCCGAGAAGAATCCTAGAGCCGCCTTAATCAGTTTCCCTTCGTTGTCCTTCAAATCCGGTTGTTCCACTGCCCAGCTCTGGTACTGAGCAATGAAGCGACGGGCTTCCGCACTACTCGAGCCTTTGAAGAGCTCGGGTTTATTCATGCTCGACTTGGCTGCAGCTCTGTGAAGGTTGGCTGTGAGCTGAGTCACCTGCTCGATAAGCTGTGCCATGAGCTGATTTGTGTTGACTTCAGAGGTCGACATAATGGATGGGGGTGCAGTGGGAGTAGGGATAAGGATGGGTGTGATCACGGTACCGTCGGAAAGGTTCTCCTCTTCACTGATGGAGTTGGCAGCAGCGTTCGGACAGGGTTGAGAACTGCAATCAGCCCAGGAGCTGCTTTTGCTGCGGTGGATGTGGGTTTGGTCTTTAGTATCAAAAGCGTGTGGGTAGGCAGAGCAGTCGATAGCTTGGGCGGGCAGGCTTGGTGCGGAGGTGTCTGTAGACGTGGTGGAAGCGGAGCCTGCAAGGATAACCTAATCGGTAGGCTATCAGTGCAGTAAGGGATCTTGACCTAATGTCACAAAGAGGTGACGACGGTGGCGGAGCGGAGCGGAGACTTAGGCGGGAGCGGACAACTGGTCCCAACGACAAAGTTATATTGATAATAAATACAAGTAAGTAAGTTAAAGACATACCTGGTCCCAACGACAAAGAGGTCAAGATAAGGGACCAGGTTGTGGGGGCTGGCTTATATATACAAGGTGGAGCGTGGGAACTATGAGGTAATACTGTATAGCTCAGGCACAAGGAATGGAATGGAACTAATAGAATGGAATGGAATGTTCCGGAATGATTATTGTAGGTAAGAGGGCTTGGATGGTGTATCGTAAAGAAAGGAAAATGATAGGGGGTGGGCTCACTTCATGACACTCACTTAGAGCTCGATAGGTACATAGTTTCGTGTCCTCTCACTTTGATATCTCTCACTTAGAGCTCGATAGCGAGCGTCTCTGTTTTTCAATTTTAGGACATCATTCCCTCTGTAACAGTTGAAGGCTTCTCCGTGGAGCGCGTTTCCACTCCCGGCAGATCTGTTTCCTACCGCTGGCGCTTGAACGGGCATTTTGTATCTGTCAAGAACGTTCCTGGACCCATTCAATCGCGTCTTCTAGCTCTTTCTGGCCCTCTTTCCCCGCCTCCATCTACCCCCGTACCACATTCAACTCGTCCTCTTTCCCCTGAACCATTCATGTCTGACCCGGGTGCTGATACCTCAACCACTCCTTTGCTGTTCTCTCCTGAGCAGTTACAGCAAATTGCTGTAGCGGTTGCGTTAGCTAGCAAAACACTTGCCTCTAATCCTCCGACCAACCTTCCAATTCCAACGCCTCCTCCCTTTGTCTCGGCCAGTGAGGCGCCTCCGTGTGAGTCCCTTTATGCTTCTTATCCCAATGTCGAAGAACGACATATTCTTGACATTACTCGTCATGAATTCCGTCCAATGAGCCTTCAGAAGCTGGACAGCCGTGTTCGCGCCAAAGCAGATGCTATGGATGGAGGGTTGGACTTACTTGAAAAGAAGCAGGGCTCTTTGAAGGATTACCCTACGTTAGATTCTTTGATTGTCCCGTTCCTCACTTATGTCTCCATTCTGGTTGAATATGCCCGTATTGGCAGAAACCCAGATATTGGATGTGCTCTTGCAATGGGGTGTCAGATGTATGTTGCATCTCTGATGGAGATGGGCAGGGAATTTCAGTGGTCATATGTGCTTGAGTATCATGTTTCTTACATGAATATTCGCCGTCAGGAAATGAAGCGCAGCATCTATCTGGGCTGGGGCCCCATTGATGCCCAACTTTACACTCGTGTTACCGCGCATCCAAAGCCTTCGTCTTCTTCATTTCCCTCCTCTACAAAGTCTAAACCATCAACCGATTTGTCTAAACAGCCCTGTTTCGACTGGAATGATGGTTCCTGTGATGCGTCCCCTTGTCCTCGCTTGCATATCTGCAAGGTTTGCCGTTCAAAGGGTCACAAAGTAGGGGATCCTGCCTGTTCTGGGAAACGTGCTTCTGCACCTTCTCGCTCTTAATTTCTTGGCAGGGTGAGCCGACGAAGGCACCGTCATTCTCGCCACAGATTGGCTTGCCTGGGCCTCCCAGTGCCTCTTAATGATATCCCTGTAACAGTTCATCCTTGTTTGGACTCTCTTTCATTTCCTCCTTTATCTCTCCCACCCCAGCGTCCCAATTCTGACCCTCGCTGTAACTTACCGGGTAACGAGGTTCTTCCTCCTATTGTTTCTGTTTTAAAGTACAGCGCCTGGGAGTCTTATCTAACAGACTACCCTGATCGGACGTTTGTATCAGCTCTCCTACATATTATCCAGTTTGGTGCTAATATAGGATTTTCCGCTCCTGAATCTGTTCAATCATGCAAAAATTTGAAATCGGCTTTTGAACACCCAGGTTTCATTGATGACATCCTTGCTGAGATGGTGCGATGTGGTCATTTAGCTGGACCTTTTGACACTCCCCCTTTGCCTAATTTTCGCTGCTCTCCGATTGGTATTGTGTCTAAAAAACACAACTCCTCTAAGCTCCGTCTCATTAATCACCTTTCTTGGCCTCACGGGTCATCGGTTAACGATGGAATTGCGGACTCAGAGGCATGGATCTCCTATGACATGTTTGAAAGAGCTGTTCAGGACTTGGTGGATTCAGGATGTGGTTCCCTTATGGCAAAACTGGACTTGAAGGATGCATTTAGACATGTTCCGGTGCGTGCTGCTGACTGGCACTTACTCGGTATATCATGGGGTTGCAAGTTTTATTACTTGCTGGTTCTCACTTTTGGTTTGAAGAACGCTCCTTATATCTTCAATATGTTCGCTGAAGCAATTCATTGGATTGTGAAACGTCATATTCCCGCTGCTTTGCGGCATTATCTTGATGACTTCCTTCTCATCTTCTCTCCTTTATACGAGTCTTCCAAAGCATTTGCTGCAGTAGATTGGATTATGGCCCTTGGTATGGAACTTGGGCTTAACTTTCAACCTTTGAAGACCATTTGGCCAACACGAGAGATTGAATTTCTTGGCCTGATTCTTGATTCAGTCAAGATGGAGGCACGCCTGCCTGAATTCAAATTGGAGATTTTGCGCAGCTTATTGGTTATGTGGGCATCAAAAAGCACTTGCTCGCTCCGTGAAGCTCAGCAGCTAAGTGGTTACCTCCAATTCTGCTCACAAGTCATTCCCCACTCTCGTATTTTCCTCCGTCGACTCTTTGATTTTGAAGCAAAATTTGTATCTCCTTTTTTCTCACCGTTCAATTCCTAAGGGTCTCCGTTCCGATCTTGCTTGGTGGCATGTTTTTAGTGCACACTGGAATGGGATACGAATTCTTTCTCCCTCAACTTCCTTCTCAGTTTGGACAGATGCGAGTGGTGTAAAGGGAATTGGCGGAGTGATTGGGGATGCTTGGTTTGCAACTCGTGTTCCTCGTCGCTTTCGCACCCGGGATATCCAATTCAAGGAGCTTTATGCGGTGCTTCACGCTATCCTTTGCTGGGGTCATTGTTGGTCTGGGCTTCATGTGGTATTTCATTGTGATAATCAGGCTGTGGTGCAATGGTTGATTACCGGAACTTGTGGCTCACCTCTAGCTATGTCAATGTTGCACCTAGTATCTATGATGGCTGCATCACTCCATTTCTCTTTCACTTCAGTTTGGATTCCCACTGAGAAGAATGCTATTGCTGATGCCGCTTCTCGTTTCCAGTACAACTGCCTATTCGAACTCGCTCCACACCTTCCACGAACACCCGTCTTGACCCAGTCCCACCTGAGTGGTTTGAAACAAACTCTCACCTCTCTCCACGTGTCGCCTTCTATCTCTTCCATGGAATTGCATCCAGCACTCGAAAAACATATACCTCCTCCCAACATCAGTACATCGACTTTGTCCGCACTCGCCCCCATCTCTGTCCCTTGCCAGGGCAATACTTGCCCGCAACAACCAATGGGATCCTTGAATGGGTCGCTCACCTTGGTGACCGCGCCCTTCAGCCTAAAACCATTAAATCCTATGTCTCCAGTATTCGTTCCCTCCATGTCGACGCCGGTCTTTCTTTTGCCGCATGCGAGTCACCTACCGTTCAGCGACTCATTCGCGGAATCAAGCGTTTCTATGGGGAAAAGGCTCGCAATCCCAAACTGCCTATCACCGCAGTTCTAATGGGCCAGCTTGCTGATGTTGCAGGCGATGTTTCACTTCTTGATAATGCAAATTTCGACGCTGCATCAAAGATGGCTTTCAGTGGTCTTCTACGATGCGGAGAATTCACTGTTGGTGAAAAGGAGATGTTCAATCCAGCTGTACATCTCACTCGGGCCTCTATCCAGTTCATCCCTTCCATTGAGAACCCTTCTTACATTCGTCTTAATCTTCCGGATTCAAAAACTGATCCATTTCGCAAAGGTATTACAGTCATCATGGCAACGGCTCCCGTTTTAAAAACCTGTGCGGTCACGGCTCTCAAACATCTTTTCACTCAGCATCCTTTTCCTCTCACTTCACCTCTTTTTGCTACATCTCACGACTCTCCCATGACTCGGAACTCATTTATCTCCACTCTCAAATCCCGATTGATGCTCATTGGGCTGGATTCCATGCTCTACTCTGGTCACAGTTTTCGTCGTGGGGCAGCCACTTCTGCTGCCACAGCTGGATACTCCGATTATGAGATACAACTGTTGGGTCACTGGCATAGCGATGCATACAAACTTTATCTTGACGTTCCTGTGGATCGAATCCTTCACTTGTCCGCTCGTCTGCATGTGGCTGCTGCCGCTCAGGCTCAGCCTCCCGAGCCTCTGGCTCTCCCCTTTGCCCCTGGTTTCATGGCTTGAGCTTGGCGCCCCTTACGGGTTTCCTTGCGAGAGAGCACAGGTGACCAAACAATACATCTTGTTTGCTCCCAAGTACGGCTCACATCGTTCCTCTCTCTTTCTTCCCTCTCCCTCAGCAGCCGAGCATGCATAGATGTACCGGTCAAAGCCAGTTGACCGCGGTCTATGCCACGAGCCGCCGATCAAGTCTTTGTGCTCAATTCCTTTGATCTATGCCCTTTGTCTGCTTTGACCTTTCTTTCTTCTCCTACACTTATAAGGCATCGTTTTCATCCATACGTTTTCTCTTGTGTCCTCTCACTTTGATATCTCTCACTTAGAGCTCAATAGGTACATAGTTTCGTGTCCTCTCACTTTGATATCTCTCACTTAGAGCTCGATAGCGAGCGTCTCTGTTTTTCACCCACCCTTATGTACCTCTTACCCTATCATCCTGTTCTGTCTCATGTATCTACATACATTTCACCAGTGCCGGCTTGAGCTTGGCGCCCCTTATGGGTTTCCTTGCGAGAGAGCACAGGTGACCAAACAATACATCTTGTTTGCTCCCAAGTACGGCTCACATCGTTCCTCTCTCTTTCTTCCCTCTCCCTCAGCAGCCGAGCACGCATAGAAAGGAGGATGAGCGTGTTTGGTAAAAATGAAAATGTGTAACATATCGAGAAAACTAGTTTCCAACAGTGTGTTGAATCCTAGGCAAGTTTGTAAAAGTTTTGTTGTGACGGGTGGTATGTGGTAGAAGCTCTATTCTTCTGTCAGCGACTCGCTAGCTCTCACAAGAGACACCCAGGCGTCACACAATAGACGATGAGCAAGAGGATGAAAAATCAAAAGAGGATGGATAAAACAACCCAACTACAAGTCTAGCTACCGAGGCGAATAGATGAGAATAGAGCTAAGGAATATAACTACAAAATACTAAGTCTTATATACTATTGGGATATGAAGCCGTGAGAGATATCTCGCGCCGTAACCGTGAGGATCTACAATAAGAGTCGCTCATATCCATAAGTAAAGCTGTAGGTATTAGGTGAGTAAACAATAAGGCAATATAGAAAGAAGCATGGAAGCGGAACAATAATGACGTCGTCCTGTCAATGAACTGACAGGCACGAGAGAGCCGCGCCTAAGTGAAACGACAACGCGAGAACAATAAGGTTGACGCGTGTAACCTAAATGATAATGAAAATATAATAAGCGCTAGTGTAAGCGCTTTGGTGATTAGGTAAGTAAATAAAAGAAAAGGAAAAGAATAATAAAAGAAAAGAATAATGAAAAAAGATCGTTTCATGACAGTTCCTTTGGGCTTGTCGAGTCATTGGGGGCGCCATTAGTTATGTAAAGGGTGATGAGTAATAATGACAATAGTGAGAAGCAGTTTAAATATACTGTTAAGACCATGCTGGTGAAGTTCCATAGGGTCTTAGGGAATGGGAGATGTAGATTGATTGTTAGAGGTCGATGTCGACACACAAAACCACAAGCGGCTAAGTGTCTCAGACGTCTCAGAGAAGAAACCCAGAAGTCAAGTTGAATAACGAAGCTAAGGTCACTACAAGACCTTAGCTGACCTTATATACAAAAGTACTAATCTAATCTACAATAGAGTAGTTGGTCAGATGCTATGACGAACAAGTCCATGATAGATACGAGCACGGATGCTAACCAAGTATGAGTAATCAAGAGGATGTCAGCGGCGGGTCGTAACTGAGTACGGGACCCGATGAGTAATGTAGAATGCATAAAGGAAAACAAAGAAGTAGAATATCCAGACACCCAGTCACAGGACACAAGCGCCCTATGACAGGCGCCTACGTGCTAAGGGTTACTCATAGTGTCAGTCGTTCCTGACATTGATGAGTTCAATGAGTTCAGTCTCGATCAATATCTCAAACAGCAAAGATGATCATTAGTTGATGTACAGAATGAATATAATGATGAACTAGAACCTCAGCACCACTATCGGTAGTGCCATTGCTTTGCCGTATGGTTCCGTGAATGTTCAAGACGATGAGGAAGGATAAGAAGATAATGAAGATGTCCAGAAATCATTCAGTTATAATGTGAACGACGATGAAGAGAGATAATGATCCAGACAGAGTTCAGCAATGATCTAAGTTGATATTTAAACTGGAGAACTAACTACAAGATGCTACAGCTTTTATACCTTGTATACTAATTGTTAAAACCATAGCAATAAGAGTGCTAAGTAACTGATAACAATCCGGATAGTTCCCAGTAATAGAAATAAAGGACAATTAAAGAACAATAATGTGAGAATCACTTGTATCCGATAACTCAAATACTTCATGAGGTTCAGTCGAGAACCGAAGAAGGTAAAAATGTACTAAGTCAGAAATTGAATGATCGAAGGTTCGGAGGCACACCTATAACAGCAACCCAATACAAGTCTAGCTACCAAGGAGTATAGACAAGAAGAGAGCTAAGGAATATAACTATGAAATACTCTATCTTATATACATATGGGAAATGAAACTGTGAGAACTCTCTTGCACCATAACAATGAGGATACATAATATGAGTCACTCATGAACATAAGTAAAGCTGTAGGTATTTGGTGAGTAAACAATAAGGCAATATAAAAGCAATGTGTATGCAAGACAATAATGACAATGATCTGTCAATGAACTGACAGGCACAAGAGAGTTGCACCTAGATGAAACAATAATGTGAGAACAACAAGGTTGTTGCATGTGATCTAGAATGGAAATGAAAATATAATAAGTGCTGATACAAGTGCCATAGTGCTCAAGTAAGAAAGTATAGAAAGAAAAGAGAAATAGAAAAAGATGTTTTCATAACAGGGAACTCTTTGCAAAGGAGGTAATTGTATCACAGAATCATGGAATAACTCAATTTGCATACATATAACACACACACATGCAAAACTAAGTGAAATACTAAGTTCAGAGAGGTGCAAGAAAGGTATTAAAATTCAAAGTCTAAATATAACTTTGTACACAAATAGGTAATAGATTTTCTTTCACAAGCATTATAAAACTTTGACTGGATAAATCTAATCAACAACTATCCGTATTATCATTTTAACATCCTGTTATATGTATGCAAATCAAGTTATTCCGTGATTCCATGATACAATTACATCCTTTGCAAAGAGTTCCTACATAAAGGACTCCTTCATTATCTTTCCTCATTGTTATCTGATCAGTTACTATTCCTTTTATATTCTTCATTTGTTCTTTACTCTACAAGCTAGTCTATTCAGAGTTAGTATCACTTTGTGATCCTTATGTAATGCATAGTATAAAGCTATGGTATCAAATAGATAGTTCTGTAGCTTTAATATCAACTTAGATTTGCCTCTCTTTATATCACAGATGTTCACTCTCTGTGATACATTCTCAACACTGCTCTGACATTCCACGAAGCAACCTTGGTGAATTGATGCTGCTACTACCCTTTACCATTGGACCATCAACATGTTGAGGGCACTACCAATAGTAGTGTTGATGTCCAACTACTCCTCCTAAACTCCGCAAATTATTTCTCCTTTTGTGAGGGAATTATTCCCTTGCATTCCCACCCAATTCCGCAATTATATCACAATCACCATGCAACCCTGGAGCTACATGATCTTAACACATCCTCTCTTGTTAGTATGTTCCACGAAGGTCATTGCAAACAGAACACTACTCTACTTCTTCCTCTTTGGACATGCAATGTGTCGAGGACTCCAGTAATAGTGGAGTCAAGGTTCAACTCACCCTTGGATTGTTTTCTTTTGTGAAGTATTGATCCTTTGTGTATTTACCTTTCTGCAATTATCTTCGCGACTCTAATTCAACAATCCCTACCTGCACAATCATAACACTATTGACAGGTCATTGTCATTATCATCCCACATCCACACTTCTTTTATATTGCCTTATTGTTTACTCATTGTATACTTGCAGCTTTACTTATGGATATGAGCAACTCATATTGTATATCCTCACAGTTATGGTGTGAGATAGTTCCCATAGTTTCATTTACCATACATATATAAGATATCATATTTCATTGTTATTCCTTAGCTCTATTCTTGTCTATTCTCCTCAGTAGCTAGACTTGTATTGGGGTTTTATCTCAATCTTATCATATCTTAATCCTCTTGCTCATTGACTATTGTGTGATGCCTGGTTATCATTTGTGAGAGTTAGTGAGTTGCTGACAGAAGAATAGAGCTACTACCACACACCACCCATCACAATCAAACTTTGCCTAGGATTCAACATCACTGTTGGAAACTAGTATCTGCTATGTTACACATTTTATTTTCTTTCAAAAACATCTTTACCTTTTAAACCACCATGTTGTCAGGAATGACTACACTACAAGTAATGCTTAGTGTATAAGCACCTGTCATTGGGTGCTTGAGTCCTGTGATTAGGTGCTTCGGTATCCTATTTCTTTACTTTCCTTTATGCATTCTACATTACTCATTGGGTCCCGTACTTGGTTACAACCCACTGCTGACATCCTCTTGATTACTCATATTTGGTTAGCATCCATATTCGTATCTATCATGGACTTGTTTGTCATAACCCTTGACCCATGACTCTATTGTAGATTAGATTCGTACTTTTGTATAAAGGGTCAGCTAAGGTCTTGTAGTGACCTTAGCTTCATTATTCAACTTGACTTCTGGGTTTCTTCTCTGAGACATCTGAGACACTTAGCCACTTGTGGATTTGTGTGCCGACATCAACCTCTAACACATGTCTGAAGGATCAATACATGCTCCCATCACTATCCCTCATCTCCCTAAGGTATTTGTCAACCCACCTGGTCTTTATGATGGAGACCCATCCACATATCAAACATGGTGACAAAGGATGTTGGCTTACTCCATTGAGCTATTGGAAACTAAACAGGTCAAGGGGCAGAGCAGGATTATGTCCATTATCATGTCCTACATAGCCAAGGGAAAAGCCAATGAATGGGTGCAAGTTTACTATGATGACCATTTTAACAATGCAACATGCATCTGGGACATGACTGTTATTGAGCTCATCCAGGCTCTTAATGAAGAGTTCACCAGTGCAGCAAAAGAGAAGGAAGCCTGAAACAAGTTGACCTACATATGACAGGGGAAGACTAGCACTGCCAACTTCTTCAAGGAGTTTAAAATACTACTAAAGGAAGTAAAGGACAGCAAGGATGACTTGCATGTCCTTACCCTGGTGGAGAGAGTGGTTGATTATAACTTAATGTACAATGTCATTAAGGGACAGACAGAATCCTTTAGGAATTACAGAGAGTTGAAGATAGTCATTACAGGTGCAGACAATGTGAGATGACAATGGAATGAACAGAAGAGAGAATATGGATATGTAGAGTGTTGGAACACTGTCACAAAGAGGTGATGATGGTGATGGGGCAAAGTGGAGATGTTAAGACCATGCCGGTGATGTTCCATAGGGTCTTAGGGAATAGTAGATGATAAGAATTGGATTCAACTAGTTTGGTCTTGATCGAGATCTCGAACAATGAAGACGATCAATCAGTCAATGTATGGAATGAAGAAGAGTGTGAACTAGAACCTCAACACCACTATCAGTAGTGTCCTTGCTTTGCCGTATGGTTCCGTGAATGTTCAAGATGATGAGGAAAGATAAAGAAGTATAGATGACATCCGGATATTGTTCATTTATAATGTGAATGATGATGAAGAAGGATAAGAGTCTGGATGGAGTTCAGCAATGATCTAAGTTGATATTTAAACTGGAGAACTATCTACAAGATGCTACAGCTTATATACCTTGTATCCTAATTGTTAAAACTATAACAATAAGAGTGCTAAGTAAAGCAATAACAACCTGGATCATTCTCACTAATTGTTATATCTATGCAAGCTAAGTCCTTACAAAGCTTCGCGAACTATTCCGCTTCTTAGATATTACTTATATCCTTTTACTACCATGCAATTACTTCGCGAAGGAATTCCGACGCAAAGTAAATATTTGTTATCTCTTATCATTCTTATCGGATTTACACTATCCCTTTTATATCCCTTCCTTTGTTCTTTACTTATGATCTAACCCATTCAGGCATGACATCGCTTCGCGATCCTGACTTACCTTTAGTATAAAGCTACGGTATCAAATAGGTAGTTCTTTAGTTTAAATATCAACCTTGATAGCACTTCGATAGTGATACCAATTAATCCTCTATCTATATCATCATTTTAACATCCTCCCTGTCAGTACGTTCCGCGATAGTCATCGCAAACGGAACACATTCACCTTTATTCTCTTGCGGACACACGAAGTGTCGAGGACTCTACTAATAGTGGAGTCAAGGTCTGACTACTTAGTCTAGGATCGTATTACCTCGCGAAGTATTATACTTCATATTTTCCCGTGATCATCCCGTGATCATTCCCGACGATCCCTTTGTGCACGATCATAACAGCTTGTCACTTCATTGACAGGGCATCGTCATTATTGTCCCATCTCCATGCTTCCTTTATATTACCTTATTGTTTACTCACCAAATACCTACAGCTTTACTTATGGATACAAGTGACTCTTATTGTAGATCTTCACGGTGATGGTGCGAGATACTTCTCACAGCTTCATATCCTATATGTATATAAGACTCAGTATTTTGTAGTTATATTCTTTAGCTCTATTCTCATCTATTCTCCTTAGTAGCTAGACTTGTAGTTGGGTTGTTTTATCCTCATCACTTTTTCATCCTCTTTGTGGTGACGAGGGGAGAAAGCACGGAGGAAAGCACAGGCTCAAGCACAAGCCGAAGTGAGAAGTGGGTCTAGCACCACACACAAGGGCTAAAAGAGATAATGATCAAGACAGCAGCGATAGCACGAGGGCCAATCGCTAGGGTCGCACAAGGAAGACTAGTTCCAAAGACCAAGTAAGTATATTGAAGGTAAACGATGATACAAGTACTAACCTAGTTCCAAAGACCAAGAGGTCAAGATGGGGAACTAGGTGTCAGCTACTGTACTATATATACAAGGGTTCGGATGAGTAAGCGACAGCGCGGGAAGCCGGTAGAAGTGTCTGGAATGTGATGGAAGGTTCTGATAAATGATAGATGGAAGTAAAAGGATATGGAAACATGGAGAAGGGTTCAGGTAGTCACGAAGATAAAGGAAAGAGGGAATGTAGGAGAAAATGAAGTAAGTACTGTATCCTGTATAGCATGTCACGACACTCTTGCTCATCATCTATCGTGTGATGCCTGGTTGTCTCTTGTGAGAGCTAGCAAGTTGCTGACAGAAGAATAGAGCTTCTACCACACACCACCTGTCACAACAAACTTTTACAAACTTGCCTAGGATTTAACACTCCATTGGAAACTAGTTTTCTCAATACATTACACATTTTCTTTTACAAAAACACACTTACCATAAACCAACATGACCAATGGTTCAATACATGCACCTGATGTTGCCGAAGTTACCAACCCTACTCCTACCCCTGCAGCTCATCGAGTATTTGTCAATACATCAGGGAACTCCAATGGAGACCCTGCTACATACCAACCATGGCAATGAAGGATGAGGGCTTACACAGCCAAACTGATGGAGACAAAACAGGTCCAAAACACCCATCATCTGACCACCATCATTATGTCCTTCATGGTTGGGGGAAAAGCCAATGAATGGGCACAGGTCTACACTGATGACCATTTTGATATCAAAAAGGACATGTGGAATATCACCAGGAAGGATCTATTTGATGATATGGACAGAGAGTTTACAAATGTCACCAGGGAGAAAGAAGCCCAGGACAAGTTAACATATATCAGACAGGGAAGACTTCCGCCAGCAACTTCTTCAAGGAGTTTGTTATGATCATGCACTAATGGATCGTCGGAAATGGGTCACAGGGTTAATCGTGGGAAACAGTGAAGAGAATTACTTCGCAAGGTAAGATGATCCTGAACTAGGTAGTCGGACCTTGACTCCACTATTAGTAGAGTCCTCAACACTTCATGTGTCCGATATAGAAGAAAGGTAACATGTTCCATTCACAATGACCTTCATGGAACGTACTGACAGTAGGGATGTTAAAACGATGTTATGGATAGATGATTAATTGGTATCACTATCGAAGTGCTATCAAGGTTGATATTTAAACTAAGGAACTACCTATTTGATATCATAGCTTTATACTAAAGATAAGTCAGGATCACAAAGCAATGCCATGCCCAAATGGGTTAGCTTGTAAGTGAAGAACAAAGGAAAGGATATAAAAGGAATAGTGTGAATTTGATAAGGATGAGAAAAGATAACAAGTAAGTGCTTTGCAAAGTAATTGCATAGTGGTAACAGGATATAATAACATATCTAAGTAGCGGAATGGATCACGAGAGTTCGTAAAGACTTAACTTGCATAGTGTTATGATCGTGCACAAATGGATCGTCGGGAATGATCGCGGGATGATCGCGGGAAAATACGAAGTAAATACTTCGCGAGGTAAAACGATCCTAAACTAGTTAGTCGGACCTTGACTCCACTATTAGTAGAGCCCTCGACACTTCGCGTGTCCGCAAGAGAAGAAGATAAACGTGTTCCGTTCGCGATGACTATCGCGGAACGTACTGACAGTGAGGGGATGTTAAAACAATGATAGGGATAGTTGATTAATTGGTATCACTATCGAAGTGCTATCAAGGTTGATATTTAAACTAAAGAACTACCTATTCGATACCGTAGCTTTATACTAAAGGTAAGCCAGGATCGCGAAGCGATGCCACGCCCGAATTGGCTAGCTCGTAATTAAAGAACAAAGGAAGGGATATAAAAGGGATAGTGTAAATCCGATAAGGATGATAAGAGATAAGAGTAAATACTTCGCGTCGGAATTCCTTCGCGAAGTAATTGCGTAGTGGTGCAAGGTTATAAGTAATATCTAAGTAGCGGAATGGATCGCGAAGCTTCGTAAAGACTTAGCTTGCATAGATATAACACATAGATATAACAGAGTTTCAGTTGTTGCTGAAGGATGCCAATTACAGCAGGAGCGATTTGCATGTTCTTACCCTAGCAGACAATGCTGTTGACCACACCCTCCTGTATGACATTATCAAGGGCCAAACAGAGCCCTTCACAGATTACCAGGAGCTGAAGAAAGTAGTAACAGGTGCTGACAACATAAGATGACTGTCATGAAACGATCTTTTTTCATTATTCTTTTCTTTTATTATTCTTTTCCTTTTCTTTTATTTACTTACCTAATCACCAAAGCGCTTACACTAGCGCTTATTATATTTTCATTATCATTTAGGTTACACGCGTCAACCTTATCGTTCTCGCGTTGTTGTTTCACTTAGGCGCGACTCTCTCGTGCCTGTCAGCTCATTGACAGGACGACGTCATTATTGTTCCGCTTCCATGCTTCTTTTTATATTGCCTTATTGTTTACTCACCTAATACCTACAGCTTTACTTATGGATACGAGTGACTCTTATTGTAGATCCTCACAGTTACGGCGCGAGACATCTCTCACGGCTTCATATCCCAATAGTATATAAGACTTAGTATTTTGTAGTTATATTCCTTAGCTCTATTCTCATCTATTCTCCTCGGTAGCTAGACTTGTAGTTGGGTTGTTTTATCCATCCGCTTTTTGCTTTTTCGCCCTCTTGCTCATTGTCTATTGTGTGACGCCTGGTTGTCTCTTGTGAGAGCTAGCGAGTCGCTGACAATGACAATGGGCTGAGCAGAAGAGAGGTTACGGGTATGCGGGGTGGTGGAACACTAACCCGCAGAGACAGAGTCATGGACAGTCATCCAACCAGCAAAATCAACAGGAACCAAAAGCAGCTCCAAGAGCAGAGTACCCTGCAGCACAAAAAAGAGATGCCACTGGCATCACATTCAGAGGAATGGGCAGGCCAATGGATATAGATCAGGCAAGGGAGAAGTGGTTGTGCTTCAATTGTGGTGAACCAGGCCACATGAGCAGAAACTGTCCACATAAGAGAAAGGTGGTGGTCCAAGGTATCATGCTGAATATGAGTGAGCAGGAATGTACGGACTTTATTAACAACTTGGGTTTTCCCAAGGCTCCTCAGTAGATATAGATCTGCAGGAGTCTTTGCATATGGATGTTTCAAATTTCATTGATACTGGTATGGATTATCTAATTAGTACAGATACTAAACAGAAAACTGCCCCTGCCTTCACCCACACGAATGTGAAACATGAAAACCTATACGATATGAACCCAACACCACCAAATGGTTAAGTCAAAGGGTTAGAGAAGACCAAGTCCCAAGGGCGGTGGGATTACTATGAACCTGGATCTCCTCCTCACAAGAAAAAGAGGCCTCGGAGAAAACCGTCATGGATATACAAAAACAAAACTGGAAATCGGCAGTCACAGCAATCAGGAGTCTAAAAAACAAGAGGAGCTATGTCTGTGGAACACATGGCAAAAGCCTGAAACTTCTGGCAATAATCAAAACCCTGGAGGTGTCACAAAGAGGTGACAATGGTGGCACAGTGGAGCGGAGACTTAGATGGAAACAGGCAGCTGGTCCCAACGACAAAGTTATATTGATAATGAATACAAGTAAGTAAGTAAAAGACATACCTGGTCCCAATGACAAAGAGGTCAAGATAAGGGACCAGGTTGTGGGGGCTGGCTTATATATACAAGGTGGAGTGTGGGAACTATGAGGTAATACTGTATAGCTCAGGCACAAGGAATGGAACAGAACTAATAGAACAGAATGGAAGGTTCCGGAATGATTATTATAGGTAGGGGTGTTTGGGTGGTGTATCGTAAGGAAAGGAAAATAATAGGAGGTGGCTCACTTCATGACAGGAGCATGGCTGACAAATAGTAACTCAAGGACTGCTTGACAGTGGAGCTACTGGCTCTTGCATCAATTCAGAATTCATCAAACAGCATAACCTCATCACAAAGGACTTAGCAATCAAAACACTAGTCTATAATGCTGATGGTACACTCAATGATGCTGGTTCCATTGACAAGTATGTCAAAATACAAATGACTATCAGTGATCACTCGGAGATCATACAGTTTGGAGTAGTGGGATTGGGTAAAAACAATATCTTCCTGGGGTTAGACTGGTTGCAACACCATAACCCAAGTATTGACTGGGAGACATCGGAACTAACCTTCAATAGGTGTCCAGTAAAATGTGGATACAACCCGTACTTCTGGACACTGGAGGATGTTCATACCAGTGCAGTATTACAGGAAGGCAAGCAACTCTTTTTGTTTGATTGGGATTGATACATTCACAAACAAGTACAATCGAGGAAGTGGACAAAGGAACAGGCCAAGGAAGAAACAGCAAAAGAGTTCAACACTTCTGAATCCTATGTCAAGGAGTATACAGATGTTTTCAGTCAAGAGGAATTTGACCAGTTGCCACAGCGACGACCCTGGGATCATGCTATTGGACTGATGCCAGGTTCCAAACCACTTGACTGTAAAGTATATCCATTAAATTTGAAAGAACAGGAGGCCCTCAACAAATTTCTCGAAGAGAACCTCCGAACTGGACAAATTTGACCTTCTACATCACAAATGGCATCCCCTTTCTTCTTCATCAAAAAGAAAGATGGTACCTTACAACCGGTACAAGACTATCACAAACTGAATGAGATGACAGTTAAAAACTGGTATCCACTTCCTCTCATTCAGGAGCTGATCAATCATTCAAAGGGTGCTAAAGTCTTCATGAAGATGGATATCCAGTGGGGCTTTAACAATATCCAGATAAAAGAAGGTGACAAATGAAAAGTGGCCTTCCAGACCAATCAGGGATTATTTGAACCAACTGTTATGTTCTTTGGACTTACCAACTCTCCTGTGACATTCCAAGGTTTCATGAACCACATTCTATGAGACCTCATCAATGGTGGACACATTATAGTTTACATGGACAACATCCTGGTTTTTACTGACAGCATAGAGGAACACTGATGAATTGTAAAACAAGTACTCAACATTTTACGAGAACACAAATTGTTCCTGAAACCCAAAAAATGCTCTTTTGAAAAACCAGTTATCAACTACCTTGGTATTATCATTGGTAATGGAACTATTCACATGGATCCAAAGCAGGTACAGGCTGTATGGGAATGGATAACCCCATGGAAAAAGCATGACATCCAACAGTCTCTAGGATTCTGCAACTTCTTCTGACAATTTATGTGTGGGTTCAGTCTTGTAGCAAAGCCACTAACACAGCTCACAGGAAATGGAACTTGGAAGTGGGGGAAAGAACAGGAGTAAGCATTTGAAAGAGTTGAAGTGCCGTATTTGTGAGGAAGTAGTTTTGATGATTCCAAGTCAAGGCTGATTCATCTGATTATGCTAATGGGGCCCTCTTATCACAGTTTGTCGACAATAGGTGGCACCCAATTGCTTTTTGCCCATGCTTCCTCAGCAAGGTTGAACATAATTACAAAATCTATGACAAAGAACTCATGGTGATTATGGATTCACTTGATGACTGGCAACAACATTTACTAGGTGCGGAGGAGCAGATCGAGATTTTTACAGATCATGCAAACCTCCAGTACTTCAAGAAACCACAAAAATTTAATTGACAACAAGTGCATTGGGTACTAGAATTAGTGGAGTATAATTTCAATCTTGTTCACAAGCCTGGTAAATTGATGACAAAAGCTGATGCCCTGTCAAGGATGACAGGTCTTGAGATGGGGGACAAGGACAATGAGAACATCATTCTCTTGAAACCAGTATTTTTCATTCATGCTCTAGACCTATCAGCTCCCAAAGATCTCTTGCTATCAGAGATTTGAAAGAGCAGAAACCAAGTAGATTGACTCATACAGGATGCCCTAGCTGCCAAAAACCCCAAGTGGACTGAAACTGACAAAGTTATTACATGGAAAGGGCACATTCATGTACCAAAAAACCAACTACTCCGATCCAATGTAATTACTCAGTACAATGACATGCCGCTAGCGGGACATCCTGGACAGTATAAGACAATGGAACTCATTACTCAAGATTACTGGTGGCCAGGAGTTACACAGGATGCTGGGAAATATGCCAAAGGTCATGAAAAATGTCAAGCCATGACAGCCCATCATACTAAACCAGTTGGATGACTACACCTACACTCAGTACTAATGGAACCTTGGCAGATAATCATTATGGACATGATAGGTGAACTACTGGAATCAGGAGGGTATAACACCATATTGGTGTTTATTGATCATTTTTCCAAAAGACTACAACTAGTTCCTTCACATACTACAGTCACATCGGAAGGAATGGCAAAAATCTACCGTGACCATATCTTCTCCATTCACAGTATACCATGGAAAATCATCCATGATTGAGGACCCTAGTATCATTCCCGATTCATGAAGGAACTTTACCAACTCCTGGGGATCAAAGCAAACTAAACTATGGCATACCATCCTCAGACTAATGGCCAAATGGAATGGACAAACCAGGAGATCAAACATTACCTCCATCTGTTTGTTAATTATCATCAGAACAATTGGCACAAATGGCTACCGCATGTGGAGTTCACCTATAATGATCAAGTACATTCTGTGACAAAAGTTTCCCCTTTTTATGCTGACAATGGTAGAAACCCCTATAAAGGTATGGCACCTCAAATGACTTCAGACAACCCCATGGCACAGGCATTTGTGGATGGAATGAAGAAGGTTTGGGAGGAAGTAGGAGTGGCCTTAGGGAAGGCCAATGAAGATATGAAGAAATATTATGATAAGAAGCAAAGAGTTGGAGTGGAGTATAAGCCAGGAGATACGGTTTGGCTTCAGGGAACCAATTTGTTGACAGACCAGCCAATGAAGAAGTTAGGCAACAAATGATTTAGGCGCTAGCTCCTATAAACTAGACATCACCTCTATGTGGAAACATATTCATAACATTTTAAACAAAGTCCTCCTCTCTCTGTCAGCAACTCGCTAGCTCTCACAAGAGACAACCAGGCGTCACACGATAGACGATGAGCAAGAGGGCGAAAAAGCAAAAAGAGGATGGATAAGACAACCCAACTACAAGTCTAGCTACCGAGGAGAATGGACGAGAATAGAGCTAAGGAATATAACTACAAAATACTAAGTCTTATATACTAATGGGATATGAAGCTGTGAGAGATGTCTCGCACCGTAACCGTGAGGATCTACAATAAGAGTCGCTCATATCCATAAGTAAAGCTGTAGGTATTAGGTGAGTAAACAATAAGGCAATATAAAAAGAAGCATGGAAGCAGAACGATAATGACGTCGTCCTGTCAATGAGCTGACAGGCACGAGAGAGTCGCGCCTAAGTGAAACGGCAACGCGAGAACAATAAGGTTGACGCGTGTAACCTAAATGATAATGAAAATATAATAAGCGCTAGTGTAAGCGTTTTGGTAATTAGGTAAGTAGATAAAAGAAAAGAAAAGAATAATGAAAAAGAATGTTTCGTGACATTACCCCCTCCCTAGGGCGCGAGTTCCACGAAGCGCCTGTTGTCTAACAAAATTTTCGGAGGGTAATTGTGGTGACGTGTTTTCGGTGTTTGCCTGGGGCATAGGGCGAAATAATTCGGTAGGGAATAAGGAAATAGGGATTTCGAGTCATCTTAAGGTGGCGGGTTTGGGTTTGGTCGGATTCTTGTCATGGAATTCCTTCAACAAATCGGAGGAATGTGTAATATTGGACCGAGGTTCCCAAGTGTCTTCATGTGGTCCATACCCCCGCCATCGGACTTTGTATTTGATTCCTCGTCCTACCTTTCATGAGTCGAGTGTCACAAAGAGGTGACGATGGTGGCGGAGCGGAGCGGAGACTTGAGCGGAAGCGGGCAGGTACTGGTCCCAACGACAAAGTTATATTGATAATAAATACAAGTAAGTAAGTTCAAGACATACCTGGTCCCAACGACAAAGAGGTCAAGATAAGGGACCAGGTTGTGGGGGCTGGCTTATATATACAAGGTGGAGCGTGGGAACTATGAGGTAATACTGTATAGCTCCGGCACAAGGAATGGAACTAATAGAATGAAATGGAATGTTCCGGAATGATTATTGTAGGTAGGAGGGCTTGGATGGTGTATCGTAAAGAAAGGAAAATGATAGGGGGTGGGCTCACTTCATGACATTACCCCCCTCCTTATGACCATTGCCCTCAATGGTCAAGCTTTTGCCGCCTGAGGGTGCTTTTTGTGGAATTTTCGGATAGTTGCTGGGGCGTGTTCAAGATTTGGTGCAGGTTCCCATGAGTTGTGTCCTGCATCGTAGCCTTTCCACTTTACCAAGTACTCTAGCTTCTTCCACCTAATCCGACTATCCAAGATGTCCTCGACTTCATACTCCGGCTCATCCTCATCCTCTAGATATACTGGTTCCGGTGGTGTTGCAATTTCGCCGTTTACGGTGTTCCCTCTCCAAGGGTACAATTTATCAACATGGAACACAGGATGGATGCGGTCCAGGGATAGTGGGAGGTCTAAACGGTAGTCCAGGGGCCCAACCTTCTGCAAAATGGTGTAAGGTCCTAGCTGTCGATCCCCAAGTTTCTCACTGGAAAGTTGGAGCTTGATGTCCTCTGCGCTTAGCCAGACCTGATCTCCAACTTGGAATTGATGTGCCTTTCGTTTTCCCCGTTCGTAGTTTTCCTTTTGCCGTCGTTTCCCCAGGTGTAGCGCCGCCCCAGCATCCTGTCGTGCATCCCGCAGTATCTGGATGCGATCATCCACCGCCGGAATCCCACTCCGTTGTCCAACTGGAATGTTAAATAGAGGCAGATAACCATAGGTGAGTTCGAATGGGGACGTTCCAAGTGCAGAGTGGGTGCGAGAGTTAATCACAAATTCCGCCATAGGTAGGTGCTCCGCCCAGTCATCCTGGCGGCGTCCCACATAGAGTCTGAGGTATTTTTCGACTTCTTGGTTTGCCCGTTCGGTCTGTCCGTTTGCTTGGGGGTGGTACCCTGAGGTGAGGTTTGATTTGATTCCTAGGCGGGAGAGTAATGATCGCATGAGTTTTGCTGCAAACTGGGGTCCCCGGTCTGATACAAAGCGGAGGGGAAGACCGTGGAGGCGAAAAATTTCGCGATAGTAGATGTCGGCCACACCTGCTGCTGTGATTGAAGTTGTACAAGGAATTGCATGGATTTGTTTACCATAAAGGTCCGTGCAGACTAGAATCGCGTCATACCCTTGCGAGTTGGGCAGCTGTGTGATCAAGTCAACTCCCACTTCTTCCCACAAGCCTGCTGGGACGTCTAGAGGTAGTGTTACTGCTCGTGGGTGTCTCTGTATCTTCTTCCTTGCACAAGTCTCGCATCCTTCAACATATTTTTCTACAAAGGATCGCAGGGTGGGCCACCAAAAGTGGGTGCTGACGAGGTCAAGGGTATTGTGAAGTCCAGGGTGGCCAGCAGAGGGGTTATCGTGGCATTGCTTGAGTACTTCTTTCCGGAGGTCATCATCTGGTGGGACATATACTCTTCCTCGGTGGTATACTAGTCCCTTGTCTTCTTCCCATTCTGCTATCCCATTGGCCAAGCGTTTGAGACCGCTTCTCCTAAGCTCTTCCAGTCCTTCCAGTACTTGGGCCTCCTTTTGAGACGCCTGTCGGATGCGGTCCTCCAGTGGGTTTTGTAGTGAGGTAGCTGCCACTTGCATGAAATGGGCTGGTTTCAGAACAATCTGTTGTCGATTATCTTCGCTATCCAGAACCTGATGTGCTGCCATACGAGAGAGAGCGTCTGCCTGAGTGTTGGACTTGCCAGGGCGGTGAGTGAGCTGGAAGTCGAATCGGGACAACCATAGTGCCCATCGCGCCTGCCGTCTACTGAGGTCTTGAGCAGAACGCCAGAATTCCAGGTTTGCGTGGTCGGTAAGAATCTCGAACGGTTGTGGTGAACCTTCCAGGAAGCTTCTCCAGTCCTTTAATGCTTCGATGATAGCGAGCATCTCTCGGTCATAGATTTCGTAGTTTCGTTCAGCTGGTTGCATGGAGGCTGATCGAAATGCCACTGGGTGCCACTGGCCGTCGTCTTGTTTCTGCATTAGGGCTCCTCCCGTAGCAAAGCCTGATGCATCTACCTCAAGTTGTGTGAGCCTATTAGGGTCCCAGAGTGCCAGTACCGGTGCTGTGATGAATGCTTCCCTTAGGGTATCGAATGCTTGTTGTTGGTGTGTCCCCCAACTGAAGCCTGTATCCTTTTTTGTTAGGTCGTTCAGAGGGCGTGCTATGCGGGCAAAGTTCCGTATGAATCGACGGTAGAAGTTAGCGAAGCCTAGGAATCCCCGTAGTTCTCGTAGATTCTTTGGGGTAGGCCAGTCGCGGACTGCAGCTACTTTTACTGGATCCATGCGCACTTCACCTTCTGATATCACTAGTCCCAAATACTCAACCTGAAGCTCCTCAAACTCGCATTTCTCTGGTCGCAGGTAGAGGTCATGTTTCTCTAGCCGCTTTAGTACCTCTCGCACCACCTGCCGGTGTTCTTGCAAATTGTTACTGAAGATGAGAATGTCGTCTAGGTAGACTGCTACCTTACCAGCCGCCACTAGGTCTGAAAAGATGGAATTCATGAGCGCTTGGAAGGTAGCTGGCGAGTTGGTGAGACCGAAGAACATTACACTGGGTTCAAATAACCCTCGGTTGGTTGCAAAAGCGGCCTTCCACTCATCACCCTCCTTAATCCGGACATTGTTGTAGCCCCATCTGACGTCAAATTTGGTGAAGTACCGTGCCCCCTGTAGACGGCTGACAATGTCAGCGACCAGTGGGAGAGGATAGCGGTTCTTTAGGGTTACTTGGTTGAGTTTCCGGTAATCCTGTACGAAGCGGAGCTTCCCATCTTTCTTCTTAACAAAGAAGACGGGTGAAGACAGTGGCGATTTTGAGGGGCGAATGTAGCCTTTTCGGAGGTTGTCATCCAGGAAGCGGTCGAGTTCACCTTGTTCATTCAATGACATTGGATAGACTTTTGTGCGCATGGTTTCCGGTGCACCTGGGATCAATTCTATAGCATGATCCCAGGGTTGGTGGTCAGGGAGGCGCTCTGAAGCAGTTTCAGAGAATACTTTTTCGAAATCGCGGTAGGGTTCTGGGACCATTTCTTCAAAGGTTTTCATGGGTTTTGTTTTGTGGGCTTGTTCCGCTAGCTGTTGGGAGTAGGTGAACCCTGCAGCACACCAGACTTCATCTGTTTGTTCGTGTAAGATTCCTGACTTCACCCATGCACGTCGGGTTCGTCGGTTTGCTCGAATGCGGTGTATGGGCGACTCTTCTGTCTCCTCATCCAGTGTGTCAAGTGGTGGTTCAGGGGTGATCACAGTTTCAATTTCCTCCGCCGTGTCTTGCTCTTCCACCTCCTCTATCGTTGTTTGTTGGGATCTGACTGTGAGTCGTCCTTTCTCCCAGTTAATATCTGGATTGGCCTTACGTAGCCAGGGGAGTCCTAAGATTAGGTCTTCGCCTCCCAGATTGGTTACTAGCAAGTCTGTCCACCGTTCTTGGTTATCAACAGTCAGGGCTAGGCGTGCAAAGTGTGTGATCTGCCCTGCTCGGTTAGCAGACCCATCAATGTTAAAGACGCCAATGGGTTTCCTGAGTGGGAAGGTCCTTACACGGTGACGGGTGACAAACTCTTGGTTCAAAAATAGAGCAGTGGCTCCAGAATCAACCATGGCTGCAGTTGCTATACTGTGATTTCTTCCTCTTAGTTTTGCGTTAATTCGGAAGTGAGATGAATTGGAGTTCAATTCCGAAATAGTAGATATTTTACAAGATGGGAGAGAATCATACGCAGATGTGGAATGTATAGCGAACTGGTTTACGGGTACTCTCGATGCAGCCGAGACGGGCACCCGCTTTAAAAACCCTCCTGAGAACCTGGTGCTGGGGCCATGGCATTGGCTCTGTTAAGGAGCTCCTGGAGCTGGGCAATCTGGGTGGAGAGGTCAGGCGTAAGTGGAGACGGAGCAGTGGGAGCTGGAATGGACGCGGCAATTTGGACAGGTTCATTGGGGAAGAGGGTGAACGGTGTCGAAGCAGAAGCAGAGACTTGTTGACGGCGGGGTTGTTGGCGCTTACCCCGGCCACGTTCTAGACCCATGAACTTGTCTTGGCAGACTGATTCTAGGTGGCCTCGTCGTCCACAGTAGCGGCAAACTGTCTCCTTGTATGAGCAGTTCCTCTTTTCGTGACTCTGCGAGCCACACTCATAACACCTTCCTCTCATCTGGGCCACGAAGCTTTCTCTGCTGTTACCACTAGTGTGTGTGGCATCGACATCCATAGCATGGGAGTTGGCAGGGGGGGAGGAGATATGGGAGGTGCCTGGGTTGCGACCTGTCATGGTGGGATCGTGCAGGAACACATCCACTGAAATTGCTCGCCTGATAGCCTCCTCCAGGGTGGGAGCCAGTCCCTGGGCTATATTGACCACAATGAGATTTTGTCGGATCTCTGGGTTGAGGCCGCTATGGAAGCGTTCTCGCAGGTCGACGTCTGAAAGCCCGGTCCGATCACCAATGTCCTTGAAATTCTGTGCAAATTCCGCTACCGTTTGACCTTTTGCCTGCCTGAGATGCTGGATTGCATTCCGGGCCTCCATACCTGCATCAATGGATTCAAATCGGAGGGTGAAGGCTGTTTTGAAGTCTTCCCATCGTCCATTGAAAGGTTGTTGGTTATGGCTGAATTCTAGGAGGTATGGTGTGGCCCAGTCAGCAGCCTTGCCTGAGAAGAATCCTAGCGCTGCCTTGATCAGCTTCCCTTCGTTGCTACTCAGATCTGGTTGTTCCATTGCCCAGCTTTGATACTGAGCAATGAAGCGACGTGCTTCTGCACTACTAGAGCCTTTGAAGAGCTCAGGTTTATTCATACTGGACTTGGCTGAGGCTTTGTGGAGGTTGGCCGTGAGCTGGGCCACCTGCTCGATGAGCTGTGCCATGAGCTGGTTTGTGTTGACTTCAGAGGTCGACATAATGGATGGGGGTGCAGTGGGAGTAGGGATAAGGATGGGTGTGATCACGGTACCGTCGGAAAGGTTCTCCTCTTCACTGATGGAGTTGGCAGCAGCGTTTGGACAGGGTTGAGAACTGCAATCAGCCCAGGAGCTGCTTTTGCTGCGGTGGATGTGGGTTTGGTCTTTAGTATCAAAAGCGTGTGGGTAGGCAGAGCAGTCGATAGCTTGGGCGGGCAGGCTTGGTGCGGAGGTGTCTGTAGACGTGGTGGAAGCGGAGCCTGCAAGGATAACCTAATCGGTAGGCTATCAGTGCAGTAAGGGATCTTGACCTAATGTCACAAAGAGGTGACGATGGTGGCGGAGCGGAGCGGAGACTTGAGCGGAAGCGGGCAGGTACTGGTCCCAACGACAAAGTTATATTGATAATAAATACAAGTAAGTAAGTTCAAGACATACCTGGTCCCAACGACAAAGAGGTCAAGATAAGGGACCAGGTTGTGGGGGCTAGCTTATATATACAAGGTGGAGCGTGGGAACTATGAGGTAATACTGTATAGCTCCGGCACAAGGAATGGAACTAATAGAATGAAATGGAATGTTCCGGAATGATTATTGTAGGTAGGAGGGCTTGGATGGTGTATCGTAAAGAAAGGAAAATGATAGGGGGTGGGCTCACTTCATGACATCGAGAATCTCTTCAACTTCGAACTCTTCTTCTTCTCCTACAACAACAGGAGGTGGGCGAGTGTTTTGTGGTTGAGAGGGGAATTGTGGTTCTCTATAAGGAGTGAGAAGGACTTCGTTGAAAACGTTATGGATATGTTTCCATGTCGAGGGGATATCTAGTTTATAGGAGCTAGCACCTATCTTCTTCTGAACTGTAAATGGTCCAAACCGTTTATCTCCTAACTTTTTCATCGGCTGATCTGTCGATAAATTAGTTCCCTCAAGCCAAACTTTATCGCCTGGCTTGTACTCTACTCCAACTCTTCGCTTCCGGTCATGAAACTTCTTCATATCCTCGTTGGCCTTTCCTAAGGCCGCTCCTACCTCCTCTCGAACCTTCCTCATTCCATCTGCGAACGCCTGTGCTGTGGGATTGTCCGAAGTCATTTGGGGTGCGGTGCCTTTGTAGGGATTTCTACCATTGTCAGCATAGAAAGGGGAGACTTTCGTTGCGGAGTGTACTCGATCGTTATAAGCGAACTCTGTGAGCAGTAACCACTCATGCCAGTCATTTTGATGATAACTAATGAACAAATGGAGATAATGTTCTATCTCCTGATTTGTTCGTTCTGTCTGGCCATTGGTCTGTGGATGATATGCCGTAGTATAGTTTGCTTCTATCCCTAAGAGATGGTAGAGTTCCTTCATGAACCGGGAATGATACTGAGGTCCTCAATCGTGTATGATCTTTCATGGAATCCCATGTATAGAACAGATATGATCGCAATAAATTTTCGCCATTCCCTCTGATGTGACTGTAGTGTGCGATGGAACAAGTCGTAATCTTTTGGAAAAATGATTGATAAACACCGATATGGCGTTATATCCTCCCGATTCTGGTAGTTCCCCTATCATATCAGTGCCGATTATCTGCCACGGTTCAGTTGGTACCGCATGTGGATGAAGTTGTCTGACTGGCTTGGTACAATGTGATTTTGTCGCTTGGCATTTCTCACAACCTTCGACATATTTCCCTGCATCTCGTGTCACCCCTGGCCACCAGTAGTCCCGAGTGATCAACTCCGTGGTCTTGTACTGTCCTGGGTGTCCCGCTAGCGGCGTGTCGTGGTACTGAGTGATTATTTTGGATCGGAGTAGGCGGTTTTTTGGTACATAAACACGCCCTTTCCATGTAATGACTTTGTCGGTTTCAGTCCACTCCGTGTTTTTGGCAGCTAGGGCATCCTGTACAGTTCGATCTACTTGGTTTTTACTCTTTCGGATCTCTGATAACAGGAGATCTTCAGGAGCCGATAGGTCAAGAGCATGAATGAAAAATTCTGGTTTCAGGAGAACGATGTTCTCATTGTCCTTGTCCCCCGTCTCAAGACCTGTCATCCTTGACAGGGCGTCAGCTTTCGTCATTGATTTACCAGGCTTGTGAACAAGATCGAAATTATACTCCGCTAATTCCAGTACCCAGCGCGCTTGCCAGCGGTTGAGTTTCTGCGGCTTCTTGAAGTACTGGAGGTTTGCGTGATCCGTAAAAATTTCGATCTGTTCCTCCGCGCCCAGCAAATACTGTCGCCAGTCGTCAAGTGAGTCCATAATCACCATGAGTTCTTTGTCGTAGATTTCGTAATTACGCTCAACCTCATTGAGGGAACGTGAACGAAAAGCGATTGGATACCACCTATTGTCAACAAACTGTGATAAGACTGCGCCATTGGCATAATCAGATGAATCAGCCTCGACTCGGAATTGTCCCTGGTTACGAGGAATCAATAAAACAACTTCCTCACAAATACGGCATTTCAACTCTTTGAACGCCTCCTCCTGGTCTTTCTCCCACTTCCAAGTCCCATTTCCCGTGAGCTGTGTTAGTGGCTTTGCTACAAGACTGAACCCACGAATGAATCGTCGGAAGAAGTTGCAGAATCCCAGAAACTGCTGGACATCGCGCTTCTTTCATGGAGTAGTCCATTCTCGAACGGCTTGTACTTTCTTGGGATCCATGCGAATAGTTCCGTTACCAATGATAATACCGAGGTAGTCGATAACCGGTTTTTCCAAAGAGCATTTTTCGGGTTTAAGAAATAGCTTGTGCTCTCGTAGAATATCGAGTACTTGCTTTACAATTCGTCGATGCTCTTCTATACCGTCAGTAAAAATCAGTATGTCATCCATGTAAACGATAACATGACCTCTATTGATGAGATCTCGCAGGATATGGTTCATAAAACCTTGGAACGTTGCAGGAGAGTTAGTGAGTCCGAAGAACATAACGGTTGGTTCGAATAACCCCTGGTTAGTTCGAAAAGCCGCTTTCCATTTGTCACCTTCCTTTATGCGGATGTTATTGAATCCCCATCTGATATCCATCTTCGTGAAGATTTTAGCGCCTTTTAAACGATCGATTAGCTCCTGAATGAGAGGAAGTGGGTACCGGTTTTTAACCGTCATCTCATTCAGTTTACAATAATCTTGTACCGGTTGTCATGAAGTGAGCCCACCCCCCTATCATTTTCCTTTCTTTACGATACACCATCCAAGCCCTCCTACCTACAATAATCATTCCGGAACATTCCATTCCATTCTATTAGTTCCATTCCTTGTGCCGGAGCTATACAGTATTACCTCATAGTTCCCACGCTCCACCTTGTATATATAAGCCAGCCCCCACAACCTGGTCCCTTATCTTGACCTCTTTGTCGTTGGGACCAGGTATGTCTTGAACTTACTTACTTGTATTTATTATCAATATAACTTTGTCGTTGGGACCAGTACCTGCCCGCTTCCGCTCAAGTCTCCGCTCCGCTCCGCCACCATCGTCACCTCTTTGTGACATTAGGTCAAGATCCCTTACTGCACTGATAGCCTACCGATTAGGTTATCCTTGCAGGCTCCGCTTCCACCACGTCTACAGACACCTCCGCACCAAGCCTGCCCGCCCAAGCTATCGACTGCTCTGCCTACCCACACGCTTTTGATACTAAAGACCAAACCCACATCCACCGCAGCAAAAGCAGCTCCTGGGCTGATTGCAGTTCTCAACCCTGTCCAAACGCTGCTGCCAACTCCATCAGTGAAGAGGAGAACCTTTCCGACGGTACCGTGATCACACCCATCCTTATCCCTACTCCCACTGCACCCCCATCCATTATGTCGACCTCTGAAGTCAACACAAACCAGCTCATGGCACAGCTCATCGAGCAGGTGGCCCAGCTCACGGCCAACCTCCACAAAGCCTCAGCCAAGTCCAGTATGAATAAACCTGAGCTCTTCAAAGGCTCTAGTAGTGCAGAAGCACGTCGCTTCATTGCTCAGTATCAAAGCTGGGCAATGGAACAACCAGATCTGAGTAGCAACGAAGGGAAGCTGATCAAGGCAGCGCTAGGATTCTTCTCAGGCAAGGCTGCTGACTGGGCCACACCATACCTCCTAGAATTCAGCCATAACCAACAACCTTTCAATGGACGATGGGAAGACTTCAAAACAGCCTTCACCCTCCGATTTGAATCCATTGATGCAGGTATGGAGGCCCGGAATGCAATCCAGCATCTCAGGCAGGCAAAAGGTCAAACGGTAGCGGAATTTGCACAGAATTTCAAGGACATTGGTGATCGGACCGGGCTTTCAGACGTCGACCTGCGAGAACGCTTCCATAGCGGCCTCAACCCAGAGATCCGACAAAATCTCATTGTGGTCAATATAGCCCAGGGACTGGCTCCCACCCTGGAGGAGGCTATCAGGCGAGCAATTTCAGTGGATGTGTTCCTGCACGATCCCACCATGACAGGTCGCAACCCAGGCACCTCCCATATCTCCTCCCCCCCTGCCAACTCCCATGCTATGGATGTCGATGCCACACACACTAGTGGTAACAGCAGAGAAAGCTTCGTGGCCCAGATGAGAGGAAGGTGTTATGAGTGTGGCTCGCAGAGTCACGAAAAGAGGAACTGCTCATACAAGGAGACAGTTTGCCGCTACTGTGGACGACGAGGCCACCTAGAATCAGTCTGCCAAGACAAGTTCATGGGTCTAGAACGTGGCCGGGGTAAGCGCCAACAACCCCGCCGTCAACAAGTCTCTGCTTCTGCTTCGACACCGTTCACCCTCTTCCCCAATGAACCTGTCCAAATTGCCGCGTCCATTCCAGCTCCCACTGCTCCGTCTCCACTTACGCCTGACCTCTCCACCCAGATTGCCCAGCTCCAGGAGCTCCTTAACAGAGCCAATGCCATGGCCCCAGCACCAGGTTCTCAGGAGGGTTTTTAAAGCGGGTGCCCGTCTCGGCTGCATCGAGAGTACCCGTAAACCAGTTCGCTATACATTCCACATCTGCGTATGATTCTCTCCCATCTTGTAAAATATCTACTATTTCGGAATTGAACTCCAATTCATCTCACTTCCGAATTAACGCAAAACTAAGAGGAAGAAATCACAGTATAGCAACTGCAGCCATGGTTGATTCTGGAGCCACTGCTCTATTTTTGAACCAAGAGTTTGTCACCCGTCACCGTGTAAGGACCTTCCCACTCAGGAAACCCATTGGCGTCTTTAACATTGATGGGTCTGCTAACCGAGCAGGGCAGATCACACACTTTGCACGCCTAGCCCTGACTGTTGATAACCAAGAACGGTGGACAGACTTGCTAGTAACCAATCTGGGAGGCGAAGACCTAATCTTAGGACTCCCCTGGCTACGTAAGGCCAATCCAGATATTAACTGGGAGAAAGGACGACTCACAGTCAGATCCCAACAAACAACGATAGAGGAGGTGGAAGAGCAAGACACGGCGGAGGAAATTGAAACTGTGATCACCCCTGAACCACCACTTGACACACTGGATGAGGAGACAGAAGAGTCGCCCATACACCGCATTCGAGCAAACCGACGAACCCGACGTGCATGGGTGAAGTCAGGAATCTTACACGAACAAACAGATGAAGTCTGGTGTGCTGCAGGGTTCACCTACTCCCAACAGCTAGCGGAACAAGCCCACAAAACAAAACCCATGAAAACCTTTGAAGAAATGGTCCCAGAACCCTACCGCGATTTCGAAAAAGTATTCTCTGAAACTGCTTCAGAGCGCCTCCCTGACCACCAACCCTGGGATCATGCTATAGAATTGATCCCAGGTGCACCGGAAACCATGCGCACAAAAGTCTATCCAATGTCATTGAATGAACAAGGTGAACTCGACCGCTTCCTGGATGACAACCTCCGAAAAGGCTACATTCGCCCCTCAAAATCGCCACTGTCTTCACCCGTCTTCTTTGTTAAGAAGAAAGATGGGAAGCTCCGCTTCGTACAGGATTACCGGAAACTCAACCAAGTAACCCTAAAGAACCGCTATCCTCTCCCACTGGTCGCTGACATTGTCAGCCGTCTACAGGGGGCACGGTACTTCACCAAATTTGACGTCAGATGGGGCTACAACAATGTCCGGATTAAGGAGGGTGATGAGTGGAAGGCCGCTTTTGCAACCAACCGAGGGTTATTTGAACCCAGTGTAATGTTCTTCGGTCTCACCAACTCGCCAGCTACCTTCCAAGCGCTCATGAATTCCATCTTTTCAGACCTAGTGGCGGCTGGTAAGGTAGCAGTCTACCTAGACGACATTCTCATCTTCAGTAACAATTTGCAAGAACACCGGCAGGTGGTGCGAGAGGTACTAAAGCGGCTAGAGAAACATGACCTCTACCTGCGACCAGAGAAATGCGAGTTTGAGGAGCTTCAGGTTGAGTATTTGGGACTAGTGATATCAGAAGGTGAAGTGCGCATGGATCCAGTAAAAGTAGCTGCAGTCCGCGACTGGCCTACCCCAAAGAATCTACGAGAACTACGGGGATTCCTAGGCTTCGCTAACTTCTACCGTCGATTCATACGGAACTTTGCCCGCATAGCACGCCCTCTGAACGACCTAACAAAAAAGGATACAGGCTTCAGTTGGGGGACACACCAACAACAAGCATTCGATACCCTAAGGGAAGCATTCATCACAGCACCGGTACTGGCACTCTGGGACCCTAATAGGCTCACACAACTTGAGGTAGATGCATCAGGCTTTGCTACGGGAGGAGCCCTAATGCAGAAACAAGACGACGGCCAGTGGCACCCAGTGGCATTTCGATCAGCCTCCATGCAACCAGCTGAACGAAACTACGAAATCTATGACCGAGAGATGCTCGCTATCATCGAAGCATTAAAGGACTGGAGAAGCTTCCTGGAAGGTTCACCACAACCGTTCGAGATTCTTACCGACCACGCAAACCTGGAATTCTGGCGTTCTGCTCAAGACCTCAGTAGACGGCAGGCGCGATGGGCACTATGGTTGTCCCGATTCGACTTCCAGCTCACTCACCGCCCTGGCAAGTCCAACACTCAGGCAGACGCTCTCTCTCGTATGGCAGCACATCAGGTTCTGGATAGCGAAGATAATCGACAACAGATTGTTCTGAAACCAGCCCATTTCATGCAAGTGGCAGCTACCTCACTACAAAACCCACTGGAGGACCGCATCCGACAGGCGTCTCAAAAGGAGGCCCAAGTACTGGAAGGACTGGAAGAGCTTAGGAGAAGCGGTCTCAAACGCTTGGCCAATGGGATAGCAGAATGGGAAGAAGACAAGGGACTAGTATACCACCGAGGAAGAGTATATGTCCCACCAGATGATGACCTCCGGAAAGAAGTACTCAAGCAATGCCACGATAACCCCTCTGCTGGCCACCCTGGACTTCACAATACCCTTGACCTCGTCAGCACCCACTTTTGGTGGCCCACCCTGCGATCCTTTGTAGAAAAATATGTTGAAGGATGCGAGACTTGTGCAAGGAAGAAGATACAGAGACACCCACGAGCAGTAACACTACCTCTAGACGTCCCAGCAGGCTTGTGGGAAGAAGTGGGAGTTGACTTGATCACACAGCTGCCCAACTCGCAAGGGTATGACGCGATTCTAGTCTGCACGGACCTTTATGGTAAACAAATCCATGCAATTCCTTGTACAACTTCAATCACAGCAGCAGGTGTGGCCGACATCTACTATCGCGAAATTTTTCGCCTCCACGGTCTTCCCCTCCGCTTTGTATCAGACCGGGGACCCCAGTTTGCAGCAAAACTCATGTGATCATTACTCTCCCGCCTAGGAATCAAATCAAACCTCACCTCAGGGTACCACCCCCAAGCAAACGGACAGACCGAACGGGCAAACCAAGAAGTCGAAAAATACCTCAGACTCTATGTGGGACGCCGCCAGGATGACTGGGCGGAGCACCTACCTATGGCGGAATTTGTGATTAACTCTCGCACCCACTCTGCACTTGGAACGTCCCCATTCGAACTCACCTATGGTTATCTGCCTCTATTTAACATTCCAGTTGGACAACGGAGTGGGATTCCGGCGGTGGATGATCGCATCCAGATACTGCGGGATGCACGACAGGATGCTGGGGCGGCGCTACACCTGGGGAAACGACGGCAAAAGGAAAACTACGAACGGGGAAAACGAAAGGCACATCAATTCCAAGTTGGAGATCAGGTCTGGCTAAGCGCAGAGGACATCAAGCTCCAACTTTCCAGTGAGAAACTTGGGGATCGACAGCTAGGACCTTACACCATTTTGCAGAAGGTTGGGCCCCTGGACTACCGTTTAGACCTCCCATTATCCCTGGACCGCATCCATCCTGTGTTCCATGTTGATAAATTGTACCCTTGGAGAGGGAACACCGTAAACGGCGAAATTGCAACACCACCGGAACCAGTATATCTAGAGGATGAGGATGAGCCGGAGTATGAAGTCGAGGACATCTTGGATAGTCGGATTAGGTGGAAGAAGCTAGAATACTTGGTAAAGTGGAAAGGCTACGATGCAGGACACAACTCATGGGAACCTGCACCAAATCTTGAACACGCCCCAGCAACTATCCGAAAATTCCACAAAAAGCACCCTCAGGCGGCAAAAGCTTGACCATTGAGGGCAATGGTCATAAGGAGGGGGGTAATGTCATGAAGTGAGCCCACCCCCCTATCATTTTCCTTTCTTTACGATACACCATCCAAGCCCTCCTACCTACAATAATCATTCCGGAACATTCCATTCCATTCTATTAGTTCCATTCCTTGTGCCGGAGCTATACAGTATTACCTCATAGTTCCCACGCTCCACCTTGTATATATAAGCCAGCCCCCACAACCTGGTCCCTTATCTTGACCTCTTTGTCGTTGGGACCAGGTATGTCTTGAACTTACTTACTTGTATTTATTATCAATATAACTTTGTCGTTGGGACCAGTGTCCGCTTTCGCCTAAGTCTCCGCTCCGCTCCGCCACCGTCGTCACCTCTTTGTGACACCGGTCATAAGGTGCCATCTTTCCTTTTGACGAAGAAGAAGGGGGATGCCATCTGTGAGGTCGAAGGTCGGATTCGTCCAGTTCGAAGGTTCTCTTCAAGGAACTTGTCGAGCACTTCTTGTTCCTTTGGGTTTAGCGGGTATACCTTACAATCTAAAGGTTTGGAACCTGGCATTAGATCGATAGCGTGGTCCCAAGGATGTCATTGTGGCAACTGGTCAAATTCCTTCTGGCTGAAAACATCAGGATACTCTTCGACGTAGGGTTTGGAAGTGTCGAACTCTTCGACTGTTTCTTTCTTGGCTTGTTCCTCCGTCCACTTCCGTGACTGTACCTGCTCATGAACATATCTATCCCAGTCGAACAAGAAAAGCTGTTCGTCTTCCTGCAATGCTGCTCTAGAATGAGTATCCTCTGGTGTCCAAAAGTGTGGGTTGTAACCGCATCTTGTTGGACACCTGTCGAAAGTCAATTCAGACGTTTTCCAATCAATGCTAGGGTTATGATGTCGTAGCCAGTCTAGTCCTAGAAAGATATTATTCTTTCCTAGACTTACCACTCCGAACTGGATGATTTCTGAATGATCACCGATAGTCATCCGGATCTTGACGTACTTGTCTATTGATCCGGAGTTGTTGAGTGTACCGTCGGCATTGTAGACAGGTGTTTTGATTGGTAAGTCTTCCGTGATGAGGTTGTGCCGTTTGACGAAGTCTGAGTCAATACATGAACCGGTAGCTCCACTGTCAAGAAGTCCTTCTGTGATGATTTGTCGACTATCCTCCAGTGTTTCGAGTATTGCCGGAAGTTTCAGACTCTTGCCACGTGTTCTGCAAACATAACTCCTTTTGTTCTTGAGACTCCGGATGGCGGTAACTGCCACTTTCCAGTTCCATTTTCGTATGTCCATGATGGTTTCTTCCAAGGCTTCTTTCTCCCGGGAAGAGGGCATCCAAGTTCGTAATAATCCCACTGCTCTCGGGACTTGATCTTCTCTAACTCTTTGAGTTAGCCATTCAGCAGTGTCGGGTTCGTACCGTATAGGTTTTTCGGTTTTTTCGGTTTTGTGTATGAATGTGGACGCGTTTTTCTGTTTAGTACCTGTACTGATTACATAATCAACGCCATTATCAATAAATTCCGAAATGTCTGTATGCAAAGGCTCCTGCAGACCTATATCTACTGAGGAGCCTTGGGAAAACCCAAGTCGTTAATGAAATCTGTATGCTCCTGCTCACTCATATTCAGCATGATACTTCGGACTACTGCCTTTCTCTTATGCGGGCAATTCCTACTCATGTGGCCTGGTTCGCCACAGTTGAAGCACAACCGCTTCTCTCTGGCCTGGTCGATGTCCATCGGCCTACCCGTTCCTCCAAACATGGTGCCGGTGGCATCTCTTTTTGGTGCCGCAGGGTATTCTGCTCTCGGAGCTGCTTTCGGCTCCTGTCGGTTCTGTTGAGTGGACGACTGTCCACGACTCTGTCCCTGTGGATTAGCATTCCACCACCCCACATACCCGTAACCTCTCTTCTGTTCGGCCCACTGCCGCCTTACCTTATCAGCTCCAGTAACTACCTTCTTCAATTCCTTGTAGTCTTCAAAGGGCTCCGTTCGTCCTTTAATAATGTCATACAGGAGGGTGTGATCGACAGCTCTCTCTGCTAGGGTAAGGACATGCGACTCATCCTTTTTGTACCCGGCATCTTTCAGCAACAATTCAAACTCTTTGAAAAAGTTGCCGGCCGAAGACTTCCCCTGTCGGATATAAGTTAGTTTATTGCGAGCCTCCTTCTCCTTCGCGACATTCGTGAACTCCTTATCCATATCATCAATGAGCTGCTTCCCAGTGATGTCCCATGTCCCTCTGTCGATATCGAAGTGGTCATCCGTGTAGACCTGGGCCCATTCGTCGGCCTTTCCTCTGACCAGGAAGGACATGATAATGGTGGTGACACGATGGGAGTTGTCAACCTGTTTCGTCTCCGTTAACTCGGAAACGTAAGCCATCATTCTTCGTCGCCATGGTCAGTAGGTGGCGGGGTCACCATCGTAGTTCCCTGGTGTATTGACAAACACCTGGCGTGGACTAGAGGTAACATTACCAGTTTCTGGCAGGTCGGGCACATGTATCGACCGATCAGTCATGTTGGGTTATAGGAAGGGGGATGAGCGTGTTTGGTAAAAATGAAAATATGTAATGTATCGAGAAAACTAGTTTCCAACGGTATGTTGAATCCTAGGCAAGTTTGTAAAAGTTTGTTGTGACGGGTGGTGTGTGGTAGAAGCTCTATTCTTCTGTCAGCGACTCGCTAGCTCTCACAAGAGACAACCAGGCGTCACACGATAGACGATGAGCAAGAGGGCGAAAAAGTGAAAGAGGATAGTGTCATGAAGTGAGCCCACCCCCTATCATTTTCCTTTCTTTACGATACACCATCCAAGCCCTCTTACCTACAATAATCATTCCGGAACATTCCATTCCATTCTATTAGTTCCATTCCATTCCTTGTGCCTGAGCTATACAGTATTACCTCATAGTTCCCACGCTCCACCTTGTATATATAAGCCAGCCCCCACAACCTGGTCCCTTATCTTGACCTCTTTGTCGTTGGGACCAGTTGTCCGCTCCCGCCTAAGTCTCCGCTCCGCTCCGCCGCCGTCGTCACCTCTTTGTGACATTAGGTCAAGATCCCTTACTGCACTGATAGCCTACCGATTAGGTTATCCTTGCAGGCTCCGCTTCCACCATGTCTACAGACACCTCCGCACCAAGCCTGCCCGCCCAAGCTATCGACTGCTCTGCCTACCCACACGCTTTTGATACTAAAGACCAAACCCACATCCACCGCAGCAAAAGCAGCTCCTGGGCTGATTGCAGTTCTCAACCCTGTCCGAACGCTGCTGCCAACTCCATCAGTGAAGAGGAGAACCTTTCCGACGGTACCGTGATCACACCCATCCTTATCCCTACTCCCACTGCACCCCCATCCATTATGTCGACCTCTGAAGTCAACACAAATCAGCTCATGGCACAGCTTATCGAGCAGGTGACTCAGCTCACAGCCAACCTTCACAGAGCTGCAGCCAAGTCGAGCATGAATAAACCCGAGCTCTTCAAAGGCTCGAGTAGTGCGGAAGCCCGTCGCTTCATTGCTCAGTATCAGAGCTGGGCAGTGGAACAACCGGATTTGAAGGACAACGAAGGGAAACTGATTAAGGCGGCTCTAGGATTCTTCTCGGGAAAGGCTGCTGATTGGGCCACCCCATACCTCTTGGAATTCAGTCATCACCAACAACCGTTTAATGGACGATGGGAAGACTTTAAAACAGCCTTCACCCTCCGATTCGAATCCATTGACGCAGGCATGGAAGCCCGGAATGCAATCCAGCATCTCAGGCAAGCAAAAGGTCAAACGGTAGCAGAATTTGCACAGAACTTCAAAGACATCGGCGATCGAACTGGGCTCTCAGATATCGACCTACGAGAACGCTTTCACAGTGGCCTCAACCCAGAGATTCGACAAAATCTCATCGTGGTCAACATAGCTCAGGGATTAGCCCCTACACTAGAGGAGGCAATCAGGCGAGCAATCTCGGTAGACGTATTCCTGCATGACCCCACCATGACAGGCCGTAATCAGGGTACCTCTCACATCTCCTCTCCCCCTGCCAACTCCCATGCTATGGACGTTGATGCCACGCATACCAATGGCAACAGTAGAGAAAGCTTCGTGGCCCAGATGAGAGGCAGGTGTTACGGTTGTGGTTCACAGAGTCATGAGAAGAGGAACTGCTCGTACAAGGACACAGTATGCCGCTACTGTGGGCGACGAGGTCATTTAGAGTCAGTCTGCCAGGATAAATTCATGGGTCTAGAACGCGGCCGGGGTAAGCGTCAACAACCCCGCCGTCAACAAGTCGCAGCCTCCTCTTCAACGCCTTTCACTCTCTTTCCCAATGAACCTGTCCAAATTGCGGCTTCCACTCCGGCCCCTGCTCCTGCTCCTATTGCCCAGTCCCCAGCTACCCCCGACCTCTCCATCCAAATTGCCCAGCTCCAAGAACTCCTGAACAGAGCCAATGCCATGGCCCCCGCTTCAGGCTCGCAGGAGGGTTTTTAAAGCGGGTACCCGTCTCGGCCGCACCGAGAGTACCCGTAAACCAATTTGCTATACATGCCACGTCCACATATGATTCTCTACCCTCATGTACCATATCTAATATTTCGGAATTGAACTCCAATTCGTCACACTTCCGAATTAACGCGAAATTAAGAGGAAGAAATCACAGTATAGCAACTGCGGCCATGGTTGATTCTGGAGCCACGGCTCTATTCCTGAATCAGGAGTTTGTCACCCGCCACCAAGTAAGGATCTTCCCACTCAGGAAACCCATCGGGGTCTTTAACATCGATGGATCTGCTAACCGAGCAGGGCAGATTACGCATTTTGCACGTCTAGCCCTGACTGTCGATAACCAAGAACGGTGGACAGATTTGCTGATAACCAATCTGGGAAGTGAAGACCTAATCCTGGGACTCCCCTGGCTACGTAAAGCCAATCCAGATATTGACTGGGAGAAGGGACGACTCTCGGTTAGACCACAACGGACAACGATAGAGGAGGTAGAAGAACAAGACACTGTGGAGGAAATTGAAACAGTCATCACTCCCGAAACCCCACTGAACTTAGCAGAGGAAGAGGAGGCAGATGAGTCGCCGATACACCGCATTCGAGCCAACCGACAAACCCGGCGCGCATGGGTGAAGTCAGGCATCCTACACGAACAAACAGAAGAGGTCTGGTGCGCAGCAGGATTCACATATTCCCAACAGCTAGCGGAGCAGGCCTACAAAGCAAAACCCGTGAAAACCTTCGAAGAAATGATCCCAGAGCCCTATAGGGATTTCAAAAAGGTATTCTCTGAAATGGCCTCAGAACGTCTCCCTGAACACAAACCCTGGGATCACGCCATTGAACTGATCCCAGGAGCACCCGAAACCATGCGTACGAAAGTCTACCCAATGTCATTGAACGAACAAGGCGAACTCGACCGTTTTCTGGATGACAACCTCCGAAAAGGCTACATTCGCCCCTCAAAATCGCCACTGTCTTCACCTGTCTTCTTTGTGAAGAAGAAGGACGGGAAGCTCCGTTTTGTACAAGATTACAGGAAACTAAATCAAGTAACCCTAAAGAACCGCTATCCTCTCCCACTGGTTGCTGACATCGTCAGCCGTCTGCAGGGGGCACGGTACTTCACCAAATTTGATGTCAGATGGGGCTACAACAATGTCCGAATTAAGGAGGGTGATGAATGGAAGGCTGCTTTCGCAACCAACCGAGGGTTATTCGAACCCAGTGTAATGTTCTTTGGTCTCACCAACTCCCCAGCGACCTTCCAAGCACTCATGAATTCCATCTTTTCAGACCTAGTGGCAGCGGGGAAAGTAGCAGTGTACCTAGATGACATCCTTATCTTCAGTAACGAGCTACAACAACACCGGCAGATAGTGCGGGATGTACTAAAACGGCTAGAGAAACATGACCTCTATCTACGACCCGAAAAATGTGAGTTCGAGGAGCTTCAGATCGAGTACTTGGGACTAGTGATATCAGAAGGGGAAGTGCGCATGGATCCGGTAAAAGTGACTGCAGTTCGTGACTGGCCTACTCCAAAGAACCTGCGAGAGCTGCGAGGATTCTTAGGTTTTGCCAACTTTTACCGTCGATTCATACAGAACTTTGCCCGCATAGCACGCCCTCTGAATGACCTAACCAAGAAAGACTCAGGCTTCAACTGGGGAACACATCAGCAGCAAGCATTCGACACCCTAAGGGAAGCTTTTGTCACAGCTCCGGTACTGGCACTCTGGGACCCCAACAGGCTCACACAACTCGAGGTAGATGCATCAGGTTTTGCCACAGGAGGAGCTCTAATGCAGAAACAAGACGATGGTCAGTGGCACCCAGTAGCATTTCGATCAGCCTCCATGCAACCAGCCGAACGAAACTACGAAATCTATGACTGGGAGATGCTGGCAATCATTGAAGCACTAAAGGACTGGAGAAGCTTCCTGGAAGGATCACCGCAGACTTTCGAGATCATCACCGACCATGCAAACCTGGAATTCTGGCGCTCTGCACAGGACCTTAGCCGACGACAAGCGCGTTGGGCACTATGGTTATCCCGATTCGACTTCCGGCTGACTCACCGCCCAGGCAAGGCAAACACACAGGCAGATGCCTTGTCTCGCATGGCAACGCATCAGGTGTTGGACAGTGAAGACAACCGACAACAGACCGTTCTGAAACCAGCCCACTTTATGCAAGTGGCAGCAGCCTCACTACAGAACCCGTTGGAGGACCGCATCCAGAAGGCCTCGCAAAGAGAGGCCCAAGTACTCGAAGGACTGGAAGAGCTCAGGAGGAGTGGCCTCCAACGCTTGGCCAATGGGATAGCAGAATGGGAGGAGGATAACGGACTGGTGTACCACCGAGGTAGGGTATATGTCCCACCAGAGGATGACCTACGGACAGAAGTACTCAAACAATGCCACGACAACCCCTCCGCTGGTCACCCCGGACTTCACAACACCCTCGATCTCGTTAGCACCCACTTTTGGTGGCCCACCCTGCGATCCTTTGTAGAAAAGTATGTGGAAGGATGCGAAACTTGTGCTAGGAAAAAGATACAGAGACACCCACGAGCAGTAACACTACCCCTAGATGTCCCAGCAGGTCTGTGGGAAGAAGTGGGAGTTGACCTGATCACACAGCTGCCCAATTCACAAGGATACGATGCCATCCTTGTCTGCACCGACCTCTACGGGAAACAAATCCACGCAATCCCTTGTACCACATCAATCACAGCAGCAGGTGTCGCTGACATCTACTACCGCGAAATTTTCCGCCTCCATGGCCTCCCCCTCCGCTTTGTATCAGACCGAGGACCCCAGTTTGCAGCAAAGCTCATGCGATCACTACTCTCCCGCCTGGGAATCAAATCCAATCTCACATCGGGATACCACCCCCAAGCGAATGGGCAAACCGAGCGGGCAAACCAAGAAGTCGAAAAGTATCTCCGGCTGTATGTGGGACGTCGTCAGGATGACTGGGCAGAGCATTTGCCAATGGCGGAGTTTGTGATTAACTCACGTACCCACTCTGCACTTGGAATCTCCCCATTCGAGCTCACTTACGGCTACCTCCCCCTATTTAACATTCCCGTTGGTCAGCGAAGTGGGATTCCAGCAGTGGATGATCGCATTCAGATCCTTCGAGAGGTGCGACAGGATGCCGGGGCAGCTCTACACCTGGGAAAAAGATGGCAAAAGGAAAACTATGAACGAGGAAAACGAAAGGCACATCAATTCCAAGCGGGAGATCAGGTCTGGCTAAGCGCAGAAGACATCAAGCTCCAACTTTCCAGTGAGAAACTTGGGGATCGACAGCTAGGACCTTACACCATTTTGGAGAAGGTTGGGCCCCTGGACTACCGTTTAGACCTCCCACTATCCCTGGACCACATCCATCCTGTGTTCCACGTCGATAAATTGTACCCTTGGAGAGGGAACACCATAAATGGCGAAATTGCAACACCACCGGAACCAGTATATCTAGAGGATGAGGATGAGCCGGAGTATGAGGTCGAGGACATCTTGGATAGTCGGATTAGGTGGAAGAAGTTAGAGTATTTGGTAAAGTGGAAAGGCTACGATGCAGGACACAACTCATGGGAACCTGCACCAAATCTTGAACACGCCCCAGCAACTATCCGAAAATTCCACAAAAAGCACCCTCAGGCGGCAAAAGCTTGACCATTGAGGGCAATGGTCATAAGGAGGGGGGTAATGTCATGAAGTGAGCCCACCCCCTATCATTTTCCTTTCTTTACGATACACCATCCAAGCCCTCTTACCTACAATAATCATTCCGGAACATTCCATTCCATTCTATTAGTTCCATTCCATTCCTTGTGCCTGAGCTATACAGTATTACCTCATAGTTCCCACGCTCCACCTTGTATATATAAGCCAGCCCCCACAACCTGGTCCCTTATCTTGACCTCTTTGTCGTTGGGACCAGTTGTCCGCTCCCGCCTAAGTCTCCGCTCCGCTCCGCCGCCGTCGTCACCTCTTTGTGACAGATAGATAAAACAACCCAACTACAAGTCTAGCTACCGAGGAGAATAGACGAGAATAGAGCTAAGGAATATAACTACAAAATACTAAGTCTTATATACTAATGGGATATGAAGCTGTGAGAGATGTCTCACGCTGTAACCGTGAGGATCTACAATAAGAGTCACTCGTATCCATAAGTAAAGCTGTAGGTATTAGGTGAGTAAACAATAAGGCAATATAGAAAGAAGCATGGAAGCGGAACGATAATGACGTCATCCTGTCAATGAGCTGACAGGCATGAGAGAGTCGCGCCTAAGTGAAACGACAACGCGAGAACAATAAGGTTGACGCGTGTAACCTAAATGATAATGAAAATATAATAAGCGCTAGTGTAAGCGCTTTGGTAATTAGGTAAGTAAATAAAAGAAAAGAAAAGAATAATGAAAAAGAATGTTTCGTGACACTCTCCTTACAAAGAACCATGAAACACCTGACCACCTCCAGTCATCATAGGAGAAGAAGAAGAGTTGAAAGTCAAAGAAATCTTTGATTCCCAGAAAGTAGGAAGGGGAATCAAATACAAGGTCCGATGGTGAGGGTATGGTCCACACGAAGACACTTGGGAACCACAGTCCAACATTGCGCATTCCTCCAATTTGTTGAAGAAATTTCACAATAGAAACCCAACTAAACCTAAACCCGCCTCTCTAAATCGACTTGAAATCTGTTAAGACCATTCCGGTGAGATTCCGTGAGGTCTAGGGTGAATAGGATTGTTAAAGCCGTGCACTGGAAGGAAATAGATCAAGGTTCCGGAGCTCTGTTTGAAGCTTCGGAGTCCGGAAACTATAGTAATGGAAAGGCTACACAGGCCTTGGGAAGTGACGGGACTTCAGCGAAGCTTTCAGCAATGCTCCCTACACATTATCTGGGTGTCCCTGTGAAGTGCGAAGAAGAATGAATTTCCGGAGCATCGGAAGTATCCAATCGATTGATCTGGACGTGATTAAGTGTAATAGAGAAGTAGTATAGAAGGTAACTTTTATTTCAAGCTGGGGAACCAAACTAAACGAGTTGACCTAAGTACTAAACTGCCTAATTGTTAAATAAAAGACAATAAGTGAGAAGGATTCGAAATAATACAATAACGGTGTTTTCCAAGAGCCGACAGGCGTGGGAATGCATCGGTCATGACGACCGAGTGTCATGTGATGTATCCGAGGTTGTTCCGAAGTTATTGAGCCAAGGAACGGAGTACGAAATCGACCGAGATTCAAGTTGAACTTGGTAACAAACACAAAATGGATCAGAAGGATGATCGATTGACCGGAAGATCGGCCGGAATGCCGGAATGTTCATATAGTGATCGATGACCTCGGAAATTGTCCGGAAAGCATAGTGGAGCTTGGCATATATATAACAAGGATAGTATATATTGTTCTGATAGTTTCCGGGTTTGTACGGTAACTACCAATCAGTAGAAAAGTAGAATGGTAAAGTTGAACAAGAACCTTAGCACCACTTTCAGTAGTGCTCCCGCTATGTCGTAGTGGTTCCGTGGATGTTCATAGATTTCGGATGTCTGGGAGTTGACCAGATGAGTTTGGACAACTATCAAGTAAGACTGGAAAGCCCAGACAGAGTTATAGGGATAACCTCTCTAGATTGGAATGATCTAAGTTGATATTTAAACTGGAGAACTATCTACTGGACACTAATGCTTATATACCAGTAATCCTAATTGTTGAAAGAAGAACAATGAGTATCTGGAATAAAACAATAAGTATTGTAAAAAGTTCCCGATAATATAATTAAAAGATAATAGGGTGGGAATTAAAAGTAATCATATCCATTAACATCGGATGTCATCATACGGTCCGGTCCCGAACCAATAAGGAAAGGATAGGAACAAATTATAATTGTCATTTCCATAACTTCCGGATGTTCCGTACGAGGTAGCAGAAGCATACCCGTAACAGTATCCCCCTATTAGGCTTTTGCCCTCAAAAGCCTAGTACAACAGCCGTTTGTTTGAAAAGTATTGATCCGATCAACAGATCGGAAAAGAAAATGCTAATCAGAAAGGTTCGGAATTTGATCAGTCAGCCATGTTATGGTTGGTAGGGTATAAATACCCATTCAAATAAAATTTTCCAAGTCCCCACTTTCTCTTCCTTTCTTCCATGTCTCCTCCCATCTCCCGTGCCAACTCCTCCTTGCCCTCAGACAATGAGGAAGAGGCTGAGATCTCCCGCCTCCAGAAACGGAAGGAGGAACGGGCCAAACTCAAGGCCGAACGCGAACCGAGGAAGAAAAGGAAGAGGCTGCTACAGAAGCCCGCCTTGCCAACATCCATCAATGCAAGGAAGAGAAGAGAAGGGAAGCGGAAGAAGAACAACGGCAGATTGCAATGGAGGCCGCCTGTAGATTAGCCAAAGAAAAGGTCATGGCCGAGGAAGTGGCCAAGCAGAAAGAAGCCGAGAAGGCTAAGTTAGCGAAGGAGGGGGAGGAGGAGAACCTAGAGACTTCTGTATCCAAGGAACGAAAGCATATTCTTGTTAAGGTGTGTCATAACTCAATTTTCCTTCCAGCTTGTTCTAATGTTTCCCTCAGGTTGCTGCGTCGGTAGATCCTACTCTGCGAAATGATGACTCCTCGTCCTCGGAACCCAAGGATGCCGACAACGACGATGACAGGGCTCCGGAGCCAGACCCAATCCCTTCACCTCAAAAGACTTCAAAGTGCGACCGATGCCTTGTGATGTGGTAGGAGTCCGGTCTTCCTCTTGCCAGTCTTGCCGCAGCGCGAAAGTTCGCTGCTCATTGATCACGACCGGACATCCCATGAGAAGTAAGCAGGTGAAAAGAGATGAATCAGTTGCATTGTCCAACAATAGGACCATTGAGGATCTCTGAGGAGATGTACGAGATCTCCACCATTGATTAGGTCTTCTGGAGGATATGGTTCGTTTTCTTGTGAGAATCTGAGGTGATGAAGAAGAAACGGAAGAAGAGCGGATGAAAAGGACGGGGGATAGGAAGGGTAAAGGCCGAGAATAGGCCTAGTAGTAGATTTTTTGTTGGACTTTTAATTCAAAATTCGGGCTTATATTGTGTCCGAAAGATTTGTCCGGTATCGGACTTGAGTAAAAAATTTATCGTAGTTCAAAGTGAAATGGAAAAGTAAGGAATATGCCGAATGAAATCAGCCGATAATACTTATAAGAAATGAGTTCAAATTTCGGACGGAAATGTCCGGATAACGGAAGTGTGAAAGAGTAAGCATATGAAATTCCGGTAAGGGATTATCGCTCAATAAACTATCATGGCAGTAATTCCTTTGGTCGATTTCAACTGTTCGGAAGTGAAAAGAAAATATAAAATATAGAAAAAGATAAGTAGAATCATACAACAATTTTAGTTGATGTCCTGCAAGGGTCCCGGCTTTGATGGGTATCAGTTATGGAATTCTCCGAGGAGTTCATCGGCATGCATTTTGTCGGCTCCGATCCACGAGAATTCTTCTTCGGTACCTTCATAACCTTTCCAATGGATAAAGTACTGTAATGGGCACCGTTGGTACCTACGATCCATTTTCGAATCTAGGATCTCTGCAACTTCAAACTCCTGTTCACCATCTACCTCGATCGGAGGTGGCGGTGCTTGCATGCGGTTAGGTATCGGATTGGGAGTGTACGGTTCCAATTGTGAGACATGAAATACGGGGTGTATTCTGGAGAGGTAATCTGGTAGTTGTATCTTGTAGGCTAATGTTCCGATGCGTTTGGTAACCTTGAATGGGCCAAGATATTTTTCCGAGAACTTCGGAGTGGGTCAGGTCAATCGGATGTGTTTGGCTAATATGAAGATTTCAGATCTGATCTGGAATTCAGGAGCGGAAATATGTTTCTGGTCAGCCTGTTCTTTATACCGATGCTGAGCATTAGTGATTTCATCACAAAGGAATGAATGAACTTCATCCAAATTGATGACAAAATCACGAGCCCGATCAGATCGGATATCAACTTCCAGTCGAATGGATATATTCGGATGGTAACTGTCAGCGACTCGCTAGCTCTCACAAGAGACAACCAGGCGTCACACAATAGACGATGAGCAAGAGGGCAAAAAAGCAAAAGAGGATGGATAAAACAACCCAACTACAAGTCTAGCTACCGAGGAGAATAGACGAGAATAGAGCTAAGGAATATAACTACAAAATACTTAGTCTTATATACGAAATGGGATATGAAACCGTGAGAGATGTCTCGCACCGTAACCGTGAGGATCTACAATAAGAGTCGCTCGTATCCATAAGTAAAGCTGTAGGTATTAGGTGAGTAAACAATAAGGCAATATAAAAAGAAGCATGGAAGCGGAACAATAATGACATCATCCTGTCAATGAGCTGACAGGCACGAGAGAGTCGCGACTAAGTGAAACGACAACGCGAGAACAATAAGGTTGATGCATGTAACCTAAATGATAATGAAAATATAATAAGCGCTAGTGCAAGCGCTTTGGTGATTAGGTAAGTAAATAAAAGAAAAGGAAAAGAATAATAAAAGAAAAGAATAATGAAAAAAGATCATTTCATGACAGTAACCTTTGTTAGCAAAGAAGGGTGTAATACCTGTAGACGCATTTGGTGCATTATTGTATGCGAACTCGGCCATTAGTAGAAGGCCGGACCAATTGTCCTGTTGGTAATTGCAATAAATGCGGATATATTGTTCCAGGGTTTGGTTGACTCGTTCAGTTTGACCATCGGCTTTGGGGTGATATCCGGAAGTATAGTGAAGTTCCATATTTAATGATTGGCCGAGGGCCCGGAAGAATGCGGACACGAATTCCGAGCCTCGGTCTGAGGTTACATGGCTCGGTACTCCGTGTTTCGAGAAGACATGAATGACAAAAAGTTCAGCTAATTGTTTGGATGTGATTGTAGTATGACACTTAATGAAAATGGATTGTTTTGATGATTGATCCACGATCACTAGGATGGAATTGTAACCATCCGACATCGGTAGTTCTTCAATAAAGTCCATGGATATGGAATCCCAAGGGCGCGTCAGTACCGGAAGAGGCTTTAGCAATCCATAAGGCCAATGTCAGCGGGACTTGTTCCTACCACAAGTAGTGCAGGAGGCAACGTAGTCTCGTACAAAATCTCGGACCTGCCAATGAATGGATTCTAGAGTCCAGTTTTGACCAAAGTGGCTGGAAAGAGGGTGATCATGGAAATATTGTAGATCCGAGTGATTCAGAACGTATATCCGGTTATCAAGTCGTAATAGATCATCTTCACCCATAGTCCATTGAGGTTTAGTAGCGTCCTGGGCATATGTGAGACCTAGTGCAGACTCCGGATCAATTGGTAATGATTGTCGAATTGCTTCATGTAAAGCATTGATGTCCATAATGATTGATGCCCAGAGGACCGGTCCTTCAAGGAAAGTAGCCCAAAGTGAAGCGGTTAGCTGTTCATTAGTGAATACAGGTCGGAAGTTCTGTGGATTGACTTGGGCATAGCCGATATCCCCCTCTTTTGGGTAGACGTCCCATTGTCTAGTGATGGAGTCTGGCTTTTCCCCTAATTTGCCCGGTCGGAACCGGATCACCAAATTGAATTGGTGAAGGTATTCGGACCATCGGACCTGTCTCCGAGTCAGAACTTTCATTGTGGAAAAGTACTCAAGATTCTTATGGTCGGTGACCACATCGATCGGGTCACCGGAGCCTTCGAGGTAGTGCCGCCAAGCTTTAAAAGCTTCGAAAATAGCTAGAAGATCCTTGTCGTGTATGTCATAATTTAGTTCCGCTGCGTGGAGCGTGCAGGAAAGAAAAGTGATAGGATGTACTTCTCCGTCCGAAAGCTGAATTGAAAGGATTGCTGCGATCACATAGTCGGAAGCATTGGTTTCCATGATGAGTGGTTGATTAGGTTCCCAGTGAGCTAGAATAGGAGCGCTAGTGATTGCATGCTTGAGACTTTCGAAAGCCGATTGGCATTCTGCAGTCCAAATCCAATCCGTTGTTTTTCGAGTGAGTCGGGTTAATGGAATCACAATGTTGCTATAATTGTAAATGAAACGCCTGTAGAAATTGGCAAATCCGAGAAAAGACTGAATATCTTTGACCTTTCGAGGCACTGGCCATTGGATGATAGCTTTTACTTTATCCGAAGACATGGTAAGGCTGGTGGGAGATAAGATGTACCCAAGATACTCGACCGTGTCAACTCCAAAAAAGCATTTCGTGAGATTGCAGTAGAGTTGAGCTTGTCAGAGTCTTCAGAGGACTTCTCGGACATGTTCCTCGTGATCTTCCGGATTATCGGAATATACTAGAATATCATCAATTTAAACAATCACATAAACGTCCAGTAAATCCGCAAAGATAGAGTTAACAAATCTTTGAAAAGCAGCCGGGGCGTTGGTGAGCCCTTCCGGTATTACTTTCCACTCATAAGACCCGTAGCAAGTCTGGAAGGCAGTCTTCCACTCGTCACCTTTGGCAATTCATACAAGATGGTAAGCGTGAGCTAAATCGAGTTTAGTGTATATGGCTGCCTTTCGGGGCGCGTCCAGCAGGTCAGATATTAAGGGTAATGGGTATCGGTCCTTTTTCGTGATGTGATTGATTCCTTGGAAGTCAACACATAGTCGGAGAGATCCATCCTTCTTCGGTGCGAATAGTACCGGTGCGCCATATGGTGAAGATGAGGTTTGAATTATACCTGTAGCTAGTTGCTTATCCAGGAAATCGCGAAGGGCCCCCAATTCCTTTGGAGATAAGGGGTACAGTCTTCCGAGAGGTGGCTTGGCACCTTCTTCTAAATCAATCTTTAGGTCATAAGATCGATGTTCCGGAAGCTCTTCAGATGAGCTTTTGTCAAAGACATCAGCAAATTCCGCATATTGATCCGGAAGGGTAGATCCTCGTTCCTGAGATTCAAATTCTTCAGTACTAGAACCTTTAGCAGTAATTTTGGAAGGAATGTAGCGAAATAGAATTGGCTCGATACCAGTGTCCTTGCAGACCCGGTTGAAAGCCACTGCTCCCAGAAGTGCGATGTTGACATCTGTGTCATGAAGTGAGCCCACCCCCTATCATTTTCCTTTCTTTACGATACACCATCCAAGCCCTCTTACCTACAATAATCATTCCGGAACATTCCATTCCATTCTATTAGTTCCATTCCATTCCTTGTGCCTGAGCTATACAGTATTACCTCATAGTTCCCACGCTCCACCTTGTATATATAAGCCAGCCCCCACAACCTGGTCCCTTATCTTGACCTCTTTGTCGTTGGGACCAGGTATGTCTTTAACTTACTTACTTGTATTTATTATCAATATAACTTTGTCGTTGGGACCAGTTGTCCGCTCCCGCCTAAGTCTCCGCTCCGCTCCGCCACCGTCGTCACCTCTTTGTGACAATCTGGTTTTTCCGCAGATTTGGTATGAGATCCCATTTGCGATACTGTTGGGTATGAGTAGATGGGTTCATATGGAAATTTGTCTGTGAGTGGACGAGGTGAAAGGCGAGAGCGAGGTTTAGAGTGTGATGCATCTGGTTTCACTAGTAGCTCCGGAGGTGGAGCGGACACTTTGGAACTTGAAGTTAAAGTATCCAGAAGTGTAGACATCTGTTTGAAAACATCTTGGTCAGTGTTTCGGAAAGAAATTGTTTTTGTAACCCAGTCAATCAATGGATTGTAGCGGGACAAAAAACTATATCCTAATACGGCTTTGCAAGATGAATCCAATGAAGTAACATAGAAGTTAATCGTAAAAGACTCACTGGTCAGAAAACAGATCAAAAGTTCGACCATTTCTGAAATAGAATTTGCGGTAAGAGAACCATCGAATAAATGGAGATTGATTGGAGATATAGGTTTTGTCAGAATAGAATGCTTTTTTACATAGGAAGAATCGAGAAAAGAGTCTGTAGAACTGGAATCAAGTAAGCATGGAAATTGTAGTAAAGATAATGTACCGGCCAGTTCTTCCGGTGATTGAAATTCAGTAGTAAGTGTAATTCGGAGAGATCGTTTGTATTCAGAAAGAGCAGATGTGTTAAGTATACTTCCCCTGGGTAGGCATGAACCAAATCAATGCAACTCTCGCTTCATACCGGGGTACAAGAGCTGCGGATCATTTTTCCGAATCATCCGAAGATGATCGGATGTTCATGGTAGTATCCTCAACCTCCACCGCTTGACTGCGAGGTTGGCTCGATTTCCGATTAGGACAATCTTTTAGTTTATGCTTACCACCACAGAACATACACAGGTTGAATTTCCTGCGTCTCTCCTTCTCTTCCGGCTTGACTTTACCATCCAGTCCGAGATGTTTCTGGTATGGCTTTGCCTGTTGAGAAGTCGGAGAGTTCGAAGCGGCTTGACCCGAAGGTCCGCTGCTGGCTGATTTGTTCTTATTGTCGAACCATGGCTTCTTCCCTTGATTCTGCCCTGTAGTCTGCGGGCTATTAGTACCTTTAGACTGATTTTCCGACGAAGAAAAGGTTTTGTTCAAAGGATTTGGATTACCCTTCTTACCCGGGTTTGTGGTGACGAAGGGGGAAAGCACAGAGGAAGCACAGGCTCAAAGCACAAACCGAAGTGAGGGGTGGGGCTAGCACCACACACAAAGGCTGAAAGGTAAAATGATCAAGACGGCAGTGATAGCACAGGGGCCAATCACTAGGGTCGCACAAGGAAAACTAGTTCCTAGTTCCAAAGACCAAGTAAATATATTGAAGATAAACGATGATACAAGTACTAACCTAGTTCCAAAGACCAAGAGGTCAAGATAGGGAACTAGGTGTCAGCTTACTGTACTATATATACAAGTGTCTAGCTGAGTAAGTGACAGCGCGGGAAGTTGATAGAAGGATGCGGAATGATGTAGAAGGATGCGGAAGAGTGTAGCTGGATCCAAATAGTAACAAAGATAAAGGAAGAAGGAAATATAGGAAAAATGAAGTAAGTACTGTATCCTGTGTAGCATGTCATGACAGGGTTCAAGGTTTTACTACCTGAACCTGTTCCGCTGTAACAAGCAGACTCTCATTTCTTCTCTTCATCTCTTCTCCAGTACTGGTTATCGATCTGGAGAACCTCTGCCCAATATTTGGCAAGGTTTCGAGGCTCCGGAACACGGGCCATTTCATCCTTAATTCGGGACGCTAGAGCATGCTGATAAGCCCACTTCAAGGAACTCGAATTCCAATCGGTGAGAGCAGCGAGTGTATTGAATTGGATGTTAAATTTACGAACCGACTTGTTTTCCTTCATCTTTAAGTTTCCGAGTTTATCCTCAGCATCCCCCTGCGCGTCGTAAAGACCGAAATTATCTTGTAACTCCTTCACGAGCACCGAAAAAGAACTGGTCCACATAGAAAGTGCTACCGCATTGGGGTTGAGAATATCCGGCTCGAACCATTCGTGAGCGGATCCACTCAGATAAGACAAGGTATAGGCAATCTTCCTTTGATCAGTGAAATAGTTTGGTCAATCTAGGAAGATGAGGGGTAAAGAGACTAGGAAAGATTTGAGTTTCCGAGGCTCAAGACCATCGAAAATGTCTGGTTCCCGAACTTTTATTTTACTCGATTCGGACAGCTCTGATTGCATTACCCAATCCTTCGAGTGTTCCTCAGAAAGCTTGGAACGTTTGAAGAAACTCCTGTTCGGAAGAGTTGTTGTTTGGTGGAAAGATTGGTCTCCTAGGACTTCCCGGTCCACCAGATCCTTCACCACCTGGTCCACCCAGACCTCCAGGTTCACCACCACCTGGTTCTTCATCATCATCCAATCCATCCAGATCAGCTGGATTTTCTTCGGCCCCTACCGGATCTTCCTCACCATCTTGATCCTCCTGATTATCTTCTTCGGGATGATCTTCTTCCTGTCCTTTGGGAATTTGAGTGTTGTCTGGTACATTTCGGGCCAAGAGCTGTCCAAAAATGGCTGCTGCCATTGGAGATGGAGGTATAATTGCGGATGATGCAGTAGCTATTCGAGTTACCATCCGTGGTGTTCTTACCTGAACCAGTATTCCAGTCGCGGTGTATAGTGTTTGGATTTCGTAGTCTAATGTTTCGGTATTTCCTCCGATCGCGAACTCCAGATTCACCTCCATAGTAGAATGTGCAGTTGACGTTGTTGGTCCGAAAACTTTTGTTCTCCTTCGCCCTCCTAAGGCCGATATAGATTCGGAGTATGGTGCGAAGGATTGTGCATTAGCGAGGAAAGGGTTTGACTCTTCAGCCTGATTTGGTACATCCAAATTGTTAGTGGTTCCGGTGAGAGTTCTCGTCCAGTTCCTCTGGGCTTGTCGAGTTATTGGAGGCGCCATGAATACAAATGAGTACGACAATAGCAAGTGAGAGTTTAAATATACTGTTAAGACTGTTCCGGTGAGGTTCCGTGAGGTCTAGTATGAATAGTATAGTATAAAGTGTTCCGATAGTTTCCGGGTTTGAACGGTAACTACCAATCAGTAGAAAAGTGGAATGGTGAAGCCAAACAAGAACCTTAGCACCACTTTCAGTAGTGCTCCCGCTATGTCGTAGTGGTTCCGTGGATGTTCATAGATTTCGGATGTCCGGGAGTTGACCAGATGAGTTCGGACAACTATCAAGTAAGACTGGAAAGCCCAGACGGAGTTATAGGGATAACCTCTCTAGATCGGAATGATCTAAGTTGATATTTAAACTGGAGAACTATCTACTGGACACTAATGCTTATATACCAGTAATCCTAATTGTTGAAAGAAGAACAATGGGTATCTGGAATAAAACAATAAGTATTGTAAAAAGTTCCCGATAATATAATTAAAAGATAATAGGGTGGGAATTAAAAGTAATCATATCCGTTAACATCAGATGTCGTTGTACAGTCCGGTCCCGAACCAATAAGGAAAGGATAGGAACGAATTATAATTGTCGTTTCCATAACTTCTGGATGTTCCATACGAGGTAGCGGAAGCATACCCATAACAAGATCTAAGTCAATATTAAAACTACAGAACTACCTATTCAATGTCATAGCTTTATACTATGCATTACATAAGCATCGCGAAGCGATACTAACTCCAAATAGACTAGCTTGTGGAGTAAAGAACAAAGGAAGGGATATAATAGGTATAGTACTCATCCAATAACGATGAGGAAAGATAACGAAGGATTCCTGGGCTTAGGAACTCTTCGCGAAGTAGGTAAATGGATTGCGGAATCACAGAATAACTTGATTCACATACATATGACAAAGACTCAGTATTTTGTAGTTATATTCCTTAGCTCTATCCTTGTCTATTCTCCTTGGTAGCTAGACTTGTAGTTGGGTTGTTTTATCCTCATCGCTTTTTCATCCTCTTGCTCATCATCTATCGTGTGATACCTGTCATGACGTGCTATACAAGATACAGTACTTACTTTATTTCTCCTACATCTCCTCCTTCCCTCATCACTGTTACTGTTTGGATCCATCTACATCATTCCGCATCCTTCTATCACATTCCAAACACTTCCATCAACTTCCTGCGCTTTTGCTTACTCATCGAGACTCTTGTATATATAGTACAGTAGCTGACACCTAGTTCTCCATCTTGACTTCTTGGTATTTGGAACTAGGTTAGTACTTGTATCATTGTTTACATTCAATATACTTACTTGGTCTTTGGAACTAGTTTTCCTTGTGCGACCCTAGTGATTGGCCCTTGCACTATTGCTGCTGTCTTGATCCTTATTTCTTTCAGCCTTTGTGTGTGGTGCTAGCCCCACCCTCGCCTCGGCTTGTGCTTTGAGCTTGTGCCTCCTTTGTGCCTCCTCCCTTCGTCACCACATTAGGTCAAGATCTCTACTCATACCATCAGCCTTTCCAACTGATCCTACGAGGAGTGGAAATCGGACTTACCCGGTTCTCCACCTTCCATTGCCGCTACGCCTTCGTTTACACCAGACATTGATTGTTCAGGATTTCAGCACGCATTAGATATTCAAGATCAGTGCGACGTTCATTCCAAATACAATCCAGACAAAGAACACAATGCTTGGTTTGACTGCGACGAAAATCCTTGCCCCAACCGATACTGTCATGAAACGATCTTTTTTCATTATTCTTTTCTTTTATTATTGTTTTCCTTTTCTTTTATTTACTTACCTAATCACCAAAGCGCTTATTATACTTTCATTATCATTTAGGTTACATGCGTCAACCTTATTGTTCTCGTGTTGTCATTTCACTTAGGCACGACTCTCTCGTGCCTGTCAGCTCATTGACAGGACGACGTCATTATTGTTCCGCTTCCATGCTTCTTTCTATATTGCCTTATTGTTTACTCACCTAATACCTACAGCTTTACTTATGGATACGAGCGACTCTTATTGTAGATCCTCATGGTTACGGCGCGAGACATCTCTCACGGCTTCATATCCCATTAGTATATAAGACTTAGTATTTTGTAGTTATATTCCTTAGCTCTATTCTCGTCTATTCTCCTCGGTAGCTAGACTTGTAGTTGGGTTGTTTTATCTATCCTCTTTCGCTTTTTCACCCTCTTGCTCATCATCTATCGTGTGATGCCTGGTTGTCTCTTGTGAGAGCTAGCGAGTCGCTGACAGATACCATAACCCCACTCCCATCACTCCAAGGGATTCAGGAAACGGACGATTCATAGACATCCCAAGAATTCCAAGCCAAGTTCCGAGCCGGGTTGGTAGACTTTCAAACCCTACCAGTGCTGCACCATCTGCTAGATCCTCTCCTGCGCTTATCTCTACTGTTATCTTAGAACCCGAGCTAGAAACTGAAGTGTCGCATCAACCCCATCCCCAGAGCCTATCATCATCGATATCTCGGTTACACCAGAACCGATATCCCCATCTCCTGAGCCTATCCCCACTGAAAACACCTCCATCATGTCACACCCTCCTACCACCCAAGACCTTGCGGTGTTGATTCAACAACTTGCCACACAACAGATGGCACTACAATTGGCAGTAGCCAGCATCGCCAACAACATAAGCACCAACAAAGGTGTTAGCAAACCCCAGACATACGATGGGAAGCGTAGTGATGATGCACGACGCTTCATTGCTGCCTTCGAACTATGGGCCCAGGGTATCCGTTCCCTCAGTAATGAACAGGAAAAAATCAAATTGGCCATCTCATACCTTGATGGTGACGCAGCTATCTGGGCTACTCCCACCTCAGAGAACATTAGCCAAGTCGCTCGAGCGGACGCTGCAGGAGTACCAGCTCCTGCCCTCCTCTACCCCACCTGGGCTGATTTTGCTGGCGCCTTTAGGCAACGGTTTGAAACAGCAGATCCAGTGGTAGAGGCCAAACGAGTTCTGAAAAGCCTTTGGCAGGGAAAGGACCAGGTAGCAACATACGCGGCGACCTTCAAACAGTATGCTAGTAGGACAGGATACTCAGATGCTGACCTTCGAGATCGGTTCTATGATCACCTCTCAAAGAGAATCAAGGACGGACTAGTCAACTCCCAGGCTAACACAGATCAGATGAATGCACTGATCAATGAAGCAATTCGCATTGACAACAGGCAGAATGAATGCGCCGATGAGGAAGGGAAACAATACACCCGAAGCACTCCCAACTTCAGCTCCTACACCCCTACTCCCTTTGTTCCAGCCCGCGATCCAAATGCAATGGACGTGGATGCCACCACTACTGGCCGATCTGCAGAAGACTATCACAGATCCATGATGGGAAGATGCTATGGGTGTGGGTCCAGAGAACATCGAAAGGCAGATGGGCACCATGAATGCGATGTCTGCAATCATTGTGGACTAACAGGCCATCTAGCAGCTGTCTGCTGCAGGAAGTTCTTGGGACTCTCAAGGCCCATCCCTCGTTCTGCCGCTGCCACATCTATCATTGCCGAGCCCTCTACCTCCATTGCTGCTACCACGCCCGCCCCCGCTACCGATTTCACAAAAATCCTCCAGATGCTCACTGCCGGGCAGAAGGAACTGGCAGAGCAAATGGCAGAGTTGCACTCAAATTTTTAAAGTGGGAACCCGCCACGGCTGCCACCTGGTTCCCTAGTCTGTACTCCTCGTCTACCTCTACTTATGCATCTATACCCTCGTGTACAATTGGTTCCACTCAATCTAGTGATGTTTCTCACTTCCGCGTACCGATTAAGTTGCAAGGTAGATTCAAGAATACCGACAGCGCAGCAATGATAGACTCTGGTGCCACAGGTCTCTTCATTCATGAACGTTTCATGAAACAACATCGAATTCTCCCTCACCATCTCCGCCATCCAATCACTCTTTATAACATTGATGGATCTCCTAACACTGCAGGACAGATCACACACTCTGTACATCTACTATCCACAATAGACCAAAACCCACCCCAGCTCCTTGAATACCTCATCACCAACCTTGGTTCGGAAGATATCATTCTTGGACTCCCATGGCTCCAAAAGGTCAACCCAGACATCGACTGGAAAAAAGGGCGATTGTCCATCACCTCTCCCAGAAAGACTCCGCACCCCATGACCATCGAAGAAATCCCCGAGCCCAAGGAAAGTAATGTGGGAGGAACCACTGCACATATCGTAGAAGCTAACTCAGACTGGGGCACCACTGCAGCTCCACAAGTTCACTTCTCCATCCCGGAGCCTGATGACCAACCCCAATCGCCTGAAGAAACTCTCCCTCTCCCCACGCCTGACCCCAAGATACATGAATACACTGAAAGCACCCCTCTGTATTGACTGGTAGGCAACAGGAAGCGGAGGAGAGCATTACTTCGAGCTGGGATCATTGTCCATACATCAGAAGAACTTTGGTGTTCTGCAGGGTACATGTATTCTCAACAACTCGCAGAGGCTGCCTACAAAGAGAAGCCGTCGAAGTCATTTGAAGAGATGGTCCCCTCATCATACCGGAAACATGCAAAGGTCTTCTCCGAGAAAGAATCAGAATGACTACTGGAACATAAACCTTGGGACCATGCCATAGATCTGAAACCAGACGCTCCTGAAACCATGCGGACCAAGATCTACCCCATGTCCCCGAATGAGCAGGAAGAGCTTGACCAGTTCTTGGAAGAGAATCAGCGCAAAGGCTACATCCGTCCCTCCAAATCCCCATTGGCGTCGCCTGTCTTCTTTGTCAAAAAGAAGGATGGTAAACTTCAATTTGTGCAGGATTACCGGCGACTCAATGAATACACAGTAAAAAACCGGTACCCACTTCCCCTTGTCACAGACATTGTCAGCCAACTACGCAAAGCCAAAGTTTTCTCCAAGATGGATGTTCGTTGGAGGTATAACAATGTGCAGATTAAAGAGGGGGACAAATGGAAGGGAGCATTTGTAACAAATCGAGGACTCTTTGAGCCCCTCGTCATGTTCTTCGGTCTAACAAACTCACCCGCTACGTTCCAAGCCCTCATGAACTCCATATTTGCTGACCTCATTGCTGCTGGGAAGGTGGCCGTTTATCTGGATGACATCCTAGTTTTCACTGAAACTCTGGAGGAACATCAAAGTATAGTCAATGATGTGCTTACACGCCTCAGCAAATACGACCTATATCTGCGACCAGAGAAGTGTGAATTCGAACGGCCTTCCATCGAATACCTAGGCTTGGTAATCAGTGAAGGAGAAGTGCGAATGGACCCAGTCAAAATAGAGGCAGTCAGTAACTGGCAGGCCCCTACAACACTACGTGATCTCCGAGGTTTCCTAGGATTTGCTAACTTCTATCGGAGATTTATCAAAGGTTTTGCGAAGAAAGCTCAACCCCTGAACAACCTTACCCGCAAAGACACTAAATGGGTTTGGGGATGACAACAGCAGGAAGCCTTCGATGCACTAAGGGACTCCTTTACATCGGCACCAATCCTCACACTATGGGACCCATCGAAACCAACTCGGATTGAAGTGGATGCATCAGGCTTCGCTACTGGAGGTACACTTTCGCAACTACAGGAGGATGGACTTTGGCACCCCGTCGCATACCGCTCCTCTTCCATGGATCCAGCCGAGTGAAACTACGAAATCTACGACCGGGAAATGTTGGCCATCATCGAGGCATTGAAAGACTGGAGAAGCTTCTTAGAAGGATCCCCGGAACCCTTTGAAATCATAACTGACCACCAGAACCTTGAATACTGGAAGACAGCCCAGGACCTCAGTCGTTGACAGGCACGATGGGCACTATGGCTCTCTCGGTTTGATTTCCGCCTTAACCATCGCCCAGGCAAAGCTAACACTCAAGCTGATGCACTGTCACGTATGGCGCAGCACCAGGTCACCGATGCAGAGGACAACAGGGAACAGATTGTGCTAAAACCAGAACACTTCCTTAATGCGGCAACCATGGTCCTCCTCCACAATCCCCTCCTCGATTGCATTTGGCAGATCAGCAACTGAGAGGCCAAAGTACTGGATGGTTTGAAAGGTATCAAAGGTCCCCAGAGTCTCACTAGTGGTCCAGCCGAGTGGAGAGAAAAAAATGGTTTGGTGTACTACCACAACAAAGTCTACGTTCCCCCAGATACCGCACTAAGGAAAACAATTCTGGAACACTGTCATGACGCACCCACCACAGGTCATCCAGGGATGCATGGTACCCTAGAACTAGTCAGCAGACTGTACTGGTGGCCTGGGATGCGCTCTTTTGTGGACAAGTATGTCAACGGATGTGATCACTGCCAACACAAATGCCTAAACCCCCACCACTCTTCACCCCTTCAACCTCTCCCCATACCAGAAGGACCCTGGCAGGACATTGGTGTGGATCTTATTGGGGAACTGCCCATGACACAGGATGGCCGTAATGCGATCATCACCTTTGTTGACCATTACACAAAGATGGTTCACTGTTTCCCCTGTACAACCAAGATAACCGCAGAAGGAGTAGCAGATTTCTTTTATAAAGAAATCTTCCACTTACACAGCCTACCCCGTTGATTCATCTCCGATAGAGGACCCCAATTTGCGGCAGACATTATGTGACAACTACTGAAGCGACTAGGAATCAACTCCGCCCTGACCACAGCTTATCACCCTGAGACAAATGGACAGACAGAACACGCCAACCAGGAAATCGAACGTTACATTCGCATGTACGTAAGTCACTGACAGGATGACTGGGACCTCCTAATCCCTACTGCTGAGTTTGTCATGAATGCTCGCATCCACTCCGCACACAGCCACTCCCCCTTCGAAACACTTTGCAGTTACACCCCTGAGTTCACAATTCCAAATGGCGTCGAGACAAAATACCCATCCATCGAGCGCTGACTGGAACTACTACTGCATGCACGTGAGGATGCAGAAGCAGCACTACGGATGAGCAAAGAGTGCATCAGAGAGGGAGTCAAGGGAAAAGTACAGGAATTCGAAGTAGGACAACCGGTTTGGTTATCCTTGAGCAAATTAAAGGTACAACAAAAGAACCAGAAATTGGGGAGCAAATGCCTAGGTCCATTTGAAGTCGCAGAGAAAACGGGCCCGCTCACATATCAATTACACCTACCTACCTGGATGAAAATCCATGACAACATCCATACCAACCGCTTGTCTCCCTGGAAAGGGAATGAGGTCAATGGAATCAAGCCACCACCACCAGGACCCGAAATTGTGGAGGGAGAAGAGTTCTACGATGTGGAGGAGGTCCTGGACAGTCAGATCTTTGGACGGTGGAAGAAGTTGCAATTCCTGGTAAAATGGAAGGGATACAACGAAGGCCACAACAGTTGGGAGCATGAAGAAAACTTAGTGGACACAAGCAACAAGGCAATTGCAGATTTCTATGCAAAACACTCAAATGCACCACAAAAAATTTCAGCTGCCATCTTCAACTCTTTACCCTGGCAACCTTATGAAAACCTCACGGAAATAGTCGCTGGGACATTGACTGTAGAAGGGGGGTAATGTCATGACGTGCTATACAAGATACAGTACTTACTTTATTTCTCCTACATCTCCTCCTTCCCTCATCGCTGTTACTGTTTGGATCCATCTACATCATTCCGCATCCTTCTATCACATTCCAAATGCTTCCATCAACTTCCCGCGCTTTCGCTTACTCATCGAGACTCTTGTATATATAGTACAGTAGCTGACACCTAGTTCCCCATCTTGACCTCTTGGTATTTGGAACTAGGTTAGTACTTGTATCATTGTTTACATTCAATATACTTACTTGGTCTTTGGAACTAGTTTTCCTTGTGCGACCCTAGTGATTGGCCCTTGCGCTATTGCTGCTGTCTTGATCCTTATTTCTTTCAGCCTTCATGTGTGGTGCTAGCCCCACCCTCGCCTTGGCTTGTGCTTTGAGCCTGTGCCTCCTCTGTGCCTTCTCCCTTCATCACCACAATACCTGGTTGTCTCTTGTGAGAGCTAGTGATGACACACCAGAAATTTGGTGAGGCACCTAGTCACTAAAAACAGACAATTTGATGTGACTAGGTTGAGCAATAAGAGAGTCATAATGAGCCCGAGTTGATGACTGAAGTTACGAGTGAGCCAGATGATGACCTTAGCACGCAGTTAAAGAATCTGAACAAACTAGGTTCAATGATTGCAGTACTTATGGAATACACATCTTGTCCAAAGGACTTCATACTGGTCCTGTCAACCAGATACCCACCAAATATCCATGAAGGGACTTTCAAGGGACTGGCCACTCAGTGACATACCATGGGATATACCACACCACACACATATATGCCACCTAGTCTGTAGAGGGGAGCGCCTAGTTTCTAGTAAGAGGACTTACGAGGGCAAATACCTCGTGAGGACTCGGAATGAGACTGACACCAGACAGAAATGGCTCAGAAAGAGAAATAAGATGATCCATGTGGAACTAGTTGGATGGAGACACTTAGGAGATAGACTAGTCTGTTCCTAGTGATCGATTGCTTTAACACTTGACAAGTGGAGTTTGGTACCTAGGTCCAATAGGACTTATAAGTTGAATCGAAGAAGAGGTGTATGAACCAGTCTAGGCAATATGGGTATCTATGGATAGCTACTAGACCTGGGTACATTCACATATATAGGACAAGACATGTGCTGAAGGAGCTCAGTCATGACTTGAGGAGAGAGAGGAATAAAGATCCATGGAAGCAATTCCATGAGGCATGATGGAGAGGAATGATGGATTGCCTAGGCAGTCTGTGCCGCTGCAGAATGCACTAGAGATGGTCTTTAAGGACTAAATATGTTTTCATCGTACACCAGAGCGTACCTATATTGATATCTCATATGTTCTGGGACATTATCTTACTAAATATGGACCTAGTCTTTCTTTTCTCTTACCAAGTCTGCCTAGTTTTGAACTTAAAGTATTATTTCTGTTTGTTTTATGAGTTTCTGTCATTTGTAGTATAAAAGGGATCTAGAAATACCCTGAATATCAAGTTATTTCCCCTGTTAGCACCTAGCGGATAGTTGCCGAAAGACCCTTGCATCCAAGTAGGCTTTGCTGTGTTTGGAAGTGTAAAGCAGTTCTCAAAAGAAGCTTCAAATACTAGTTGAGCCCATTGAAGTGAAAAGGTTGTTACTGGAAGCTGAGTGTGAAAGTCCCATCATGACCTAAACTAGGTCGATGAGTCATAGTTTGCAGGGCAGGATATCACTAGTAGGAAGCTTTTGATATACCTAGTTGATGCAGTGTCGACAAAGCTGTATCGTGTTAAGATCATGCAACTCCGGAATCACGGAATGATCGCAATATAATTGCAGAATTGGTTGGGAATGCGAGGGGATAATTCCCTCGCAGAGTTATGGAAAGGTAGTTGGACATCAACACTACTATCGGTAGTGCCCTCAACACGTCAATGGTCCAATATGAAGGTAATAGCAGCATCAGGTCGCGAAGGTTGCTTAGTGGAACGTCAGAGCTGTGTTGAGAATGTATCACAGATAGTGAACATCTGTAATACGAAGAGAGAGCAGATCTAAGTCGATATTAAAACTACAGAACTACCTATTCAATGTTGTAGCTTTATACTATGCATGACATAAGCGTCGCGAAGCGATACTAACTCCAAATAGACTAGCTTGTGGAGTAAAGAACAAAGGAAGGGATATAATAGGTATAGTACTCATCCAATAATGATGAGGAAAGATAACGAAGGATTCCTGGGCTTAGGAACTCTTCGCAAAGTAGGTAAATAGATCACGGAATCGCAGAATAAATCAATTCGCATACATATGACATATTGGAAGCAGCTCTTTAGTCTAGTCTAGTCCCATAGTTGGGAATTCATTCACATAGTTGCGACTATGTATTGGTGTGATCAGTGCCTAGGTTGACTAGTTGAACTACAGAGGTTCTTCTATATACCATCCCTGACACGAGACATTGTTATTGGCAGTTGAAGTAAAGTGTACTTTGGTTCTCTTAGTGGAATCTTTGACAACGCACCTTGCATGAATTTGATAGCAGCCTTCCTAGGTTGTTTGGTTTTGGTGTTTGTGATGTTCACGTCCTACGTTCACTGATCCCGAGCATCTAGCTCATTAGCGAGTCGCTGACAAATGGGATTTAGTATGCCTAAGTAAATTCTATCACTATGCCTGACCACTGAGAACCCTCACAGTTCATCTGTGGTCAACATCTGTACAAAACACCTAGTATACAATGTACTGTAGACTTGCCAGATGTTCCACCAGTCCGTACCTGAAAAACTCGAAATTATCCAGACTTAGGTACAGATTTTATTCAGGTGTATCATTCATCAACTGACCAGACTTCTCCATTACCTTCAGGTCATATGTTAACTATCTTAACATTGCCTACCAGATCTTGGATGCCTTCCCAAAGAAGTCAATCTGCATTGATGCTATCCATAAACAGTTTCTTGTGCAGGCCATGAATGAACAGCAAGCCCTCTGGAGGCAAAGATGGCACAACTCATGTCAGGTCACGCCTTCTTCCACATCACTATCCATGATGCCAGCTACTCCTAGGACTTCCTCCAGTGGCTCAAGAGGCAGGGTACAATGTTAATCCTTTTGTGACTCCTTGAGATCCTCCTCCTCAAGCTCACAGGTGGCATACCTATGAACCCAAACATCTGCTCTATTAGGGGTGGAACTGATCATCACTACGACCAAAAACTGAAACCTTCTGACTACCTTCACAAGGTGGGAAACCAGTGGCTCAACCCAATGGACAAGATTGTTTGCATCTCCTACAATGAGATTCGACGTGCACAAAAGGCATCTCAAGTAAAAGACTTGCTTCGGTTTGAAGGTGGAAGCCGTATGAAAATTATTCATCCTAATGAGATGAAGGAATCAGGTGTTCAAAGAACAGCCTAAAGGTAACATCGGTACCTATCAGTACAAGTATATGACCGGCTGAACACAGTGAGCCAATATGCATTATTGGTAGGTAATGGTACCCATTGACCGATCTTTGTACAAAGAGCTAACTCCAAATTCAATTCCGTTAATTGGAATGACAACGGTCTCGTTAACGTAGCCTTTTGAGTCCAATATCGACCACAATCTAAAATTCAGGGACTTTTTGGAATTTAACCTACTTGCAGTTGAGTTTTGGGCAGATCACATGGCGAACGAGGTGAAAATCATCAGAAATCATCGCCTCTGCCTTGAGACTGCACAATTATTCCAGCACGTTGACCAGAACATACTGAATGACGAGACAGTGCGGGGTTGGGTGTACTTTCAGAGTTTGTCCTAGAGCTCAGATTATATGTTCATTATAGGCAATGATCTGCTCTAGGTTCCGGTTTTACGTCCGTACCTTACAACTTTCTATTATTTATCTAGTGTACGATTCTCTTCTCAGACACGTTCTCCCCTCAAAGTATCCTTTTTTTCTTGATGGTCCTGCGAATAATGACTCATTAACCAGTTGATTTTTCTTCACTCTCTTGTGTCTACTATTATATAGACTCGAATGATGATACTGATGAACTCCTTCAACCCCACCATGACCTGGGCCAAATCTTTGACACAGAATTGATAGATGATTATCGTAATATTCGTTATGGGCTTGGACGTGGTCAAACTTATGGTGAGTTCTACTACAATCATAATGATTCTCCTTTCATTTTTTTCTCCTTTTTCTCCAGTTTTTCGTATGTTCTGATTACAGTCCGTTTATTGAAAGTGATGTTGGACTCTCTGTCGTATTTTTTCAACATCCCAAGGCGTTCGCCTCCAGCATGCTCTTCAACCGCCTACAACAGTGAATGCCATTCTCCCCGTCCGCTCGTGTTGACTTTGAATGGTGAGCTATATGGTTTGACAAAGGGGTATGGGTTGGGTTTTTTTTGCGATTTCGGACGAGAATATTGACTTATTCTCTCGTTGCCGCTATTCTTGAACCTGGTCCTATTCGAACAGGGTCGAAGTTGAGGGATTGAGTGAGATAGCTCATCCTACCGGTGCGGTCTATCATAATCCAAGTGCCATAGTTGCATCGGGTAGAAGATATTGTCTCTGGCATCGCTGAGGACTGGAACAGAACGAGATGTATAATTCCCAATAATATATAAATGTCTACCAGGAACGCTGAACACCCAAGGAATTTTTTTGCAAAAGCTCTGATTGCCTAGTCTCGGTGTGCCTGAGTTGGCTAAGCAAGTGGCATGACCATTAATGAAGCATTTGAACGTGAGGACAACTCACGTATGAAATCACAATATCGTCGTCAGAATCATCGTCCGTTCCATCTGGTTTCCACCCGGACGATAGTAAAGCTTCATGCCAAGGTGATAAGATTGTACCGGACGCTGCTGGTGAGTTCCTGTCATCACATTGTATAATGAAATCGTGGAGTATCGGATCGACTCTTTGGCCATACCATAGATTGAGTGAATCATGTCCATGTGCTGTCAGGCGCATTCAAGGACTTACAAACTATAATGATCCACACCAACGAAATGGGGAGCGCCTGGAACAATGAATAACGAAGCATTAACTCCGGCATCTTTCAAATCCTGCATGAACTTTTCAGTGTAGCTTTGAGGATATGCGATATCGTCAGTCCCATATACTAGCTTAACTGGACATCGTAGGCGTGATAATTTCTCTCTGGTTTGAGCTTTTCGGCTGGTCAAGAATTCAAATGTCACGATGCGATAATTGTGTAGTCCATGATATCCCCAATGCCTTTGTGCAGGCTCGAATGCCATATTGACCATACTTGAGCCACCGAGATTGAGTTAGATAGAGATAACTTGAAAACAGTGTCAACATACGCTTGTCCTAGATTCGTCAAATTGTTATTGAACATGAATTGTGCATAGCCATAGGCTGACTCTACCATGCGATCATGATCAATTTCATTTGGACCAGGATAGGAAGCGGTCCAAGATTCGAACAATTGCTGGTGACCTTCACGAACATCCGCAGGCTGTATAATGGATTTCAGACCCAGATATCTTTCGAGAGGAATGGACATACTTCCTCCAAACACGTTTGCGATATAATGAAGAGCGACCGAACGCGGTCAGGATGAGAAACTGCTACTTCTAGAGCAATAGGACTCCCGAAGTCCATCGCAACAAAATGACACGCTGGAAGGGATAGAGCATCCTACACAGATGTGTTAGCAATGCGCACGCAGGGTATTTTTACTGTTGGGAAGTGTACCATGAATGCAATTGCATCTTCTCCTGCTTCTTTGATCCCATACCCTTCGGGCAGGTCATCTGCCTCCGTTTCCCCATGCACCCTCATATCGAATGCAACGAGATTGAACTTTCGAAGCAAAGGGTCATTAAACTGAGCTGTACAAATATCAAGGATTTGACCGGAAAACACACAAGGAGCAGACATACGATGGAACACGTGCGGGAATCCAAGTGAGTGGAACCAGAGAAGCGTCGGTAGGTTTGAGTCTATACACATTGCATCGTTTGACCTGGGAGTGCTAATCATGTAGTGAAATTTGATTCTGCCAGACGCGGTTTTGACTTGCACGAAAGGCATATCTTGAGCCAGGAATTTGCTTCAGTATCTTGGTAGTTTATAAAAGAAATCTGCTTTATCGAAGCGTGACGCGAGCATGGTATTAGCCTTGACGGAATGCAATGAAGAAGGGAATTATATTAAAGCGCAGATTGAACCCAGCAAGATGAGAGCATCCCTAGAAATTTATTTCGTATTCATTCCGTTCACGTAATCAATCACCCAAATGTCCGTCTTTTGTAGTCCTTTGTGAAGCCTCATTCTCTGCACTCCAGAGCTCATCCTGAAGCTGCGGAATGATCGACTATGTAATACCTTTGCCACTCTCTTGACTAACCACTCCGCTTGTCGGGATTTGTAGTTATTCGTTCACATGCGGTCGGCATGGAGCAAGTAATCATGAAATTGGCGAATTGTGTGTGAAAGGACCTGACCAAGAGAAGTCAGGGTTGTTGTCTGGAGATTCGATACTCAATTTAACGGCGTCTCCCCGTTATTTTCCGAAAGTCTAGCTTCGTCTGACACATTCCAGCTCTGTGAGGTCAATGCGAGGCTGGGGGTATCTGCTGAGCATAGCTCGGGGAAAAACGCAAAAAGTCACGCCGGTCGGGTGGGTGGGACTCGCAGTTGCGCTCAGAAGTTTTGGTGCGTACTGTATTTACAATCGGTTGTAGTATGTGGTATCGGTTTGAGAAAGGTGTAAATTTCCCTCTGTGATTATCTCGCTATAGTTGCGTTTTAGGTTGTAAGATTCCATATGTCACAGATGGTGGTAGTTACAACATACTTCCGCGCCCCTCCGTTAGTATGTCCTGCTTCGCGAAGCCCTTGATAACCTGCCGTAGTTTCTCCGTAGCCGGTAACGATAAGAATTTAGTATTTTCAAAGAGCTGGCACGAAGGTTGGCATGTTTAATGAACGTAAGAAGCTCACTATGTTGCTCTGTAGCTTCATCAATTTTGTCTTGCGGCGCTGTACTGGTTTGTGCCTAATCCCACCAAAAAAATAGTACATGGGTCTGAAACCCTCGTATATTTCCTAGGTTTCCCTTTGTGGGGCTCAGAAAATGCCCACTCCGTCATCTCTCCACCTGCTGAAATGCTCAATCTATCTGAGCATTAATTCTACTGCGTTACTGAAATGGGCCAAGACGTTCGACGGGAACAAAGATATCCGTCTGGATGACCGAGTCAGCAAAAAGATAGTTTCGTGAAGACTCACAGAAAGCCGGCAGTCTCATTGCCCGTGCAAGCACCTCAGGCTTCCCAACCACTATATCGCTGCATTGGCGAACCCCAAGCAATAGTCATCGACTCAGCCCCTTCGCACTTAGGCTCGCAAACCAAGAATCCAGAAGATTACACTTGCCTGCTGGAAAAAATGGTTTGACTTCCTGTTTTAGTTGTACTTTGTGAAAAATCAGCTTACAGTCATACAGCTGACCATTGGTAAATACTGGCGTTTGAAGATTCGAAACTACCATTCTCACTGATTGTCCTTGAGCTATATTTATTGGCATTGCAAAGGCCAATTTTACAGAAAATTGGCCCTTTTGGAATACAAATGGCAGGTCAAGATTGGATGGTTCAGTGTAATCCGTGGAATCAAAATAATGTGACCTGCATTTTCTTCAACTATAACTCTGGCTTCCAGAGCCCTTGAGGTACAGCATGTAAGAATTGCTTGAGTCTCATGACATACTCCAGCAGAAGGATCCACACTCAAAAGAATCGCAATAGGAACCCTGGACTTTCAATCTGAGATTTGAAAGAGGCAGGCTAAATCCAATGATTATATTGAGAAATTCAACTGGACACTGGAAATCAACCATCTACTGCTTTATCTGTTACTGCAGTATTTGCACTATGATAAGTGAATGTATCACCTATCAATGTATTCAAACACTTGGTGTTGAGATCATCTATATCATCAATCTTTGGACAAAGTATTGTACATTCACAGAACCACTGATCATTATTTTCAACCGGATTGATTGAGCTCAAACATGGATAAATTGCAGAAATCAGAGAGAGTTGATGATATTCCCACATTTCATGACAGAGATCAGACAGGAAGAAGGGGCCAAGCTGCTAACTGTGCTTGAAGTAGTGAAGACAGATGTGGCTACTTAGTTAAATATTAGTGAAATTTTTTGCTACACATATCACAAAAATACTGGACTTGTTGTAGTGTATTAGATGGGCCAGCTACAGCATTTTGATGGGCCAAATTGAATTACTGAATTAGTGCAAGTTGAACTCAAAGAGTCAATGAATATCTGATGTGACAAGTTAAAAAGTCTGGCCTTGCATTTTGACATAGTAGAAGAATATATGTAATGACCTTAAGCAAAAATACTCACTATTTGGTTTATATTATTGTGAGATTGAACAGATCTGATGGGTCCTAATGACTGAGGTATCCTTCTAAGCTCAGGACTAATTATATGGCTTCCTCTTTTTTGCTCCCTTTCTGCATCTCTGTGGTGCTAAGGTGTATGTGGAGGTGATTTGTCCCTGAAAATATGATTATTAGATCAGTAAAGCACAGAAAGAAATAAAGAGAAATACATACATGATTGACTAAGTAAAGGTGTAGCAGTTAAGAAGGGAAATTTACTTATGCAGTATTGCTGCATCAAAAGCACTGGTGGACATTTTAGGCATTAAAGTAGCTTTTTGGAATAAAAAGGTGCTGTTGAAGATGCTTAGACATCTGACTAATGCTTCCATGATAAGCAAAGCTGGAATTTGAGCATCTCAAGATAATTTATAGCATAGGATTACATTCCTGTACATTGGACAAATAATCCTGTCCTCTTCTTGCTTTTTCTCCCTCATTTCCAGCATCTTTAGCCTTGTATCCTACCCCTGAGTTCTAGATCAGGTATGATTTGGGAACCTCTTTTGCCAGTGCAGGTGGCTGCCATCTCAATATCAGGTTTTACTTACAAAAGTTTTGAATGATATATACATTTGAGGGGAATGCCTGTAAGTGCTACAATGAAAGTTTAATGTAGGATGTTACAAAAGCATCTTTTTCTATTTTTCTTTTCTTTTCCTTTGCTTTTATTATCCTTTTACTTAATCACCCTGGCGCTTACATCAGCATTTATTGTATTTTTATTCATTTAAGTTGCATGTGACAACCTTATTGTTTTTGCATTACTGTTTCATTTTGTGCAACTCTCTTGTGTCTGTCTAGCTATTGATATAGTGTCACTGTTACCATCCCACATTCACATTTCCTTTATATTGCCTTATTGTCTACTCATGTATACCTACAGCTTTACTTATGGATATGAGCAACTACTATTATATATCCTCATGGATACAATGCAAGATAGTTCTCTGTCATGAAGTGAGCCACCCCTATCATTTTCCTTTCTTTACAATACACCATCCAAGCACCCTTACCTACAATAATCAATCTGGAACCTTCCATCCCATTTTATCAGTTCCATTCCTTGTGCCTGAGCTATACAGTATTACATCATAGTTCCCACACTCCACCTTGTATATATAAGCCAGCCCCCACAACCTGGTCCCTTATCTTGACCTCTTTGTCATTAGGACCAAGTATGTCATTACTTACTTCTCTGTACTTATTATCAATATAACTTTGTTGTTGGGACCAGTATCTGCCTATTTCTGTCTAAATCTCTGCTCCACCTTGCCACCATCATCACCACTTTGTGATATTCTCATGGATTCATTTGGCATACATATATAAGATAGGGTATTTTGTAGTTATATTCCTTAGCTCTAGTCTTGTCCATTCTCCTCAGTAGCTAGACTAGTATCTGGGTTATTTCCATCTTATTGCATTTGCATTTTCATCCTCTTTGCTCATTAGCTATTGCATAATGCCTGGTTATCATTTGTGAGAGCTGGTGAATCACTGACATAGCATACCTGTGAAAACTTTGTTTGAAGGCATTCCCATCCCATTTGTCATTGAGTAAACTTGAAGTATCCTTTCATAATATAAGTAACACTATTCTTCTGTGAAATATGAAAATATTTTGGTTTGAGAAAGCTTACACTGATTCTTGTTCTCATTCCAGTAAGAACTTAGAGTTGCCATTTTTATTATATATATATAGCATTATAGTAGAAGGACATATATTGTTAATACAAATATGTATCATTGAGATGGCATCAGCCATCTTCACTGGCACAGAAGGCTTCTCAATCAGAAGATGGGATTATTTGTCCAACAGACCAGAATACATGATCAAATTTGAAAAATCAACCATGCCCTTCCCAAGTGCACTAATTAGCAGCAAATTTACTCAAGTCACAAATTCATCTTTGCCTTGTTCCCACAGTATTCCTCCAATAGAGAATTGACTATCCTTTGGATCTTAAGGCAAGTTGTCACTGGATGCAAAAGTACATAAGTTTTATGGCTTATGGTAAACTTACAGGAGATTTACTCAAATAGCTTTTTCTTCTATTATTCTTTTACTTAAGCACCATGGCACTTACATCAGTGCTTATTATATTTTCATTTCCATTTCAAGTTATATTGCTTTATCATCTCATTCACTCTCTTGCTCATTGTCTATTGTGTGATGCCTGGTTATCTTTTGAGAAAGCTAGCAAGTCATTGACACTTAGCTCTATTCTTGTCTATTCTCCTCAGTAGCTAGACTTGTATCTGGGTTTCTTTCACTTTATCACTTTTTGTCCTCTATGCTCATCAACTATTGTATGATGCCTGGTTATCATTTTTGAGAGCTAGCAAGTCACTGACACCCACCAATGGAAGCAATGAATAACCAGAGAGAGAGGATCCAAAACCACAGACCTACCACAGCCTCTTCACCTCCAGGCTCAGGATATTGTAAAAACCTATTAAAACTGATGGGTGCAGCAAAGTTTGCACATACATGTAGCAAAATCATGACAGAAAGCTTGACATAGGCTCTACAGAAGATGTTCATCATACCAAAGAATAGATGGCTCAGAATTTTGATGCACCCAGAAGATACATCCAAATGCTAAAATGCATCAGAATGCTCAATTTCTATAAACAAACACAAGTGAATAAATAGCTGTGGACAACTACTAATCATTGTTACAAAAACATCTTTCCCTATTATTCTTTTCTTTTTATTTTCTTTTCTTTTAATATTTTCTTACTCAAGCACTATAGCACTTACACCAGTGCTCATTATATTTTCATTTCCATCTAGATTACATGCAACAACCTTATTGTTCTCACATTGTTATTTCACCTAGGAGTGACTCTCTTGTGCCTCTCAGTTTACTGACAGGGCATCATCATTATTGTCCCACCTCCACATTTCTTTTATATTGCCTTATTGTTTACTCACTGAATACCTACAGCTTTACTTATGGATATGAGCAATTCCTATTGTACATCCTCATGGTTATAGTGTGAGATATTTCCCATGGCTTCATTTCCCCTATGTATATAAGATGGAGTATTTTGTAATTATATTCCTTAGCTCTATTCTCATCTATTCTCCTCAGTAGCTAGACTAGTATAGGGTTGTTATTCCATCTTCATTATCTTTTTCATCCTCTTGCTCATTGACTATCATGTGATGCCTGGTTATCTTTTGAGAGAGCTAGCGAGTTGCTGACAATGATATCCCATAATTTCCAATTGTTGTGATGTGCTACACAGGATACAGTACTTACTTTATTTTTCCTACATCTCCTCATTTCTTTATCCTTGTTACTGTTTGGATCCATCTACATTCTTCTGTATCCTTCTACATCATTCCACATCCTTCTATCACATTCCAGATACTTCTACCAACTTCCCACGCTGTCGCTTACTCATCTAGACACTTGAATATATAGTACAGTAGTTGACACCTAGTTCCCCATCTTGACCTCTTGGTCTTTGGAACTAGGTTAGTACTTGTATCACTGTTTACATTCAATATACTTACTTAGTCTTTAGAACTAGGTTTCCTTGTGTGACCCTAGCAATTGGCCCTTGCGCTATCGCTGTTGTCTTGATCACTATCTCTTTCAGCCTTCATGTGTGGTGCTAGCCCCACTCCTCACCTCTGTAATATTTATGCAAGCTAAGTCTTTACGAACCTTCTGTCATATGTATGCAAATCGAGTTATTCTGCAATTCTGCGATCCATTTACCTACTTCGCAAAGAGTTCCTAAGCTAGGACTCTTTAATTAATTACTTCGCGAAGAGTTCCTAAGCTCAGCAATCCTTCGTTATCCTTCCTAATCATTATCGGATGAGTACTATACCTATTATATCCCTTCCTTTGTTCTTTACTCCACAAGCTAGTCTATTTGGAGTTAGTATTGCTTCGCAATGCTTATGTAATGCATAGTATAAAGCTATAACATCGAATAGGTAGTTCTGTAGTTTTAATATCGACTTAGATCTGCTCTCTCTTCATATTACAGATGTTCACTATCTGTGATACATTCTCAACACAGCTCTGACATTCTGCGAAGCAACCTTCGCGAACTGATGCTGCTACTATCTTCATATTGGACCATCGACGTGTTGAGGGCACTACCGATAGTAGTGTCAATGTCCAACTACCTTTCCATAACTCCGCGAATCGTTCCTCCCTTCACGAGGGAATTATCCCCTCGCATTCCCAATCAATTCCGCGATTATATTGCGATCATTCCGTGACGCTATTGTACCTTGGTGGTTCCGCGAAGGAATGGTTTGAACCAGATATTCTGGATCTGAATCTCTCCGCGATGCCAGCATGGACGAATTCCTTTGCAGCATTGGTGAAGGAATTACAGGACAATTTTGGTATGTACAATGCACAGGGGGAAGCCGAGGATAAGATCGGTATGTTAAGGATGAAAGAATCTGATAATGTACAGAAGTATAATATCTGTTTCAATACCCTTGCGGCATCTACTAACTGGGACTCGCATGCCCTTAAGTGGGCTTATCAACATGGCTTGGCAAGCTGTATCAAAGATGAGATGGCTCGTCTTCCAGAACTGAAGATGCTCACGGAATACCATTATGAGGTACTTTGTGTAGATAATAGGTACTGGAGATGAGAAGAAGAGCGGAAAAGAGAAGCTGCTAGATCAACAGGTGCTTCCTCGGGAGGGAAAGCATCGAACACGTCGAAGAAGAACATGCCAGGTTCTTCACAATCTCCTACACCCACCACCACCACAACCTCAACCTCGACAAATAACTCGGGGAAGAAAGGTAAGTCAAGTGGAGGTGGAAATTCCTCATCATCAACGAGTCCTGTGGTGTCTCGACCTGCATACGCGAGCAACCTCGGCTCAGACGGAAAGCTCCTCGCAAAGGAGTCAGAACGTCGAAAGAAGTTGAGGTTGTGTGGATTTTGTGGGGGGAATCATAAGTTTGACAACTGCGAGAAACAAAAGCCTCACAAAACTCGTGGACGTGCCGCGGAAACACAGGAAGTAGTGGCAAGTACCTCTTTGGTATTGGAAAAATAGTCCGCAACTCCTGTACCCCAGTACGAAGTGGGAGTTGCGTTGACCAGGTTTGTACTACCGGGGAAGTTAAATTAAACGCATCCACTCTTTCTTATGATGAACGATCTTTTACAATACCTCTTACTATAGATTTTCCACTTCGCGATGTTTCCACGAAGCTTTCCTTTGTTTCCTTACTAGATTCTGGTTCTACCAATTGCTTTATTGATTCTTGTTTTGTATATAAACATTCTCTTCCTACTTCTTTGATCCCTCCAATCAATCTCTGACTTTTCGATGGTTCTTTATCTCCGAAACCAATTTCCGAGACTACGTCTCTTAATGTTCGGTTTCCCTCTGGCGAGCTACTACTACTAACATTTTATGTTACTTTACTAGATTCCTCTTGCAAAGCAGTCTTAGGTTACAGTTTCTTGACCCACTACAATCTGTTGATTGACTGGGCATGGAGAAACATTACATTACATTCCACCAAGCAAGTTGAGTCTTCCTCGACATCCTCACTTCCGCGAACACTCGTTCCGGAAGAAACTGTCCCTTCGCAGGGTCAGCCTACCTTTGTTTCCAAAGAGGTTCCTTCGCGACCCTCTTTGCGAGCTCATTCTCGCCATTCACCTCGTCCCTTATCGGACTCTTTCCCTTATGAACTCATCTATTCCTACCCTTCGGTGGCTCAATTGGCCGCTTCGCGACTCGAAAACCCAGAGATTGATATTGCTCTTGTCAACACGGAGCTCTTCAACCGTGCTTGCAAAAATGCCAAGTGTGAACCGTTAATTTTACGCACAGTTCACAGCGAAGTTACAGCGCGAGCTGCTTCGACAACTTCAGCAAACAACAGTAATCCCTCGTCATTACCGAAGCATTATGCGGACTTCGCGGATGTATTTGACAAAGTCGAATCTGAAGTGCTGCCTGAGCATCGACCCTACAACCTAAAGATTGAATTGGAGGAAGGCGCCGAACCACCTATCAGTCGCCTTTACCCTCTTTCTGCCAAGGAATTAGAGGCTCTATGCAATTTCATTGATAAGCACCTCGAATCAGGCGCTATTCAACCTTCGTCCTCTCCTCATGGAGCTCCAGTATTGTTCGTACCGAAAAAGGACAGAAAACTTCGACTTTGCATAGACTTTCGCGGTCTTAACAACATCATGAAAAAGGATTGCTATCCTTTACCTCTTATTTCTGATTTACTAGATGCTCCGAAAAAAGCTAAGGTTTATGCTAAACTCGATCTTGCTCACATGTACCATTTAGTTCGAATCACGGAAGGCGACGAATGGAAAACGACATTCAGAACCCGTTGGGGTTCTTACGAATGGAAGGTTATGCCATTTGGACTCACTAATGCCCCAGCAACTTTCCAAAGGTTCATGAATGACATATTCACTGATCTCTTAGATGTGTATGTTATCGTCTACCTCGACAATATACTTATTTACTCTGACGATGAGACATTACATCGCGAACATGTTCGCGAGGTTCTCCGTCGTCTTCATAAACATTGACTCTGTGCAAACATCGCGAAATGTGAATGGGAGATCGATATGGTAGAGTATCTTGGGTATATTCTTTCTCCGGAGGGCTTAACGATGTCGAAAGACAAAGTAAAAGCTATCATTGACTGGCTGGTACCTCGGAAAGTCAAAGACGTCCAGTCTTTTCTTGGATTTGCTAATTTCTATCAACGATTTATTTATAATTATAGCGATATCATAGTCCCGATGACGCGACTTACACGAAAGGATACACCTTGGAACTGGGATACTGTTATGATCGTGCACAAATGGATCGTCGGGAATGATCGCGGGAAAATACGAAGTAAATACTTCGCGAGGTAAAATGATCCTAAACTAGTTAGTCAGACCTTGACTCCACTATTAGTAGAGCCCTCGACACTTCGCGTGTCCGCAAGAGAAGAAGATAAACGTGTTCCGTTCGCGATGACTATCGCGGAACGTACTGACAGTGAGGGGATGTTAAAACAATGATAGGGATAGTTGATTAATTGGTATCACTATCGAAGTGCTATCAAGGTTGATATTTAAACTAAAGAACTACCTATTCGATACCGTAGCTTTATACTAAAGGTAAGTCAGGATCGCGAAGCGATGCCACGCCCGAATTGGCTAGCTCGTAATTAAAGAACAAAGGAAGGGATATAAAAGGGATAGTGTAAATCCGATAAGGATGATAAGAGATAAGAGTAAATACTTCGCATCGGAATTCCTTCGTGAAGTAATTGCGTAGTGGTGCAAGGTTATAAGTAATATCTAAGTAGCGGAATGGATCGCAAAGCTTCGTAAAGACTTAGCTTGCATAGATATAACAGCCCTCATGAATTCCATATTTGCTGACCTCACTGCTGCTGGGAAGGTGGCTGTTTACCTGGATGACATCCTAGTTTTCACAGAAACTGTCGAGGAACATTGCATGGTAGTCAACGACGTTCTTGCATGCCTCAGTCAATACGACCTGTACCTGCGGCCAGAGAAATGTGAATTTGAACAGTCTTCCATTGAATACCTAGGTCTAGTTATCAGTGAAGGAGAAGTGCGAATGGACCCAGTCAAAATAGAGGCAGTCAGAAGCTGGCAGGCACCTACAACACTACGTGATCTTCAAGGTTTCCTAGGATTTGCTAACTTCTATCAGAGATTCATCGAAGGTTTTGCAAAGAAAGCACGACCTTTGAATGACCTCACCCACAAAGATACCAAATGGAACTGGGGATCCCTACAGCAGGAAGCTTTCGAATCACTAAGGGACACCTTCACCTCCGCACCAATCCTCACACTATGGGATCCATCAAAACCAAGCCGGATTGAAGTGGATGCATCAGGCTTCGCCACTGGAGGTACTCTCTCGCAACTACAGGAGGATGGACTCTGGCACCCGGTTGCTTATCATTCCTCCTCCATGGATCCAGCTGAGCAGAACTACGAAATCTATGACCGAAAAATGCTAGCCATTATTGAAGCATTGAAAGACTGGAGAAGCTTCTTGGAAGGATCCCCAGAACCGTTCAATATCATGACTGATCACCAGAATCTGGAATACTGGAAAACAGCCCAAGACCTCAGTCGTTGACAAGCACGATGGTCACTATGGCTCTCCCGGTTTGACTTCCATCTTAAGCACTGCCCTGGTAAAGCAAATACTCAAGTGGACGCACTTTCACGTATGGCGCAGCACCAAGTCACAGATGCAGAGGACAACAAGGAGCAAATTGTACTGAAACCAGAGCATTTCCTTAATGCAGTGACAATGGTCCTTCTTCACAACCCCCTCCTTGACCGCATTCGACAGATCAGTGAACGAGAGGCCGAAATACTAAATGGTCTGAAAGGCATCAAGGCACCCCAGAGTCTTACAGGCGGTCTAGTCGAGTGGAGAGAGGAAAACGGCTTGGTTTACTACCGCAACAAAGTCTACGTACCACCAGATAGCGCACTACGGAAAACAATCCTGCAACAATGTCACGATGCCCCCACCACAGGCCACCCCGGTATGCATGGCACACTAGAACTAGTCAGTAGACTCTACTGGTGGCCTGGAATATGCTCGCTTGTAGACAAGTACGTCGATGGATGTGACCACTGCCAGCGCAAACACCTGAACCCCCACCATCCCTCTCCTCTTCAACCTCTTCCCATACCGGAAGGACCCTGGCAGGACATTGGTGTGGATCTCATTGGGGAACTACCTATGACACAGGACGGCCACAACGCTATCATCACCTTCATGGACCACTACACAAAGATGGTTCACTGTTTCCCCTGCACCACTGAGATAACAGCAGAAGGAGTAGCAGATTTCTTTTATAAAGAAATTTTCCGCTTACATGGCCTACCCCATCGATTCATCTCCGATAGAGGACCCCAATTTGCAGCAGACATTATGCGACAGCTACTGAAGCGACTAGGAATCGACTCCTCCCTGACCACAGCCTATCACCCCGAGACAAATGGACAGACGGAACGTGCTAACCAGGAAATCAAATGCTACATTCACATGTATGTAAGCCACCAACAGGATGACTGGGACCTCTTAATCCCCACTGCCGAGTTTGTCATGAACGCTCATATCCACTCTGCACACAGCCACTCCCCCTTCGAAACACTTTACGGTTATACCCCGGAGTTCACCATTCCAAATGGCGTCAAGACAAAATACCCATCCATTGAACGCCAACTAGAACTGCTACAGCATGCACGGGAGGATGCAGAAGCAGCACTATGGATGAGCAAAGAGCGCATCAGAGAGGGAGCAAAGGGAAAAGTACAGGAATTCGAAGTAGGACAACTGGTTTGGTTATCCTTGAGCAAATTAAAGGTGCGACAAAAGAACCAAAAACTGGGGAGCAAACACCTAGGTCCATTCGAAGTTGCAGAGAAAACGGGTCCACTCACATACTGGTTAAACCTACCCACCTGGATGAAGATCCACGACAACATCCATACCAACCGCCTGACCCCCTGGAAAGGAAATGACGTTAACGGAGTTGAACCACCACCACCAGAACCCAAAATCGTGGAGGGAGAGGAGTTCTACGATGTAGACATGGTCCTGGACAGCCGGGTCTTTGGACGGTGGAAAAAGCTGCAATTCCTGGTAAAGTGGAAAGGGTATGACGAGGGACACAACAGTTGGGAGCACGAAGAAAACTTAGTGGGCACAAGTGACGATGCAATTGCGGATTTTTATACAAGACACCCAAACGCACCATGAAAAATTTCAGCAGCCATCTTCCACTCCTTGCCCTGGCAACCCTACGAAAACTTTACAGAAATAGTCACTGGGACATCAACTGTAGAAGGGGGGTAATGTCATGACATGCTACACAGTATACGGTACCTACTTTATTTCCCCTACATCCCCTTATTTCTTTATCCTTGTTACGGTTTGGATCTGTCCACACTCTGCCATATCTTTCTACATCATTCCATATCCTTCCATCAACTTCCCATGCTGTCACTTACTCATTGAGACTCTTGTATATATAGTACTGTAGCTGACATCTAGTTCCCCATCTTGACCTCTTGGTCTTTGGAACTAGGTTAGTACTTGTATCTTCATTTACACTCAATATACTCACTTGGTCTTTGGAACTAGTCTTCCTTGTGCGACCCTAGCGATTGGCCCTCGTACTATCACTGCTGTCTTGATCATTATCTCTTTCAGCCTTTGTGTGTGGTGCTAGACCCACTCCTCACTTCGGCTTGTGCTTGAGCCTGTGCTTTCCTCCGTGCTTTCTCCCTTCGTCACCACAGAAAGCTTAAGAGGGGGATACTGTTATATTTATGCAAGCTAAGTCTTTACGAACCTTTGCAAAGCATTCTGCTACTTAGATATTACTTATATCCTTTTACCACTATGCAATTACTTCGCAAAGGAATTCTGACATGAAGCAATTACTCTTTATCTCTTATCATTCTTATCGGATTCACACTATTCCTTTTATATCCCTTCCTTTGTTCCTTACTTACGAGCTAACCCATTTGGGCATGGCATCGCTTCGCGATCCTGACTTACCTTTAGTATAAAGCTACGGTATCGAATAGGTAGTTCCTTAGTTTAAATATCAACCTTGATAGCACTTCAATAGTGATACCAATTAATCATCTATCTGTATCATCATTTTAACATCCTCACTGTCAGTACGTTCTGCGACAATCATCGCAAACAGAACACATTTCCTTTTCTTCTCTTGCGGACATGCGAAGTGTCGAGGACTCTACTAATAGTGGAGTCAAGGTCCGACTACTTTGTATAGGATTGTTTTACCTCACGAAGTATTCTCCTTCATAATTTTCCTGCAATCATCCCGCGATCATTCCCGACGATCCCTTTGTGCACAATCATAACAACCTCGGCTTGTGCTTGTGCCTGTGTTTTCCTCTGTGCCTTCTCCCTTTGTCACCACATTAGGTCAAGATCTTTACTCGTACCATCAGCCTTTCCAACTGATCCTATGAGGAGTGGAAATTGGACTTACCCAGTTCTCCGCCTTCCATTGCCACTACACCTTTGTTTACACCAGACATTGATTGTGCAGGATTTCAGCATGCATTTGATACTCAAGATCAGTGCAACATTCATTCTAAACACAATCCAGACAAAGAATGTGATGCTTGCTTTGACTGTGACAAAAATCCATGTCCCAACTGATACCATAACTTTGCTCCCATCGCTCCCAGTGATTCAGAAAATGGATGATTCATAGTCATTCCTAGAATTCCCAGCTGAGTTCTGAGCTGGGTTGGTAGACTTTCAAGCCCCACCAGTGCTGTCCCATCTGCTAGATCCTCTCCTGCACTTATCCCCACTGCTATCCTAGAACCCGAGCTAGAAACTGAAGCTGACCCCATTGCATCACCCCCATCCCCAGAGCCTATCGTCATCAATATCTCAGTTACACCAAGCCGTTATCCCCATCTCCTGAGCCCATCCACACTGAAAACACTTCCATCATGGCTCATCCTCCTACCACCCAAGACCTTGCAGTGCTGATTCAACAACTTGCCACACAACAGATGGTGCTACAATCAGCAATAACCAGCATCACCAACAACATAAGCACCAACAAAGGTGTTAGCAAGCCCCAGATGTATGATGGGAAGCATAGTGATGATGCATGATGCTTCATTGCTGCCTTTGAACTATGGGCCCAGGGTATCTGTTCCCTTAGTAATGAACAGGAAAAAATTAAATTGGCCATCTCATACCTTGATGGTGATGCAGCTATTTGGGCTACTCCCACCTCGGAGAACATTAGTCAAGTTGCTCGGGCAGTCACTACAGGAGTACCAGCTCCTGCCCTCCTCTACCCCACCTGGGCTGATTTTGCTGGTGCCTTTAGGCAACAGTTTGAAACAGCAGACCCGGTGGTAGAGGCCAAACGAGTCCTGAAAAGTCTTTGGCAGGGAAAGGACTGTGTAGTGACATATGCTGCAACCTTCAAGCAGTATGCTAGTAGGACAGGATACTCGGATGCTGACCTTCAAGATCGGTTCTATGACCACCTCTCAAAGCGAATCAAGGATGGATTGGTCAATTCACAGGCCAACACAGATCTGATGCATGCACTGATCAGTGAAGCAATTCACATTGACAATCGGCAGAATGAACATGCCAATGAGGAAGGAAAGCAATACACCCAGAGCACTCCCCATTTTGGCTCCTATACCCCTACTCCCTTTGTTCCGGCCCACGATCCAAACACAATGGATGTGGATGCTACCACTACGGGACAATCTGCAGAAGACTATCACAGATCCATGATGGGAAGATGCTATGGGTGCGGATCCAGAGAACATCACAAGGCGGATGGGCACCATGAACGAGATGTCTGCAATCACTGTGGACTAACTGGTCATCTAGCAGCCATCTGCTGTAGGAAGTTCTTGGGACTTCCAAGACCCCTCCCTCGTTCTACCGCTGCTACTTCTATCATTGCTGAGCCCTCCACCTCCATTGCTGCTACAACGCCTGCCCCAGCTACCAACTTCATGAAGATCCTTCAGATGCTCACTGCTGGGCAGAAAGAATTGGCAGAGCAGATGGCAGAGTTGCACTCAAATTTTTAAAGAGGGAACCTGCCATGGCTGCCGCCTGGTTCCCTAGTCTGTACTCCTCATCTACCTCTACCTATGCATCTATACCCTCATGTACAATTGGTTCCACTTAATCTAGTGATGTTTCTCACTTCTGCATACCAATTAAGTTGCAAGGCAGATTCAAGAATACAGACAGTGCAGCAATGATAGACTCTGGTGCCACAGGTCTCTTCATTCACAACTGTTGTGTGAAACAACATCAAATCCTTTCTCATTGCCTCCTCCATCCAATCACCCTCTATAATGTTGATGGGTCTCTTAACACTGCAGGACAGATCATGCACTTGGTATGTCTATTCTCCACAATAGACTGAAACAGACCCCAGCTTCTTGAATACCTTGTCACCAACCTTGGTCCCAAAAATATCATCCTTGGACTTCCATGGCTCTGAAAGGTCAACCCAGACATTGACTGGAGAGAAGGGTGATTGGCTATCACCCCTCCCAGAAAGGCTCCACACCCCATTGTCATGAAGTGAGCCCCCCCATCATTTTCCTTTCTTTACGATACACCATCCAAGTCCTTCTACCTACAATAATCATTCCATAACCTTCCATTCCATTCCTTGTGCCTGAGCTATACAGTATCACATCATAGTTCCCACACTCTACCCTGTATATATAAGCCAGCCCCCACAACCTGGTCCCTTATCTTGACCTCTTTGTTGTTGGGACCAGGTATGTCACTACTTACTTCTCTGTATTTATTATCAATATAACTTTGTCGTTGGGACCAGCTGTCCACCTCCGTCCAAGTCTCCGCTCCGCTCTGCCACCATCGTTGTCAGCGACTCGCTAGCTCTCTCAAAAGATAACCAGGCGTCACACGATGAACGATGAGCAAGAGGATGAGAAAAGCGATGAGGATAAAACAACCCAACTACAGGTCTAGCTACCGAGGAGAATAGACGAGAATAGAGCTAAGGAATATAACTACCAAATATTTAGTCTTATATACAAAATGGGATATGAAACCGTGAGAGACGTCTCGCACCGTAACCGTGAGGACCTACAATAAGAGTCGCTCGTATCCATAAGTAAAGCTGTAGGTATTCGGTGAGTAAACAATAAGGCAATATAAAAAGAAGCATGGAGGCGGAACAATAATGACGTCGTCCTGTCAATGAACTGACAGGCACGAGAGAGTCGCGCCTAAGTGAAACGACAACGCGAGAACAATAAGGTTGACGCGTGTAACCTAAATGATAATGAAAATATAATAAGCGCTAGTGTAAGCGCTTTGGTGATTAGATAAGTAAAGAAAAGAAAAAGAATAATAAAAGAAAAGAATAATGGAAAAAGATCGATTCATGACAGTCGTCACCTCTTTGTGACATTAGGTCAAGATCCCTTACTGCACCGATAGCCTACTGATTAGGTTATCCTTGCAGGCTCCGCTTTCACCACGTCTACAGACACTGCCGTACCAAGCCTGCCTGCCCAAGCTATTGACTGCTCCGCCTATCCGCACGCTTTTGACACTAAAGACCAGACTCACATCCACAGTAGCAAAAGCAATTCCTGGGCTGATTGCAGTTCTCAACCCTGTCCGAACACTGTTGCCAACTCCATCAGTAAAGAAGAGAACCTATCTGATGGTACCGTGATCACACCCATCCTAATCCCTACTCCAACTGCACCCCCATCCACTATGTTGACCTCCGAAGTCAACACAAATCAGCTCATGGCACAGCTCATTGAACAGGTGACTCAGCTCACAGCCAACCTTCATAGAGCCGCAGCCAAGTCAAGCATGAATAAACCCGAACTCTTCAAAGGCTCGAGTCGTGCGGAAGCCCGTCGTTTCAGAATTTGGTAGTAAAAAGGGTTTTTTTGTCTCAGCTTTTTTTCACACTGAACCAGATGGTCTATAGTCAACATCTGAGTGTCGTCGCTTTTGTAGCGGCGGCGGCATGGTACGGATGATCGAGTGCTACCGTGATTGCCCGACAGTGGTCACAGCTGCAATTCGGAATAAGGCTGACAAGCTTGTACACTTATGAAGCCTCATGTTCCAGTATTGCGATGTGAAGGAAGCGAAAGAAATTGCGGGGTATTTAAACCAAGACAAATGAAGTATGTATAAATGAAAGATAAATAGACGGCAGTCAAATCAAAGGTGTCCTCAACGAGGTTCATGAAGGAACGCAGAATTCCCTTGTGCCTTATCGCACTTTTGAGCAAGAGTAACAGCGGCTTCAAGGGCCATCTGTACTTCTTCCCGAGACGAAGAGGAGGAAGGCGTATACGCAACCAGGTCTATAAGAAAAGATGAATATCAGTACTTCATGAAGACGAAAAGAAAAGAGGGGTTTTTAATTTCACCTCTGAAAAGCAGCGTGTACCTCATTACACGTTGTGTAGGAAGGATTGCAAGCTCCCGAACCGAATGTGCACACCTTCCTGTTTTTCTATCTGGTTTCTCCTTCATGCTTACATCAATCATGGACGCAGTACGTTCGACTGAAGGGTTAGCGCCCCTCCTGGTCATACTCCAGCTCCGCGATCGCGATCTAATAGAGCTAATTCGCTTTCCCCAAGAACCTACCCGTCGTTTCACACTACTATCAATAGGCCCTTCCTTACGATTGTCCTTTCGTCCAAAGCTGGCGCTGCTCGTCCTCGCACGCTTGATACTCGAGGCGCGATCGCCATCATACGCCCCCGCAAAAAATCCACCAACAACCCCACACCAACCAACAAATGCCAACTCGAGCTGTTCTCCGTACAGCAAAAATGTTTCAGCGACACCAACGGCGCTAGGGTTAATCTCCATCCGTGACAGGAGCTTCTCGCTGACTAGGATTAAGTCGGGGATGTAAGCCAGAAGGAGGGCAGGTGGAGGCGTCGTGGTTACTTGCGATAGCATGATTTGGAGGTAGGAAAGATAAGAGCGTTCTGTCAACACGAGTTCTCTGCACACTAGTAACGTTCTCTGAGCACTCTTCCAGACTGAAGATTGGGAAAAGTGATTGTCCGTGAGAGGCGACTGGATTACGTTGACGTTCTTCTCAATATTACCCAAAACAACTTGAGACTCCATTTCCAAATCTTCTCTGGGCGACCCACAGATGTTAGACGATGGTATCGCAGCAGAGAGCAGGGTGGCAGATAGAGGCGACTGAAGCCCGGTATTTTCCTGCCAGCCACTACTAATATGTCCGCCCGTATTCCCTACCATCATTTTCTCTAGTTTATCCACAAGCTTCTCGTCCGATATCTCGTCATCCGTGATAACCATAGCCAGAGTCCAGCGCCTTTGATGTCGACGCCTATCTGCCTCTGAAATAATACGTGTTTCCGAGTGAGGAAGAGGAAGCGAGTCGTCATCGAAGCTCAGATTTGAGGTAGAACTGAAGAGAGGACTACCAGGGTCAGTTGAATCGCATAAGCTCCAGGTAGATCGACAAGCACTGGTCAGTGCCCAGTTCATGGGATGTGCGCTCGAAGACAGGTCAGTGTTGGTGATGGGAAATGAAGACGGCAGAGCGGACGGAAGCGTTCCAGTCCAAGCTAAGGAAGCCATTGCGTTCGTGTTACGGTCACTAACTGAGCGAGTGGAATGATTTGGAAGTCCCCCCAGCAGCTTCAGTGATGTTTCAGTCTGAAAAAAAGTTCAGTTAAGGACAAATACACAGGAAAGTCATGAACAAACCTCTTCCGTGTTAAATCGAACCACCTTCTCCGACTCGCTACTTGGAACCTCTGGGAGTGGCTCTGAAATAGGAAATAGTGTAGCTGAAGGTATACTTGGAAGCGAATTTATCCGCTGAAGTCCCATTCGTTCTGGCCGTACGCCTTGTATACGACTGGATTCCCTTCGCCCAAGAAAGCTCCTGGACCTCACAGTTGTAGACCTTCCTCTTATGTCAATTGGAACATCTGTCGAAGACGTAGCTGCCATAGAGGAACCACTCAAAGTGACGAAACCGTCAAAAGGATCCACCAGAGATAACGGGGTGGGCTTCCGTCGATCTGGCCTCCGTTGTTCTCCGAATGACGAACCGAACATAGTCCCATTGGCTGACGACGTGATGTTCTTCACAGAAGATAACACGGAAGAGGACACAGATTTGGCTTTCGAGGGAAATCTCATAAGAAGCGGTGAGGAGTGACCGGAATTGGTCGTCGACAAGGGAGTAGGAGCGGTAGGCGGAGCTTCTGCATCGATACTGTTCCAGTCATCGGAGGAAAGGGCAGAACGAAATGAAGAACTATCATTCGACGACGTAGAGCTCGGGGAGCTGAGTTCTGGAGTCGAGGCGACACTATCAGAGTACGATAGCGTAGTAGACATATCCCGAGGCAGATATAAAACCTGGATTTTGGACGAATTCTAGTTGGAGAAGAGGGTGTATTGAGGAAGATATGGAAACCCGGGGGAAAAAGTGCATCCCTATCTCTCTTATGAGGCCAAGAGCGGTAAACTTTGGTTGATCACACCGCATTAGTGTATGGATTCAGTAGCGGAAGCCATGATTATAGTCCGGTAGAGTCGTCGGCACCATATCTTCAATCAACATCCGTATAACGTAGCAACAGGGTCCTACGAGATGTAGTTGAAACGGTTGAACTGATGATTCGGAGATTGAAGCTTGGAGGTCCGCTGGAAATTCGTATGCGCACATTATGATCAACAGAGAGATCTCAGTGTCCCGCGATGTCTGATATTCAAACACAAGCAACTGCTTCAACAGGACCTCGTCACTTCCGGGAGGTGGACGCTGCTGGGGCTTGACAGAGTCTATTGGGAAAACTTGACCTACGGAGCGGGTTGACCGTCTCCGTAGACTTTCTCATGATCCGGATATGCAGCCTGAGGATCCAAGTTTCAGGAATGAATTCTCTCATCAAGCTAGAAATTAACCGCCATCAGAATATCTTTCGTCTCTGCTCCAGTGAAAGACGAGAAATAAGAATTGCAAGCACTCACTGAATGAAAGAAACCCGTACAACGGGCGCCGGAATATCTGAAGTGAAGCAGCTGCGGGAAACCTACCAGCCTGTATCACCCAAGTCCTTGATCGCAAAAAGACCTTTGATAATTTCCGTGCGGCTATGTAGCGTACGACCGGCACAGTTCAAGTGAATTATTTTCGCCTTTCCCAACGACTTGACATGTTTGGCAAGTCCGATTTGTTCAATATAATATATAGTATCAGATGGTGGATGTTCGGAAGACACTGAGCAAAGTCGTCAGGCCGCGAATGAAGACTCGTGATATGAAGAAGAATGAACTCTCATCAAAATATTCACCAAAGTCTCTTGCTCAACGAACAGTTGTGAGCACTGATAGTAGTACTAGAAGCGGAAGGCTTACTTAGGCGCTTGTAAAGCCCTAACTTAGGGCTGACGCGCACGGAACGCCGAACGTATTATTAGTCTTACTGAGTTACTCCCATTATTCCTGTCTTCCTCTCTGGTTCTGTTGGCTCTAAAGGTCTTCTACTTTATGCAATATGTGGGAGCGTACACTACAAGACTTGATTCGCGGGCTCCGTGCAAACAAAGCAGATGAATCCAAGTTCATAGCCAAAGCCATAGAAGAAATCAGGCAGGAAATTAAAAGTGATGATATGGTGCTCAAATCTGGAGCTGTACTCAAATTGACTTATGTGAGTTATCCGCCTTTGGTCCAGTGAAATCGATTGTTAATCAAGTACTATTCAGCTTGACATGATGGGTTATGACATGAGCTGGGCTTCGTTTCATGTTGTGGAAGTTATGTCTTCGCCTAAATTGCATCTCAAGAGTGTCGGATATCTTGCCGCGATACAGTCTTTCGATCAGGATACAGACGTCTTAATGTTAACAACAAATTTGTTGAAGAAGGTACGCGTGTCCACGAATATGTTTGGTCAATATTGTTCATCCATAGCCTCAAAGGATTTGACTTCTTCTCCAGTAGATATTGCTATCACTTTAAATGGGATATCACACATACTCACCCCAGACCTGGCTCGCGATCTGTCTCCTGAACTGATTAAGATGCTCACCCATTCTCATCCCGAAATTCGCAAAAGAGCCGTCCTGGCGTTGTACAAACTCGTTAAGAGGTACCCAGAAGTTACACCGCAGGTTATATCACGATTGAAGGATAAGTTGGAGGATCCTAATCCCGGTATGTAGTAGTTTTTCATGTTTGCCTGAAGTATGGGCTGAGCTGTCAGCAATCTAGGCGTTATCGCTGCCACCGTCAATGTTTTGTGCGAACTTACACTTCACAATCCTAAGGTTTACCTTGCGCTTGCACCGCCGTTATTTCACCTCATGACTACTTCCTCGAATAATTGGATGCTCATCAAGATCATCAAGCTGGTAGGCGCGCCGCTTTTCTACGTGAATTCATACTCATATATGGAATCAGTTTGGTACGCTGTCGCCGTATGAGCCCCGTTTAGTGAAGAAACTACAACCACCGATTACCGAGTTGATCAGCACCACGCCAGCCATTTCCCTTCTATACGAGTGTGTCCATACATGTATTATTGGCGGGATGCTTGAGGGATCCTCTGGAGATGCTCTTGCACGAACATGTGTGTCGAAGCTGGCCGCGTTTATCCAGGACTCGGACCAGAACTGTAGGTAACAAAAGTCATCGTAAGTGCCTGGCTCTAACTGATCCCCTTGTCAGTGAAATACATCGCACTTCTTGCCATGGTCAAGATCGTCCCTACACATCCCCATCTTGTGGCGCAGTATCAGGAGACCATACTTGCCAGTGTCAATGATCAGGACATCAGTATACGGATGCGAGCGCTAGATCTAGTTTCCGCTATGGTATGACCTGTTCTTACTTTTATTCATACGTTCGACCTCTTCTTTAGGTAGACGAAACAAATTTACAAAACATCGTCCAACAAGTTCTTTCCCATCTGGTTTCCGATACAGCCATTTCAACTGCACCCACCGCTGCCGAGTCTCTCGCACAGCATACCACGTCTCCTAACCCACATACCACCAAACCTTCATTTGCCTCGCCTTCCGCATCGCCAGCTTACCGACTTACTCTCTCACAACGGATACTCCAAATGTGCTCTCAGAACACGTACGAAAACATCACCAATTTTGAGTGGTATCTCTCCGTCCTGGTCGACTTGGCCCATATAGCCAATGTCGACGTAGGCGCGCAAATTCGAGATCAAATGGTGGATGTCGTGGGCCGAGTCAAGGCAGTTCGGAGATACGCAGTGAAGCTCATGTTCACCCTTTTGAGCGACGATGCAATGCTGCGAAGCGCTCAAGATGAAGGGAGTTGCTCTGAGGTACTGTGGGCGGCGGCATTTATATGTGGGGAATATTGCAGGTATGTGTTATATCTTGGCTCAAATCGTGAACTGCATCCTAATTTGAATAATCAGTGAACTGGCGGACCCTCAGAAACTTTTACCTTTGATCTTACAGCCAGAGATATCAATCTTATCTCCCGATATCATCGCGGTGTATATTCAAGCCGCAATGAAAATCTTTGGTTTCTATGCTGCGGAGTTAGCCCAACGGTGGGTGGATGACGATCTACATGAGGCCAAAGCTATTGTTCAGATGGTCATCGGACATGTCAGCCCTTTCGTAGGCAGCCCACACATTGAGGTTCAAGAACGGGTTCGTTTTTTTCAACGCTGCTTGCTTGCATTCGGAAATATCCACTTCCTACTCGCTTACTTGATTATTTACAGGCCGCAAACACACTTCAACTATTCAAGTTCATCCTGGCGGATCTAAGCGCGTATCGACCCCGACCAATTGAAAATCCATTCGACGAATCAAGCTCATCGTTTGCCAACTCTGATAGTATTTCGGACCCCCGCTTCCCTAAATCCCTCGTTCTCATACAGCCTCTTTTTTCATCATACGAACTCAACCCTGTGGCGCTGAACGCCCAAGAAAGTGTGCCAATACCCGAAGGTCTGGATCTTGACGCATGGATTGTCCCACCGCCTCCAGAGCCCTCAGCCCTGGTGGAGAACGGAGAAAAGAAGGGCAAGAAAAAGACAAAGAAGGAGAAAGGGAAGGATGGCGTTTCCGGATCTGGGCATAAAGGAAAGAAGAAACCGCAGGAAGAAAATGGTAATGGACATGGATACAACGAAAACCCTTTGGTTATCTTAGCACCCCAAGAGCCCGAAGTCGAGACAGAAGAACAACGTGTAGAGCGGGAGCGGGTACGTATGATCTTTCAGGTCGAAGCACCAATGCTAACGCCATAATTGATTTTGTAGCGGAGAGTAGAACGCTTAGAACGTCAACGCGATGACCCATACTATATCATGGACAAGAATCCCCCAAAGCCAGTTCCACCCGCACACGATGTTGATATCGATGCAATCCCTGTAGTCAAACTGGACATGCCAGCCTTTTCCGGTATGTCTGTAGTCAATTGATCCTCATAAATATTTCGACCTTCTTTCTATTGCAGAACCAGTTGACTCACGATTGCCAAGCCTGAGGTCAACACCCTACCAATCTTCACCAGAGCCATTCTACATCGACAGAGTCGGTGAAATGCCAACAGGAGCTAACAGATCCCACTCTAATCCGTCGACTCTTCGATCCACGCCGACGCCAGGATCACGTCCAGAATCCGTCATTTCTCGAACTTCAAGTCCCGCTCCTCCACGGGTATCTTCTGGTTTATCTGCTTCAATATCCTCGTTTCCACAATACGAGGTGGTTGACGGAGATAGTCAACCGACTACTCCAACGCCGGAGCCTGTAAAGGTACAATCTAAGAAGAAGAAGGCATCGGGGACAGGGACGGGGAAGAAACGGACAAAAGCATTACCAACATCATAGGTATCTCATTCCTCGGTAGTGGGATAGTATAGATTGGCATATTCAAGAAAAGCAATGGATATAGTCCATAGCAGCATGGTGTTGTTATCGTTTTCATTTCATGGAAGACTGCATGCTCTTGCGAGCGGATTATCACGTACAAAATAAGACGACGGAAAGTTCATGAGTAGGTTGAAAATTATCCACAGTCGATCTATTGTTTCTAAGCAGGTAGAATCTGTCGAAAGCATATCGACGAAGAGAAGGGAAAAAATCTGGTGAATAGAGGGTGATACCGGTCTCTGGCTTGTCGTACATATGGTATCTCCAGCTAGGTTGGAATTCGCATTCCGATTGTTGAACACGCAACTGCAGTCCACCCCGCTGCAACTTTCTAAGCCGTTCCACAATAGCCTGAGAGGTTTGTGAATCCGGCGGCATGAGGACATCACACACTTTTATTGGGTTCGCTTCGCTCACCCATTATATTCTGAGGTTCCAAATCTTGCGTGCACAGCCACATGCATGTAGTGGCTGTGTACCGCGCTCAAGCGCTTCTTGCGGCTATGGCCGCACCGCACTTCCGTGATCTCACGCTGTCAGTGGGCCGTGCCGCAATTCCGTGCGCGCGTGTTAGGTTAATGCCTCATGTATGCCGCATGTCTTTAACATTTAAGTACTGTACGAGTTTGAGCAAATCCTTTCTATCTTTTCCAAAAAAATGGCTAGACCTTCTCGCCTCCAGCTCACACCTTTGAATGATGGAAGAACTTTGACTCAAATCATTAATGGTGAACCCCCGCCCAATCATGATAGAGGTTTTTAGACACTTTACATCAACCATACATGCTTTGTGACATATAATTTGTAGATATCTTGCCTCAGGCAGCTGATTTTGAAACAGATATTGATCTACAGGCTGTTAATCTCCATATGTTAATGTTATCTTTCTTTTTCTTTGACTTGAGAGATGAATAAATACATTTCTAGCTTTTCCTTTTCCTTTTCAACATTCCCAGCTTGTTGCTGGAACTCCCACTCATTCCAACAGTGGAAGTCGTTGTTGTATAGATTATACATGGACTCCTTCAACTTGTGAAAGATTGTCATCTAAGAGAATTAGGAGGAGAGATACAGTTATGGATCCGCTGAGTCCTACTTTTTCAAATCCTCTTCCGATTGATATGCTTGTTGATGAGCAAGATGATCTAGATCTTCAGCCAGCAGAAAATGAAGATGTGTTTCCTCCGGGACTGTTTCAGCTGCCTCTATTTCCAGGCAGTGATATCCAAGAGGAAGAAAATGAATTTGACTTAGATCTTTTCGGTGGAATAATTCCTCCCCAATCTCCTGAGCTGCCCAGAGCTTCAGATAATCATAAGCAGTGCTCTCACAAAAGCCATTGGGTAGCAAATGAGCTGTTTGGAAATGGAGATATATGCAATGGCTGTCGTTTAAAATTTCATGGTGAAACTTTGTTACTTCATGCAAGATATACAGATTGCTATCATGTTGGTTTACTATGGTGTACCAGTGGGAGGCATTTCAGGCCTGAAGCAAAATTTGGTACTTATAGTACATGTGAAGATTGTAGGAATATGCAACGTGAATGTAGACAAAGGGCAAGTGTCATGAAACGATCTTTTTCATTATTCTTTTCTTTTATTATTCTTTTCCTTTTCTTTTAATTACTTACTTAATCACCAAAGCGCTTATCATATTTTCATTATCATTTAGGTTACACGTGTCAACCTTATTGTTCTCGCGTTGTCGTTTCACTTAGGCGCGACTCTCTCGTGCCTGTCAGCTCATTGACAGGACGACGTCATTATTGTTCTGCTTCCATGCTTCTTTTTATATTGCCTTATTGTTTACTCACTGAATACCTGCAGCTTTACTTATGGATACGAGCGACTCTTATTGTAGATCCTCACGGTTACGGTGCGAGACATCTCTCACAGTTTCATATCCCATTTCGTATATAAGACTTAGTATTTTGTAGTTATATTCCTTAGCTCTATTCTCGTCTATTCTCCTCGGTAGCTAGACTTGTAGTTGGGTTGTTTTATCTATCCTCTTTCGCTTTTTCAACCTCTTGCTCATCGACTATCATGTGACGCCTGGTTGTCTCTTGTGAGAGCTAGCGAGTCACTGACAGCAAGAGAGCAGAATGCTAATTTGCCACCCTCACCTTGTTAAGACTGTTCCGGTGAGGTTCCATGAGGTCTAGTATGAATAGCATAGTATAAAGTGTTCCGATAGTTTCCAGGTTTGAACGGTAACTACCAATCAGTAGAAAAGTAGAATGGTAAAGTTGAACAAGAACCTTAGCACCACTTTCAGTAGTGCTCCCGCTATGTCATAGTGGTTCCATGGATGTTCGTAGATTTTGGACGTCCGGAAGTCAACCAGATAAGTTTGGACAACTATCAAGTAAGACTGGAAAGCCCGGACGGAGTTATAGGGATAACCTCTCTAGATCGGAATAATCTAAGTTGATATTTAAACTGGAGAAATATCTACTGGACACTAATGCTTATATACCAGTAATCCTAATTGTTAAAAGAAGAACAATGAGTATCTGGAATAAAACAATAAGTATTGTAAAAAGTTCCCGATAATATAATTAAAAGATGATAGGGTGGGAATTAAAAGTAATCATATCTGTTAACATCGGATGTCGTCGTACGGTCCAGTCCTGAACCAATAATGGAAGGATAGGGAAGGAACTATAATTGTCATTTCTGTAACTTCCGGATGTTCTGTACGAGGTAGCGGAAGCATACCCGTAACACACCTCAAGATGATGATATAAATAATCAGCCTCCTCTTGAACCTCATGAAGCTGCTCTGAATTTAAACCAGCCTCCTGAAATACAAGATCTAGACCCTCAGCCAGCAAATGCTGAGAGTGCTGTTTCCAACATTGAAAAAATTTATCTTTCGGCTGCTCGTCAAGCCTTGATGGATATTAAAATGGAGTACTGCAACTGTTGTAAAGAAAGATGGTTTGATCTGAATGTGAGAAATGAGAAATGTTCAAGATGTAGGAACAGTAACAAGTTTACGCCTGCTAATGCAATGTATCCTGGAGACTATCCAAATCTTCCTGAACTAACTCAAATGGAAGAAATGTTAATATCACCAGTTCATGCACTGGTTCAAGTTTGGCAGGTTAGAGGAGGACAATACAAATACTCTGGTCACTGTTGTAACTTTCCGCATGAAAACACTACTTTTCAAAATAAAGTTCCACTTCTTCCATCCCAGCTAGATGTAATTATTATGCGTCACAGCACTCAAACCAGTACAAATAATCTTCAAGCCACTCCAGATTTCCATGTCCGTCGAGATCCTCTCCGGCAGTGGCTTGAATATCTAGCTGCTAATCACCCGACATTCATACAACAAGCTGTAACAATTGATCATGAGGCTCTTGAGCAATTACCAGAAGATGGTTCAATCTTTGATCAGCTGCATCATATAGAAACATACAATATTGAAGAAAATTTCAATGAGGGGCCTCCTCAGGGAGAAGATGAGAATGCTCAGCTGCCTAATGAGCCACTTTACTCTCATGGATTTGTTCCTCACACTGTTCAGCAAAGAACTGAGTTGGAGTTACTAAGAGAAGCTGCATATAACAATGATCCTATTTTTTTAACTGTGCCAGTAATTAGAGGAACTCCTATTAATGAATATACAGCTGAGAAATTTGCTATTGATGCCTTTCCAACCCTGTTTCCAACTGGAAAAGCTGACTTTAAAGCTACTCAATGTATCAATGTAACAATGGATCAATGGGCTGCACATTTGATGAGACTGGATGGGGGACGGTTTGCACATCATCCTCGATTTAGATACTGGGTATTAAATACAATCATGCAACATCAGGCTAAAAAGGATACCAATTGGTATCTTACAACTCATCAGGATGATCAAGGCTTAACTGTTGCTGACATTCAAGAAATGACTGAAACCAATGAAATTGAGGCACTTGCCCAGTGGATTTCAAAATCAGTTGCCAAATTAAAAGGCTCTCGACCTTTTTGGTCCCTGGAATGTACCCATTTACATGCTCAATTCCAGTTCCCTGGATGTGGAACACCCAGTGTCTTCTTTACAGTATCTTCTGCTGATGTTCAATGGCAAGATTTACATAGATTCATGCCTTCATGGATTGATGAAGAAGAAGGCCTGCACTCATATCGAACTAGATTGACAGATTTAAATAATAATCCAGCAATTGCAGTGTATTATTTCCATAAGTGTTTCGAAGTTTTCTTTCAGGAATTCATTGTTCCAAGATTTAAAGTTAAAGATTGGTGGTGGAGATATGAGTGGCAGCATAGGGGAAGCTCTCATATACATGGATTTCTTTGGATGGAAGATGCACCCTCTATTAAAGATGTTGAGGCTAACAATCATATTGATATACAAACCTTCATTGATTTCTGGGATCAACATGTATCTACTTGGAGTCCAAATCAAGCCTGTCCACCTGCTTTGATGCATCCTTCAGCCATGCAGTTTGATACTCTTGAGGATACAAAAAAAGAGCTTGCTGAATCTTTGAACTGTTTTCAGCGACATACAATTTGCCGTCCTAGCTACTGTCAGAGAAAGAAGAAAGGAATAGATGATATATTCTGCCACTTTGGATTTCCCAAAAAATTGAGAGAAATTTCTGAATTTGCATGTGATGAGGGGCGCAATTTTAAGGAACTTCACACTCGCAGAAATGATCAATTGCTTAACAGATATAATTCTGCTCTGACTCTAGGGTGGAGAGCCAATACAGACTTCAACCCTGTTGTCAATGAAGAAGCCGCAGAATCCTATGCAGTAAAATATGCTAGCAAAGCAGAACCCAGTTCAACTTCTTATAAAAGCATTCTTCAAACTACCATTTCACATTTAGAGCCTGAAACACTGGCACATGTAGCTTTTCAAAAAATGCTATCCACTTTTGTTGCTGAGCATGATATTTCAGGACAAGAAACATGTCACATTTTGTTAGGATGTCCTTTGACAGTTTCATCATGGTTGTTCCGTTCCATTTGTGTCACTCCAGGCCAAACAACAGCACTTATTAATTTTGAGAATGCTTCAACAGAAAAAAAATCAGTGATTGAACATTATATGAAATGGCCCTGTCCTCATGATGAGCTTGATCAAATGCCACTATATGAATTTGCATCTACATGGGAGTGGAAGGGTGGCCACTATAAAAAATGCAGCACAAATGTTAAACCATATGTTATCAATGTCTTTCCTGCTTATCATCCTGACTTAACTTCACCTGATCTATACGAAAAATACTGCTATGCAAAACTTTTACTCCATCATCCTTTCCATACAATTGAAGAAATTTTGGGAGATACTGATTGTTATGTGGATATATACCATCAGTATTGCGTAGATGCTGGACATAATCATCTGGACTCTTTGCCTACAACTGTGCCTGTTCCGATTGATGATGATGATGGTGAATCTATTTATGATGAAAATGATGATGATGATAATGTGCGTCTGCAATGGATGATTGAAGCTGCAAGAGCACCTGGCCAACAGCCAGATTTACATACTGCTCTATCAAGTTTGGGACATAGAGATATGGATATTGAACATGATTGGCATGCAGGCTCTCCATCTGCTGAAATTAGAGAAGGAGCTGCCAAGTGGATGGCAGATCAAATTAAAGAATATCCTAATGATGAAAAACAAGAACTTCCAGAAGCTACTTATGCCAGTTTAAAAGGGTCACAAAGATTGGTATTTTTACAAGTAATGGCATACTATAAAAAATTACAAAGTGATTTGATTAATCCTCCTCCTGTTTTGCATATAAATGTAGATGGAACAGCTGGAACTGGAAAAACATATCTAATTTGGTGTATTACACATGCTCTGAGAGAGATGTTTTCAGAAAATAATTATGACCCTGTTATTCAAGCAGCTCCTACTGGTGTTGCAGCATTTGGTATTCGAGGATGGACTTTGAATTATAGTTTAGCTATTCCAATCAAGGATGCACAAGGTGGATTTGAACAGCTTGGTCCCAATGCACTTAAACACATTCAAACTCGCTGGAAGCATGCATGTTTACTAATCATAGATGAAAAATCAATGGTTGGACAACAGGTCTTTGGAAAGATTGACAGACACCTTCGTCAAGTTGTACCCTCATCTCATGAAGAAGTGCTTGGCAAGATACCTACTATAATTTTTGGAGACTTTTATCAACTTCCACCAGTTGGAAATTCTGCAATCTATTCAAATTCTCACTTGCTTAAGCCTCATGCTCCACTACTCAAATCTGAAGGATATCATGCATATCGTGCATTTGACAAATCTATCACTCTGACACAAGTTTTCTGGCAAGCAGGTGATGATATTGAGCAGCAGACATTCAGAGATATGCTGCTCCATCTTAGATCATGTCAAACTACTCCTCAGGACTATGAAAAATTTTGCACTCGATTTTGGTCTCAACTTTCCGCTGACAAAAAAACAAAGTTCAACAATGTATTGCATCTCCTCCCTCAAAAGTCTCAAGTGAAAGCTCAATCTTATATGCTTGTCAGTGTGTGGAAATCCAGTTGTACAATGTAAAGCAAAACACAATTGTGTTGAGGCCAAAAAAGCAACTGATGAAGATGCTGAAGGATCGGAAAGAGAAATTCTTTTGGCAGAAGGTGCTTCAATTATGATCACCAGAAATATCTGGACTGCAAAGGGCTTAGTAAATGGTGCTCGCAGAACTGTAAAAAAAATATGGTACCATCCAAATGCAAGTCCACAACAAGGTGACTTACCATTTGTTGTGTTTATTGAGTGTCCAACTTATACAGGTCAGTGGTATCTTTTAAAGTATTTTCTACTGATGGCTCATTCAACTCATCTAATCTAGGCCCTGATAATGAGGGATGGGATGGCATCAATTTATGCTGGATCCCAATCATTTCTATTACTGCAACTTGGTATACCCACAGCAATAAAGTATTGACCCACACTCAGTTTCCTTTGACACTTGCCTGGGCAATCACAATTCACAAGAGTCAAGGTATTGGTGTTGATGAGGCAAGTATTGTTCTTGGTAACAAGGATTTTGCTTCTGGTTTATCTTTCGTTGCTATATCCAGAGTTAAATCTTTGAAAGGCATTGCATTTCGAGAAGAATTTCCCGAGTCTCGACTTTGTGGCTTAAATGGTGACAGTCCACAATGTAAGATATTGCAGGAGGACAATCAAAGAAGGGAACATCTCGCATTTACATTAGATACTTATGGTACTGATCTTAGTGAATATGTGTTTGACAATATTTAATTTTTATTTTTGTATACCAGTACTAAAATATACTTCGCTCACCCATTATGCATTTAGGGCCTGGCCTTTAAATGCAAATCATATTTTTCTGAGCTCGATCCAAGTCATCAGCATGCCTACTCTCTAGGAATTCCACAAGGGCTAGAGCCGATATGCTAACCAATTCGGATTTCCCAATCTGTTCGTAATACAAGGGAATGATGAGTCAAATTGTATTGAGACGAGAGCATAAGACAGGTGATATCTGTGTGTCTCTAAGCTTTTTTAGAACAGGGTCCTGCACCTGGTAGTAATGGCGATAATGCCCAGGGCTGACAAAGCCCGAAGGGCATAGGCACAATCAACAATTTCAAGCACAATGAGATTTTGGGCAAGCTTGAGGCATTGAATGAGAGCCTCGCAGGACATTGGGAACTCCAGTCTCAAAGTATGGAGTAAACTTAGCAAGTGGGTAAATGCCAAGTAATAATCATCCATATCATAACCAAAACTGGACTGCTTCCAGATGACAGAAAGTGCAGTCAAAGATGGGCAGTCAAGGGAGTGGAACAACACCTTGATTGTGAAAGATACATCATCATGATCCCATAGATTAATATCGCCCTCCATGGAGCAAATGCATAGAGAACAGAGGGAAGGAAGGCTAATGATATTAACAGGCTGGTCTTGTGGAAGAGATCCACTGACAGAAATATGACACATCTTCAGCTTCACTGTTTGGCGGAGAATGTCCATGACTAGGCCAAGCAGAAGGGAAGAAGGCTGCAGTTGTGTAGATTCCAGGATGAGTTCAGTTAGATTTGACCATTCGTAAGATGAATGAAGGTACTACATGGGGGAAAATCCACTGATGCTGATATTTCAAAGTAAAGGCATACCAGAAGCAAAAGAGACAAAAGGGATCATCACAATACTGTGAGTAGAACAGTTGTTCGGAGCATTAATAGAAAGACTTTCCAACATAAGGGATTCTCGTGGTGATGTCTGTTGTGACGTGCTACACAGGATACGGTACTTACTTTATTTTTCCTATATTTCCTTCTTCCTTTATCTTTGTTACTATTTGGATCCAGCTACATTCTTCCGCATCCTTCTACATTGTTCCGCATACTTCTATCAACTTCCCGCGCTGTCACTTACTCAGCTAGACACTTGTATATATAGTACAGTAAGCTGACACCTAGTTCCCCATCTTGACCTCTTGGTCTTTGGAACTAGGTTAGTACTTGTATCATCATTTATCTTCAATATATTTACTTGGTCTTTGGAACTAGTTTTCCTTGTGTGACTGTGGTGACGAAGGGAGAAAGCACAGAGGAAGCACAGGCTCAAAGCACAAACCAAAGTGAGGGGTGGGGCTAGCACCACACATGAAGGCTGAAAGGTAAATGATCAAGACGGCAGTGATAGCGCAGGGGCCAATCACTAGGGTCGCACAAGGAAAACTAGTTCCAAAGACCAAGTAAGTATATTAAAGGTAAACGATGATACAGGTACTAACCTAGTTCCAAAGACCAAGAGGTCAAGATGGGGAACTAGGTGTCAGCTACTGTACTATATATACAAGGGTTCAGATGAGTAAGCGACAGCGCGGGAAGCCGCTAGAAGTGTCTGGAATGTGATGGAAGGTTCTGACAAGTGATAGATGGAAGTAAAAGGATATGGAAACATGGAGAAGGGTTCAGGTAGTCACAAAGGTAAAGGAAAGAGGGAATGTAGGAGAAAACGAAGTAAGTACCGTATCCTGTATGGCATGTCACGACAGCGACCCTAGTGATTGGCCCCTGCGCTATCACTGCCATCTTGATCATTTTATCTTTCAGCCTCCATGTGTGGTGCTAGTCCCACCCCTCACTTCGGTTTGTGCTTCGAGCCTGTGCTTTCTCTGTGCTTTCCCCCTTCATCACCACAATGTCCTCCAGCAAAGAAAATATGCTGGCGTCGAGATTCAAGACAAGTTTTTTGAATCTGTGGCTGAAGTTCATCAACACCCGTAGAAAGCTGGAGAGAACACTGGAGGCCAAATTAATTTCTTCAACCTCTTCAACCTCTCCAATGGTGATAAGCCTGAGGATAGACTGTGCTTAAAATTCCGAATTTTCGGGTTTTGTGCATAGCCTAGTCAACTACATATGAAACCCCTGTACATTGTGTAATAGTCATGATGTCCAGCTCCAGATCAATGATGAATCAAAACTGATGCTCATTGATCAGGCACAGTGTCTAAAAGTGATTATAAAAACACTAAAACCCCATCCTGTGTGTGAATCAACTATCCTAGAGTAAGATCAGGGAATAGTACTGTATGGTGTCTCGGACCAAGGGAGTAGTAACCATGTGCAAAGGAATAAATCCCTCAGCACTGCCCAAGGTCCAGACCCTCCCTCAAGGACATAAATAGGACAGGTTAGAGTCAGAAAAGGAAAGCTTTCTTCCCCCACCCATTTTGGTAGTGATTGCTAGTCCTACTTGAAGGGAGTTTGCTTCCAGCATAGAGAAGTCTGATTTAGACACTTAGTCAGAATCAGACAAAGCACAGAATAGAAACAGAAGTCAGATAGAATTGATAACTGAGAAAGATTGTATTTGTTGATTCAGAAAACAAAACAAAACAAAATTAATCACAGTACAACTCAGTAAAGTTATTCAGTCAAAGTCAGATTGAAGAACCAGTTTAGCCATAGCAAGCCCAAGTTTTATAGAACTTGTGAAAGAAAAATCTATTACAAAAACCCCTACTCTACTAGACAGAGTTAGATTCTCACATTAAATTATATATCTTTTCTACACCCCTTTGAACTTAGTGTTTGACTTAGTTTGGTGTGTGTGTGTGTGTGTGTTGGTGTTGGTGTTAGTATTGCTACACCTGCATTTTGCGTTCACCCCCAAGTCAGCATATTAACGGATAACGACACAGATAAGGGAAGAGCACCAGACCGAGCTATCTACTCATAGGTACCTCATTGTCTGAGTGCAAGCGCAGGATCTAGTGCTTTTTTTTAGGCAATATGAATATGGAACGCCGCCCAGATTCGAGGAAGGCTAAGCGCAATGTCTCTCCACCCTCGAGAAACCATAGTCAGTAGCAGTGGCGCCTCCTTCAGGCTCCGCACCGGATATCTTTCTAGGTAGAGACAATGCACAAAAACCTCTGCCATCGTCTCGGCAGGCAACCTGCGGATCGGTGCCATGAGCGCACGATGAGCGTCCACGAAGCTCTTCACTTGGTAGCGCTGAGTCATAAGATTATCCAGAAGAGTCTGGATACGAGAAATCTCTAGATCTAGTCGGAACAGTTCTTGTTGGGGTTTCATAAGAAGAGTTTCCAACTCCAGCCGTTCTGATGGAGAGGCAGCGTAATTGGTATTGAGAAAAGAGGAATACGGCGACTGAAGAGGGTCCCATGGAGGGTTTACTGACATTGCGACGATAATCCAGATACAAGCCTGATCGGCAACCACGTATACTCGGTACATGCACAGGAGATAATAAAGACACTCGTTTCGAAGACACAGCCTGAATCAACGCTTCCATTGCGGCGTGTAAACAATTAGACAGCAGAGATGAACTTGATCTATGCTCAAGAGGAAATTTCGTTCACATCGGACTTTGAGTTGGTGAACACATATCTGTCCAAGGCAAACTTGGGAAAAAGGATCCGGTGTACAAAGAGTGATATCTCATCACATCTGTAGTATATATGATAAGATTGGGCTTTGAAATGAGAATTGTAAGATATGCAACTTCTGCATTTCATCCCTGCTGCAACCTGATTTGTCCCAGTAGTATGATGAAAATGGGGATTGGGAGGCATGTGAACATCACGGACCTTTGATTTTTCTGATTATCAGCATACCTATTTTCCAAGAATTCCACTGGTACTGAAGTCAATATGCTAACTAATCCAGAATCCCCAAATCGTTCATGGGCTTGGAAAATGGCGAGCTGAAAGTACAAGCCCAGCCACCTAATTAGCAATTTCGAGCTCCCGGGAAAGCTCTAGACATTGGATAAAAGTCTCACAGGTCATTGATAACTCCATAAATGTCAAGTGAAAATGGTCACAATTGTCCTTCTTCCAGGTAATTTTGAGCAAACAGAACAGCTGTTGAGAGCATAGATTCCTCATCCTGAAGTCTCCTTTGGAACAGGTCCATAATGAATTGAGGTATACAAAATTCATTGGTGGAATGTGGGTGAGTGGACCAACCAGACAGATATACAATACAATTGCAGGCTGTGTCAGCTAAGCCCTTGCTTGTGGTCTTATCCACCTGCATTGCCAAACAGTAGGTGGCGTGCAAGGTGCACTGGAATAAACACACCAAAGATTCGAAGTTGATATTGCGGTTCATGTGGATGGAAAAACGGGCGCTGATGAATCAAGGGGTTCGTATCAAGGGAATAAAAAACCGCTTGACAAGCAATCAGTCGTTTGGCTGAAGATCTCCGAAATTTGGCTCAGAAGGCAGGCTGTAATAGTGTAGTGTAGATAGTGATCTGGTTGGTCAATTTTGATTCATACTGAGAGGAAGACAGTGCAAAATCTCTGCCAGTGTCTCGGTGGGTAATCTGTGAATTGAAGGCATGAGCGCACGGTGAGCTTCCATGGAACTCTTTACTTGGTTGCGTCGAGTATAAAGTTTCATTCAGGACAGCCTGTGAATAAAAAATCTCGGGTTCTAGCTGAGAAAGTTCTTGTTTCACAGTGGAGTAGCATAGTTGGTATCTAGAAAGAAGGAGTGTGGTAACAGAAGAGAATTATACTGGACGTCGATAATTCAGATAAATGCCTATCACGTGGACCGTTGCTTTTATCCGAACGGTAACCCTTCTGCCTCGAAAAGAATCCACGCGTCTTTTGCTTGCCCCCTAGGTTATTAGAGGAATTGACATCCTCCTACAGTATGCGACCTACTTGGGAGCTTGTATTTCTGCAAGTGCTAATTTAGATAACCCGTGTACATCTGATTCATTCATGGGAAGTGTACATAGTCGACGGCTGTAGTCTCTAGTCATACAGTCTATGCAAGTGACTCTTTCTACTGGTAAAATAACCAGCGCATGCAGAGTTGAAATGAATTCGGCACTGCGGACCCGTATGGAGAAGTAAAGGAACAACTCGGTTTATAAGTAAGAAGGGTGAAGGAATACTACGCTGATGAGGTTTAGAGAAATTACATTCATTGCCCAGAGTAATAGCCCATTCGTGGATCTAGACAACGAGCACGATTGAAATTTATCGAGGTTGTGGTAGAATTATTAGAATTGCCGAATCTGGTAGGTTCAGATTGGGCCTCAAGGCGCCCGTGTTTAGTCGTCTTTCAATTTGATACCTTCTTGTTACTCTACCACCATCTCGGACATTTTTATCCCTCATTTCCTGCATTTCGCTCGAGGGAGCTTCACACCTTTTCATTCTCGCTCTTAATCTGACGTTCCACACGCTTAACAAATTATTGTTACACTCTTACGACCGTGACACGATCCTTCAGAACTTTTTCTGGTTTTTGGGAGTTTTGACGTGATTTGCTAAGAGGATACCTGAATCAAATGGTGAGCTCAAAATTGACTACTGCTACTGGATCTCATTATCGTTATCAGGAAACACACAATCAAGATCCCGAGGACTTCTATGTCAAGCAGGATAGAATCGGTTCGTCAAGTTGAATACATTTCCTCAGCAGTTTCATGTACTTCTTTAAAGGCAAAGGATCTTTCGGAGAAGTGTATAAAGGGTGAATCTATCTTTTTGGTTTCTCTCTGCTCCATTGATTGTTGTGTATTCAGTTACGACAAGAGAACACAGAAGACCGTAGCTATCAAGATCATAGACCTGGAGAGCGCAGAAGATGAGATTGAGGATATTCAGCAGGAAATACAGATTTTGTCGCAACTGGACTCGTCTCATGTTACAAAGTGCGTGCGTAGTTCAACGATCAGAACTCATTCAGTATCTCATTCTGCCGACACTATCGACAAGGTACCATGGCTCATACCTGAAAGGTTCCAACCTCTGGATTGTGATGGAGTACTGTTCAGGTGGATCGTGCTCAGATCTAATGAAGCCAGGCGTATTCCGCGAAGAATATATCGCAATCATCGTCCGGGAGCTATTACGAGGGCTCGAATACCTGCATTCGGAGGGAAAACTTCATCGCGATATCAAAGCTGCCAATATCTTACTTTCTGCTGGTGGTGAGGTGAAGCTTGCCGATTTCGGTGTTTCGGGACAGCTTTCGGGAACTCTTTCCGCCAAAAAGAACACCTTTGTTGGAACACCGTATTGGATGTCTCCTGAGGTCATCAAGCAAAGCGGATATGACCATAAAGCGGACATATGGAGCTTGGGCATCACGGCTATCGAGCTAGCGAAAGGAGAACCTCCTTATGCAGAACTGCATCCCATGAAAGTACTGTTTCTAATTCCAAAGAACCCGCCTCCGACATTGGATGGTAATTTCTCAAAACCTTTTCGAGAATTTGTATCGTACTGTCTACAGCGTGACCCTCGAGAGGTAAGCCGTTCCATTTTCATCTCTCGAACCCGGTCTCTTTACACTTCAAAATAAGCGTCCTTCTGCCCGAGACCTACTCAAACACAAGTTCGTGCGGATGGCAAAGAAGACGAGTTATCTGACAGAGTTGATCGAAAGGCATGAACGCTGGCGAGCAGAGGGTGGAGATCGAATAGATGATGAAGATAGGGATACGGTGCCGGATTTGTGAGTTGTCAATTGTCGGAACTATATCAAGACACTCGCTGAAGTTTTTCACGCAGGCCAGCAAATGGCGATCCTGAGGATCTTTGGGATTTTGGTACCGTACGACACGTCAATGATCGTGGAACTATCGGACGTTCCCAAAACCCTATCCAAGTCCCCGGACCACCTCTTACATGGGAGAACAACGGAACACATTCATACAATTCTTCTTCTTCTAGTGGCGGTTCTTCTTTCCGTCGCGACTCCAGTTTCAGTCACAAATCTAATGCTTCTTCGCATGCTTCGTCCGTGACGATGACAGCGAACAACAAAGGAGATTTACCTCCCCTTCCTTCAACTGCGAAGAAAACAGGTTCTTCGGGTTCTGGATCGAGATACTCAGACCAGCAAGCAACAGTTCGCCATATGCCTCCTGGAGCCGGTGCAACAGCAGCAGCACCAGCAGCGTCCGCCCCTCGTCCAAGTAACTCGCGTGTTGTCCATAGGGAGGCTTCGGACGAGTACGATGACGATTTCACTTACGAAGATGATGAAGGTTATGCAGGCGGGTATCGGCAATCGGATGAGATACTAGAGGAGAAGATTGCACGTACCCACTTGACGGATGATGACTTAGAAGTTCCCGACACGACAATGCTCGACTCTGTCATTTTACCTGCTATCGCTTCCGTAAGTTATCGGACTACTCTTGACTGTACTTGAATACTCATTGAAACGAAAATCTCAAAGCTTTTCCCTCGTGTATCAACGCAAGAGGCCCGGATGGCTCTGAGTGCGCTGCAGAGAGCATTCACGGAGGCAGAACGGATTATTCCTGGGGTCAGTATGGAACTCGTCAATGAGATTGTCGACTCTGTTGAGCATGTTGAGGATGAGCGATGAGCTTACTGTGTGAAGGAGTTTTATCATGGGACATTCAATTTCTTGATCGGAATTTACTTTTTTTCCATCGCTGTATGTTCAAGTCCTTGAAGCATCACTCCCTACCGTATCTTGATACCTAGCTGTCTTCCTCAATCCAAATTCTTAATGCAACTCCTTACACACTAATCGCTTCATTACACGTGCCATCAACTGTCTGCACCCGAACTATCATCTCATCTCAATGTCCGGAAAATCTCCATGGGACCCTTTGAGGCTTCAATCGCCGTATACATCATCTCTCAATTCCAACTATTCTGCGTCTCCTGAAGAAAGACTTGATCTGGACGCTCTTCTTTCAGAGCCTCAACAGGAACTATCTCGACTCGATTCTGAGATTTCCCGTACTCGTACTCTTCTAGATGATCTTTTGTTTCGGCGCCACCAAGTAAAGAATTTCATGAACGCCCATCGCGCGCTCATGGCTCCAATTCGCAGGTTGCCAGCAGAGACGTTGGCAGAGATCTTCGTACACTGTCTTCCTACAGAGAGATTCCCGACGCGGAGTTTGGAGGAGGCGCCACTTCTCCTGACTAGGGTTTGTCGAGGCTGGAGAGATATTGCGATTAGCTTCCCTCCTCTCTGGAATTCGCTCCATGTTCACATACCGTCGAGACTAGCGCTAGATAATGAGGACCTTGCGCTCAGACAGCGACGTGTTTGTGAATGGATAGCTCGGTCTGGTGCTCTCCCATTGTCTCTATCATTATCTATAGCAGACATCAAAGCCATCCATTCAGACCTGCAACCTCTTTCTCAATTCCTGCGGACGCTCATGAGTTTCAGTCCTAGATTCGACGGGCTTGTCTTGAATCTAGGTGCTGAAGTATATCCTTTGTTAGAGGCCGTTTCTCCGCGGACCTTTCCTACGTTGGAAAATCTTTCTATTAGTACTCCAGAGCACTGTTCGACCGATGTTCTCACAATGATCCCTCTTGTATCTTTCATTCCCAATATGCCCAGGCTTCAAAATCTCGGTATAAACGGATTTACCCTGGAACAACACCTTTTTTCAGTCTGTGATTGGTCAAATATAACTGAACTTGTGTTGGAATCCACATATGGTCCTCTGAACCTGCCTTTCGGCCAAATATTGATTATACTCAGCCAAACGACCAAGTTGCAGGCATGCCGTATCTCTATCAGAGCCGGTTCCCTTCCACACATACCGCTTCCAGTTAACCTCGACTCCCTTCATTTTCTATGGATCCGTTTCAAAGAGAGTACCACACCTCCATGGGAGGAAGTGGCAGTAACAATTGCAGAGTCATTTCGCTCCATGAATTGCCCTTCGTTGAAGAAACTTGCCGTTTCTTGGAACAAAACACAGTTTGCCTCTGATCCCAATTATCATCTGGCCTTCACTAGCTTACTGGGCTCGCTACATACGTTAAGATTAGATTTTCCAGTGACCTGCGAAGCACTCATACAATGCCTCGAGCTCGCCAAAAATCTTACTGTGCTTGAACTCGTTGCTCTAGAATATGCTGTTCGGGCCTCACCATCCCCTGGACATTTCCGAAATTATTATACAGTGCAAAACCCTCTGTTTGAGAGGTTAACTAGTTCGCATTCTTCTTCTGAGTTATGCCCTCGGCTTGAAACATTTCGATTGGTCGTTACCGAAGTCGACAAATTCAAGTACGAAAACGTGGTCAGAATATCAACCCAAACACTCGTATATCTCCTGCAAAGCAGGCGTGCTGATGGCCACGTTCTAAAACTCAAAGTCTGTGATATCCTTATACCGCCAGACCCTCCGATTTCTTGTACCATTATGCAAACGATCAGAAACTTACAACATGATGGAATGCATTTGCGCTTTCTACAATTGAGACTTAAGCCTAAGGGCTATTATGATAGTTGGTATGCATCTGATGCGCCAGAGGAAGGTATTGCCTATCACTCATCTAAATTTCCGCCCTTCGTGATTATGCTTTGGACGCTGGCGGTTACCTTCCGATTCCTAAGCACATCGAAGCGTCGTCTCTCAATAATTTGCTTTGATCTTTCTGTAATTCTGTGTTTGTACTATCTGTATTACTCAAACTGTATTCGAAGTATGGACCCGACTCTGAAGATATCCATTGACAGGGGTCATTTACTCCAAAATGTCACACTCGACTTATTTGTCACGTCACTTTACGTGACTGATATCTCTTTCTCCTTCCTCCGTTTCCGTTTCCTTTAAGTAGACCCGTTATGGCTTTGGTATCAAGCTACTCATCTGATGAAGATGATGTACTTGCTCCAGGAGACATTTTTGGGCTTTCATCTCTTCCTGCTTCCAAGAAACCTCGCGTTAACGATGCGGCCAAGGCTTCTCAACTTGAAGCTGCTCCCGACGTTTTATCCGAAGTACGCGCTCTTCATTTCTCTGCGCTATTAGAATGCCTGATTTTCTTAACCAGGATCCTCTTCACCAAACTTCACTAGTTACTCGTCCAACAGACACACAGATGAATGTCAATATTAAGTACGACGACATGATACTACCTTTACAAGGCCCTGAAAATCCTTTTGGTGACCGAAAACGATTTCTGAACCAGAATGCTCTCGCCGGTCACGTTGAAGAACAATCTATGACCGAGCATGCCTTTCGTTCTCAGCACCTTACTCATGCCATCCTCGGATATTCTGCGAACCCGTCGATTGACCCAAGCGCTCCTGCAGTTCTCGGCTCAATGGAAAGCGCACAAACCAATGGTTTTTCTACCATTGATACCCTACGTGCCACACGGAGTCAGCGTAAAGAACTGAAGCGAAAACGAAAACAAAAAGGCGACTTGGACATTGTAGAAGGAGATGGAGCTTATGTCGGACCCTGGGCTACTTGGCAAGGGGATGAACCTGAAAATCATTTCTTAACTGGTGTAGAAGTAGGTGAAGAGGAAGAAGAGGAAGAAGAGGAAGAAGAGATTGTAAAGACGAAGAAAGCGAAACCGAAGCGCGGCGCTCCTGGCCAGGAAACATCTGTCTTCCATGGAAAGTCCATGACAGACTACCAGGGCCGGACTTATATGTCACCGCCTGTGGCGGAAGCACCGAATCTTCTGCAAGAAGCTGGTTCGCAGGATTGTTTCATTCCAAAGGTCTGTATACACACTTGGACTGGACATACCCAGGGCGTGTCGGTCATTCGTACATTTCCGGAAACCGGACATATGTTCCTCAGCGGTTCGATGGATACCAAGATCAAAGTAAGCTTTTCCTTGCGTCCCTTGGTCATTCCAGCTAAGCTTCTACAGCTGTGGGATATCTACACCCATGGAAATTGTTTAAGAACATTCCATGGACACGTCAAGGCCGTGAAGGATGTAACATTTTCGAACGATGGTCGTCAATTTTTGTCGTGCAGCTATGACCGGACAATCAAATTATGGGACACCGAGACTGGTCAATGTATCAAGCGCTTCGGTAATGGGAAGATTCCTTATGTCGTGCGGTTCCACCCAGATCAGGATAAACAGCACATCTTCCTTGCTGGTATGTCTGATAAGAAAATCATTCAGGTTAGCCCCTCGGTTGATTTGTTTTTCTTCAAAATGAGACTCACCTTCATCTTCAGTACGACATGAACACCGGCGACATTACGCAGGAATACGATCAGCACTTAGGTCCCGTCAATACCATAACTTTTGTTGATGAGAATCGACGGTTTGTCACCACTTCCGACGACAAAACGATCCGAGCTTGGGATTTTGATATCCCCGTGGTCATCAAGTATATCGCCGAACCCCACATGCATTCAATGCCAGCCGTAACCCTCCATCCCTCGAGTGCGTTAGTTTTATCATCCGTATCGCTCGAATGATGCTGATTGTGCTCACGAACAGATCGTTATTTTGCGGCACAATCGCTTGATAACCAGATCCTTGTGTATAGCACCGATAACTTCCGCCAGAATCGTAAAAAACGATTCGCTGGTCATTCTGTTGCCGGCTACGCGTGTCAAGTCGGATTTTCCCCCGATGGAAAGTGGATAAGTAGCGGAGATGGAGAAGGAAATGTCGTGTTTTGGGATTGGAAGACGGGGAGAATCAAGTCTAGGCTGAAGGCCCACTCAAAAGTTGTCATCACTCACGAATGGCTTCCTCATGACACTGTAAGTCTGCTTTCTGCGATGCTACTCCGACTCATTTTTTCCTTGTTCAGTCAAAAGTGATCACGGCGTCATGGGATGGACTGATCAAGCTCTGGGTGAGTGTTCATCTCAAATTAGTATGCCCTAGTCATACTGACAACTAGCATGTAGGATTGAGGAGCGAATCCATATTTTTTCCTGTACATAATAGTTTTCATGAAAACATGTTGTAACTCGCACCCTGACTCGCACGTTATTCCCCGCACAGTTTCATGGCTTCCGTATCACGGTGCTCGTCGATCGGAGTCCTCCTTATCTATCTGTGCCTTCGGCTCCTTGCTACATGGATTGGAAGCTCTTAGCTCCATTCATCCTTGACTTAGTTACCCGCAAGCCGTTGCACGCAATATAACGTTTCAAAAGTGATTTCTGAACAGATGCAGCAGGGACGAGACAGGAACAGGGATTATAAGAGAAGGGATAGTCTGGAATAGATAGGAACCCCGATAAGGCACCAGCGGATGAATATTCACATATAAGAAACTAACATTTCAGCAAATGACGAAATTTTTTTTGCAGCTCCATTGAAAAAACGAAGAATTGAAGGGAGGATTTCTGTCTCCTTTGCCTTTGCTAAATCATAGCGAGCAGGAGAGTAGAGAGTAAGTGACGGCCTTCTGGGAGCTTCGAACACATCCTCACACAACTTTCATGAAAAAGTCATCATTGTCACCGCCGTCGGAAATAAATCTCGCGGACCTTGATTCCATGTGAAATCCTGTGAATTGCGAGACGGGCCTGATTGCGGTTCCAGCGCTCATCGCTCTTTTTTCATATATAAATCCTAGTCGTCCACCTCTACAAGGCACCACAACTCCCCGTAATCACCTCGTACCATTTGCCTCTAGCAGGATGTTAGTTCACTATCGTTTTGCCTTGCTACTCGCTTTTGCTTTGTGCGTTGCGACCGCTATGCCGGTGAGTAACGCGCTCCTTCCATTCGGTTAATGAAGGTGCTAAGTGTAATTATAGCTCGCTGGGAATACTGTCGTGGCGCGGACGGACGTTGCGAAGCGTCAGAAGTCAACCGCACCTTCCTGGAAGCGAAGTGAAATGCTGAATAACAACTGATCGGCACCGTTTTCATTTGGTGAGTTATATTCAGACTTAAAAGCTGTATGTCGTTGATGACATCGGGCAAACTGTAGCGGTCGCTTTCTCACTCAACACTCATATTCCGAGCGACCACTTCTTTTCTTGTCAACCTGTTCATTCCTTTGCGGTTCTTCTGGATGTTGTTTACTTACCTACTTTGTTCATACGCTGCTCTGACGCTGTTATTCCCCTGGATCGATTCCGTTGGAGATGTCTTCTTGGTTTAATGTGTGCTATATGTATCTGAATTTTGAAAAGTGGAGTGAGTTGAACCCCAATTATTCAATGGCTTGATCTCGAAATTATCTTGAGCCTGGGGAGCTCTTGGAGGTGTCACCAAAATTGGTCACGGTGGCGTGTGAACAAAATGTTACCATTAGGTCACAAATCCTTGGTAACGCGTCGCGTACTATCAACTCTCACCCAGCTCTTACCTTAATTATGGACAGTGGTCCTACAGAGAACGACAAGGCTCGTGTCTTTGAGGAGTTTCTTCTCGCTCCAGAAGACAATGTATATAACTACCAGAAGGACATTGCGACGATGATACGAAAAGACCAGACGCGTCTCATCGTTAACATTGACGACTTACGCGACTATAACCGCGAATACGCCGATGGATTGCTCAAAAAGCCCATAGAATACTTTCCAGCATTCGAAATTGGCTTGAAGAATGCCATCAAGCTTGTGGCTGGCGAAAAATATACGTCGAAGAAGTCGTACAAGATTGGCCTGAGTGGGTCGTTCGGAGATCATCACGTCAGTCCACGAAATCTTCACTCGGCTCATTTGAGCAAAGTCATATCTCTGGAAGGGATCGTTACACGTTGCTCGTTGGTTCGACCAAAAATGATGTCCTCCACGCATTACTGTCCAGAGACACGCATGTTTTGGGAAAAATCATACGACGACGCCACGACTTCTTACTCGCATACTGTGCCAACCAGCGCCCTTCCCCCACAGACTGACGAAGAAGGCCATCAGCTTCAGATAGAGTACGGTCTGTGTGGGTTCAGGGACCACCAAAGGGTCAGCATTCAGGAAATGCCCGAACGTTCTCCTCCTGGACAACTTCCTCGGAGCACCGATGTAATTATGGACGATGATCTTGTGGATAAGTGCAAACCCGGAGATCGCATTCAGCTTGTTGGGTTTTATCGTAGTGTGGGCGGCGGCTCTACTGGAGCATTCAAGTACGTGATTTTTCCTGCTGTTTTGATTTTGTTTGTTCATTCTTGAGTAGGTCTCTCCTCATAGCTAACAACATCAACCTGTTGACCTCCAAAATCGGAGGAGGCATCGCACAAACTCAACTCACCGATACTGACATTCGAAACATCAACCAACTTTCCAGAAAGTCGAACATCTTTAGTCTTCTTTCCGAGTCGTTGGCGTCTTCCATATACGGACATGAATATATCAAGCGCGCAATACTTCTTCTTCTCCTTGGAGGTGCAGAGAAGAACTTACCAAATGGCACCCATATTCGTGGTGATATCAACTTGCTCATGGTCGGAGACCCATCTACTGCAAAATCACAACTCCTGCGCTTCGTTCTCGGGACTGCACCTCTAGCAATCGCCACTACTGGACGAGGAAGCTCAGGTGTTGGTCTGACTGCCGCTGTCACGTCGGATAAAGAGACTGGAGAGAGGCGTCTGGAGGCAGGCGCAATGGTGCTTGCCGATCGAGGAGTTGTCTGCATCGACGAGTTTGACAAGATGTCTGATGTTGACCGAGTCGCTATTCACGAAGTCATGGAACAGCAGACAGTGACCATTGCAAAAGCCGGCATCCACACAAGTTTAAATGCACGGTGTAGTGTGGTCGCTGCAGCTAATCCCATCTACGGCCAGGTGTGTAACATTATTCTGTGCAACAATATCCTACTTCCACTAACATAGTGCATATAGTACGATATTCACAAAGACCCTCACAAGAACATAGCCCTTCCCGATTCACTTCTCTCTCGTTTCGATCTACTTTTCATCGTGACTGATGACGTCGAGGAAGAACGCGACCGCCGAATCGCAGATCACGTCCTCCGTATGCACCGCTATCTCCCACCTGGCGTCGAGGAGGGTACACCTTCACAAGACATTCTATCGCAACCTCTCGCTGTTGAGGGACCAGGTGTAACATCAAATGAGGAAACAGACGCGAGCCCTTTCCAAAAGTACGACCCGCTCCTTCATGTCGGAATTGGATCCGGTTCAAGTGGCAGAGAAACAAGAAGTCGGACCGCTAAAAAACCCGAAGTTTTGACAATTTCCTTTGTCAAAAAATACATTCAGTACGCAAAGAGCAAGCCAGCACCAGTCTTGACTAAAGGCGCTGCAGATTATATCGTGCACGTGTATGCTGGTCTTCGAAATGAAGACATGGAGTCAAATCAAAGAAAGGTGAATTTCCTGCACTATCAAGTTATATCCTCGTGGGGTTGACCAAAGTTCATGTTAGACATCCCCTCTAACTGCCCGGACCTTGGAAACCCTTATTCGTCTCGCCACTGCTCACGCCAAAGCTCGTTTATCTGCGAAAGTGGAAGAAAGCGATGCCAAAGAGGCTGAGACGATTATGCGATTCGCCTTGTTCAAGGAGGTTCCCAAGCGTCGTCATCGTCGCAAGAAGAGAAAGTTGAACCATGGCGGTGCTGTTCGTAAGGGAACTGAAAGCGGTGATGATGAGGAGGATAGTGATGAGGAGGAAGAAGAGCCTGAGAGTCCACAGAGAATGGATGCACCTGCCCGTGCTGCGGCTCCACCTGATCGGGAACCCCAGGATCCTATATGGGGTGACCAGAGCCAGGATGTGGATATGATGGACAATGCTCCTGCGCAGTCAGAGGAAGTGAGGAAGAACAACAGGTACTTACCATCCTTTTCACAGGGGAGATATACACTAAAACACATACCCAGGACGAAATCGTTCCGCTCAAAGATATCTCACCTATGGTCCACGGCCTTGCAAGACATGGAGCAGATTCTTTTGAAAGAGCTTTTACCAATGGTAAATGAGGGTCTTTCCACTGACGAGTTGTTCGGGACCAAAGAGGCGACGGAGATTCTACAGATCATGCAGGAGAACGATGAGCTCATGTTGGCTGAGGACGTTGTGTATAGAATTTGAATGGTGTGCCTCTATGTCTTCTTATATATTCAACCTGTTTTCTGTGCTTTCGTAAATGTACTAGGTGTTGTAATTGAATGAACAAAATGTATGCTTTCGTCTCCGCCTCAGAATCTTCCCCATCTATTCATCGGTCAATTCACGAGACTGAACCTGTCATATTATCGGACACGGACTAACCAGCACCTTCACACAAAGCATGCTAGCAAGCAATGTTACGCATACAAGAGGTTAAACCAAGAACTGACGCTAGCCAATATCTTAGTCAATGCTGCGTTCGGAATATGAATCACCGATACTGTTTTCCGGTGTCAACTGACCTCTGCTTATCTGTATCCACGCAATGTCCTCCAGGGGTCCGACGCGAATGTTAGGTTTCCCTGAGAACGGGCAATAACCCCCCCGTTCGAAGTCTTAAAGAATTCCGTGTCTCCTGACGGCGTTTTAAATAACTATCAATTTCCTTAATTCCACGAAGGGTCTGTTTAGATCAATTGTTCCCGGAAAACTAGCACTTGTAATGGCTCTCGGACACTGACTGTTCATAGAGGAAAGCTGTGGTGTCTTTGCGATCGATAAATATACCATTACTTCTACTAGCCTACTTGCGATAACCAACGTATAATTGTAAGACTAGGCAAATCCTTCTCACCATGTGAGAGACAGCCCCCTGGAAGACAGTATTTGTACAACTTGAACTTTCTACAACTCCGGTCATTCAAGAGCACAATGCTAGCGAACACCAGGTGTACCAAAACATCATCCTTATTTTCACCCGTGATTGCCTTCTCTCCTTCATGATGAGTGATAGTAGTTCAAAATACAAAATGTATTTCCTGTGTAAGAAAATCATTCTCTTCGCCTCAAGATCCTTCCCACTTCTTCCCGGGTCAACTCATTAAACCCGAGAACTTCTATCATAACATCCTCCCACTGCTCCTCATCCGTTCCGCCAAAAGTCGCATTCACAACCTTTTCTCTTACTTCTCCGTCAGAACCAACCAAGGTCCCTGCCTCCATTAGCCTTGACCACGGAGCCTCCACACGATCTCGACTACCTCCGAATGCTTGTAAAAGAGTGACTCGACAAGTCTCTACCCAAAGATCACATTCCGCAAGAATGGCTTTGCCTTCTGCCAACGTGAAGCTTCCACGATACAGGATCTGCCTTTGTAGGAGATGCTCTGCTAACCTGCCCGCGATCCTCCGATACAGCGGCGTTGAGGTTTGTTGAGGAAGCGTTGCGCGAATATAGGTAAGGTGGGTGGAGAGTAGCGCTATAGGTGCGAGAAGGGTTTGAGATAGTACGAACTCATTGTCAATACTGGGCGAAGACCCCGGAATAGGTCTAGAGATTAGAGCAATATGAGGCTTTGTAGTAAGACTTGAAAGATGTAAACGCACGAAGTAGTAACAGATAGATGAGCTTTCAAGCCCAATTCGATCTCTGCGCAGACCTGCTGGACGATGATGTCCTCACTTCGACATCCAACCTTGTCATATCTGGCAATCAAGCTTTCGAAAATTGTATCTTGCGATTCTCCGTCGGCATTATGTGTAGAAGATAGCAAGGCAGCATTTGCTTGTGCGAGAGCGCGCAAGGCCGGCCGCTGTTTAATTTCAGTCCACAGTTCAAGGAAGAACTGATATAATAATTATAAGTGCCGTGCTACAATGGAACAGAATCCATTGCCACCTACCAGATCTTCTCCCCAAGCTTCCATCGCAGCCTCAATAGACCTAGAACTAAGGAGTGCCTTACACAACCTCTGCACACCCTCAACACCCGATGTAAACTTGCCAGCATCAACATTGACACTAGACGAATGATCTTCTTTCATGCCCAGACTAACGCCTAAGGCTCCTGGTACTGCACGGACAAGAGCAGAGGAAAGCGTCTCGTATGCGTCTAAAGACGATGCTAATCGGCCTAAGTATAGCTCTAGCAGCGGTATTTGCATCGAGAGTAGGAAGCGTGTGCGGTGCATGAAATTTGGAAGTGGAGAGTAACGATCTACATGAAATCAATTTATAAGCAGATACGATAGCAGAATGAGGATTTTACTCGCCGGTGATTTGTTCTATCAAAGCCTTAACACGACGTGCAGAATTCGTCGTTCTAAGATCGTGCCTAACATCTTCATTATCAGGTTCATCGTCAGCAATTTGCCAAGCATCGGAAGCGCTGATAATATCGTGGTATTGATTATCAACAACTAGCCCAATTGTTAGAAGAGATATAACGAGAAAATGGACGAACATTCTTACATCGTTTTTCACCATCTAGCCACGCGTCAAACCACTCCTTCTTCCCAAGGACAATATCGCTAATGCCTGTCCAAGGCTCCTCTGCCTTTCCGTCCGCCTTGAAGCCACCAAACGTCCCATCTAGCTCAAATCCTTCCTCCTTCATAGCAGCGTCGAACTGAAGGGCTTGATAGATAGTATGGGCAAGCAGGGAAGGATGTTGCAGCAACGATGGCACTGTCCTCCGGAGCTTATTTTTCAAGATGGGAAGAAGAAGGCGGGTAAATTCTCTCTGAGGAGGAAAGGTCGTTAAGTCTGCAAGGAAAGTTACACCAGCGGACATACCCAAGCATTAATGTTATTATGTCCTGCCGAGTTCAATAAGAGTTGAACAACATGTTCCAAGAACGCACGCTGGTCGTGGGCGACGTTTAGGATGTGGGTGAAATACCATTCCGGCTATTCGATAGGAATGCTCTTAGAGAGGGTAGAGAAGGGTGTAACAGATATTATTTACCTTATCCGGCCTATTTGTTGGTCGCGTGCTTTCAAAGTGATACTTGAAGCGCAGAGCAACACGTTGCACCAGGACTTCCAAAGGATATATACCATCCCCTTCGTAGCGCGATCCAAGAGGACCTGCATGGATGACATCTGATCTATTGAGTGCAAATAAGCACAACGAGAATAGACATCAGAGCAAAGGCGCGTACATCTTCTGTAGCTGAAGTAAACGAAGAAATGCACGCTCGAATTGCGTCCTCTCATCGCTTTGGGCACTTGAATAATCCACAGACATTGGCCATTTGAGCTTTTCCGCTGCATCTAGGAGCGGCCTGAAACTTCAAGGTCAGTACTGTTCGAGCTCGAAAATTACCTGAAACTGACGTAGAAAATCGCGCCTTAATATCAACCCATGTTCTATCACGGACCCGTTCGAGGAAGTCGACGACGTGCAGGTTTTGCTTTCCAGCTCCATCCTCTACAGACGAGCATGCATTTGCAATAGTTGACACGAAAGACTGGAGAGCTTGGAATCTTGTAAAGGATGATGTAGTTATTGAAGCAGAAGCGGGCATAGATTCTATTTGCTGGAAAGACGATTCACTGCAAGAGTACTATGAATATGATCCTCTGATTGACACAGAAAAAATAGCTCGCCTGAGCTCCAAGGCGTGTTCGATGACCCGTGCGTATCCTTTCACACCTTGTAAATCATCCAAGTTCCGGTGAAGAGTTTCAATATCCTCAAGCAACGTAGATGAGCCTGGTTCGCTTGATAATGGAGACAACAAGCCGTCAGTCAGATCAACGAGCTCGTCCGTCAACGAATGACGCAGTAAAGACAAATTTTGAGCTGTTTCAACATGTGAATGTGCAGAGGTTTTTGCTTTTGCCATAAACGCGTCGACTGCTGAGTTTGATGAGGCAAGCTGAGCTATGGCAATTGCGATAAACACGTCCGAACATGAAGAAATGCAATAAAGACCCACGTTGGACGTTAATTCAGCTTCGTATATCTCGGATTCGCGGAAACTTGCGTCGAGACCTTCAAGGTAGTCATAGGAGGGGAATTTGGAGTTCAAGAAGAGAACAGCCTCGTTATTGGCTTGCTCGATGTCGGGAGCACTTAACAAAGCGCATATTTGGGAGGAGATCATGGATATGTGTATGTGTAAGATAGAATTAGTATTAGTTAAGCGCCTCCCTTTCGATTTCACTTTACCATTTTTGCTAACATTCGTTCGGAAGCGAAAACCCCTACGACTTCGAGGCTACTGCTTGGCTGACATCGAGCTAGTTTTCTACCTCCAACTGGTGGCCAATCTTTTGGATTTTCATGTCTGCTAACTCTATCTCTTAAATCCAGTTTCAATCACATGACTCGTCGTGACTATTCAGCTTTATTCAAACTACTATGCTACTAGCGAAGGTATACTGTGAAAGATAGCAGGCGCGCAGGGTACACTCAAGGTCGATGAAATACCTCACGGATTGACAGTCTACGAGACAGTCTGTGGGTCAAGGCAGAGATCAGAGTTGCCAACAAAAAGCATCATGAGTTATTCGTTTGTGCGCTTTATCCGTTGGCCTCAAAGGATGAAAACCCATATTAAGTGTAGTTCTTTACCTGCTGTGGGCAAAAAAATGGGACTACCCAGCCTTCAACTCGAAGATTGGTCATTCGTAGAGTTTGTACTATTGTGTCCAGCGCAAAACATCAAAGATGTACAGAATGTGACCACGTCCTCTCTGCCGCAAGGAATTCTGATATCTACAGTGCCAATAATACAAATTGTGCACGACTGCATCTCGTCCCAACATTGCAGATTTGCACTTGGACTTTGATGATGGAACAGCTATTCCTGGGTAGATCATTTTCCAGTTCCAGTTTTTCAAAGCACTGATGAATGCCAATGTTTGCAAGTCATACTTTCGGTATATTTGTCATTCTACCAACTCACCTTGTCTATAGGACCAGTACATCTTGCCAAAAATCTAAAAGTTCATCCGACCAAACAGCTGTTTAGCCGATGTCTCCACCTACCTCATTAGCACCCGTTATAATCACCTATCTCAAATCTGAAGATGGCAGGTGTACCATCGTAAGCCTTGTGTTTAACCTCTCGTACTCGAAATTCTTACAATCTTGTGGGGGAAATGAAGACTCCTCAGAAGTAGAAGAACCTGCTCAGCGAATATTCGACAGCGCGCAAGCATTGTTTCTCTGGAATGTACTCTTCCTAAAGGAGGGACATTTTGGATAGGCTGAGTTCAACAAAGTTAAGGGGGACGCTGCGAAAAGAGGCAAAGAAATATGAAGGTACATTGCCCTAGTTGTATGTATTAGATCAAGTAATCATAACTGTTTTCATAGATTTGACAACAATCAGAGTCTGTACTCAAGAATAATAAAATAGGGGCAACTGAAAGCACAGAGGTTCAAGTTTCGGTTTCACAATTTCAAATGCTACTGCTTCCGAGCTCAGAAATGGAATACAAAGAGTTAGGCTAGTACTTGCCAGTAACATCTTCTCGATGTGATGTCTAGACAGCATCAGCTACATTACCTTGCAAGTAAACGTGAGTACGTGAATCAAGCTCAAAGATTCAATGCATGTTGCAGCTCGTTATGAGATATTAATTGTACATACAGAATGTAGATGGTGGAATGGATGATATAAATACATGGGTATGTATTTGGAATTTGTCTCGATTTTTCCTAATGACCTTACACCCGCTCTTAGAGCAATCACGCGAAGACATTCCATTCTCAAAATTGCATTCCGATCCTATGGCATCCCACCTTGCAATGCCTGCCATGCAAACAAAAATGAACTTGCAATCGAACGGCCTGATGATACTAGCTGTCAAGGATGCGGCGGAGAAACTGGACGACACATGTACCATGTTGAACGACGGCGTCGACACAACACCTTGCCACTGAAATCAAAAGAGTTTAGGTTTCATCCGTCACATGTCGCGGAATTTATTAAACATACCATTCTATGTCGCCTTCAGCGCATTTTCTGGTGGCAGATCCGCTCGAGTATATATAAGAATTCGGTTTATCCCAGGAATTCCTCGAGTTCGACGCGCCCCAAAGGGAGCCGTCCAAGCTGCCGTTGCGTGGATCAGGAGAGGGAACAGCAGAAGCGACAGACACCATTGTAACGAAGACAGCAAAAAAAGTGATGAGCTTGATTTGCATAGCGATGTAGATAGTCTGTGGTGTGAACGTTGTTCGCAAACCGGGGGAAATGTAAAGCACGAGTTTATATACCTCCCATGGTGTCGCAGTATGACTGAGCAGAATTGAGACCGAGATGACGACTTGCATTGGTGAATAAGATCCTGATCACTGGGTAAGACTTGTATGATTTCTTGAACGAATCTCTGTCAGTGTCCTTTCCACTATCCTCTTGGACTGCTGCGTACTTGCTGCATACCTGAAAGGGAAGACAATTTTGGTCTCTGACGATATTGATACTATCAATGCATGGATAGTTGTGAGGCGAAATAACATGTACCGAACACATGATACAAAGGTGAAACCGCGATGAGGAACTTGAAAGACAAAGATATTCAAGGACCTTCACCTCGCCGCTAAACTCTCTGGGCTCCCACTGAACTCCTCGTTGCGAATAACTATGTAATTTGCCATTCACCTAATATTACATGAGTTAATTTGCAAAGATAAAACTACTTCATGCTACCTACTATCGCAATCAATACAAAATTACAAATAACTGTTATACTCTACTTCAAGATGAAGGTGATCTATTGAGGGGAGAATGACGACACCTTTTTCAAATGTCGGCTGAGGCATTCTAACACGCGCTTTTTTGGATATTTAGGCGCTACTGGACGATTTCGCTGTTGGACGAGCCTGCGCACCATGTTAGGGTAATCGGTGATGATACCATCTACGTTCCAGTCCAGGAGCTGTTCTGCAATGCTCAGACGATTGACCTGTAAGTACAAAATCGGTCAATAGATATAATCCGACGACGGTGAGAACGAACGAACCGTCCAGGGTTTGACTAGCATACCCAAGCGATGTGCATAGTCGACCATGCTTCGGGTTGTGAAAGGAATGTACTCGGGAAGTGTTGGGTCCGCGACTGAGGAAGCTACGTCGGCAGGGGAGAGTATGTCTGCCTTGATAGCATGAGCTGCGCTGGCGATCTGATTTCCTATATCACCCGGAAAAGCGTCGAGCCGGAGGCCAGCTAGCCATGGAGAGGTTTTGTTGTCTGACATTACCGCAGTCTCTCTAACAAGAGTTCAATTGATTGCAACAAGGCAAGAATAGAACTAACAAATCGATGAGGGCCGAAGTTGGGATAGAGCGGTCAAGAGCCTAGAATACATTTGAATGAGACATGTGAGAAGGAAATAACATAACAGACCTTCATAGCTACTAACGTCCTCCAATCGAAGCTTTGATACTGGAAGACTTCGTTCAATTCGACCAATATAGCAAAGAGGCTACTTTCTCACCGTGATTGAATGACGATACGGGCTACTGACGAAAATATCATGCTGCCTCATAACAAAGTCTTCAGGACTTCGCGTTTGATTCTTGTGTTCCGCGTTAACTTTTGACTCAATATTGAACAAAATACGGTATTCAGGATCCGCGCATTCCGCGAACGTGAACAGCTCTGTAAGTGTTGAGATTCTAACGCCGGGGTAAGTCGATTGCAAAGCTGATTCATCGAGTACGATTAGAGAGTTAGACATGCGAGAGACGCACAATAAGAGACATACGGAAATTGATTTGTCGTTTCGAACCGCAATCGAGCGTTTGGAGCTGTGCAAGGGTGAGGTTGGCTATATATTTCCCAACGTATGGGAACTCGGTGTCATTCGCGAAAGCGGGGCTGGTGTCCTGGCACTTTGCTGCGACAATGTTTTCATCGTGCTGTATGATAGTTGAGCGAGTGAATTCAACCAGTCTGGTAAACGGATAATCACCCATACTACTACTTCGCCGTCCTAAAATCGGTCAGAAGTAAGTCACGACGAGAACGTGCCATGGTCATACCTTAGTGACAGCGTTGTCCAACTCCAGCGTAGTGGCACCGTCAATCAAAGCCCTGCACAGTTTGTGGGTTTTCTAAAAGGGCCAGCAAAAAACAATTTACCAAGCGAATGCCGGGAGAATGTTTTCGACCGTATTTCCCCTTCCTCCACGATGCGCCTAGAGAAGAGTAAGGCTAAACCGAGTATTGAAATTTTACATGCTCACCTGCACGTCAAAGTATTTGGAAAGAACTCGCTGAAGAGGATACTGCCCTGGAGTACCGAGCACTACCGGCAACAAGAAACACAATATGACACCGGACACTATCATTATGATGTTAAGGAAAAGGCTCTGCTGATGTTGTCGAACGCGAAAGCTAGGGTGAAAGCATTTATAGTCCTCTTCTTCGATTGTTGCATCCCGTTCTCGATGCCGAAACGAACGTTCATGATAATCCCGAGAAGTCTTGAAGACATCAAGTCCGAAGGCAGGCCGGAAAGGAGCGTTGGTCAGAATTGCAGCTGAAATCCGAGCGTCAATAACGAACGTGCAAACTAAGTCAAATTGTGTCCGAGTTATATATTCCCATTTCGAGTGTGGAAGGGCGGGTTCTCCGGAGGAGCAGTACGGTATGTCATGCTTCAAACAAACTCCAAGTCTTCAAGATTTACTTGAAGAACTCATAGACACAGGGTTATCTCTACTGTCTCTCCCTGAAGCCCCAGCCTTGCTAATATTTGCTAACCCAAGGCTTTCCCATTCTTCCTGTTGCATTAATCCTCTGCAGAAGATACAACTGCTTATGATTAAGTTATTTGATGAACGCACGCACTGGACGCACCTGTCCATCCGACAATGAAGATATTCCTTGCTAAGTTCCCGGCAAGCTGTAGATGTACTTGAATTGGTCTTCAAACAGTTTATGTATAACATCATTTGCTGTTTACATTCCGCTGATAACGAGTAAACCACCTGCTCTGCGAATAAGGAGCGTACACACCCACCATAGTGGTCCAAAGGAAAGGATCCTCTGTCCGGAGGGCTAACTTTGAATCCTGAATTAATCGAAGGTGGTCGTCCGAAAGACATCTCTGATTACCAACTTCAAGTTCTTGCTTCTTACAGGAAACTGGTCATTTATTTGGCTCTTTATGTCGAAGTTATGGCATAAAATCTCCCTTTATAGAAATCTTATCCAAGTTCAGCATGATCTAGGCCCAAAACTGGTAAATTTGCAATTTTGTGGTACATATTTTTCGAATGTCCGTATATACAGCTTTGAGCAACACAATGCAAACTATACAATGAGTAGATGAACGCAGCAACTCATGAGAGAGTATAGCAAACTACACAACCAGTAGATGACCGTGTTTGACTGTAGCAGGACATGACAGTTAAGAGACCCTGTAATAATAAGCACTGACTTGTTGTTATACCCATGGTTATAAAACACTATTTCAGTCCTGCGGACTACTTCTGTCTCTCCTTCCCCTTTGACGATGAAGCATTTTCTTCCTTCGATCTGCGTCCTCCGCTGTCAACCGAATCATCTCCAGAATCAGAATCCTCTGGTTCCGGTGATTTGGGTTTTCTACTGGAGGAAGCAACAGACCGCGAGGAACCGGAGTTTGTGGGACTCCAGAAAGATGCGTTATTGTCCGGAGGTTTCGGTAAATTCTGAGGAGAGACGTCAAGTCCAGCAAACCTACTACCCTTCAACATGACAATCTCTTTCAGCCATCCATTCTCCCGCCTTAGGTCCGCTGCTTCCTTTTCAAGGTCGTCTGCGCGCCCAGTGAGATCTGAGACTGTCCGTTCCAGGTTTAAATTCCTCTGCTTCTTTTTTATCCGAAACCGAGCTGGTAGGGAGAAAGGAAGCAAAAGTGAGTGGCGAGTCGACGCAGAACTAGACAATTTTTTACCAGAGGCGGCAGTGTTTCTGCGACGTTTATCTTCCGTGCTGGTGGGATCGGCTAGGTCTGTAGAATCCGGAGATGTCGCGCGGGATACAGTGAGCGGCGAGGTCGACGCCCCCGCAGAGGAGTTACCCACAACACCCGTAGCAATATTAGTGTTGATTGGTGGAAGATGATGAAAACCTGTAGTATTCATCCCCGACTGATTGTAGGGAACGTTCTGCTGCTGTTGATGACTGAAAGCAGGAGGCCATTGAAACTGAGACGGAATAGAGCCAAAAGGGCTAGATTGTTGGCCGTATAGTTGTGGATGCATTACCGACTGAAAGTCTGGCGGAGCGTGTTGGGAGTTCTGAGCTTGCAAAAGAGCTAGTAAGAGAGCATTGTAAGCTGGATCGTGTGTCGCTGGAGGTTGGGGCAACCCGCCAGCTGCCGCCAATTGAGCGAGTAGAATAGCATGCTGAATGTCAGGTCCAGGTGGCTGAGATACGTTACTATCGCACTACTAAACCTTTCAGAGGAGTAGATGTGGATTTACTTACTACAGGTGCATTCGTTCCTTGCTGGTTGACTGAATGGGAGCGGGATCGCGCATTTCGGCGGTCAGTATTGTTATTGTGAGACGATGAAGAAGAATCATGATTGTTAGAGTCCCCACCATCCATATCAAAAGAGAAAACGAGTTTCTGCCAGTGTTCGAGCTCGGAATCGATGTTTGGCTTCAGGAAACTGATTTGAGACTCGCTATCTTGAGGATTCTCTAAATCCTTCAAAGAAAGCATTATCGGTGGTAGTTATGGTGCTGAGGATACAGCTTAATGTCATAATAGAAGCCTGAACGTAAATTGAGACGATGTGCAGACAACATAGACACGCAATCTATTCTCAGGATTGCGCCAGGCTGCGGTAGCATAACGCAACTGGGTCAGTTGTCTAAAGCACCGGCTCGCTTGAAATTCAGCCAGAAATTGTGAAGGAAATTTTGGCTGAGGCGAAACTTTTTGAGAGTGCATTTTGCTTTACTTCGACAGTTGGGAAGAAAACGGAGATGAAAGGCAATCAGCCCGCTTACAGGGCAGATTTGGAATTATCGGGGTCGTCTCCCGACCGTCTCCATTAAATTCATTCCGAGTTCTCGACCCTCTTCTAGACATCTCCTTTCAAGGCCTATCGGTACTCACATGTAGAAGTTCTTTTGTGCATAACTAGTCCATCGGTGCATACTAGTCCATCGGACGGGCGAACCGAGCTGATAGTCACATGTTGCCTTAAGTATTAGTCATGCAATTACGCGTCCACGTCGCGTCTTCCAATACTCTCTCTCTACACTGAACATTGTTCAATCTTGAGTGTTGTCTTGAAATGGCGAGTGTCTGCTCAGTCATATCCCATATAATATACACGCTGAACTTCTGTGCAGCTCATCAGAATCAGATCTAAAGACGGCAATTTTAGGCATGAACTCGATCCTAACGCAGATGCTTTAGTGTTACTTCAAAAGGTGATTCCTTTGTAGAAAGTGTACTTGAAAGCTTTCTGAAAGTAGCTCATAGATACTAGAAAGTGCTCCCAATATCGATGAAAACACTGTAACGATCTCCAATCAGCCTCGAGGAGGAGAAACAAAGTTGTTGAATCTGAAAGGACGCACATTAAAGACTTTGGGACTAAAGTGCGTTGCCACATTTCTTATCAGACATAGGGTGACTGTTTCTCTAGTCATGGGGATCTTGTTTTCGTTCAATACAAGGAAAAGTCTTTAGGCCCTTCTGTAACGAAATCATTATCATCTGGCAAGGCTGCATTATCTTCCTCGGCGGACATAGCCCACCGACCTTGGGAGCTTGTAGAGGAAGATCCCGTGGATATATACTGGAGATCAAGAGACGGCAAAATTCCACGCCAGCGCGACGCTCAATTCTGTAAACATGGTCCGAAAGGAATGTGTGACTATTGCATGCCTTTGGAACCTTACGACGCGGCTTACCACAAGGAACACGGTATAAAGCATCTTTCGTACCATGCATATCTTCAAAAAGTCAGCCCAAAATCTTCTAGTGCCGCCCAGTTCATTCCACCTCTCAATCTACTCGATTATCGAGTAAAAATTCCTTGTCCAACTGGAAATCACCCATCTTGGCCATCTGGAATCTGCACTAGCTGCCAACCATCTGCTATCACTCTACAATCTCAGCATTTCCGAATGGTCGACCATCTCGAGATCGCATCGACGGACGTCATTGACCGTTTTCTACAAGCGTGGAGAAGGACAGGGATGCAACGATTCGGATGGATGATAGGACGGTATGAACCGTATGATGAAGTTCCCATGGGAGTAAAAGCTGTAGTGGAAGCTATTCATGAGCCACCCCAAGAAGGCGAACTCGATGGCCTTACACTTGGACTTCCCTGGGAAGATGAACCGCGCATACGGAGCTTAGCATCTCAGTGTGCCACACCTCTGACCATCGTCGGGTACATTTTTACGGACCTGGATCCCAGGGAGGACGATCGAACAAAGAGCGTCTATAAGCGACACCCGAACTCCTTCTTAATGTCCTCATTAGAGGCCATCTTCGCGGCCACTATGCAATCAGCTAACCGTACACCTTCAAAGTCATCTTCATCAGGCAAATTCTCCTCTCGTCTTGTGACGGCAATTCTGACGGGGACAGAAGACGGAGCTATCGACATGTCAGCGTATCAGGTGTCGGAACAAGCAACCGCAATGGTAGAAGCTGATATGATTGAAGCCAGTGTTGACCCCGGTGTTGTGCGCGTCAAAGAGGAGGACCGGAGCACAGATTCTGCCAGATATGTTCCCGACGTCTTTTTCTCATACAAAAACGAGTATGGTTTAGAGGTGAAGAAAAGCGCTAAACCTGCTTTTCCCGTGGAGTATCTCATGGTGAACGTAAGGTTTCTACTCGATCTCAAATTCTGCTCTGAATGACATGTTACGTTTTGCAGGTCACCCACGGTTTCCCTCAGAACCCTGTTCCTGTATTCCAGTCGACACAATTCCTCATAGAAAATCGACCAGGTCTGGAAGATCAAACAGTTGAACGTGTTCTTTCACAGTTGTCAGGATTGGGTGCCCCTGATATCTCCGATAGTCTGCATAGGAAGCCAGGCGAAGCTCAAAAGGCTTTTGAATTGGCAAATTTCTTGAGTGATTGGCATCTGATCGCTTTCCTCGATACTACCCAGCTTTTCCCTCCTGTACGTTCCGACCTCACCGATTGAGATTGTGTACTAACCCATCCCAGGACGACATCAAAGTTCTTATGAAAATCGCCACATCTACGACTCCGCTGTTGAGCGATCCAAGTCTACTGGACCCTCTGCTTGCTACAGACGGATGGCAGACTCTGATGACGTTTACCAGGGAGCATGCTCGTGAGTTCAATCTAAAATTCATTTCGCCATATGAATATTGACTTGTGCTGACATGAATAGCTCTCAAAGGCTCGTCTTTCGGATCGATGATGGATCAAGATATACCTCAGGATATCCTTGACCAGATTGTAGCGAAACAAGCTGCTGCTGGGGGATCTGGACCAGGCTCTGGCGTATCTTCAGGTATGGCATCAGGAGCGGCAACACCAGGGGTCAAAACGTGCCCGCACTGTACGTTTGAGAACGACGCTACGAGGACGGATTGCGAAGTCTGCGGTTTGCCGTTATCATAGTCGAGGACTGCGTAGGTCAACTTCTACGGAATATACAAGGCGAGTGGACGTTATAAGATTGAAGTAACAATTGACTATCTGTAAAAATACCGAATACCTTCTAGAATCATTATAGTATGAAATGCATGATCGTGACACGTCGTGAAACCGATCAATGATTTAAACAATTCACAGCGTGTTTTTGAATTCTTATCTCGCTGATAATCAAACATCGCAAGTCGTTCTGGCTTCCAGCAAGCGCACTTTAAGGACGTACTCCCACTCCCAAAATTGCCGACGTCTCAATTTATATTCCTTTGTTTATTCAATTCCTTTGTTCCCTTTTATTGACGACCACCTTGTAACTTTTCAGGTGTGACAACCTTGTTTAATCTTCTGCTTAACGTTGTATGAATGTTTAATTGGATAGGAGACGCCCACACATCTTGCCACATGTTAAAAGCATGGTCATTCATGCTATTGATACTTGATACCTGGATGCCTGGATTTCGACGAGTCTCCGCTTATTGCTTCCCTACATGTTATTAGACGAGTATCGTCCACACGCTTTCTATTATCAGCGTACCGTCAAGGATCTCTCTATACCATGGGTCCCTTCTCCCCTAACCCCGGCGCGACAACTTCCGCCATCGAAGGTGGGGTCGCCAATATCTTTATTATCTTCGACTTCGACAACAGTATCTAGCAAATCTTCATTACCTCAAAGGACTAGAAAGACTCTTCAATTCGGCCTCCAGGAGTCACCATTGCCACCATCACCATCATCGGAGGTCGTCTCGGAAAGGCGAAAACACCGTCATCTGTCTTTTTTTCGATCCGTTAGGAAGCGGTTGAGTAAGTGCCATTCCCCAACAACGTGGCCGACTCGGACCCTACTGTCAATTAACTGACTACCCGCGTACAGAGTCACGGGTGAAGATGACTATGAAAGTGTTGGAGGTGCAGATTGAACAATACGATCCTATAGAGCTCGAGCCCACTGCATTACCGCCCATCCCACTTTCGGAATGGAAGGCTTGGTCGTACTATGCGCGCCCTTACGTTAATGGTGTGGAAGTGGATAACCTCTGTGAGTTTGATCAATGGCCGTTGAGTTGTTGAAGTATTGATTAGTGTGGCGCGCCTCTTTTAGCACCCAGTCCCGACTTAGATGTCGAACTCGACATACAGGATATGTTTGATTATCTGAAAAGGTTTTTTTCTCAATCCGAGTCGCCTCTGACTGTACTTTGTCTGATGATTTTTGATGCACAGTCCAGGTGGGACTCCCCACCCGGAACGATGGATTAAAGGACAAAAGCATCCTGCATTACCGCAACGTCCTGCACTCTGGAAACGAGTAGATCCACATGAAATTCTTCCCTTCCCTTGGGAAATACAATTGAACCCTCTTCTCACTCACAGCCTTGTCTCGTTCCCGGAATATACTCCCATCTACTGGAACCTTAGCTATCGATCTTCCCTTCTCTTCTTCCTCACCGAAGACGGCGACTTGCAATTTGTCATGGACAACGACCTTTGCCAACCCGCGACCTGCCCGCTCGTCACACACATGTACATCTGCGCATATGCATTTGCTCCAAATTGGAACACGCAACTCAAGCTTCCGTGGCCGATAATGCTTCAAAGTCGCGACGGGATCACCTGCGATGATGTTTTCGTTGGGCTATTCGATAATTTTCAACAGCATGTGAAGAAAAGTGAATTCCAGAAGTGGGAGACCGAGCTGCAGCGTACGGCGATGAGCTCACATACTGACCGCCCTTGGGGAACTGATAATTTTATGAAACGGGTCGATATATTGGGCGACAATATTTATTTCAGAGGGCTGGCCCCGAGTATGAACATGGAAGGCTGGGTTCTGTTGTTAGGCACTGAACCGCCGATGATGAGGCCTGAGCGTTCATAGTCTTACTCAGGCCTTGTTACCTATCAGAAGTCCGGACGCTTGAGAGCATTTACTATTCAATGTATGTATAAACATGTACAGTTATCAATGTACAAGATGTAGGAATTCGTGGCTCTAAAGTCCATCGTCAGTCCATCGGGTCTTCTCACGGATTACAGAGCATCGGAGCTTTCTTGAACCATACAGAGTCCGGGTCACTCAACTGAGCGACGACGAAAACAGCGAACCCAATTCGAGAGAGCCCAGTGTTGATCTTTCCATCCCCAATAAATCCAGCAATGATATCTCTGTTAGGCTTGTCGTCCAAGAGAGGCACTCGCACAATGACCCAGTCTAAATCGTCCTGCTTGCTGATGATCTTGCCAATCGCAACAACATCTTTATAGGCATTCCTCGCAAATATGCTGATTCCAGAAACGAGGGTAGCAAATTTGAAATCGGATTTATCTTCGGGAGCAGAAATGGATGCAGTACCTGCGCGGTTATTAGGAGTCAGGATACATTGAGTAGACTGGACATAATGCAAATGAACTCGCCTAGAGCGAACAAACGCTTGACACCTTGCTTCTTCATCACGTCGATAACGCCCTCATATGCGTGTGCTAAAGGTTCTCCAGATGGATGAAATGGGCCTTTCTTTACGCTAGGACCCAAGGCACTACACACTGCATCGACACCCGCCATCGCCTTCGTGAGCGATTCGGTGTCTGTGAGTTGTCCAATTATTACATTGACACGACTGTTCGACAAGAGATCCTTGGGAACTTTCTGAGGAGAGCGGACGAAAAGCACCAGTGAAGAGTCCTGTATAGACGAGAGAATTTCGTAGCAGAGAGAAATACCAACTGGCCCAGTTGCACCTAGAACAAGAACTCGCATAGTGATGGTGGTGGTAAAGGTATAAAGAGTTGATTAAGTGAAAGTATATCATGATAGATCAAGATAATGACGATGGAGTGAAAAACAACAATCAAAACCTCAAACATGCAATCTTTTCTCATCGAACAAAAGTTCCAGTCAGGAAATTTATTTCTATGCGACTGGTGCTTTTATTGGCTTCCTTGCCCAAGACCCTGCAAGAAGAGCATCTTCCTCCATTGCCAGAATCGCCTCCCCAATTTCTCCTTCATGACTTGGGTCCATCTCAATCATTTCTCTTTCGTACAACCTGCCAAACCGTTCGACCAACGCTGAAACTTCATCCTTCAGACTATTTGGTCGACCTTCAACTCCTTCAATAGATCCAGCCTTCACATCAGCCAGTCCACAAGCAACTATTTGGTCGAACCATGCAATAGGCTCAGTGGTGATATTCAAGGAAAATCCATGCGTCGTCAGTCGGTGGCGCACCTGAACGCCGATACTTGCGACTTTGGTTGTCGGATTCAAGAAGACGCCAGTATGTTCTGATGCAGAAGGCGTAATTCCATGACCTTCATGGAGATGAAGCTCTAGAGTCTTTTGCATACGACAAATGTAATCGCGGATGCCCATTGCTGGCGAGTAGCGGGAGAGATCAAGAAGAGGGTAGCCGACGATTTGGCCAGGGCCGTGGTATGTGAGTTCACCACCTCTTGAAGTATTGATAAAGTCCGCTCCAATGTTTGTCAAGCGTAATTTTTCATCACTAACAGAGTCTTCGTTCTGTCTACGGCCTGCTGTGTAGACTGGTCGGTGCTCGAGGAGCAGCAACATGTCTTTGTGGGCATCTAGTCGGCGCTGACTGAGCTGGAGAGCATGGAGCTGTTCCTGAAGAGCCAAAGTCCTTGCATAAGGTAGTGGTGTACGGAAAAAATGGTAGAACACTGGCGGAAGCATGGAACAGAATGTGAATTGATCCGAGATTACTAATTTAGGCCCTGTTTCTCGACCACCACGGTGTCTAATCGTAATTTACGCAAATCTATACAGCATTTCTACTGGGACATCTGTCTTCGACGCTTTCTTGTTGTATCCGTCCACCAGACGCTTCCCAAACCTGGAGAGTACAGATTCTTTAGGTTCTTGCTTCAAATCCTTTCGAACAGTTTGGGGCGCGTCAATCATTTGTTTGCTTGATCAGTATACCAAGCCACTCAACCTTCTTTGCTCGCTCGCTCTCGACTAATGTGGGCGATTCAGAGTCAGCTGTTCTCTGCTTGGTCTACACAACGCCACTATTAGCGCAGACTGTCAGCGGATGCAGACAACAATCCTTACGAGCTTGAATTCGCTCGAGCTTGGCAATGTGTGTATCATCTCGGTTCCTGAAGAGTTGCTCTTGGCTTGCTTAGACTGTAAGCTTCTAAGTATCGTGGTGCAGATCGACCAAGCATATGCAATATGCTTACCAGTTCGAGGTTATGGCTGTCTATAGACTTGGAACCCACCAAATCCTCCGAGGAAGTCTTGTCCATATCGAGGGAAGGCATGTACTTTTGGAAGACGTACGTTTTATTACTCACCACTCGACTGTGTACTCGGTACTCACCAAAAGTTGATTAGCTTTTGCCACTAGCGGAGAGACGTCCACTCTAAAAGAGAGCTAGATTGTTAGAACGAGTCCTTAGGCCCCCGAATCCCATTCTTTATAGCTTTTTCGCTTGCCCTCTTTGTGTGTATCCCATTATTCCGATCAATAACAATACCGGTTCGCGCTCATGCAGGTCTCCAGACCAGTCAAAATTAACGCCGAGTAAGTCTCCAGACCCAACCCTGATCGCTAATGTCACTCGTAGCCTCCGAATCTTCATTCAAAACGGTTGAGAAGAGTCTCCAGACCATAACACGTTGCTCGAGCCGTCATGGTGAATGTCTCCAGACCAAAATGACTACGTTCAGACTATGACTAATGACTTGAGAACAGTCTCATCTAACACCGAGTAAGTCTCTAGACTAAAGCCTGTCCCTTGCCCTAGCAAAAATGACGCTCCGTAGACTCCGAATTGTCAACATTTCTGATTGTGAAATATGTCGTGAAAGAGTCTTCAGACCAAGAAACGTCGGTATCAATGACGTCCGTTGGCCTCAAGTCTGGTATCGAAAGATCTCCAGACTCAAGGATTGCTATTGTCAGACTATGTTCCTAACTCGAGGCCGATAAGTGAAGATATTGCGTGTAATGTGTGTGACAATAGCTATAATATCTCTCTTCTCATTCGTCTGCATGAGTTTATGGTTGTGGTCCAGACTTCTGCCTGCAACTAGCTGGGGATATACTGTTATATACCCCTTCACATCTCAAGCTTCGTGACATCCTGGCCTCCGCGTTAACGTTGTATATGTCGCATCGCAAGCTGCCCTGATGCTTGTTGATCAGTGAAGATATCAGTATGTCCTTTGAATCTATTTCCCCATTCGATAACTTATGATGATACAGAGGATGTCGTCGTCGTGATAAGCGTAGTCGCTGATCTATGCATAATTCCTGTATAGCATCTCCACTGGGACATTCGTCTTCAAAGCTCTCTTGTTGTATCCGTCGACGACACGCTTCCCGAATCGAGAGATCGTGGAACCCTGACGATCTCGTTTCTCTTGTTGCTCCTGCGAGTTGTCAATTTCTGCATCGTACTCTGAAGAGAGTTGATGTTCACTGACTGGTTTTGGTGCCTCATTTCCTACCAGTGTTCGTGATGAGTCGTTGGTTGTCTGTTTGGACTGCGCAGGAATAAAGATTATGTGAACGAAAGTCAAGACGATGGGTACTCTGGCGCTTACCAGGACATTCATTGAGGACATTTGGTACATGGTTGATCAATCTATAGTGATATCGCCTCAATGTCTTGTATCCTATATCGGTACACAATGCTTACTATTTTCTTTTCCGTCCGCAAAGGCAACAGTTATACAGAGTCCGAATCTGTGGTAACATTGTTAGCTTTATCTATCTATTCTCGATGCGCGAAAGCGCTCACGCAAGGTTAGACAGTAGTAGATAAAGCAAGGGATCAAAGAAACGCAACCAAAGGCCAGATTGAAACAGACTCGAAGGAGAGGCGCAGTCTTTTATATGGCTGTCATTTTGCTGCTGTAGAAATCAAGGTGACCCCCGTGGATCTAATATGCACACAAGTAGGTTGATTTTTGCACCGATATGCGTTGTTCATCTCACGGTACCAAGTCTTTTTCTCAGCTTGAGCTTCTTCGGATCCTCAAAGGGACTATACTTAAGCCTCTTTCAAGCCTCTCAAGCCTTCTTTCAGAGGTTTATACTGCGCTTGTGCCCTGAGCCTGGGTTCTCAAGTTGATGGTGAGGTTAAGTTGTAGGATTACTGTACCTCAGAGACCCGGATATTCCTCGTAGCACGCTCTTGGCTCCGCATCTGGCTTTCTCAAGGGTACTAAATTTCGCATCTGTTCGCTCCGCATGCACAAGGGATGTCTTGTCGTTATTATCTTGAAAGACAGCATTAACCTTTATGCGTCCAGAACGATACCGCTAAATCTGTGGCAGTGGTATCGCTACATGCTTATTTGTCGATACGGAGCGCTTTCCGCATTTACCCTTCTTATTTCCTTTCTTTTCTTGCTCAGATCTCGCGGCCGAGTCCGAAATTTCTTCTGTAAACCTGAACATCGAATTCGTGTACTGAAGGAGCGCGAAGCCCTATTTGCATCCTCGGCCGAAGCCTATCTACGTCTCATCATGGAGACTTGGTTGGTTTTGATTTTGGAAGCGCCTGCAAGATGCCCCAAGAATCGGCCGAATGTCTGCATGACGAAATTCCGAGGATTTAGGTGAGTCAAAAAACATTGAAGGAACACTGATTGATACAGAACGTTCTCACTGCCCATTCACTAACATTAGGATCTATCATTGATCTACGGCGATTACAATAAACGTGAAAAACAAAGTTAGGTACTCCGAGGCTCGCAGGACGATAACCCCCGCGCTGATTGTCGCTCACTGTGCTTTGCAAGAACTCAAGGAAACCGGACTGAGTACCACTCTGGTACCAATTATGGCAATTATGGGACGATACACCTTTGTTTCCTCGGACATCGATTTATGTGAACTAAATTTTGTTGAAAAAAGACATTGGAAGCCCATTGCTAGAATCATTTTTGGGAGGTTTTTCTCTGAATCCATGCAACAAACTTCGGAACCGCTCACACAAGGAACCTTTCGCTTTTTCTCGGTGCAACTTGTCGGACAAGAGTTTCCGACGATCATTCTCGAAAATCTCTCAACACTGAGCTGATATTGGTGTTAACAATCCGATACACTGGTAAGACCATATTCCCGATATGAGCCCGACCATTCCTTGTAAGGTGGCTCGAAACTGTATCGAACGAAGAAACGCACACGACCGTTATACATTAACAGTGCTTGTGCCGATATCATTACTTACAACGGGAAGAAATCTACCATTGTCGACTTGAGGCTACTTAACCGTAGACGCTCTGAGACAGTTGTGCTAATCGATATAAAAAGATGTTGAATTCAACGCTTAGCTTGCATAAGAGTCGAACATCAGACCCCTTCAGGACAGGAACGCCCTTAGGGACGCGCTTGTCACGCGACGTGTGTTCTTGTTCCACGTGGTTCTGGAAATGTATCAGCAGGCTCTTTGACCAGTGACCACGACTCCACCTACTGGGGCTAACTTAGCCTGATTAATCGCGATCCGAGTTTTGATCTGCTTATGTACTTCAGTAGTCCCGAATTGTGAAGCTAGCCGGTTTAGAATCATCCTTTGACGTACAACCACCGCCATCGATTATGAAGAGAGGCTTTCTCAATAGCACGAAGGGGAAAAAGGCAATAACTGTTCAATCGCCTCATGAAGCACCTCATATTGAAGCATCCCATGTGCGGGAGGTAAACAGCGAGCCACAATCACCATCTGTTCCATCACCTTCGAGTTTCCCAGTGGCGAGAAAAGACGAAAAGGATACAAATGGTATGGCTCGTGATCTATTCCAATCGGATCGTTTCTCAGTATTTTACTTATCACTTTCTCCAGAAGAAGCAAAGGCTTCGAAGAAAGAACAATCAGCAGAGAAGTCTCATGATTACAAAAACGACCAAAGAATCCTTCATCATCTTGGACCAGTTCCGAATTCTCCTGGTTCGTGTTTGAATTCGCGTCACCATGAATTATACCACAGATCCTGATACCACGTCGCGCCGCAGAAAAAAGTGTATGGACAGCCAACCAAATAATTGAAGACGCTCCCAGCAATATGCTGGATTATGAGCCTCAGGAATTAGTTTGTACCACAATCCCTGCCCAGCTCAAGAACGCCACTCGCGAAAGCAACCCACATGGCTGGACCGAATGCCTTCTCACAGGTTTAATGAAGCAAACAATCTTGCAGACACCTACTTTTCCTCAACCACTAAGTCAACCTGGCCATCCTCGACATCGTGTAGGAAAATCATCCGCGTACAAATCCTCTATTCTCAAGCCCCTTCCTGGATTGTATGCTATCAAAGAGTTGAATATGGGTAATCTCATCTTGTCGGAACGCCCGGTACTTATTGTACCTGCAATGATGAGGGTTGGGGAAGTTTTTAGCGAGGTGCTCTCACAAATGCATGCGCACGATAAGATTGCGGCAGCAATGAGCCAGTGGCAGAAAGCGTTGGAAGCGGTTTTTAATAGATTGTTGATGGAGGATCAAGAGGAGTTCTGGAAGTTAAGGGACATCCACCAAAAGTATGGGAAGAAGAGCATCGACGGGATCATGAAAACTAACGGGTTCTCGATCTCGGGATTGGCTGACCCTGGTGAGTCTGGTACATGATTTTCCGGAAAAAAGCACAATCTGATGTTGTATATAGGGCTCAAAGACGATCTTGGCGCATATAGTGGCGTATGCCTCGTATTGTCGCAGCTGAATCATAGGTAAGAATTATTCTTGCTCACTTACATATCCGCCTCTGAACTCATTCTCAACCCAGCTGTCGACCTAACGTAGAGCGATTTTGGCACATGCCCTCCTTCTCGTTTCAGTTACGCGCAACCCGCAAGATCGCCAAGAACGAAGAACTCACTATCTCGTATATTGATCAGCTCGAGCCGTACGCGGAAAGGTGTAAGGCATTAAAACTCTTCGACATTGTCTGCTCTTGTCAATCCTGCAAGAAGCCCAAAATTGGGGACAGACGCCGTGCGCAGTTCCTCACAGGGACACCAACTACTGACGACTTTGGGAAATGGGTCAAAGACGCGACTGTTTCTGGTGACCATCTCATCAAACGCGCTCTTGTTCAGATCTCGCTCCTCGAGGACGACGGTTTGGAGAACTCGCCCTACTACCAGAATAATCTGATGATAATCATGCTTTGCTATGTGGCGTTGGGGGATGGGGAAAAGGCGATGAGGTGGGGAAAGAAGCTGGGTAAGTCGGAGTTGTGTAAGCTTGGGCCAGAGGTTGGAGATCAGTATGAGAAGCTGGAGAGGTATACGAAGCATCAGTTGTGGAAGTTGAGGGTTAATGCAGAAAACACGTATAAGTCTACTCTGTATTCTATGAATGAGAAGATGAAGTAGAGGTAGTAGTTTATTTCTTGCCGCTTCGATGTATTCTGTATGTACCCACTTTTTGGCAATGGAAATGGTCCTCGAACATTCTCAAACTCTGGTCCAGTTCTGTCCAGGATAGTCGCAAGCCAGACTATTGTTTCCTAGAGTTTTTCAGTTGAATGGATCGAATTCTTGCAGATGACCGTACGGGTAAGACCTTTAGTCGACGGAAGCAACGGGACGGAAGTAACGGAGTTGTACGGACATAGAACTTTTTCCCCAAAAAGTTTCCCGCCTTTTGGGGGAAAACGCCTTTGAACTTAGACAGTCATGTCAGGTAAGCGTTTTATAATGTTCTGGCCTTTGGCTGTCTTCTAACACTCAATGTCCAATCAGAAAAACCTTTTGCTGTTGTTCCGCTTTTGTCCAGAGCTCTTCACCGAATTCGAACAACACCTCCACGTATAATCGCTTCTCCACCAACTCGTACGTCCAGCAATATTAATGCAATCCACTTGATCACTTATTCGCTGGTCTATAGAGCCTAGAAGAGCTGCTGTGGCGATTCTCATTCGAGTCGTTCCTTCTCCACATACTCAACCAGCTACTTTGTCTGTGCAACCAAACACTTCCCGAGTTTTTCGAACTTGACTGGGTGAAAGATCCCAATGCTCGCGCAGAAATTCTTTTTCTGAGAAGAGACTCGCCGCTACCTGAAGAGGTTGCACATTCACAACCTCGAAGACATAATCTCCATGAAGTCCATGTAGCATTCCCAGGTGGTCGAACAGAACCTGATGATGAGGGCGGCATGTACACAGGTGCCGTCTGTTCTTTGCTTATGATTTGATAACAACTTATCTTGCTCATTTCTACCGCAGCTCTTCGGCAAACCTGGGAAGAGATTGGTATTGACCTCGCTGAAAAAGATTACTTGAGCATTGGACAACTCGATGACCGCGAAATCACAACGTCTCTCGGGAAACGACTTCTTATGATTCTTTCTCCCTTTGTATTCCTGCAAGTAACACCGAATGCACCAACACCAGATCCCATTCCGTCCACGACGTTATACTGGGTACCTCTGGAAACCCTCGTGTCGCCGGTAACGCCACCGCAGTGGTCGCAAGTTACAGTCGATGCTGCTTCGCGACTTGCCCCCAAACATTCCATCGCGCTAAAACTCCTCGTGCGCGCTCTAGTAGGAAGCATGGAATTCCCAGCTATTGTCCTACATCCTTGTTCCTCGTTGCCTCAGGCGTCAAATACTGAAGCTCCTCAAATTCTTAAACTTTGGGGACTTTCGTTGGGGATGACTCTTGACTTGATGTCATATATGATTATGCCTCTTTCTAATTCGTCTTCTAACCTGGAAATTAAAGCTGGCTCCAAAGGAACGAATTCCCGCGCCTCGTCCCCCTTTTCGTCGTCTGTTATGCAATTGCCGTATCATGGGACACCGGAGGGTCTAAGAATGGATGTTGTTGCTCCGAGTTTAGCATCTGTGTTCCCCAGGTTTTCGTATCCTGATGTGAATTTTTGGATTTGGTTCGTGTTACCATCTTGTTCTAGCTTTGTTTTGTTATCTTGAGCGCTCACAGGGTATTCGGAAAACGTTATCGCGAAATTGTCCGTGGATGGGAGGTAAGCATCAGGTCGGGAGGTGTAAATGATCGAAGGTTTGTTGATTTTGTCATGTGTGCTGGCGCGTTTTGTTAAAAACCTTATTTTCTAGAATCAACTGGTCCGGACAAGCGTTGAGTACGTTTTATGCTGCAATCAGGAAAGCATTGGTTGTCGTTATCGTTGCTCGAGCACTGGGTATTCTTTTTGGGTTGGCGTTCACAGGCTGGTGGATATTCCTATCTTAATCGTTACACGGTTGGCCAATTTTCTCAAGCTTCACTCTTTGTTCGCCCTGGTCCTCCTCTGGCATTCTCTTGAACGTGGCTTTTTTGCATAGGTTGTTGTACGCACTTGTGAACTCTACTTTCATCTTCACTTATTCTCTGTTGTATTTCTGGTCCACTCTTTCGATCATTAACTCTTTATGAAAAGTGACGCTTAGACACGATTTACTATTATCCTATACTTCGGAATGTATGTTTTTTTCTGGTTGTTCTTGCATCGTCATTCGTTCCCATTTAGAGTTTTTTTCCGAGCCATCATGGCTCGCTAACTAGATATCCAGGTTGAAGAAGTCGGTAAGAAGATATTCAACCCGTGGAAAAACATGCTGTTCTCTTGTGAACCCACTCAACTAAATCCGCCCAGGCATTTCTAGTCCCAAAATCCAACTTCAGTAAAATACGGTTCCGTGCCCTGAACTCAAGACAATTTGGCTGAAGCAATCCTTGCAGGAAGTAGACTTTGTTATAATGTTTGACGGCATTGAAGAAGCCTTCAAGCTGTTGCATTTTGACTTTTGAGAGAAAAAGGTTGTTCACATGCTGCTTGTGGACAAGGGGTAACGCACTCGAGAAGGGTACGGTTCATTTTTCATTTCTTGATATCCGATTTTCAGTCCGGCGGGTTCGTTCCGGCATTGTTTTAACTTGTAGATGGGTTGGCTAATACAGCGGCAAAAAGACTATCAGTAAATATCTTTCGCAAAATTGTTGAAGATTAATTCATGGGTGCAGGATTATACCTTAATTAAGACTTTTCCTCCTCTTCTTCATCAAAATCACTACCCAATCCCTTCAAACTCAATAGTCTACAATGGTTAACACATTTATGCACTTTGATGTATTCATCAATTCCAGCCTGCCCATAATCTCCTGCACCATTGTCCCTAAATCAAATCTGGTACATTTGTGTAGCCTGGAATTGAATCATCAACAAGCTTACCCTTGATGAGTGTGGAACACAATGTCAAACAAAACATGCTTAGAACTAACCACAGTAGCTAAGCATGCATTGAGCAAGATTTATGAGAAAATAATTATACTCACTTTAAATGTCAGCTAAAGCTCCAACCTATTATATTACTATTACGGATGACATAGTAATTAATAGTAATAGGTAATTGATTAGTTTCCTGAGCTCTTCATGAACTAGCCAGTAATTACCTTGAAAGCATGAAAATCAAATCAACCATCATGCAGCCAGTATTTTATGCACATTGGCTTGGTGGTAGTGTCTGCTTTCATTGAAGAACAAAGATCTTAGCATAACTGATGTGAACCCGAAAAAGGTGCTCAACAGCAACACTAACAACCAGAATTACAAGGAAGTCCCAAGCAATGTGCCCAATGACTGGAAACCCAAGTATATCCTCTCTGCTTTTCGAGTAGACCTAAAGTGCATTCAGTGAATAGATCATCATTGTGTGCAATAGGTAAAGGCAACTTGTTCTCCACCAGTTGAATGGTCTATTGATTTCTCCTTCTCCTCCTTCTCTGGAAATATAATGCACAGAAAGAGGCTTTGAAGATGATTCTGATGAGTCTCTCACCATAAAAAGTGGTTGAAAATTTACTAGAGTAACCTATTCCCTGCCTCCTTGTACTAGTGATACAGAGATTTAGAGATTGTGCTGGAACACCTCAGGCATTTGGGATGTGAATTATATATGCAAAAAAAGCATTCTTGCTAGAGATACAGAGGTAAACAGATTGTGCTGGGATGCCTCAAGGCATTTGGGATGCAAGTTATATGCAGGAAGGGGATTTAGAGATGGTCCCAATGAGTCCCTGATCATGAAAAATGGTTGAAGACTCACTGGAATAACACTCTAATTGATGTCTATGCAAGCTATATTTGTTTTTATTTATCTCTGTTCATGGTAGTCTGAGATGGCCCCTAGGTTTTGAGAAACTATTAAATACCTATCAAAAATAGGATAAAAACATGTTAGGCATAGGGCCTAACAGTAATAGTAATATGTAACAACCTAGTTAATAAGTAATAAATAGTACTAGGTTGAAACCTTAATGTCAGCCATGACCACTGTGTTCTGACTTCATTTGTCTTAAGTGTAAGCTTGTTGATGATTCAATTCCAAGCTACACAAATGTACCAGATTTGATTTAGGGACAATGGTGCAGGAGATTATGGGCAGGCTGGAATTGATGAATACATCAAAGTGCATAAATGTGTTGGCCATTGTAGACTATTGAGTTTGAAGGGATTGGGTAGTGATTCTGATGAAGAAGAGGAGGAAAAGTCTTAATTAATGTATAATCCTGCACCCATGAATTAATCTTCAACAATTTTGCGAAAGATATTTACTGATAGTCTTTTTGCCGCTGTATTAGCCAACCCATCTACAAGTTAAAACAATGCCGGAACGAACCCGCCGGACTGAAAATCGGATATCAAAAAATGAAAAATGAACCGTGCCCTTCCTCGAGTGCATTACAAGGGGGCACAGAATTATTCAAATGATGTTTTCTTCGAGTTGTTGAGTGCAGAACTAAGAACTCAAAGTGTATTAATTGCGATCGCTCGTTTCACGTTATTTCATAAGCGCCGCTCAGAAGCGCTCAGATCGATTATCCGCAACCCAACAGCTTAAAGTTCTACTTGCGCATAATGTCATCTACAACCAGGCCGATTGTTTTCATGGACATTAACATTGGCGAAACACCTGCAGGACGTCTAAAAATGGAACTCTTCAGTGATATAGCACCAAAGTCAGCAAAATACCTCTATACCGATTCCAGAGTACTTTTTATTCACTCACATTCACACTTCTAGAACAGCGGAAAACTTCAGGCAGCTTTGTACAGGGGAATATCGGTACGGCTAAGAGTGTTTATGTACAGGTGTTGAACTTATACATCGAGTGTTGGTTGGTGCAGAGTCAATTCACGGCCCCAAGGCTATAAGAATGCTACGTTTCACAGGTATGCACTCCTCTATCCTTGAGAAGAACGTTGAGCTCACAGTCTTGTTATTATATCAGAGTGTACGCTGATTCTCTGCTCTCCTGGCGCTCGACATACTGGAAGGAACTGAATTTACCGCAGCGTGCCCAATTTTATGTGTCAAGGTGACTAGTGTGCACTTTGAGTAGACAGCTTATCGAACTCATCGATGACTGCTTTGACCCTTTTCCGTGCCGTTTGTTGCTGTAGGTGGAGATTTTTTGAAAGGTGACGGGACGGGATCGTTTTCGATATATGGTGATAAGTTCCCGGTGAGTTTCGAAGTCAATTTGACCATTAGACGAGATGGACTGACAAGACCTAATCCTGTTACGTGCTTCTAGGATGAAAATTTTCAAGAGAAACATACTGGGCCAGGACTATTATCCATGGTTTGTCAACTGCCTCAGTGTCAAAACTTTCATATATCCTCAATTCTATATCCATAATCCTTTTTCAGGCGAATTCTGGACCTAATACAAATGGTTGTCAAGTACGCTCCTTACTCCTTTCTAACATCGCTGCTTCTTCATGCGTGCTCATGCTACAGTTCTTTATAACCACTGCCAAATGCGACTTCCTTGACGGAAAGCACGTCGTTTTCGGCAAGGTTATCGATGGAATGCTCACTTTGCGGAAAATTGAAAATGTTGCAACAGGTCCGAATAGTCGACCGAAGTTGGTTGTGAAAATCACTGGTGGGTAATTTTGCTTTTATATGCACTCGGTCCTTATTACTGTGCTGTTGCTGGGAATCTGACCTCTCATTCCGTTGTTCTATGTAGAATGTGGTGAAATGTGAGGACACCATGGTCAGAATGATCTTCGTTCTACAAAAAGTACAAAGCCAAAGCCAAATCTGAGACAGGTTGATGGTGTATGGACAATGGTACCAATGTGAATTACTCTTCACTGTTAATCAATTCCAAACCCACTCCATAATCGCTTTCCGTCCTGTTCAGCAGATGATCAAGGGGTATAACGATCCACAGCGTCAAAGTATCCAACCAACATATCTACAGCTGCGGTATCATCTCAAGTGTGAAGTTCAACGCCTGATGCACTATTGTCTCTGAAATGCTTCTGCTGGATGCAATCCTTTGAGCGTGGATATGATAGAGTACCTCTCTGCGTGTTATCGATGTAGTTTTCCTCTTCTCCCATATTCGGGTCCTCGAGCGTTACTATGAGTGCTAGCCAGACAATTTTCAGATCTGATTCGTCTTTGGTGATTGTGACTGGAATATATCAGGAAAACGACAACGAAAGGGCAACAGCGATGATATATCGTTGGTGTGAGTGCTTATTATCTTATGAAAATGCTCTTGCAGTGAATGCCCGGATGATGATAAAGGAAGGAGGCTGATGGATATTCTGGCGAACACAGCGCGAGAGTATTTTGATAGAAAAGAACGAGGATCCTGCGAATCAGATATCCATCTATACTGCTCGCGAAAAAACATGGGTATTGAGAAAGACTTTATCTTGGCTGACGGCCGGATCCGTTGTCCTCAAAACGATCACTGTGGGTCTTCTTTCGTTGCAATACGCAGCCTTCACAGCGTGAGCTCTACACTAGAAATCGGTATCGACGACGAGATAAGTTCTCTTTTTTATTGAATACGATCCGTCGAGGCCTCAGGAAGACATTGGTTGGCATCTTCAGGATCGGAAGACCTGGGGTATGTCGTTGAACGTCCGGAAAAAGCAAAAACATTCCTAGAGATCCCTCACGTTGATGACATGGTGCAGGAAAGGAAAGGATGTCTGTATCGAGGGGGGCTTTTCCTGTAGGAAAATTATTGCTAGCCGGGGTACAAAATGATACAAGTATTATCAACCCTTCTAGAGCTCTGCCCATCCACTATCCGAATCTTCTCCACCACTGACTAGAGCTAGAATAAACACAATGACACTGGCACCAAGCCTCATTCCAAGTCCACGATATAACTGCCCTATACCAGTATTCCTAAACCAGCCCTCATCCTGCTTTGAATGGATTGTTTCATGCTTCGCACCACTCCGACTGAGTCGTCTCTTCTTTATCTGTCGTCCCGCGGGCACGTCCGATCGTTCTTCAGTAACAATCCGCCACAACGCATCAACCACACCATAATAAGGTGTAGGACACAACTCAACACAACCTTGGATCGGCTTCGCATTTCCCCTACTCTGTATTTGCAATCTCCGCCTGACAGTTTCGAAAGGCAAAGTCAACAACAATCCGACGCAGCTTCCAGCTAATTCCGCTATACCCCACGCGATTGGGTTGTTCTCTTCTGTGATATGTGCACGACCGACGTAAGAAGCGATTATTCCAGGGAGAGCGAGAGCGACGAGGGGTCGGAAGGCAGAATCAATGATGGCGGGGATGAGGAGGTTAGGATGGAGGTAGATCCCTTTGATCCCGCCTTCATCGCGCAGGATTTGGTTCAGGGCGTCTATGGGTCCAGAGTATGACCGGTAACGAGGAATGAAAGATTGAACAATCATGCGAGTGCGGATCAAGTCGAGAGGAGCGAGAATGAGGCCTGTTATTAGATGGGAGGCTACTGGTAGGAAAATTGGTGGTTGGTGATATAAAGTTGTGGGAGACACGAAGATGGATTGTAGGATATTGTGGATGATGGGTTGAAGTGTTGAGGAAAGAACCTCAGTGACGCAGGAGGTTAGCAGACCTGGAGGGTTTCGTTATTTGAGCATTCCCGTGGGTACAATATAGATTTACCTTTCCACAAGGCCAACCAGCCTTCACCTCGAAAGCGACCTATCCGTTTCATCATTCCCCAAACACCATCTTGTGGTCCGACAGGTATTATATACTCTGGCAGAGAATCCTCATACAAGGCATGCTGATATTCAGCTCTACGAGCGCGTGTAGAAGTAGGTGCTCCTGGATCAGCAAAGTATGATTCGTCTTCGCTGTCAGTGTCACTCGTCTTTTTGAATATTTGAGTATGAATCCTGCATGAAAGAAATTATCGATATACCTGCTCTTCTTCTGGCACCTCATGGATGGATTCTGTGTCTTGGACATCCCTTGGCACCCACTGCACTTGCAAAAGTAACTTGCCGACCTCCCAAGGCATTGCTATTGCCGTACTAGAATACTGAAGCATAGCAGATGCCACAACCGTCTTGAAAATTTGAATGAGATTTATTTCAGAGATATCATTTAGGTCAGGAGAAAGATCAAAGATGGAATTGTGAGGTGCTCGAGAAGATTTCCATTGGAATGAAGGTGTGCTGGGGCCAGGCTGAGTAGAATTAGTTGCTATTGCTGCTCCTCCTGGTACATCAGGAGGAGGCAATGTGAAAGACCAGGTTGAAGACTGATCTGAGTAAAGGTCTCGAAGGGAAGAGGAAGAATTCATTGCATTATCCAAAGAAGAAACAAGAAATAAGAGAGCCCAGTCACGTTCACGCCTATTAGTATACCAGAAGGCTTTGCACGCATCGGCCAAACAAAATTACGTTATTCGTATTCCGCGTAGGCTCCAAGAAGAACTGGGAAGGATTGTTTTCCTATTTGTCAGCTGGTATGTTTATCGTTCTTCTTGGTTATTTTAGAGTCAGCGGCAATTATCCAAATTGAGTTCGAAGGGGAATGGACTGTTCATTGACTAGTGAACACGCAGATAATTGAACGGACATCCTCAACTGCAGCCTTCAGTCGTCCTCAGCGCATAATTACTGTCCACTAAGGTGCCGAAGATCTACAGCGTAGATAACAGTTCCCCGTGGCTTAAAATAATAATTTATTGAGAAAAGTCAGAACAAGAATTACTCGACATCGAGACTGGAGAAAAAATAAATGATCCAATTGATGGCCTGCGCTTACATGGGTTTTCTGACATCACCCATCATTTCGTACACCACAAAGTTGTACCCTCACCATCCTTAATTCTTTCTTGTCTTTTTCTTTCTTCTCATCATGGCAGGCGATGGAAACGGTGCTGCCAACGGCGCCGAAGACCAATTCAATCACGATGCTGCTAAAGGGCGCGTCGCTGTCCACACCTTTGACCCAGATGCTTCACCAGCACAGAAGGCTGCTGTTGCTGGAAAGGGCAAGGATCAGCTTAAAGGTGTACAGCAGAAATCAGAGGAAGGAGGCGAAAGAGGTCAGATCAGCCTTCGTTTCCTTCTGAATGCGTTATACTCAACGTCCGTACCACAGAGGTTCAGATTGACCACGGAAAGTCCAACATTATCCCAACAATCAACATTCAAGACGTCGACGGCGAGAAGAAGATACAACAGACAGACGGCAATGTTGTCACTGATGTAGACGACGCTACACCATCGCCGCCAGGTGCCATGCCTGCAGGACCCGCAGCTAACATTCCCGAATGGTATCAAGTTGGCTGGCGTGCTGTCTCTGGCATTGATCTCCCTCCGCTACCAGAAGGTGAAGAGAAAGACAATTCGGTCTTACACGCCTTCCTCGGCGAGCAGTTCTACGGTGATTGGTATCACAACGCTGCGATTATCGTCTTTGTGCGTGGATAAGTCTCACCCGAACTCAGAATAGCTCGACTCACACCACTTACCACATCCCTGTCCTTCCCTTCATCTAGGCCGTCTTTACTACTCACTTTCTAACACGTTTTCATTTCGGTTGGGGTTGGCTTTTCATCATCCTCGCGGTATGTAACACGTATTACACTACTTCCATGGAACGAACCCGAAGACGGTCTCGTGATGATATCCAAAGAGAGCTAGTCAAGTCGCGTCTAGCCTCAGAACACGAAACTGCGGACTGGATCAATAACTTTCTCGATAGGTTCTGGCTTATCTACGAGCCAGTTCTGTCTACGACTATCGTCAGCTCTGTCGACCAAATCCTTAGTACAAACACCCCTGCTTTCCTAGACTCGCTACGGCTTAGTACATTCACTCTGGGCACCAAAGCTCCGCGTATTGACAAGGTCCGAACCTTCCCGAGGACGGAAGATGACATCGTTATGATGGACTGGGGCATATCGTTTACCCCTAATGATGTCTCCGACATGACGCCCAGGCAAGCCGCAGGTAAAGTAAACCCGAAGATCGTCCTTTCAGTCAGAGTCGGCAAAGGTATCGCAACAGCAGCTATGCCTATCCTCCTTGAAGATATCACATTCAGTGGGCTCATGCGTATTCGAATGAAGCTCATGTCCAACTTCCCCCACGTACAAATAGTCGATATCTGTTTTCTGGAGAAACCTGTCATCGACTATGTCCTCAAACCGATTGGTGGAGAGACATTTGGATTTGACATAGCTAATGTTGGTGACATTTATCCCATACAATTGTAGGATAACTTTCTGACCCTTCATGACTCACAGATGCCCGGCTTGTCATCATTCATTCGGGACATGACACACGCCACTCTTCAACCGATGATGTACGACCCGAATGTGTTCACTCTAAACTTGGAACAACTCCTTTCGGGCACACCTCTTGATTCTGCAATTGGTGTGTTACAAATAACCGTCAACTCCGCCCGAGGCATCAAGGGAACCAAGATTGGCGGCGGTACTCCAGACCCCTATGTCGCTATTGCCATAAACAACCGCGCCGAAATGGCTCATACCAAATACAAGTCCAACACGTATGTCGCTTGTTTATCCGAGTAAGTGCATTCGTAATGTCTTGTTTTTGACAGGTACAATCCTACTTGGATGGAAACTAAATTTGTGTTGGTCAATTCGTTGGCTGAGACATTGAACTTGAATTTGTTCGATTTCAACGACCATCGGAAGGACACTCTCCTTGGTACGGCTACATTCGAGCTCGCCCAACTTCAGGAAGATGCTGTTCGTGAGGGTCTCACCTCACCTCTACTAAAAGACGGAAAAGATCGAGGAGAACTCAAGTACGATATCTCCTTCTACCCCGTGCTGAAGGCCGAGGAAGGTCAGGAGGTTCCAGATACTAGTAAGTGCATAATTTCGGATTTGATGTACCCTAAACCGATTTTCTCTCTGTCAGAGGTCGGTATCGTCCGTCTTACCGTGCATCAAGCCAAGGAACTTGACCACACTAAATCCCTCTCTGGCGATCTCAACCCCATTGCCAAAATATATCTCGGGGACAGCAACACCGCGATCCACGCCACGAAATGCATCAAGCATACCAACAGCCCTGTCTGGGAGGAACCTCACGAGTTCCTCTGTGCCGACAAAAATACTTCTGTTATCACCCTCAAAGTTATCGACGATCGCGATTTCTTGAAAGATCCTGTGGTTGGGTACATGTCTATCAAGTTGAGTGATTTGCTGACAGCAAAGAACGAGGCGAGAGATTGGTTCCCGTTGAGTCACTGCAAGAGTGGCAAAGTCAGGTTGAGTGCAGAGTGGAAGCCGCTGAGTATGGAGGGTAGTTTGGCTAGTGCGGATCAGTATACTCCGCCTATTGGCGTTGTGAGGCTTCATCTTGATAGAGCGAGTGATGTGAAGAATGTCGAAGCGACATTGGGAGGAAAGGTGTGTTAAAATTTGCTTTGACCAGGATTTCTCCGATGGTTGATGATCCCGAAGAGTGACCCTTACGTCCGCGTTCAAGTTAACAATGTTACCAAGGGCAGGACTGAGGTCATCAACAATAGTGCGTTCAATGCTCATTCTGAATACTCGGTTTTGCTGAATTATTCGTAGACTTAAGTCCCGTGTGGGATCAAATCCTTTACATACCTGGTACGTCTATACGCGACTGCTACAAGATTGCCTCTTGACGCCTTTCTAGTACACTCTGTCAAGGAAACGTTGCTACTGGAGTGCATGGATTATCAGCATTTGACGAAGGTATGAGTGCTTGTTTTGAACGAAGCTGATATGCCCCTGACTGCGATTTCTGTAGGATCGATCTCTCGGATCCGTGGATCTTCGCGTTGAAGAACTTGCTGTAGAACACGACGACGTTCAATACCCCTACAAATCCACTGGCATCAAAGAAGCTACCGACCCGATCCGTCTCGACAAGGGCGGAGGGTTCAAAGGAACCCTACACTATAAGGCGGAATTCGTACCTGCACTCAAGCTCAAAGGAGGGGTACAGTTCAATGACATCGGTGCATCTGCACTTGCCAAAGGAGTTTCAGGCTCGTCAAGCTCGAAGGGATCAAAGGATTCCGATGCTGGTTCGTTCCGTAGCGCTGGATCCAAGACTGATGAAGCTGGTCAAGACGTTCCGGATGGTGTGACGATCCACGAGCCTTCACAGAAGACACACGTCAAAGGAGCCAAGTCGACGGATACGATGGCAACGAATGTCACTGATGGGTCTATGGGTACTGCAGGCACTGCGGAAATCCACGAGGATGAAGGTGTAGAGATGAGTAAGGATGAGCTGTTGGCCCAGCGTGAGTAATCATTTGTATCTATACAGGAGAAACCATCGCTCAACTCAAATTTTCTAGAATCCGGTATAATCGTCTTCAACGTTATTTCAGGTAGACTGAGCAAAAAGGCTCGGGTCGAAATGTTATTAGATGATGGATATTGGCCATGCTTTAGTACGAACCGTGCCAGAAGTACCAAAGCTTCGTGGGGCTACGTTGGAGAGGGTTTCGTCAAAGAACTTGACTTCAGCCAAGTGTGGATTAGGCTCAATGAGGCTGAGGAAGGTGATAAAGATGATATTATTGCTGAATGGCGCGGTGACACGAAAGGTTTCTTGTCTTCGACGCTGGTAAGTTGTTTTAGTGGTCGCAATTTGCAGTGTTCACACCAAGGTCTATCTCCACAGGATTATGCTCAAACATTTACACTCAACGATTCAGACGAAAGGGGTACATCTACTGTCACTGTTGAGGCCCGCTATATCCCAGTGCCTGTCGTCTTGGAACCTCGCGAAAGCATCAACAGTAGGAATTCTGCTTAGGTCTCAACTTCGATGTCACTCATTTTTCGAATAGACCAAGGTGTGCTAAACGTGACGTTGCTGGACGGTCGGGATATTCATGCTGCTGACCGAGGAGGTTCGTTTTTCTTCAACCAACAGTGTCATTTTATTCATCTTAATTGATGATTCTTGACAGGTAAATCTGATCCATTTGCTGTGTTCACCTTGAACGGACAAAGAATTTATAAATCACAAACGAAAAAGAAAACGCTGAACCCCGATTGGAATGAACAATTCCCCATGTCAGTCGTAAGTATCGACATTTGAAGCGGTCTCGTATCACGACTAACAAAATGAGTTCAGACGTCTCGCGTGGCTGCCGACTTCAACGTGGAGTTGTTCGATTGGAATCAGATTGAACAAGCCAAGAGTCTTGGTTTCGCTCAGATCGACCTTGCTGAGCTTGAACCGTTCCAGGCCACCGAAAAAACACTATCCTTGACAAGTCAGAAGCATGGTGACAAAGGCCATCTTCGTGTTCGACTAATGTTCCAACCGGAAGTTATTGTTAAATCCCGCAAGAACACCTCGACGTTCTCGACTGCGGGTAGGGCCATGACCCAAATTGGTGGTCTGCCGATGTCTGCTGGCAAGGGTGTTTTCCATGGAGTAACAGGTATTCTCAAGAAAGGACACAAAGGAGACGATTCCGTTGACTCATCTAATATCCCCGAGCTACCCGCTGGTCAACAATCTCATCCTGTTGGTACCTCGGAGCTTGCTACCTCGGCTGGGAATGCATTCCCGGCTTCTTTGTCCACGGATGGCTTACCAGTTTCGAATGAACCTGGGACCCTTCGCGTCACGGTAATAGACGCAAAAGATTTGTCAGGCGGCGATGCAAAAGCGTATGCTGTCATCAGAGTAGGAGATAAAGAACAAAAGACGAAGCACTCAGGCAAGACGGCTAGCCCCGAATGGTATAGAGTGTTCTGATTTCTAAGTATGCGGCACTGAAAATAGGCTTTCAGGAATGAATCGTTCAACTTTGCTGCCAGCTCATTAACACCGAAATTGTATGTTTGGATTCATGACCACAAAACACTAGGGAAGGACAAACTGCTAGGCGACGCAGAGGTCGATGTACGTTGATTTTTCTCCCGTTACTCGCAGAGGAATGACCATGCTTATCTCTTGTGTGCATAGATCTGGCGCCATATCTCGTCTGAAGGAGTAGCCGCCACAGATGTGACCGTGGAACTGCATGGCGGTTCTGGACTTTTACGCCTTCGTTTGGAGTTTGACGCTTCCGTCAATCCACTGACCCGGAGATCGTCGGTCTCTTCAGGAGAACGTGCAAATACGTCCAGAACACTATCCATCGCCTCTCCGAGCCGGTTCAGTATCAGTGGGCGTCGAAAGGGTGGCGATGATGATTAAAGAGCCTTCTAACCTATTTATCACTGCGTTCATTTTGGGCTTTCCCCGTGGACTTTTGACCTGAAATTTGTATGCTACGCAAGAAAACGGCGAGGCAACGATACTTGTCGGGTAATATGATACTCTAAGATTTTTTCTTTCTTACTTTAAACACTAAAACTAGACTCGTAGATTGTGGTCTTGAAACTTTCTTTCGCTTTACAATTCCAAGGACCTTTTACAGTGTATGAATAAGACATCTCCTTTCTTTCGCCTCTTCTTGGTCCTCAGATTCCAGCATTATTTATCTAGTGGGAGCCGATGGGCGGAGTCCCGAGCATTCGAAGCAGCCCAATGTGTCCTCCTATCGCGGACCAGAGGCTCTCCTTCTAGAAAAGCAAGTGTAACTAGATTAGTGAAAAAATGTACGTCAAGTCAAGCTTACAATCTCATATTTAATGTCATACTCTTGCGCAGTTTGACGGACAATCTTTGCAATTGCAGGAAGATGCTCTTGAGCAACAGAAGGAAACAGATGGTGAACAACCTGGTTTATGAATGTATAAAACTGTAATATTTACAGGCAAACAAGGAAAACACACCTGGTAGTTCAAAGAACCAGAGAGAAATGTCATCAATGGTTTGTCATGACTAAAATCTTGTGCAGTTTCCACTTGTAACCGTGCCCAGTCCACATCAATGTTCCCTGTCTGAGGGTTCACTTGAGGGAATGCTACACTATCAACTACATGTGTTGCTTGGAAAATCATCGTGACAATGATTGACCAGGTGCAGCTGAAGAAGTACTAATGGTAAGCCATGTAAAGCAAGAAAGGATGAAATGCTTGCTCTGTCAAGAGGAATGCTATGACAACTCGCACAGGTAGAATTCCCCAGTATAATGGTAACACAATTCTGGTCATGAGAAAGAACAACTGGATCATGTAATAAATATCTAGAATACGGAAAGCATGAAAAATCTGACCTTTCCACCCCAGAAAATCATATTTTGAGAGGCAGTGAAAGGATTTACTTTGAGTGGTCCTCGGCGCTATCATTTAATAAGCAGATATAAGATATTCAAGCTCTGAATAGACACTCACGCCTCTGTACAGGTTGCAGACGTCCCCTATACGGACTGATATTCCAAGAAAAAGATACAGGATCGGTGAATATAAACTTTGAAATTTGTAGATGGCAGAATATTTTTGTGAGTGTTTGATGCGGTAAAATTCCATATCTGAGGTGTCGATATCGGAATCAAAGCCTTCAACATTTGTGAAAATGTGATGGCTCATGACATGCTGATATGCCCTTGAAGTTGAGATAGGGAGAAAAGGTGATCCCAGTTAGAAATGGAAACTGGCCTGCAGAAAACATACCACAGGGTACTGGAACATCCATTTGTAAAATCATGTCCCATAGCAAGAAGTCTCCATAACACTGGGCTGTGACCAATTGCACCATGTGAACCATCATGCAAAGCAGCAAAACTATACTGAGCCAACACTACCCCATGAGCAATGGAAAGGACATAGAACATCAATGTGGTGCTAGAGAATGTTGTCCACTGAGCCCAATAAATGGAACACATGGCAAGAATGGTGAGTAGGCATCTGACATATGCAAATGGAGAGTGTCTTCGGTCAATCTTTGAAGATCGAAAATAATCATCAACCCTTTTCTTCAACGTCAAGGAAAATTCATCTTCTGGAGGAAATGAAGGGATGTCTTGTCCTGCAAGGAGGCCGATCTGGTACTTGCGTAGAACCTGGTGTTGCGCTTGATCATGGTAAGATTTGAATACTTGAGTTATCTGAGAAGTATATAGAGAGAGCATATAAGCATACACTTTGGAAAAAAGATAGCAAGCTGTACATCTTTTCCTGCAGCCAGATATATGAACTCCCACCCGCCTGGGTGTTGATGCATAAACTCAGTCAAGTCATACACCTGAGCAGAAGGAAGCGTTAACTAGAAATCCAAATCGTTAAAGCAAAAAGACACCTGCCACCCCATCAACAGTTACCCATAATTTACTATATTCACATGCTGCTCTCAATTCTTCCAACGGTACAATATTTGAAGCGCAATCTGGTGAAGTGGGCTTAATGTCGGACTTGTCAGCCTGCATACGTGCCGTAGGAGGATAGGTGGGGAGAGCCGTAAGGCTGGAGGGGTTTTTAAAGAGGGAGGAGATGGTGGAAATTTTCCGAGCACGCTAGGACCTGTGTAGATAACGCGGGTAGAAATTCAGAATTAGTCTCAAGAACCGTGGCGCTGAATCGAATCGAAAGTACACATACTTTGTGAAGCAGGATGCTAATCCGAGGGTAATGTGGCGACTGATCCCAGCTTTGTTTGATAGCTATCAGGGTACCCGAAGACCCTACCGGACAGTTGTCGTTTCTATTCGCTGTCCGTTCGTTGTCTAATCCGCGCATACTCAGGCGCGCAGCTGAATAGCTCGGAACTACACGTTGAAACGCTGTCTTGTCAGGTACGTCAATACACCTATCGAGTATTTGAAAGCAAAGAGCCAAAGAACGAGGAAGGCACTGGATGTCAAAGACGTACCACAACAGACCACAGCTTGTACCGAGATTAATTCGAGTGTGTATAGTGCATTATTCGGGTAAACAATTTTGCAGATAGATACAATGAACATCTCTATTTGTGTTACCTGGAAATTCAGACAAATAACTTCCTGTGGCACTTTGCTCCAGTCTGAAGTCCACAGGATGGGACAAGAACCTGCTGACTTATGCAGGCTTGTTATGAGCTAGAGTACACATTAATACGATACTGGAAAGATTCGAAAAAAAATTAAGAAATACTTCAGCCCGAAACAGGCACCTAACCTTTCTAGCACCTACATTGAATACAAAACATCCGTTCAAAGACATTGAACGTGAGCGTTAAAAAAGAAGCTGGAAAGAATGCAGTCTGAGAATTTCATTTCAGCAGGACAACCATAGCAACCACTACTGTAGGACTTAACTAACTGACTACGAATGAAGGCACAAAACAGTAACATCCACGTTCTGTTTCCAGCGATGGCTCAAGCCTTCAAATCGCCAGCAGCGACTGCAGGCACATTTCCACTAGGTACGCGACCCCTCCTTCCAGGACCTGATGTGACGAAACCTCCACGACCACTACCACCTCGAGATCCTCTTCCGCCTCTTCCGCCTCTCATATTCGGATGACCACCACCCATCCCGACACCGTAGCCACCAGGACGCATTCCTCCATTACCAAGGCGCCCAGGTTCTCCAAACGTCGCGACATTCTTCACTCGCTCCTCTTCACGCCTTGCCCGAGCAACCTGGGCTCCATTCATTCCATTCGGACCACCGCGAGGGCCGGTACTACCACCTCCGCCTTGTCCAGGAGTAAGCGAATCAAAGAAAGATTTGGTTGGATCGTACGCATGTGATGTTTTCGAAGTACCAGCGGAACTTGACTTCTTCTTGCTTCCGTCGTCGTCTTCCTCTCCAGAAGAAGTTTGATCCGAGTCATCGCTGTTATGCGCCTTGACGAAACGCCGATTGGAGCTCTCAAAATCAAAGTCAACGTTGGGGACTTTGAACGTAGTACCTCCAGATGCGCCTCCTCGACGTCTGGAGCTATTTCCAGAGCCGTTGGCTGGTTGTTGCTGGGAAATTCGAAGGTCACCTAACGCACGCTCGACGGTTTCAAGCGAAGCTGTCGCCGTGTGTAATCGCTGAGCTCGTGCGCGAGCGACAGCAGCAGCAGAAGGAGCTGCTCCTCCTGAGCTTGCGCTTGCGCTTGCGGATGGGGGTGTCTCCTGAGTAAATTGCGATGGCGTAGGTTGCGGCTGTTGGAATGGTGCTTGCTGTTGAGTCGACGGTAAATGCTGAGGAGGCAGTTGGGAAGAAGCGCCTATCACGGCTGGGTCGTCGTGCACACTTCGTCCTCTTGGAGGTTCCACAGACTGATCGACAGCGAGGTCCTTGACCTCTGAAGCACGGAAAATGATGTATTCGTAGGGATCTGGAACGGGTGGAATGAATTCCTGAGGAGGACGTCGGTTTTCGGTACCCATAGAGTACACTTCGAAAAAAAAGGTCAGGACAAAGAAAAAAGCAACTTAGTTTAACCCGACCTTTGGATAACTGGATGGTGCTCGCTGCGGGGTCAATTCCTGCAAGAATACCGCGATATCGCACATCCGAGTGCGAAATGAGGGAAATGGGCTTTCTACGAGGACGCGTCAGATACCAGCATTTTATTTTTGCGCCAGAAGGCGATGGAGAAAATAACACGTACCCAATGAAACTCGTCGCCATCTTCAAACTAATCTTTCAATACTTTTCTCTGCAAGGCTTCGATGATATCTCCTTTTCCACTTCAAGCTCTTGAGATAGTTAAATTCTGCTGAAGAGACCACGTATTTTGTAGGAAGAAAAACAAGAAAAGAAGACAAAGGACGGAAACACGCGGCTGTCGTCGGAGCAGGTACTCGTGGGAAGTAGTTAAGCGCTCGCAAAACGCAGGCGCCCTTTACCAAAGGCAACTCTCATTTCTCAAGTTCTCTTTCGTATCTTTTACACGTTGGAATATTGGTACATACATATGTTCACAATACTACATAACGTCGGTCGCACATCCTTGTGGAAGCAGAACCCACTATATATATATGTGCAAGTGATTTACGGAACCTTGACAGGTTCAATATTCCAATAACTTTCTGCGTATTCGAGGATAGCCCTGTCTGAACTGAACTTGCCCATCTGAAAGACACATCAATATCATAACATGAGTATTTGCCATAGTACGCGCTTGGAACTTACATTGGCAGTCGTCCTGATTGATTTCTTGATCCACTCTTCCTTGTCGAGATACGCTTGGTCAACCATTTCCAGAGCACCGATGTCTACATTCACAAGATGCATTCAAAAGTCACTTTCAAGAAATAATTGAAACAGACGTACAGGAATCAAAGTCGTCCGTGATGAGATAGTAGTCGCCTTGGCGGATTGTGTTCAGTAGGCTGTTGGAATGTATCGTAAGAACAAGGGGACAAAAATTCAATAACATAATCTTTGCTCACGGCTCGTACACCCCACCGTCCCCAAACAGGCCACCAGATATCTTGTCCAAGACGTTCGCCAAAGCAGGGCATTTCTCTTCGACAGGAACGGGGTGGTACATATGTTGGTACCGAAGGTCCTCAACAGCACTAAACATATTTCGAGTTCAATGTCAACGAAATGTGAGGAGAGTTGGAGATACTCACGGAGTCAAGTGTCCGAAGAAGACTGCCGGTTATCCTCAGCATTTCATAACTGCACAAATATGGAGAAAAAATCCACTACGTACAAACGTTGTTCTCTCCAACGGCTTCAGCAATTTCGATGTTCGCACCATCTAATGGCCCAGGTGAGCACGACCATAACAGTCATTTCCAAGAAATAATTACTCACCAACAGTACCAACCAATAATCCTCCATTCAAACAGAACTTCATGTTGGACGTGCCTAGCAGATGCAAATGAATTTTTAGTATACTGGCTTCTTCAAGGACAAAACAAGCAAGAAACCGTACCTGACGCTTCAGTCCCAGCCGTACTGATATGCTGGGAAATATCCGAAGAGGGAATGAGGACCTCCGCCAGAGAGACCGAGTAATCCGGGAGGAAGTAAACGGTGAGGAGGTCGCGCGTTTCGGGATCAACGTTGATGACCCTAGCAGCATTAACGATGAGGCGAATCGTCTATTCATCGATCGTCAATCTCCAAGGTACTCAATTGGACTCAGAAAACAACACGTCACCAATTTCGCGATATAATCTGCCCGAAGAATTTAAATTTGAATAGAGCAGCAAAGACAAAAGGACTTACATCCAGGAGCGGCTTTACCAGCGAAGAATACAACCCGAGGGTTGACCTTCTTGCGCTCTGCAGCCGTCATTTTCTTCAATGTCAAGTACCTCTATTTATACAGTCAAATAATCAAAATATCCATAGTCGTGACAATAACGCACATGAATAACACCAAGGATGTTCAAAGTTTGTCTCTGGCAAACACAAATGTTCGTTTAGTGACACTGCACAAGATAAAATAACCTTTGACAAGTACCTTGTACTCATGAAGACGCTACAACCAAAAAATGAATACACATTTTCTCGGGTACCAGAGAACAAGACCAAAACACACCTTAATCTGCACATCGAACATCGCGTTCGTGTTTACTGTTAACCCTAAGGTCGTTTCCACATGGTGGGCCAATCTTTCCTTGTTGCGCTGCTTGATTGCTGCCCATTCTTTTCGGAACGCTGCATCTTCGGCACACGGCAACAATTCTTTTAACCTGTCGAGGTCTTTGAGCCAAACGCTCTTGTCAACCTTGAGAGTCTTGCTGATAAGAGCACTAAGCTCCGGGTTGCACTGAAATCATTCACATTCAGTGATATGCACGCCAAACTTCATCGAATGGTGTAGTACCTGGTCTAACCATCGACGTGGAGTGACTAAAGCGAGGTATGTCAAGCAACTAGCCGACAGCGACCATCGAAGACGACTTACTTCCATTAGTAACATTGCTAAACCTTCAGCGAATATCATTGAGGTTCGATTTTGACTTTGATACATTAGGTCACTTACTTGCTAAGCCCTTCAAACTCTACAAAATCCTTCAAAATGGTCGTTCGCACAAGTTCACTGTGTAGCTACAAGGGAAAATTAATGCCTCCGAAAAACAGTAAAACAGTGGATTTGTACCTCTGCTACGCCATTGACCTTACGGCTTCCTATTGATACCGTCAGATACCCAGGATGTATCGTTGAATTCAAAATACATTTACCGATACAAGCAAGATGCGCCATTCGGACCTGTTTAGGGAATCCCTCTGAACGGCATGACGTAAGTATCGTACTCATAAAGTAGAGCCTGTCTACAGACCTTCGATAAGCGACATCCTTGCCAATCTGTCTCTGTCTCCCGGGAACTTCTTCTCGACGGCTTGATGAAAGGTGGTTGTGAGAAACAGCTTAATCCCATAAAAAAAGACTCGGTAGTTTACCTTGCAAGAAGAACCTTCATCACGTAGAATTGGTCATCTTTCAGAACGAATGTTAAGGTTGGACCACGTACAGGTTCTGAGAACATAGAAATTTCATTAGTTTCTTTCGAATTCCTGTCTTTGAAAGTACTCACAATATCATATATGATCTGCATGTGTCTGAATGAAATGGAATTAACTCTCAGGGATGTTCTGTCTGAAGAAATCTAAGTAGCAAACAAACCTGGGCAAGAGATGTTCCATCAAGGGGACCGGCCATTTTTCCAGAGCTTCCTAAGTTACAGAAAGGCGGTGCTTCAGTTCGCGCGTTGCGGATGCGACGGAGGGAAGTGCGCACAGGCAAAACAGTATGATTGGTATAGAAGACCGTGTTGGTAACAATGTCCCAAGCTTTGCCCCAAGCAATCTCTTCCTCATCAATGAGGATCCGCATGAGCTCTGGAATGGCAAGAGTCGGGTGCGTCTGTAGCGATCATTCAGTTGCTGACAAGGTGCATGGAGTGTACTAAGCATACATCATTCAATTGTATAGCAACATCTGAGGATGACACGAGACTTTAGCCAAAGTGAGTTATAGACAATATGGTCACAACTCACAGTCGGGGAACTGAGAGAATGGCTTCCCGATGTTCTTAAACCTTCTGACAATGTCTGCGAGACTTGCGGCAGTCCAGAAACTAGCAAATCTTCTTGTGTACCACTTCGGTTGCGCGAAAGCTGATCACGTACTACTGTTGCTTCAAGCGCAGCTCTTTTCCGACTAGTAGTAGAGAAACATCCAATCAGATCGTGCTTTTGTCTGGATAACCGGCTTACATGTCCTGAAAGCATATGCATGTCAAGCAAAAGATACACGCAAACGAGGAACATCGCACGTACGTATGGTCATTAGGATACAACACAGAGGTAATTGCGGCTGCACTGTTGGAGGATTCAACAGCGTGCTCGTAATCACCAGCTGCATTTTAGAAAGAATAAGCATAAAACGCAACCGCATACAGATAGAATATACCATTGAACGAATTCAAATCAAATCCTCTCTTCGGTTTACTTTCCCAAAGCCTTAAATTGTTCGTATTTTTTGTGTAGCAGCCGGGAACCATGACGTCATACGCAACGGCAAGGACTTCTTGTCCTCCTTGCCAAAGCGCACGACCATCTGGAAGACGTTCCGCGGTACCATAAAAGCGCACTTCGTAGGTGACATCGAGTCGAGGAAGCTATGCTGATGTTCAGTACGAACTTACAAATAAGCTACAACTTACCTCCCATGGATTCTCGCCTCCGGCCAACCAAGGATCGGGTTGCTTTGTCGTTGCATATGAGGATATTCTTGAACCATCGATAAGTTAAAACTCATACCTCTAACTGCTGGCCTTCAGGAGAGATGAGCTAGCATATTGTGTTAATGCCAATGTGGATAAGACTACAGATAATGCTATACCTGCTGGAAGATTCCATACTGGTATCTCAATCCATAACCCCATACAGGCAATTCCTAAATCAGAACATATCAGTAGCTGAACTCTTGTTGAACAGGTTCGAGCCCTCACCTGAGAAGCAGAAGAATCGAGATAACAAGCGGCAAGACGCCCGAGACCACCATTCCCAAGCGCGGCATCACGTTCCTGTTCCAAAAGATCCTCCATATTGAACCCGAGCTTCGAGACGCCTTCACGGTATTGATCCTTGAGACCCAGGTTCAGAAGCTACATATCGTAATAAGCATGTGAAAAATGGGACAATACTGAAAGTGAACGTACAGCGTTATCAAATGTACGGCCCATTAGAAACTCGAGAGAAAGGTAATACGCCCTTTTCGGTGCTTTTCGCGTGTAGTGCATCTGTGTATCATTCCAGTTGAGCTGGGGTCAATTGAAAGAAGATTGAGCTTTCTGTAACGCGTCCGAGGAAGTGAGTAATAACGCACGATAAGATCATCTCGCACAGAAAGTGCAGCAGCCTGATATGCGCCAAGGTCATCTGAGTTCATACGTTAATCTCTGTATCTAAGCCGAGAACATACACCACACCTAGATTATAAGCTTGACGTGCCAAAGAAGTCTGAACGTGGTTGACGATGGATTTGGTGATAGAAGGAACCTCTAGGAAATTCGTTGAACAACTCTTGTACTGGATCTACTAGAATCAATCTACTTACCATTATTAACAGATCTCGAACCCTCTTTCCAGACCTTTTCTTCGCCTCTTGGCCATTTTTCCTTGCCTGAATCATCTGTCTCTGGCGTGTATCCTTCGAACAGTATGAGCCAACTTGGTAACTCTTAACAAAGACAGCCAAGAACACACCAGTCAAAGTTCGTACATGTCTTCTAGGCCTTGCGGGCTTTCCAATAGTCTTTGGATCGATAACAGAGGTCATGGTGTAACGAGTTGAAGAGGCACAAAGATATTCCTATTTATCAACACAGTTCTCAGTCACGTCATGAATAGAATTCGCCATCGTCCAGGGACCCTATCCGACTCCACAAATCAGAACTTCGTATTTCCGTGTTAAATGCTATTTAATAATGAGAATCCTCAGAATTTTCTATTGCCAGAACATCAGTCCCCCCATTGCATGTATTGTTCAGTATTGTGGTCATCCCTCCGAGTCCGCCTCTAGAAATAATAACCTCCTCTAGAACCCATGTGCCTTCTTTGTAGCTACGATGACATTCGCACTAATTCTGATTGAATTTACAACAAGTTGTTTGGTTGCTTCGTTTGCTTCACGAACGATGAATCCTGTACTTTCCATGCGTGTAAAAGAGTAGTATATCAGCGTCAACCAACGACGGGCTCAAGGAGGTTCATTGATGGCTCTCAAATTGAATCGTTTGGAATTGGCGAATTAGTTTAGTTCGTCGTCACCAAAGACTCCGGAATCTTTGACTGGTGAAAGATGTTTTGCGCATACACGGTAGTCCAAGCTGGTGAATTAAGTATAATTGCAAGATGCTCAGTATCTGGCGCATTCAAACTTCAAGATATGAAAACGGAAGGACTCATCAGATATGCCAATAGAAGCATCCGGAACAATATCGGGAAATAGAGGGGATGTGGATGAATGGCCATTTTATCAATTCCGGAAAAAGCGATGCATAGTCGAAGAAAAATCCAGAGTAGACCGGAAGCCGTCTGAAACCGTAAGGTTGACTCTGGGATCCATTAAGATTGTTCTCATTCTCTGAATGGTTACATATAGGGCTACATACACTGAGCAAAGCCAAACATATCAACTTGATTCCGAATCTCTCAGCTTTTCGTGCACTCCAGAAATACCATCGGTTTTGATCTCATTGGCACCCTCATGTGCGTTCCCATTGCCGTTTTCCATAACAGAACGCTGATGTAATGCATTATCCGGTCGACCATGTCGATCCCCAGCAGCGACGTGGTGCTCGGATGAGTTATCACTGCTCACGAACAACCCATCTGTGAAGTCTCGGCGGATTTCGATATAGTCGGTGGCGAACTCGCCAATCTATAAAGAGTAGTCAAGGATTGATTCAGATATATATCGCTCGGAGGGACTGAAAACATTACCTCAACTTCATCCATACCAAGGCATTCGTCTTCAGGAGTACTTCGGAGCCTCAGTCCAGGTATCGTGTCGATGGTTTTTGCTAGTGCCGCGGTTACAACGAAGCTATACGAGCACGTAGCGCAGATGTAGGCAAACTGAATATAAAGTTGTTTCCAGTTGTGATCCATAAAGCCACCAAGTATAGATGTGTTGACACCATCAAGCCGGATAACCTCGTTCGTTCCGAAAAATCCATTCAAAAATAAACCAACGATACCCCCAATAGCGTGTTCCGCAAATAAATCTAAGGCATCATCGATTTGAAAATGAAATTTCACTGAAAGGTGGGTTACATATCTTCAGATATCGTAGAAAACGGAAAACGCTTACGCTTGGTAGCCAAATTGCAAGAAGCACCGGAAACGATCCCAATAATTACTGAAGCCCACGGATGTACGAATCCTGACGATGGCGTTGCTGCGACGAGGCCAGCGATAGTTCCAGAGCAGAAGCCGACCATACTCCAATGTCTTTCGTATCGGTAATCCATTACACACCAAACCATACCACCAAACGCAGCCGCGAGCATGGAGTTCCATATGGCTACGATCGCTCGAAGGTTAGCGCCACTGGGAATCGCGTCTTTGTCAGTAAGTTCGACAAAGTTCGACACATATTTATTCATTACTGACAAGGCAGAGCCGCCATTGAAACCTAACCAGCCGAACCACAGAAGGAATGTCCCCAGACAGACAAGTGAGACATTGTGAGGACGAAAGTTGAGGAGTTCCTTCTCCTGTCTACGACCTATCACCCAAGCTAATGCCAAACCACTAACACCACTACCAATCTCGACAGGACCACCACCTATTTTGTGTCAGATGACCGTTTCACGGGAGAAGTATCATGGAGTTTGGGGCTTGCCTGCGAAATCGAGCACCCCCCACGAGAACGCCCAACCATTTTTTCCCCAAACCCAGCAAGCCAGCGGGCAATATACCAATGTTAACCAAGTGAAGGTAAGGATCATTGCGGGTAGGACTCGGCCACGTTCTAGGTTCTTCTGCGTTAGGACCTATTCCATTGAGAATGAACGACACATACCAGCAATGCTGCCCATCAGAATTCCAATGGTCACGCAAGCAAATTCCATCTGGAAGAAGCTATAGAGTATTTCTGGAATGAGAGGTGAGCCAGGCGAAGGGTCCCCGAGCACTTTCATCAGTCCGAAATTGCGTAGATTTCCAATGTAACCGCTTGTAGCTGAGGATGAGAAAGCGAGAGAGTAGCCCCAGAACCACCATTGGAAGATACCGACAGCATTACTCGCTAAGGGAAATCAGAATCTATTGAACGGCGAAGGATAGGCGGGATATACCTGCAACAGCCCATATCAACGACACTGTAAAAAGAGGTTAGGATACATGGTTCTTGAGCAGAGATTAAATGCGCACAAGCGCTTTTTCGCCGGGCGAGGCCCGAATATAGAAACGCTAAACAGCGTCAACCAAGATTAGCGCGACCATCAAGTCATAAAACGTACCTAGTCCAGGGACCATGAGCAACACCATAGCGCCAGCTACGATGATGAACGATACATCCCCGCCACTGAAGCTACAAGGCGACATGAATTTCGGTTATTTTCTTTGACTTGAGAACGCACGAAGTGGAGTCGGCACCTGGAAGAGTGAAAGTGGAATCGTCAACAGATCTTGATACTCCAGCCCGTAGAGAACTTACGAGGCAATAGCGAGCTATAGCTCTCAGCGACAGTGCGCTCAGGGAGATCCATGGCGGTCGTGTGAGTCAAAGTTGCGGAATAAGTTTGAGAATTGAGAATCAATTAACGGAATTGGTGCGGCAGAAGTTGCATCTAAGTCAACCGTCCACAAGTCAGAGTATCTAAAGTAGTGAATAGAAGGTCTACATACTTGAATGCAGTTTCTGTGAAGCTATAGCGTGACTGGTACAAGACGAGGGAAGACAGGGTATCCAAAATTCAACATAGATGTCATTGTTGAGGAATTCCGAAGTATGTTTAGACGCCCATGAGAAAGACTGACTTAGGGGCAATTATAAATTATTATTTGCTGCACCATATATACAGAGCCGTACACATAAAAGTTGTCCCTTATATTCAATCCTAATATTCAGATATCCGGGTCGGCATGTTTAGTTATGCGTAGGTATAGCCCAGATCGACAGGCGGTAGTGGCGAATCGGAGGTGCCTATTATAGATTTCAGAAACAGGCAGATATACAAGGGAAAGGAAGAAATCTACCTGCATGATGAACAACCTTACGATCTCTATCTCTATCTTCTTCACTCCCGGTCTCCCCGCCTTCATCGTAAGTTCCTTCTCCCTCCTTGTGACCCCACCATATCGTTGTATCAGGCGCCCAGTCGTCGATGAGATTTGCCAGGGTCTGTATATGGCCGTAAGCGGCTGGCTGAGGTCCTCGAGGATGATGTAGAGCCAAAATCGTGACGAACATGCAGAATAAGGCTAGAAAGAACATGAGGTACCATGTCTATCCAGAGATCATTGTTCAGAATGTGTTATAAGATTACTTTGATTGAGAATACGCACCTGCACTGAGCGCATGATGACCTGTAACGAAGATTGCGTGTCGAAAGTATCATCGTGAGGATCTTCCGGATCACCAAGGTACGCAATAGTTCCTTGAAGAGTCAAGCAAAACCCAAAGACCCAATCTATCAGTAGAAGGCATAATCATTTCATTCACAAATACATACACGACGCACTCACGAAGGAAAAATTTAGCCAACCTCAAAACATTAGTTGGCCAAAAATTGAAAACCCCAAGTATCGGATTAGCGGGCTTGGTCCCATTCTTACTAACTGCTAGCCTCCAGATGTGCTCATCGCGTAAAACATTGACGATCATCTCAGAGCAATGCAGAGCAAAAGCCAATGCTCCTTGAGCTACAATCAACGCGACGTAGCATATTATCCACGACGACGGTGAAAGTGGTGATCCAGTGAAACTCGGACCGAACACAAACGCATTCGAGTTATTTGTGGGTATGAAGGCCCAAGACTCAAGACCGGGAGTGTCCAGGTTGGATACGGATTGGGTATCTTTGTGCCATGCTGCGACAATGATACCTCCCCATGCTCCGCAAATAAGGACAGAAACCCACAACGCCCTGATAATGCGTCTAATTCCGCGGTGCGATTTCCAAGCGGATGGTTGAATGGGGGAAGGTTTCTTGGGGTGTCTGTCCGTCGTAGAACCCTTGATATCTAAAACACCGCACATACACCGTCCTGGGACCCGGGTAACCTGTCCTTCACGAAGAATCGCAGCCAAGGATAAGAGAGGTGATGAGTTCCAGGTGAGTATACGAGTACAATGTATCCCCGCTAGAGCAATAGATGCTTGAAGGACGATAGAGACGCCAAGAGCAAGGATCGGAATAGCAGAAACACAGAAGCTCTCCCAACCCCCATCCTGGCATCTGTTCGGGCCAAGATTCTCCGAGCAGATCGTTGCCGTGAACGTCAGCTTCGAAAGCGATAGCGAAGAATATGCTAGTATGTGCAGTAGCGCCATTACCGCGTTACACAACGTTCCATTCGGATGGAAAGTACCTATATTCTCGTCTCGAGGGGCCGTGAAGAATCGAAGATTTGTGTTAAATTGGAGGGCACGTCGTCTTCGTTGTATAGTGAATCCTTGCGATGATTGAGTGGAGTGTGTGGCTAGCGTAGACCTTTGGGTGACAGAATGTATGAAACCTATGGATTCATCACAAAACGTGTACACGATGGTGAAGGCAAGACGCATGAGCTCAGGGAGAACGACCCGATGCGAAGCATCAGGAAAGAGCGCGACCATCCCGGGGAGAACGTTGTAAGTGGGAGGTCCACCTGGCCATGTTGGAGGTAATACGACGTTGTATATGTCCCGGTTGGCTACCGCTATGTAGATGCCACTAGCAATGCAGAGTAGCCCAATGAATGTGGAGACAGCCAAGCATATGAGGCTGATAATCCGTGTCGTTTCGCTGGAATCGACAGGTGGTTTACTCGGACTGGGGGTCGAGATGGGAGAATGATGAGATAGTAATGATTGAAGCGGTATGGAGTCGGAAAATGGATCGAGGTTTTGTTCGCACAACTCAGTGTCCTTCACTGAGCTCATTCTCCTACGCTGTCTTGAGAGTCATGGAATACAAAGTTGAATTAGCCCACCTATTTCAACGTTCGAAGCTCCAATAGTTCCGCACCAGGATGGTTTTCGAGCGCCACCGTAACATCAGCCACTCATTTAGGGAGTACTTAGTAGGAGTGGGTAAAGCTGGTTACAGTGTGAATGATATTGAATTGCTTGACAATCTAGTACTCTAACCGGTGTTTCTATAAGGAGACAATCTCATGGTCTTTCTCCAAATGCTACCGAATCCAGGGTGCTTTTGCGTCAAACCATTGAGAGGCTTGTTTTGAATTCGGTTTGTAGGGGTTTTCTTGCGCGCCACCTTGGCGAAGATAAGTGTAAGCGGTTTGATCTTATCTGATCATATCTTCGAATTCGGAAGGCTACTTCGACGTACATGAAATTTTATTACATTCTAGTCTTCATCTTCTCGAGCGTAGCCGCCAACTCCTCCTTCGTTGCTGTTTTCTGCGGCCAGCTGACATTGACATCCACGATCAAACCATCCTTCTCACTCGTCTTCGGAATGACATGGTAATGAACATGGTCAACGTGCTTTTGAACGGTCAGATACTCTGGTCATGAGATTCACAAAAATTACTCTCACCTGGAAAGCTATCTTCCCGTTATTCTATTGTAAGTTGGATGAGGCATAATTCAATCCGGTATAAATCGGATACTGCATACTTGTAAAACATTATACGCGGAAGCCCCAGTAGCCAAAGCGACCCTCTTTACGGCTGGTCCAATATCTGCTAGGTATTCGTCGGGAAGGTCTGCTATAGTCACAGCATGATCTGGAGCGCAACAATTCAGCGTATAACAGGATATGCAATCCCAACTAGACCTTACATTTCGGTATCACCTGTGTATGGCCTTCAGACACCGGACTGATATCCAAGAACGCAAGACTAGTAAATCATTCATCGATAACGATAAAGAATCGGTCATCTTTCAGCATTGCACGAAACATGCCCTCAACTTGGATAGCGCCGTACCTGTGTTCTGTTTCATAGACTTTGAAACAGGGAATCGTTCCTGAAATCCATCGAAGATTCATTGAGATACAGACGGAAAGGAAAAAGGAAATAGACTGACAGACCTTTCACTATCATGCAGAAGAGACATCTGAGAAAGCAGTCGAAGACGCATCGGAATGGCGGAGGCGTTGAAGCATGACAAAAGAACATACTTATCGTCTGAGTGTGACATTGTACACTGATATCAAGGTTATAGCGAATGATGAACAATTCCAATGATACCGTCCAAGCTTTTATAGAACAGTGAATCGTGATTGTCACACGTTACAAGGATAAACCTTTCTGTCTTCCGTCCGAATCCGAATCTGAATTTCTAGGTGTACAGTTGGGTACATGCATGCCAGAATATGTGTGTGGATCATTGTGATACCGGAGTTAGTTGAGGGAAAGCAAAAGAAAGGAAAATTTCAGCTTGCCCAACAGTCAAGGCTCTGAGGTCTCAAGTCAGATGAGTTGGGAAAACATGTACAAATTTTGAGACTCTCTGTGGTGCTTATCTGCTTACACCTCGAGTTTATACATTTTCACCAACAAGTGCACATGTGAGAAGGGGAAATTTGTGATATGTTGTAGCATGCCTATATAAGTTTTCAAACTAATTCAACATGTTCTTTTGCTCCACCAAGTGCCACTGCTATTGAGGTCAGAGTTGTTGTCAACTCAGAAGTTGGTTTTTTTAAGAGGCCTAAAATATGTAAGATCTATAAAAATTTTGTATACATGACTACGACTAAGAACATTATATAACAATGTAATTCCATGTATACTCAGCAATCCCATCCAAACACAAAATCATTATCTGCCACAGAAGTATCTTTAGTAGATCCAGAGATACGGGGTCCACATATACTCGAGCTAAATTCCTCGTTCAACAACAAATCCACGACGTTTCGAGATGCCAATGTTTCAGTTTCCATGGTAGAGATAAATCTGAAGAGATATAGCTTGAGCGTCGTTGCATAGAGAAATTCGACTAGTACACTCACGGCTCGAAGGCGTTAACATAATACAACCCGTGATCCAACCTCACAGGAGGGAAACTCGACGTAGGTGGTAGCCTGGGATACGCGTCGAATTCTGCTCTGTGCACCCAGCCAACTTGGCCGTTGAAGACAGTTTGTAACCATTTGTCTTCAACAGGTGCTTCGCTAAAGATCTTTACCACCCACTCGTCCTCGCTAATTTTTCCGTGATATGAAATCGAATTAAATTCAGGGGCCTTGCGCCCTTGACGAACGCCTTCATGCGTAGTCAGTATCATGTGGGGTGCATTCTCGTGAGGAGACAACGCTAGATATTCGCGGTTGAAGCTTGACGATGTAGTAGTGACGAGAGTGACGTGAAGATGGACGTAGGGTTGTTCGGGAATTTGAGAGACAAGTGCAGATGGTAGCTCAATGTCCGTTTGGTGGAAAGGCGCGGCTATGATAACAGCTTTATACCCGGTAGAGCCTTTGTCGCTGTGGACGACCCATGGTCTAGACTTTGATTGCTTCTGAGTGATGCTAGAAACCTAGAGACAGATAAGAAACACAAAGTTACTTGAGCCACTATGCGAGCATACTTTGGTGTTCGTATAGATGTTGGCACTAGAATAGTTCAAGAAACGTTGGAATATTTGCCAGTTGCCACCTTCTACTTGGGAGGCACCGTTCGCAGCTATACTGCAAGCAGCCTCGAGAGCATGGATCGAATCAATATTCTGTAAGATCTGATCAATAGCAACAAAATGGTCGAGGAAAATGGCAGACGTACCTGCCCATAATTGACGCGAGTAGCAGCTTCAATTAGTTCATTTACATATTGTTTAGAAACGCCATTGGAAGTGAAAAAATCTGCTCCGGAGCTTTCAATTAGACTCATCCAACCGAGCGAATGAGCAAGGTCCGTGATATTGTCCCATTTTGGTGAATCGCCGGTGTAGAGCGTGGAGTACTGTTTGAGCATGCCAGCAACTCTGTAGATGAAGATGAGTATTACCATTAGATAGGATTGAAACAAGACGAATGTGACTTACAAGCTATCTGCACGCCTAGGAGGCATTATTCCGTATCTCCAGAGGACTTTCAGCATGTCCCACCAACTATTTCCGAGCTGAAACCACAACTTTCATGAGCGTAGAAAAAGCTGTGAAAAGAACGAAACTCACGTTGAGTAAGAGTTGCTCTCCATCCCAAATACCGAGATCATTGTCTTCTTTGCTAAGATCTCGTAACGTCAAATTGAACTCTTGAGCAGCTCTCCACATATTCTTATTAGCTTTAACGAAGATTGAAGCACCAAGTTCGACTGGTTCGAATGTATCGTTGTCATAAGGATGTATTGTAAGACTTCCTACAGTGGCAATTAGCAGAAGAATTGCAGAAATAACCAGCAAATAGTACTCACTTCCGCCAATATGTGATGTCTTCTCATACACGTCTACCTCAACGTCGACGCCGAACCGGTGTTGTGCTTTAGATATCCAAAAAGCAGCTGAACTTCCTGCAGCACCTGCTCCAATGATCGCAACTTTGGGTGTTCCACGGACAGGCTCGTCGTCTTCGGGTGGGACAGTGCTTTGGAAGAACGGGACTTTGAATGGAAATTGAAGCGCCAAGCTGGTCGAGACGAACGATAGAAATAGCAGAGAACGCATTATCGTTGGAGTAAAGAGAAATTCCTCCGCTGTGCATGCGGGCCGGAACGCGGAAATAAGCGCCCATTGATTGGAAATATAATATCCACCTCAATGCGTATGGATGTTCAGTAATATACAATGACCACCGCTTCAGAACCTGCGGCCAGCATTCTTTCTGTTCCACCAGAACTTATACATCACATCCTCGCATCTTGCTCACCTACGGATATTGCGACGTTTTCCAAAGTATGTCGCATCAGCTATGATCTCGTATACTCTGGGGACCAATTCCTGTGGCGAGAACTATTCCTTCAACACTACGACGATCCTCGAAAAGCAATTCTGACATTAGCAATCGATGAGGCGGCTTTCTCAGCAGAATCATTCAACTGGAAGAATGAGTTGCAACGCAGAACGGAAGCAGAAATTATCGTACGCCAAACACCTCACGACCGACGACGAGCGTTGGAGATTTTGATCTCTGCAACAATACAGGCTCTGCCTGCCTCACGCAACTTAGAAGAACAAGAACGACCTTCTTACAATTTGCAATGGCTTGATCGTGTGTTGCGGGAAACGCACATACTCAGTCAAATCGTACCACAGAATGACTCGGAAATGATCCAGCTATACTCGCGTCTGAGGGCATACATCTCGCTCACTCATGACCCATCGACCAACGAGGAGTCTAGGCAGGCTGTTGCCGCTCGTCGTATTGAAAGTCGGTGCTTCGTCTACGATATCCGAAACTACAAACATATAACTTACTGGGGCCCTTTCCTGACGAATGGTTCCGTCAATTGGCAACACATCGAGCATCTGGCTAATGTAGTACTAACTAACCTTCGAGAACTTCCTGGATTGTGGGCAGCAACCGTACCGCCTCTGGGCCTCGAGAATACGCGGGCATTCTCGGCCCCTGGTCCATACTCGGACACCGATTGGGCAGGAGTTGAAGGTGTGTTGTCTGTCTTTTCCAAAGACTGCTTCATATCAATATCATCTTCAGGAACCTGGAGGAGATATGTCTGCTTCATGGACTATCGGTAATGTCTTGCGTGTTCTTATCGACTCCTTTTCTGGTCTGATTGTTTCGACGAAATTCAGTGATCTATTCAGTTCGTGGCAATGTTCTCTGCGTTTGTTTTCAATGATTTAATTCCCGTCTCCCGTCTCTGATAGCGTTCAATGTAAGGGTCGTATCTACTATGAAACAACTATCTGTCACAAACTTGCTCGGAATCGCAGTACTCCAACGTCGCGCACGGACCTCGTAATCCTGAATTCTTCCGCGACAGTCGCTTCCGGGAAGCCACTCGTCTCATTGAAATCAAACTGCAACTTGTCACCCAAAGTCAACTCCGTTTCCATGACCCCGCTCCCGACTCTGAAAACCTCAAAACTCGTTATCCGACACTCTTCTTCTGTGGTACCTCTCGTGGAATAAGTGGAAACGAGGCCAAAATTGAAGGTAACGTTTCTATCGGCATTGATGGGACGGTCAGATGGACTTTTGTCAGTGCTTATGTTGGGATTTAGATTTTTTTCTGGAGAGAAGTCTAAAAAAACTAATGATAGTACTTTTTGATACAGGGTGCTGTGCATCATTCAAGCACACTGTGGTGGTGTGTGTCTTCTTCTTGGAGAAGATTGAATGACGGCTCACATGAGACTGTATAGCTCGAAAGGAGTACAACTCGGTGGTATTGCCAGTGCCGCGGGTATTGTTGGTAGCTGGAGTACTTCAATGCATGAACAAGGTTCGTGTTGACAACTGTCAGTTGTATTTCAATCCTTATCCGTTTATAGGTGACCCAGTTGGTTCGTCGTTGATCTCCCACGCAAAGATATAGATGTTGCTGAATATCTACCTACGCATTGCAGGCCCTTTCTGGCTGTGGAAAGTACCGCACGCCCACTCCGGTCCTCTCATGGATTTCACATAGAATGATGCATCATCTACATAAGTATCTGTTGGATATCATTGATGTAACACTGACATTGGAAGTGAACTGAAGGAAGGAAGGAAGCTTGTTCATTACACGGCGCCTTGTAAAACAGATATTGGATCTTTTCTGCAATACTATGCTATCTTACATTTCTATCCTTTCCGAGCTTTCTTACGCAACATCGCACGCTGTAGTATATCAAGACTCTTGCTCAGCACGGAATTACTTCGACAAGATATCCTCCACTCTTTTCACCTTTGCTTCGTTTCCTGTTCCTGGTGCGATTTCTCGATCTGTGCGTGTTCCAATGCGGATATCCGTAGCAATTCGAGGAGCGCCTTGCGCATGAACTGCAAGGTGGCAGTCGTGAATTGCTTTTGTTACTTCTGACCATGGTCCTTCTGTTTCGACGGAAGGGTAACGGAATAGTGAAAGATTCATTGAGATTATTCAGAATCCAGAAGAGAAAGTCAAGTGCGAGACAAGTAGTGGAAGTTACATAACAAACGAACCTAGATTAGTCCCGTATCCACTGATAATAGCAGTGTTAGCGATCTCATTCTCTGAAAAGCAACACGGATGTCCTCTTACTGCATCTAAAGATTTAGGTAATAAAGATAGAGAATGAATTTGTATAATTCTAAGCCTTACCTTGTATTTTAGTCCTGATTTTTCTAAGATCCTCTGACACTCCGCTATGTATCCAGCAACCTAATAGGCGCATGAGTTCACCGATTCAATAGCGGGGCAATCAGTGATATTAATTGCGCACAGAGGGTTCACCAGTTCCCATTGGAATGAGGCAAAAGTCTTTGGCTTGATGTGATTACCATTCTGAACATACTAGGGAGGTTTTACGCACCAGCTACCGCGTAGAGATCGTTGGACGTGGACATTGTAAGGTGAAAAGTTAATCTTATCTTTACGTAAGGAAGTCTAAGGGCTTCAAACTACTTGTGATGACGACCTTGGTCTATGAACATTCCCTATAAATTGGTCTTGCTAACTAAAGCAACTTCTAGTTCCTCAGTTCTTCTCCCACGTCTTTTCAACGCAAAATATTCTTGCTGAAGCTATGGCGGATAAATTAAGCAAAGGTGAAGAAGTCTCGTGAGTGTCTTGCAGTCCAATCAACACACAAGTTTCAAATACCCTTGAATACTCCTACAGGTGGAAATGGGGCAGTAGTAATCCCTCTGGTAAAGTTGATGGAATTATAACAGAAGGTGTAGCCCAAGTCACTAGCAACAAAGTAAGTATTTTGTCAAGTTTTCAAAAAGAAGCTGAGCGCTCCTATTTTTCATACCTAGGGTAACACTATCACTCGCAAAGCTAGAGGTGAAGATGATCCTGCAGTAAAGATCACTCGGAAGGGTGTAAGTCTCTTGCTTACATTATTAGCTCACGCGTTAAAACCCTTAACAGAACGATGTTGTCAAACTGGCGCACGAACTCAATGAGGTTAAAGAAGCTGAGTAATTGGCTAGAGCAGGTATTGGGTGAGACCATAGATTGGATGCGGAAATGTAAAACAAGTCGGAAAGTGTTCACGAGTTGAAGACGACGAACTGTTTTTGATTTTGTTAACCTTGGTCTTCCTTGCTCTTAAAAATTATGAGAGCTGAACCTAGTCAAATTCATCATTATTCTTGCTAGAGTGAAATCCCGGCTGCCTGTTCTCGAGCAAGGTTGTGAACGTTTTTGACCGAATACAAATCCACTTACCACTCGCTTGTCAACGTTCGCTCTTACTGCTGCGGTGTGTCCTAATCTTCGTTGAAATTAGACTTCTGAGTTAAGGATGCGACAGTTGTGTGGCATAGTGTACGAGAGGTCGTCGCTACTTAGAATTCTGTCCGGCAGTCCACACCTCGTCCTCACATTAATTATTCGTTCTCACATGCATATACCTCTACGAAGTACGATGTGAAGTCAGAAACCTTCTACTCTGCACAATGTATAGACTCACGAGCTTATTGAAAGGAGAGAGTATGATGTCGTTTTGTGCACGGCAGAATACCAGCGTACTAACTGGTTCACGGGCTTGCTCTATGCTTAAATCGTCTCGGGAAACGATTTGGAATCGGGTTATTCAGTTAGGTGGTGTTCCACTTGAGCTGGTGCTCCGGTATTGTAGATTTGTTTAAACTGGAACGACTCCGAATCTTCCAGTGTATACTTTTAGCATTCTCAATATCAGCTGTCATTGTTGAGGACTGATTGAGCATTTAGTGCGAGGTGACAAAAACGTTGTTCCATCATGAACATTATAGTATATACAAAGTTTAGACGAAATTCATATTTAGTTCATTCAACTCTGCAGAGTAAGCGTGAGCCACTCAAGCCAATGTTTTCTTGAAGAAGTTGACGAGTTTGGTGTAGACGTCCTCGAATCTTTTATGCACACATGAGTCACAAACTTACATAATAGAACTTGTTTCAACTTACTCTTTCTTATTCTCTTCATTCTTGAGATCGCCGCGAGCAGCAGCCCAACCATGGTGCCTGAGCAGAAGAAGTAGCATCAGGTTGAGAGCAACAGCTACAATAAGAGAAACCCACATAGCAGAGTAATACTTGTTATCACAACGGTCGGCGAAAGGTTTCTTGGACAGGATACCAACAATTTTGTCAAACTGAATGCCCATCAGATTAAAGTTATGTGGGTATGATAGATGACCTACTTCTTCTTTGGGTTCGTCTTTGGAAGGGTAAATTGCCAAAGGGACAGTAAGCTTCTCTGAATCTTCTGCCGATAACATCCTAGATTCAACGGTGTTATTGAGTTTCAGAATGGGGGAATAAACATAGACTCACGCAGGGTGAACGATGGATACAGCAGAAAACGGCGTGTCCTCTCCTGCGGCAGATACAGTGACCTTTCCGCCTACCAAAATTTCAGTTTGATTGTTCGATGAAACACACACAAGACTTACCCCAGCAGAATCCGTACGCGCCAACCTTTGCAGCCCCTTTCGATTTCAAATGATTCCCAAACTCAATCAACTTGATTGTATTCTTTGGGGGGTTGGCCGTGGTGCCAAAAAAGGTCTGCAGAGCTTGCTTGCCCTCGTCGGTGGTAGGAGGAAAGGGATCATGAGGGAAAGGACCATCGGGCTCAAAGAAATCGGGCATGTAAACGGTAGTTTTCAGAGTCGACGCCACAATGTCTGCGCCTTGTTGAGTCTACCATCCAATAGTCAATGAGAATAATCATTATCGTAGGGGTAGATAGAATACCTGGGGGTAATAACTTTGGCGTTGATGTAAGATCGTATGCATGAACCAGCAGATTTGAGAATATCTCACCCAAAGATATCATAGACACAGACAATGGCATTCGTACTTGTTTCTGGGCCAGTAACATATACCTTGTTAAAACTGCCGACACTTTTGTATGTGCCTTTGGGTGTATAGTCAGATAACACTGGAGGAATAGTGCAGCAAGCAGCGTTGGTGTTGTGGGTAGTCATTTTGCGACGTGAAGGAGAGATGTGACGAAAAACAGAGCGAATTTTGGTTATCATCAGTCGTGGGTCCTTTTGTTTGTAGCATCATCTTTTATTTATACTTCAGCCTCCACACATCAGACCATACTATATACTCTTTTCTATGCTTGCTGTGAGACTGGCTGCACTATTTGCAGTAAGATTAGTGGAAATAACAATACAGCGATTCGCGAAGCTGGTCTGATTTGTCCCGGAATTCTCACGAGACCGGCATCTCCCGCAGTATAAATCCTCGCTTGAGAAATTCGTTTTCTTCTATTTTTACCCTCACCGAGCTGTGAGTCAATCGTCCAGCAACTCTTCTTGGCTTGACTTTGGAGGGTAGTACGGTCCTAGAAAGGGAAGAACAAACCTACAAGGGCTCAATTAAGCCGGAGCGTCTTTTAGGAATTGCGACCGACTCCTGGAGACGGTATAAAAGATGCTTGACTATGCGGTCCAGACAGTTTAGTAGTTACATATTTCATTCTGTCGTACAATAGATGATATCGAAAAGCTATTTTCGATGCATTAAACTACATTTGTTCATCAACTTCGCATTTGGAAAGGCGTAGGTACTACAGATACACAGACAACTTCGATTTTACAATACGTCGTGGGGAGTTGTGAAGCGTACTCCAAGAAAGAATATTTAGACGAGTGACCCGCTCGATTCATAAAGTCCAGAGCATAAATCATTCATGAATAAATTCGTTGTCGTGAAACGTGAAAACATTGTTTTTGCACTCGTTCAATGACGGTGGTGACGATGACGCCGCCGTCGCGTTCCAAAAGTGCTGAAGAAAAGGCAGATGATTGCTGCAACATATTCCATCACCAGTCCCAAAACGAGGTAGAAAATAAAATTTCCAGTAACTGGGTTCTGTTGTGCAAATGTGGGGTTGGATGAAGGTTCGGAGCCAAAAATATCTGATGAGGACCAAGCATCTAAAATTGCGTATGCAGCTCTAACACCGAGAGGAAGCAAGGCTAAGGAAAGGCCTCCTAGAAGCTATGAACCGATTTCAGAACTGAGCATGGACGAAGAAGGGATACAAGTAACGTACGTTTTTCCGAAATGTTCTCATCAGATACGCATAGGACCAACTCATGGCTGTCGCCCCGACCAAAAGAAGATAGGTCCCAGCATAGATTCCTGCACCCACGCGTCTTAATATGAGGCCTGTGTGCACATCGGGATCAACGTGAGTGCCAAGCAGACCACCAGCGATACTAAGAGCAAGAGCAACTACGGCAATTAATGCAATCAGACGTAGAAAATAAGTTGTTCTTCTGTATTCAGAAACGGTATGTTGACCACTAAAAATTTCTAAAGCTTAGCCTCAAGGATTATCAGATCTAATGGCATGATACATACGCCAATCCCAAAAATCCAAGGAAAGCAAGCATTAATATGGCCAATCCAGCAGGAAACAGGATGTATGCGGCAATAAATAGATCGATAACTGACGGTTGGACCAATTCAGCAGCGATTATCAGAGCTCCACCAGTTATACGGACTGCAAGCGTTTGTGAGCTGAAACCATCATGAGCAAAGTGTATTGCTCACTGATAGAGAAGAAGAATAAGAAGAAGAAACCTGTAAAAGGTTGATGTTGAATCAGGTTTCTCGAATGGAATAACCACTCTGACCTCCATCTTTCTCAAATGCATGACGAACTGTGAAGAAGAAGGTTATGAGAGCGATTGGCACATAGAAAGCTAGCTGGGCAGCTGCAATATCGCCCCGTATGTCCAGAGAAGGAGGCATCGCGTTAGGTGTCGCGTAGAGGATTGGGGGTTAAGTTCGAACGCGACTTGTGGGGCCGTGGAAGTTCAACTTTCTTAATGGATATAATTTATCTCTTATCTTATCAGTTCGGATCGAGCGGGAGAGAAAAATTCCTTGATAGCGGTCTGTTCACATTCATGAAACTACCTCGTCGCGTTCCCTGGGCATCTATGGCAGAGCTGGATGAGATTTGTGCAGCCATATACGCTGCAGAGAGTGATGCAGACTCCAAAGTGTTTGCTATTAACAGGGTAGATTTTTATTCCTTCCCGGCCCCCAAGTTACTCATTCTCGTTAGCTTGTAGCTTGGAAAGCTATTACATCTTTACCTCAAGCCATAGAATCAACGCTCAGTCTCTTGACTGTGATTGTACAAGATGACTGCTCAAATACATCTAGCCTGGTTCTGCGACAGAGCTATAGTGCTGCCGTTATCCGAATGGTAAATGGTTTGGTAGATCCCCTTCAATTCGGCGTTTATGCCAGGTCAATTGCTGCGATAGCAGCCCAGCTTGGACTGCCAGCCTGGCTGGTTGAGCTTAGACATGCCGCGACTCACGAGGATCTTCCAAGTCTTGAACTTCTTCGCGAGGCTGCTCATCAGGTCTGAATTTTATCGAATAATATCAATATTTCTCAAACAAAATCCCTCCAGTCAATGACATGGCTCCTTCGCAATTATTGGCTTCCGACCTTGGATCCTTCCGCCGCTCCGCAACCCGAAGTTGCTTCTCTTCGCCCACTCGTTCCGATCTTGAAAAAATACAAAAGTTTCGTCAAGCTTACTACTCGAGATGCCTCATTGAACAAACAGTACAAGCAAGCAATGACAGATGTGTTCAAGGATATTGAAAAATGGATAGCAGAAGCGACAGTGGCGGCGAATGTGGTCAACGGAGAACTGGGATGGAATCAGACAAATGGGGAAGAGCCGAGACGTGATGCAAGAGAACGATGGGCTTTGGAGATATTGTCCGACGCTTTGATAGAAAAGGGAGGTCTGATACCGCTGTCCAAGAAGTGAGGAGTCAATTCTTCAGTTGATACCCTCTCGCTCACATCGTCAAAAGAAAACGAATACTTCCAAGCGAATCGTTCAGCCCACCAGAAACCTCTGTACGAATATGGACCCCACTCCTCACGAACATACAAAACCTTCATTCCGATTTTCAATTGGTCCTCGTGAATCGAGCGCTCTCTCGCTTACTAGCGGCTTGTGCAATGAATGATGCCCCTCTCGATCCATCTTATGATGCGGCTCTAGCAAGATGGATAGTCTGGCTGGTCGAACGATTAGACTCAGATGAAGCCTTAGAGGAAGATATCAGGGTCGATGTGGTCGCCTCATTACTGACCATTTTGGAACCCGGATCCAAGCATTTGGCGCATGTAAAGAAGAAGTACATGTCTTTTCTCCAAACCCTTTTCGCTCTAACTTATTCTCACAGCCTCAACGAATTGATATCTGCTCTTTGTGCGGGTCATCCAAACTTGAGCATTGCTTGCACCGCGTTACGGCCTCCCAAACAGGTATCCCCTCTCGTGCGTCCCTTTCCTCATATCAAGTGGAGCTAATCATTCAACTAATATTTGTTTTTGTAGGAATGGGCTGTGGATGATATCTCAGTGATGAAAGACCGACTGGACGTTCTACTTGCGCTTACGCCGGCGAGTGAACATCAAACTCCTGGTGTTGTCGAAGAGATCGGGTCAGTTTCTTCGGGGGACTGGAAGATACTAGACAGCGCATGCTGGAAGCCTTGTCCTATTGGCATTGCTTGCGCGCCTGTTGTCAAGTAGCGGTGTTTCAATATACAGCTAGTACAACTGCTGCACGGTGTTATCTTGTAAGTAATTTACCGAATCGAATGCGGTAAAATCTCTTCGAGGATGCTCGAGCTCCTCCACATTGGTTCCTGAAATTCTTGTGGTATGTGGTTGATTTTGGAGTCAGTGGGCCCTCTTGGACTCTGCTTGGACCTTGAGTCTACCTCACTAAGTGATTGAATACTGTACATAACCCCGTTTGTTGCGGTCGTCCTGTGGCTGTCAGAATTTCCTTGAAATTACATACATACATAGATTGCCGACATACAAAGATCAAATACCCCGTTTAAATCGGTATACATACACTCAGCCTAGCCAAGCCTAGTACGATCTGTCCCTTCTTCCTTTAATCCCTCCTGAACGACTTTTCTTTGGTTCGCTCTGGTCAACGCGTACAGGCGACATCCTACCTCACCGCCACCGACGGGACACGTGTTGAAGAATCCCTCGGCGTTTTTTTGTCGAGATAACCTTCTCTTCATCCACTCATGGCCTCCACCCCCCTTGCGCTCATCTACAGGGCCTTGGTTTTTGTGGTCATCTGCTGGTTGGTGCTGACGGTACAGGCTGATGAGTTCATGCAGCAGGTGAGTAAATATCTTGTTGGAACCGAACGGCGATCGCTGAAGTCAACTCAGTCGTTCAGCTTTGCCTGGGATAGCAATTTAGCAGTTCCAGTACCCGTGACGAGTAAGTCAGCTTTGACCGTTGCTGCTCAATCATGACTGGATTCTCAGCGCAATGCCAAACGCTGAATATTCAGTGGTCACGAGGTACGAATACTGGGTGCGCGTTTTCTTCAATTACATTCGACTTGTAGATCGCTCAATATCTTTCAATCTAAACAGGCCCAACCCAGTTGCCCCATATTATCTCCAAATATACACATCCGCGTTTGTATACCCTTTCATCGTTTCCGCAGGAAGCAACCTAAATTTTGTATGTCTTCTTTGGAGCGTCTGGATGTGGATTTTCAATCTTCAATTTACTTTAGGACTTTGCGGTTCCTTTTGGTCCTGGTACTCTATATCAAATATGCATGGTACGTCTATTCATACATGATTAACTTTCTTTCATCAATGAATTGTGTTTGCAGTTCGACAGCCAGGGTAGCACTGGCGGATGCCAGGCGATATACACCGTGATTGCCAACACGTCAAGCTCGTCACTCAGCTGTTCAAATTCCACTCTTGCGTTTCCGCTTGGCCCTCTTGATGTCGATGCTGAAGTTGCTAGTGGGGCTCTGAGTCAATATGGTTGGATCGATCAGTGCACGGCTATTACGGTAACTCCCAAGAACGGCACAGGTATGTCCACTTTTTTTCTTGTTATTGGAGTTGGTAATTGACATGGATTTCCTCTTAGGACCGTATACCTTCACAGTAAGTCCGACATCGCGCAGTGAAATCCTTTCTAAAACATTTCCATAGGTTGCTCCTACTCTGCATCCTCCTTTGAATATCACATCCAATTCCGCTTCATCAATGACATGGACGGTTGATTTGACTTGGGCTTCCCCGTTTTTCATTTCCGTTGCAGATTCTGTCGGGAATTACTGGTCTTACGGGCCGTTACATTCTGGAGAGGGTAGCAGCTCATGTTTAGCGAGGTGAGGCGATTTCGATGACACTTGTATGTAAGTAGATGATACTGACTATTTTCTTTCTATTCTAGTTCTAGCGGTGGTACAATTTCGGCTGGAACAGTAGCGGGCGCATCAGTAGGAGCATTAATACTAGGACTCCTTGTAGGCGCCCTCGGTGCTTTCTGTCTCTTCCGAAGGCATCAAGCGAAAAAAACAGTATATGCAGGTCTCGACACCTCCTCTCCGACTGGATCTTCCACTGGATATCGCGCGGCTCCTTTGGGCGGCCGGATTCTGGGTTCAACATCTCTTAATCGAAGTCCTTCTGGTACAGACTATCAAGTTGAACCATTTGTAATGCCTGAGCACAATGCCGGACCGCTCTCACCTAATAGTGAGGGTCATGCGGCGCACGACCCGAACTCTGCTCAGTCTCGGTCGGTATACGTTGTTCACCATGACGGTGGGCGAGCGCCCGTTACAGTATACCATGAAGACGGTACTGAGGTCGTAGAGCTACCACCAAGATATATCGATGGAGGAAGCACCACAGTCTCAGGACCAAGTGACGCCCGGAGTAGAAGAAGCGATATCCGCAGTGATAGCGACAGTCAACCCAGCGCAGAACCATCGGCAGATACCAGCTCACGTCGCACGAGCGATGGCCAAATGCCATCCTTCCTACAATCTCGGCGGAATCCACAGACAACGCCTAAAAAGGCTGAATTCCGACTGCAGCCACCTACATAGTGGAGACAGAGGACTTTATTAATACTAGTTTCTTTGACAGTTAGTGTCTACATACGAACTATGTATCTTCATAAACAGGATACATATTCTTTTCTGCTCCTGTTGCAATGTGCAGAGTACAGAACATGTCTTGCTCGTAGAAGCTGTAATGATCACTCGTTCATCTATTTTGTATTTCTCTTCATCTTCTACTTATGCTGCATACTACAACTTTGGTATAATTTAGATTATCCAACTCCATCTATTTCGAGGTATTCTGAGAAGGGGTCAACACCCAAATATTCGGCAAGTCCTGGCACATTACGTCATCAGACATTAGTATCCCCTGATCCGAGCTGACTTGGCCGCACAAGCGCCCGTATAAATGTCTCCCTCAGCCTCAGTCGAATCCAGATATTGACATTCAAGAATTATCATGAAACTTAACAGTCCTCTTCCTCAACCACTTCCTAAAGAATGTGCCAAGGCCGCTAAGATATGTGAGCCTGTCTCTTATACCCTCGTGAAGGCCCAAGCTCACCATACTTTGTTGCAATCTTTAGTCAAATCGTTCGTCGACAGTGGAAACAATGGTCTCGACGGTGTAATACCTCGGCATGTCTTGGAGAATGCAAAAGGATTTGCGATCTTCAGTGTGTTCAAGGTGAAAACAATTATTGTTTAAACAGGAATATAGCTAAACTGCTCATGGCTCCTCTAGGCCGGGTTCCTCTTTAGCGCTAGAGCTGGGTCGTTGAGTATCGCGTATCCTGTATGAATTGGAGTCAAATACTAACCAATCTCAAAGTGGTGTTGTGATCGCAAAATTACCCGATGGAAGTAAGTCTTACACCATTGGTGCACTCGTGGTGAATCTAATATTGGGGACACCTTAGCATGGTCTGCTCCGAGCGCAATTGGGACCGCCGGATTGGGGGTTGGTGGTCAAATAGGAGCTGAAATGACAGACTTTCTGGTTGTACTGAATTCGACATCTGTGAGTTCTGTATCGTACGCTCACTGCTTTCAGTATTCACACGCTTCTACCAGGCCATAGTGAGTTATCATCTCGAATTTCACTTCTGTTTCATCATTAAATCAAAATCAAGAGGTCTTTCATGGCCGCAGGGTCTCTTACCCTTGGTGGTAATGCTAGCATCGCTGTGGGTCCTCTCGGGCGAAACGGTGAAGCCTCCGGATCGCTTAACACAAGTGGAAAGGTCGCCGCTATGTACAGCTATTCCAAGACCAGAGGCTTATTTGGCGGTATCTCCATCGAGGGCTCAGTCATTGTGGAACGCCAAGATGCAAATGTGCAAGCATATGAAAACGGGTCGGTCACTGCGAAGTTACTTCTCAACGGATCGATTGAGCCACCCCCGTGGGCCTCTACGCTTATCAAGACCCTCGAGGCTTGCACGGGATTGCCGGGTAATCGTACTTGGATCAATGATAGTAGGGAAGACTCTGGATACGCGTTTGGAGGGTTAGCTAGTCCTGGAGCAGAAATGGCCTCTACTTCACGAAAATCAAAGAAAGGAGGAGACAAATCGCCGTACCCTCCAGCATCTTGGGGAGAACCTAAAACCTCTGGATCGTATTTTGATTCGCCTAGTCCTGATAATGATAATTTCTCGCAAGGGACCAACGCGTTCAACTCGAGGTCTGCATTGCCATCGTCAAGATCGTTGTCGGTGAGTTCACCGCGGCGAGAGTTAGGCAACGACTATGCTACCTCGAATTTTGGTACTCGTTTCGACTCGGATTATTCGCCTGAAGAGGACTTACGGCGTCCGAATAGAATGAGCTTGTACGCTCCCAAAAAACCAGACGCTGATCTTTTTGATTCCTTCGGAGATTTGTCGTCCCCTGTGTCCGGACACGGACGATCCATGAGCATGGCGTCACCCTTCTCATCCGATAATAGCCGCTATTCGTCGAATCCCTTCTCAAGCTCAGCGCCTTCGTCTAAGCTCAGCTCGACGATGGCGTTTATGTCTATCTCATCTCCAGCAACCAATGGCCAGTCCTATATCGCCCCTAAACCCGGGTTAATCAAGCCATTGCCTACTGAGGGGGTTGCTCGTGCGATTGCTCTGTATAACTTCGATGGAGTCGAGGTACGTTTGATTTGGTCCGTTGCGTCTGACATGCTAATAGACGACTCGTGTAGTCGGGCGATCTATCGTTGAAGAAGGGCGATGTTATTATTATCACGAAGAAGAGTGAAAGCTCTGACGATTGGTAGGACACTCCCATTCTGCTTTATTCTTCCTGCTCACGACATTGGACATAGGTGGACGGGAAAGATCGAAAACAGGAAAGGTATATTTCCTGCAAACTTTGTCGAGCTTGTGAGCAATCAGTAGTATGATCCTATCTTTCCTCTATCTCAATCTGAACAATCTAATAAATCTGCTGGTAATTAGAACTTTTCTGTGCTTCCATGCTTTCTCTGTTATTCCTGTAGTCTGTATCTCCACTTCTCATCTACCACATCCTTATATGTATCAGATATTTCTCTACCGATCTGTATATCATATCATAGAAATAACGCAATAATATAAGTGAGTGAGCGCTTATATATCACCAAGCGCCGTCAGTATATCGATAACTTTGCTCCCAGTTTCTGCAAATACTCTCCCTCAAGACCAGTCGACAAAAATGGTGAGTATGCTAGTCCTCAATGATGTTCTTCAAAGCTCGGTACTGCTTGGTTGGTTTGGGATCGTTGAAACGGATGGAAAATGATGGATTGCCTGGTCGAATTTTGGATAACTCTGGCATTTGAGACGAGTATTCACCAATGTGTATTAATCTTTTTTGATATCTAGGCCCCAAAGAAAGGAAAAGTCGTTAAGGAAGAAAACACAGTTTCGCTCGGTCCCCAGGTTGCTGAGGGTGAGCTTGTGTTTGGGGTCGCCCACATCTTTGCCTCCTTCAACGACACCTTCGTACACGTTACCGATTTATCTGGAAAGGAAACTATTTCTCGTGTTACTGGTGAGTTTTCTATTTCTGATCTCCACTCTCCTATGCTCATACATCTTCGTTCATAGGGGGAATGAAAGTCAAAGCTGACCGTGACGAGAGTTCTCCTTACGCTGCAATGTTGGCTGCGCAGGACGTTGCTACTCGTTGCCGTGAAGTTGGTATTACAGCTCTCCATGTCAAGCTTCGAGCTACTGGAGGAACTGGGACCAAGACACCTGGACCGGGTGCACAGAGCGCTCTTCGTGCCTTGGCTCGTGCTGGCATGCGTATCGGACGTATCGAAGATGTTACACCTGTTCCCACTGATTCTACTCGTCGCAAGGTGCGCTTACGGTTTTTGAAGTATAAAATACCTTTCTCATAAATTATATCTTCTTTTTATAGGGTGGTCGTCGTGGTCGTCGTCTGTAATTTGTTCACCTTGTATATGCGTATTCCCAAAATATATCTGCACGGCTTTCCTTGAGAGTATACTCTCTTGGAATGACCAGTTGCCAGACCAGCGCACCAGGTTCATTTTTATGAACCTGTCCCGCGGTCTCTTGATAGAAGTTTACATTGTTGTGAATGCGTGAAAGAAACTAAGAGCTGGCTATCAGTGTGAGCAAAAACTGCAAGTTGAACCGGAACCCCGATGTTCGTTTGTTCATGAGCGGTTATAACTCTCATTTGACTATCAACACGTCCGCCGATTTCTTCTACGACCCGCGAACTTATGGATACCAACAAAGACCGTTGCGAACTGCCCGCCTTCAAAGGGCTTGTACGAATGGAGGAGGTGCGATATCAAAGAGCCCAGATGGCACCAGATGTGTAGTCACTGGCAAAGAATGTACGATATGCTACGTACTCTCTCTGCATATAGCCTTTCATCGTCGTCGTCAGCTCTCAAGATTCTTCGGATGGTGGACCCATTGCAGACAAATGATTTGGAAGATACGATGCAGTACAAGACTTCAGCCATCGGCAGAGGAGGTTTTCGGATCGAGGCGTCAAGGAATCTCTGGGACGGAAGTGGGTTGAAGATCGATAGCAGCAGTACTTGTGTGGCCTGGTGTCGTGAAGGTCTGTCTGCTTGCTGTTTCCTTCGTTGCTCTTCGTTGCTTTCACTGAGGGCCACAATATAGAGTACAAACGCAAAATTCTCACCAGTGCGCGTAATGGAGAACTCATTATGTGGGACATCAACAAATCGGGCTCAAAATACGGTACGTTGCTCAAGAGAACTGGTAATGAGTAAAAGATCCCTGAACCTTAGTACAAGAACGCAAGTCAAAAGATCACATACGTTCCATTCACGCTCTGTCGATTTCCCCAGTGGTCTCAAATTACTGCATCACTGGATCATCTGATGGAGATTTGCGTGTATGGGTTAGTTACCTGTCAATACCTTTTGCATGAACCCCTAGTTCATTGGAGTCACTCAGGATCTGCGGGAATTCCAAAAATCCATCATGCGAGTCCGCCATCCGACAGGAATTAGGTCGATCGTATTTTCACCCGTAGTATGGTCTCCCCTTCAAGCTGTTGTTGGGTTAGAGAATGGGAGCATTCACAGGTGGATACCAGTTCATTCTTACCGGGTTTCTATTAAATCGCCACTTTTCTTCGTAGGTGGGACCTTAAAATGGGACAACGGGGCTCCCTTGACCGTATCATGGTAGCCCATTCTGCCTCTGTGACTTCCTTGGATTGGTGTAGCACCTCTACCGCAATCAGCGCTTCAGGGGCTCCGACATCAGAAACTTCAGGGAACGGCTACGGCTGGATTGTCAGCGGAGGATTAGATCGCTGTGTCAAAGTTTGGGATTTGACCTCGGTGTCAAACAACAAAAGTTCGCATATGCCGCACAACCCAAAGTACACCCTGCACCCGTCTTTTCAAGTCCGACGTGTCCTCTGGCGACCCTCACACGAATGCGAGGTAGCAGTCCTTTCAAATGGTGAATTCAGCTCGGGGAGCAACCCCGATATCGGTCCATCCACTGCTCCTTCTGTTCTGCCGAAGTCAGCTGGAGCACCAGTCCGAACGCCTTCGATGCGGAGTATTCAAGGAAATCAAGGAATGGTCAATAAGATCGGAACTGGGTTAAGTTTCAGTCTCGAAATGTTGGGCAACGAAGATCATCATATAGATGCACGGGGCAAGACCGAAAGAAGTAGCAATGCAGCTACGGGGAGCCCAAAAGGATCTTCAACCAACAATGGCGGAGTCGGTGATGCAGCGGAGATATGGGATGTAAGAAGAGGCTGGATAGCGAAATGGCGGGTTAACGGAAGCGCCGCTGAAGGAGGTTCTACCGGTATGTGTGTTCTTTGCATATCTGGAGTCCTCATCAAACGTATCTAGACCTTGCTTTTGGTGATTCGAATACATTATGGACTCAACATAGCTCCGGAATGTTTTCTCAACTCGATCTACGAGATGCGACCAAGCCTGACGATGCCATTCCCCGCGTTTCGCTCACTGCAGATGCATCTGGCTCGTTGACCTTTGTGTCCAGCTCGACAAGTCGCTGGGAAGTGCCTTACGACGATATGTAAGTTGGAATGTTTGAGTCTTAAGCAAAATGCTAATTCACTTCCTTATTAGTCGGCCTGAGACACTAAAGCAGGCTACGAAGTCTGGAATCAAACAAAAAGGAATTGGGGATCCTGTGTTCCGAAACACCTCGCAAATCACTGGGACGCTCGACGGTCTGGAATTCGACAGTCTGCAAACTTTTGTTCAACTCGCGAGAACATACGTGATCGAAGGTGACGATCGACAGAAGATTTGCACCTCGAATGCGCAGGTGAAGTGGTTCCGAACTAGTAAATGAACAGAAAAATGACTTCTTTCTGTAGATTGCTTTTGAGGCCGGACATCTTGAGGCAGCCCAAATCTGGACATTAGTGGCGGCGTCCTTGACCAACATCGTTCCTAATCCTCCATCCAGACCGCCTCCCAAGAACAACATGATCCATTCTGTTTCTTCACCTGCCGTAGTCTCCTATGGTCCCGATAATGGAAGTAGCCCAGGAAGTAGATCTGCTCGCGGGTCCGAAAAAGCCTCATCCATTTACAATAATCAGTTGTACACTCGGAGTCTTTCTAGAGCTTCAGGACAAAGAAGACGTCCGACTCCTTCGTCGTCCAATAATACTTCACCCTATCACGGCCTAACTTCACTGCCTCCCATGACGCCAATGACTGGAAGGCTTCCTTCATATCTAGGGAGACGAGAATCCATTGATTCGGGTATCAATGGTGTTCCGGGCATAACCTCCAGACGACATTCATTATATCGACGCCCCTCGACATCGTACAGTGCCAGCCCTAGCAGCTTGAGCTTGAAGCATGTTGGCGAGGGTGCTTTGGATGATTCAGATAGCAGCTCGTCGTCTGAAGGAGAAGCTAACAACAACGGATCGAAAGACAGTAGTATATTTGATGATGATCACGAAGAATTGGATATACGAAGGACACACCTCTCACCAGCTATAGCTACCTCCCGGATTTCTCATCCCAGTCCACTTTCCCGTGTGGCTGGACAGCATCGATGGAAGGGGAAGGACGAGGAAGGGCAGGACGAGGAAAACGACGACGACGAAGCTTCAGCCTCCCCGAGATCCACTGACAGTGAAGCTTCGAATGGTGTTAACACTAGTTTAACCCGAGCAGCAACTTTCTCAAGTCGTAGGTCACTCAGGCGTAGCTCAACTTCCTTGACGGCGAAGAAAGTTCCCAAGGCTAGAAGCCAGAGTGCAACTTTGTACCACGCGTCTGTTTCTTCTGCAACCACAAGCAGCAATAGTCGCCTGTCCGTGTCATCGTCTCAGCCAAAGCCACTTGTTCGACAGGACTCTCGTAGTAGCATACGTACAGTCATTGCTGGTGACACTTCATATCGTGGTGATCAGAATGGAGGTATCTCTTCTTTGAAGGCCGAAGAGACTATCAAGGATCTGCGAAGTGGATATGTTCAACAACGCAAAGAAGAATCTCCAATGTCTTCAAAGATGATAAAAAGGCAAATGAGCGGAGTAGTCCCGCCTTCAAATCCTGTCGTCTGGACGCAGAGACATGGGGACCTGGTTGAAAAGGAAGAACGGAGGATGATAAATATTGTTTGGGCTGCAGTTTACCAGAAGCTCGAAGACATGGCTGATAATGTATGTCGGCGTTTGACTGTCTAGCTTGTCGATTAATACTATACATCCATCTTAGGGAGATGTTCAGATGTGTGCTATGTTGGCCATACTCATTCCTAAAGAGTTGTCCCTTAGGAAGCAACAGCAGTTGATGTTCATCGAAGGCTATATTGGTGTGTCAAGCCTCGAACTCCTATTTGTTTTCGCTCGCTCTGACCATGACTCCAGAACGACTGACCCGACTACAACTATTTACTTGTGCATCTTACATCCGGAAACATGTCCCAGTGGAGGACATACAAAAGCCGTCCTTGGTCGAAACCGTTATCTACAGCTCCTGTGGACGCTGTAGGAAAGCTTTCATCTGTACTTCGAAATCATCAGTAACCGGGGAATATTCCTATTGCACTAACTGCAGGGCCTCAGTCACCTGTAGCATCTGGTGAGTTCCTCTTGCTACTTTCTAAAGCTGAATGCTAGATAAACTGATTCTAATCAGTCGCCTCCCCGTTCGAGGCATAATGTTTTATTGCTCTATATGTTCTCATGGAGGTCACCAGTTATGTTACCGAAGATTTTACATGGCTCGTCCGATGGAAGATGTCCCATTTCATGATCTTACTTCGCACTCTAAACAAGCACAAGGGGCTACCTGGAGCGCGATGTTCGGAAGTACAGCCAGTACGGCGAGCAATGCTGGCACGGATGACGAAAGCATGAGTACAACCAGCACCAGTGTTCAAGATACATCTAGTGAGACAGGTGTCGAACCGTCAACACGCTCAAGGTTACTCGGGCATCCGTGCGTCGTACCACTTTGCGGACATCATTGTTGGATCTCAAACATTAAAGAGAACAAAGAGGTGCGAACGTTAGAGTAAAGAAGATTACAGTGCTGTATAGTCAAAGCAGCCTCGTGAATGGTATGCTGGGCCATTCTATTCCAGAAATGCAACAAGAAAGAACTCATCGAAAACACGACTAGCGCACTCATCTGATGCTCCCCTACTTCGGCTAGTATCCTGGGACCATATAATTCTTGCTTGTTCCTTTTCACCGTCTATAGTCTATGGTCTAACTCTATATGTAGATGCAAATGAGTTACATGATAATACGATGCGTGAAAGACAAGAAGAGAAGATAGTAATAAAGAAAGTGTTTGCAAAATAGTGCTACGAATCAAATTCATAAGTTCGAGATGATTTTTGAAATCATACCGAACTTGTTATCATGCTTTGGTGTCCATTCTGATAGCGAAGAGTGATGGAAAACAGGAACCCCAATGTGAAGATTGAAAATGGAAGAAGAAATCCATACCAAAACAACCATCTTCACTGTCGCAGTGTTTGCACATCATGGGTAGCAGAAAAGCCAGTTGGGATTGTCAGAGGCAGAACAGAGGAAGGAAACCATTGGCCAGAAAAGTGCCAAAGCATGTTGATGTTGATGATCTATCTCTGGAATGTGGAGTATTAACTCAACCACTTGTTTGAGTTGAAGGAGAGCTCCATTATTGATTTTCATTTCACAAGTGGCTTGTGTTGGGCAGGTGCACACCCCAAACTCTGGAACTCAATGATGGACGTATTAGCAATAACTTGTTATCTATATACATCTACTGGATCTCAGAATTCATCATCATATATAGCCATAGCCTCGTAGTCGTCCATTTCGGAGGAGGAGGAGTAGATGTCCGATTCCAGCTTAGGAACTGCGTTTGAGGGAGTTGATAAACCGGAAAAATGGGAATCATGCCACGCTAATACAGTAGGATGTGCGGTGACTCTGCCATCGACGCGTCAGTGCTCGAGTCTCAACAACTTCGCTAAAGGCTTACTTAGAAGGGTCAAAATTGAGGACCTGGAGTGTCTTCAAATTAGTCGCTCGCGAAAGGGCAACGTATGCTATAGGTATAAGATAGGTAAAAACAATACTTTTAGCAATATACAAAACGCAAACCTTGTCCCTTCTCGAATATTTTGCCCAGATCCACCTTGACACGTTCCAGAGTTTGTCCTTGCGACTTATGTATACTTAATGCCCATGCCAGGATGAGTGGGATCTAAAGTAGGGATAAGATCAACAAATATCCCATATGTCATAGGCACAATTTAATACTTGATCTCTTCTGGCTTCTAATATGCCGAGTGGACTATTCACTGTGAATTCAAGCGGAATGCAAATCAACTCCCTTCCATTGGTGAAACGAACGACGGGCCAAACGTAAGAATTAGAAGACGGGTTGTTCTCGTCCTCTTCCTCTTGTCCCGCTTCTTGTCCCGCCTGATAGATAGGCTGGAAAGGAGCATTTTGACCAGAATCTACCCGAGCTACAGATATTCCATTCTTGAGGGCCTGTCTATTAGTGCTAAATTTTGTGATAGTGCCAACTGAACCATTGACTAAGGAGCCTTGTTCTAGATTCTAAGCATCTTCCGTGTAAGAACACAATAATGTCATCCAATGAACTAAGATATACCTTGACTAACATAACTTGAGCGCCCACCTGTAGCAATGACTACACATCGAGATCGGATACAAGGGTAAGTAAGGCCTACCTTCAGAGTGATGATCTTGGGAACAACAAGTCTTTCCAACAAACGGTCCATCTGCGTGTAGGTCAATGTATTTCCTTGTGTGTCTGTCCCTGGAATGTCCAACGCTTGATAAGTATGAGAATCTCTAGGTAAGCTTTGAAGTCGAGTATTGTTTGCGCGATCGACATCAGCTCGATGAGGAAACCTACAATTACGACATGTGTGAATGGTCGATATGGATAGGGAACGGCTGCGTACAACTCCGTAGGTTGAACGCCGTCATCGTAAATGACTGTGCGATTCAAAGCCTTGAAAGCATTGATAGTAGACTCGGACATTGTGCCGAATCGCATCTCATTCAACATATTGACAAAAGCTGCGATAGAACAGATTAATTCACCTGGATAGAAATGTCCTCTCAAATAATCACCTTGATCTTTCTGGCGGAAGACCTTCTTCAAGACAACTGGTGGTCCCACACAGTTCCATGACTGGGCCTCGAAGGCAAACATAGCTGGCGCTTTCTTGCTGTCCCGCTTGCTAGGTACAGGAGGAAGCTGACAAAAGTCACCAGAGAGAACAAGCTGTAGTGGAAGAGTCGGTATAAGGGCAGAGCTTGAGCGCATATCGGGCAGTGAATGCTCACCTGAATCCCTCCAAAGGGTGCTTCGGTTCCGCGCAACTCTCGACCTATGCATTCCTGACCGAAATAACGAACGAGACAAGGTGTAGGATAGAGGGTATACATACCAGCTTGTCAAACAAACCACCATCGAGCATAGAGACTAAGATAAGATCAGGTTATGATTGCTGGCGGATGAAAGACGGCTTCTTTACTTTCGTCAATGATTAGAGCATCGACGTTTCTCCAACGGTCCAAGACGCTACGAAGTGTCTTCTGACCACGGAACTTGCCTATGTAGTTCTTTGTTGTGTCTTCACCTAATCCTATTCCTGCCCAAGAGTGAATGGTGCTACCTCCGATATTAACCGCTGCGATTCCTAGGCATATGTTGAGATAGAGAGAGAGAGAGGATTTCACAATACACCGGGTTCACACCTGTGCTTGCAGTGATAGCAATCTTCTTACTGATACTCTTGAAATGACGGATGATTTCGCGAAGTAGAACAGATTTTCCAGTGCCTGGATGGGCATCAGAAGTCAACAATTAGAAGAAGTTGCCGATTGTACGCACCCGCAGAGCCTGTAAAGAAGACATTCTGCCCTCTTCCCACCTGCTTAAGTACTTTTTTCTGCTCCGGAGAGAGAATAATCTCTGTTGGTAACGGATTGATTCCTCGTGAAGGAGGAGTATCGATGAGCTCGATGTCTGAATTGTCACTAATGGGTGAAGGAGGCATCTCTTTTCGTGCAGGTACTGATGAGCGCGTTGTGCTTGCAGACACGGGTCCTTCAGCAACTATCTCGACCTCGGAGCCCGAGCTAGCAGATGATTTGCGACTTGGGTTGGACGATAATGACACAGCAGATGCTGGTATACGACGGTGAGCGGCGTAACTCTACAAGAAGAACGATTGTGTACCGAGCCAATCTTGAGCATCTTGGTAAGTCGCAAAACCGCGATGTTTTGCGCCTGGATAACGGGATGTCTAAGGGAATGTATCCTGAGTATCATAAATCGTTGTACATTGCCTGCGAATGGAACACTACATTTTGTTTACACTATGAATGTTCATTAGTCCTACTTGGATATTTCAAAAAATAGCTGATTAGGACTCACTTCATCCCATGAATTATAGATCTTCGGTCCCTCTCTGCCCTTACACACAGCATAGTATTTCTTTTTGGATGCTTTCGGCATCTTCAAGCATGAATGGTTTCCCAAAGTCACAAAGAAAATCAAAGTGCAAGCCGCGGGCTTTAACGGTCACGAGGGCCTTACCAGAGTCTTTTCTTGACTTTGTGGTAGGATGCAATATTTTGTGGTTATAGGGCGGGAAGGTCCACAGATTGAAGAAATCTTGGACGAGGTAAATATATCGTTTTCTGTATTTGTGATGTACCATTCAGCAGCTTCTGCGTTCTCTCTTACAGCTTGTACCGGTCAGGTCTTTAAGTTATATGTATCTTGTCTTTCTGTCTGATTATGCTCTATCAGTACCATTTTGGCCAAGCTGGATTCAACTCTCGCCCGGCAGCCGAAGATTGCCTGAATATTCTCAAAGCTCAACTACCATCACCCTCGGTCAACACGGATGAAGACCTGGACCGCTACCCAAACTCCTCGACCCATTGGGAAGAGTCTGGCGAAGCACCACTTCCAATGCCATTAAGCCCTTCAACTACTCCATCTCCAAGTCCTTGCCTACCGACCGTACTATCAGCCACAGTAGATATCGCTCCGGAAAACCAAAACCAAGCCCCTCGAGCCGATCTAATTGAACTTTCCGAGGAACAGAACCAGGTTTTAGAAACAGTCAAGGCGGGCGGCAATGTCTTCTTTACGGGGCCTGCAGGTGTGCTCGTTATTTCATCCCTCTCTCAATGCTAACTAACCGTGCTCAGGGACTGGTAAATCTCTTCTTTTGCGGGAAATCATCGAAGCCCTGCGATCCATGCGCAAGAGAGTTGCGGTAACCGCGAGCACTGGAATTGCGGGTATGAGGCGCCATTGAATCTGAAGGCGCAATGACAGGTTAAAGTCATAGCAGGCGTCAACATTCAAGGATCCACTGTGCACTCATGGGCTGGCATAGGTCTTGGTAAGGAAGTGGTTCAGAAACTTGCGAAGAGGATCGAAGGTTCTGTTCATGCTAGGTTAAGGTGGATTGAAACAGACGTTTTGATTATCGATGAAAGTACGATGTCTTCTGCTCAGCTTGATTTCGACCTCGTACTTACTCAATGAAACTCAGTATCGATGATAGACGGCAGACTTTTCGACAAACTTGTGAGATTCTGTTGTACAAAGACCGTTTGATTTTTAATCTGTGTACGGTAGGAACACATAGGCCGGATAGTGCGAAAAAGGGATCAGCCGTTTGGAGGCATACAAGTTTGTCTCTCAGAAATGTATAGCACAAGAAAATACCTAGTACCTCTCTTAAGCTCGTAATTTCTGGCGATTTCTTTCAACTTCCACCAGTCCCAGACAAAAGCTACCAACATAAGATGCCTTCTGCGTTTGCTTTCGATGCCGAATCATGGACTCTGTGTATCAAAAAGATAGTTCTATTGACCCGCGTATTTCGTCAACGAGACCAATGTACGTAGGTCATCAGATCATCGAAGCTTGCCTCCGAGTTCACCTCTGTACAGCATTTGTAGATATCCTTGCCTCAATGAGGATCGGAAAGCTTTCCGATGATCAAACCAAAGTCCTTTATGCACTCGGACGACCTATAACATATCCCGATGGTATCGAACCCTGCCATTTGTAAGCCTTGTGCTGTTTAATGCTTGCGAGCCTCTTGAAAAAACATCCAAGGTTCGCCACGAAAGCGGAGGTGCAAGACTGTAATCAAAGGAAGTTGGATTCACTGCAGACTCCCTCGGTCACGTATAAAAGTATGGATTATCAAGGGGTTGACGTCAAGGGAGATCTTATCGACAAAAGAGAAGCGGCGCTGCTGCTTAATGAGCAGCGTGCACTAGAGGAAATCACTTTGAAGGTGCGATCTACGGCGGAAATGACGGCTGATGCAGTCAATCTGATGCAGTATAGGTTGGAGCGCAAGTTATGCTCATTACAGTGATTCCATTTTCATGTGCACGACGACTCTTTCTCATTCCTACCAATTTATAGAACGTCATTCAAGGATGCTTGGTCAACGGATCCATCGGCAAAGTTATTGGCTTCATGACCACGCATCAAGCTCTGGAAGAGCATATTAAACTTGTCGAAATGAAACGGACTGGCGGAACACAAAAAACTTCAGATAATCATGTGCCCACTAAACGTCCTAGGATTGGATTCGAGAATCGAGAACCCGAATTTGAGCCTATGAACAATGCGGAATTTACCAAGCATGAAAAGTGGCCTCTTGTTAAATTTACTTCTGGCCTTCTACTGCTGTGTTCACCGGAAAACTTCTGTGTCGAAGGTTTTCTCGGAAACGTGGAAGCCAAAAGAGTCCAAGTTCCTCTCCTTTTAGCATGGGCGTTGTCGATGCACAAGTCACAGGGCCAAACACTGGAGCGCGTCAAAGTTGATTTAGGAAAAGTCTTCGAGAGTGGGCAAGGTAAATGACCCTAGTCGTATTATCTATTCCAGAGCACGAATCTCATGTTGTTTAGCGTACGCTGCTTTATCACGCGCCACCACCCTAGAGCAATTGGAGATCGTGAACTTCAACCCGGCCACGTCAGTGTTTGTCTATGCTCGGGGGTTCAAATAATTTTACTCAAAAACTATGATAGGGTATACGCTCATTCTCGTGTTATTGCTTGGCAGAAACAGTGGATGCCTCAAATTACAACAAAATCCCAAAATGCCGCACCAATTCCGGGCCCTTCTACCTCAGCCCGTGGAGCAATAACAGCCTTGGCAAGTCCACATCCGGTGATTCGTTCGATGGCTATTGCTCGACCCGTGAAACGTCAGTCTGGCTCGGACGACGACTCAGAAATGGACTGTGACGAGGCCATCTCTCGATATCACGATCATTTTCGAGCATCTCATTAGCTTTGGGCTGCTCATCCTCCACATACTTAGCATTCCTACAATATACATTTCTGATATCTTTCGCTATCTGTAACATGAATGTACTATATTTCAAACACTTTCGTAGGTAGAATAAAGAACACCAAACCAATACGCTCGAAAGTACTACACACAAGTAAGGTTCGAAATAATAACACTGTAATAGGTTCGTAATAGGTGGGTAGGGTTGGACTATGGAGGTATGGATAAGAAACATAGGTACGTCGTACTTGGAACAACAACAAAAAGAGGAAACATTATAAGGGTATTGAAGTTGGAATTCATATCGTCATACGGAGTAGGATACAATACGGAACCTCATGCGTAGCCATGCAAAGAGTAGAATAAGATAAGCAGTCAGCCAACATTTGTCCATAAACTGAAGAAGAAAAAGTCGAAAGAAAAGGGCATGGTACAAAAAAGAAACTATGGATGAGACGAGGATGACCACTCAGAAGAATTTGAAGGTATTACCGCCTTCACCATCTCGCCCGATTCCGACTGTCCTATTATTGGTAAAGTGTTTGACGGTGAATCTGCGATAGACGACGTGCGCGTAAGACTCGCCCCGCCGCCACCATTCACCGATCCCGACTCCTCCGTTTCGAAAACGGAGGAAGTCGTGGAAGGAGGTAAACTTGGCGGTGGTGTTAGATCACCCTGTGAGCCCTGAGACTGTGCTAGCCCGAGTCGTGAGGGCAGTGGAGGAGGGCCCATACTATTATCAATATTCATGCGCTCTTTCGTCGGAGACGAAGGGCCTCGTGCAGATGGATGTATACTATTCGTTGGCCGTGGGGGAAGTTTCGGTGTAAAATCCTCTGCACTTGGTGATAATCCGACATTACGAAGAGGCGGAGGGATACTGACAATTTTTGTCGTCTTGGATCCGTATGAGTACACAGGGGTGGGTTCTCCTGGAGGGGGAGCCGGTAGCGGATGCGTATGTGTGTCTTTTGGGTCCTCAGAGAATAGCGCGTGAGCATTATTGATGAGATCCTCCATGAGCGAATCATTCCACTGTTGCACACTCAACAAATCACCAGTTTTAGGAATCTCGTCTTCGCCGAATATGACGCCACCAAACACGATCGCGAGGTTTTTTGGGTCCATCTTGTTCTTGTCGGAGTTGGCGGCTACCCGGGCGAGATGTTCGACGAGAGCTCTGAGTGTTGCGTAGTGAACGGCGGGTAGCCGTCGCATCTTAGAGCGGAGCAAGGCGAAGTTGTTGGAGTGGTGTTCCGCTACATGAACAATCCCAGATTTGAGCCAAATGCTCCATGAATAACAAGCAGAGGAACTCACCGATGTCCTGGGTATGCTGTATACGGTCTTGTAATGAGAATCTGAACACCGGTTCAGGTAGCTCTCGAAGATATAGCTGGAGATCATGAGTAAGTGACGGTGGTGCATAAATCGCAACATACCTTCATCAATGAAGCAACTGCATATATATCATCCTTTGCTTTGAACTGAAAATTTGCTTCATCCTTCTCATATTCGTGCTGCAATGTTTGTACAACCGCATGCCTCCCAGAGACCCTATAAATCCCTTCCGCATCCAACCCTCGCTTGTCAATCTCCGCAACACATACCCGGATAATTTTCGGTATTTTATTCTCAGGCAGATTCTTGGTCGTGGCGTAATCAAGAAGACTGAACCCGAAAACCAGGTCGTGGCATTCGCCGACTTGACCATGGTGGTAAAGTATGGGATCGGGTATGGCGGAGGCTAGTGAGCGGGGAATGTACGACGTGAACCTGTTTTTGTCTTTTTCTGGTGAGATTTTGTTCACGACGCTACGGGCATGGGATGAGAGTTGTGTTTGAGTAGTCGTAGTAGCTGTCATGTTGTCCGTGTATCTCTCCAAAGCTACCTTTACAGTGGTTGAACATTCTTCGACAAACATAGATAGACTCTGTAAAGATGCGCACGATTGAATCAAGATACATGAAGCAGTCATTCAGTACTCACGTTATACCCACTTTCAAGTATCTTCGTCCGTCTTAACCGTAGAGTCTCTAACCAGTAAACAGCCTTGCGATACTCCTTGTCAGCCTCCTCTAACTCCCTTTTTGCCCGGACAGTGCGCAATGCGCTATTATTCTCTCGTCCGCCAAGACTTTCTTTTACAGATCCGCTCTTGTCCAAGAAGCCCATTAGTGTGTTTAGTTGCTTTTTGCCTTGTTGGGCGAGATCCGCGAACGCTGTGTTAGAAGAAGGAGATCGATTTCGGGCACCTGGAATACTGCCTGACGGCCGACGGTCGAGAGCTCGCAAAGGTTGTGGTGCAGTGACGCTTGGTCGACTTGGAGCTGGGGATTTGGAAAGTCCTTGATAATCAGATGTGGGGATAGTAGGTGAAGTCGGAGGATTTGCTGCAGCTCGTTTGGACTCCTGTCGCAACCAAGAAAATTAGTACAAGTGTCTAGTAGAAACGAGGAAAAGCTCTGACCTCCACTTCTGCAAACTTTTTCACATATCGTGACTTGAGTTTGGGTAAAGTATTTTCGGCGTACTCGTTGTACGCGGAGCTGGATTCCTTGAGATCTTCTTTGATCCGCTTTCTCGTTCTTTCTTGAGTATCCTATAAGTAGATCAGTATCTTTTTGAACAACATGGTAGATGAAAGACCTTGAGCGACGTGAGTGGATTTATGATATCGGAATTTAATGTATGAAGAAATGCTTGTCGGGCTTGAGCCTCTGAAGAGAAGCCGTCAAAAGCGAAACGCGTAAATAATGGCAGCGAAAACTTGCCTCGCTCAATGTTTTCCCTGATTTCAGCCCATGCAACTCGCGCTGTGCTCATGTCGCTCCTATCATCTAGAAAAGAGTCTATTGACTTTATCTTCCTGTACAGTTTTAGCAGCGATTCGACGCTAAATTCAACATCAGAGTAAGATCTTCATGCACATTGAAAAGTTCTCACTAAGTTTCCTCGATTCGTTTCCTGATAACGAAAGTCAAATGATAGCGGAGCAGTGATTGATAGTAGGCACTGCTTACCGTTCATTGAAGAAACTGAAGTAGGAATCATTCAAAAAGCGGAGTTGAACTTCGAAGAGAGGTATGAGGCCATTTGGTGGAGGAGTTTCAGAGGTTGAACTCCTTGGAGGAGGTTGGTAGTTGTCCGCCATTATGAAGGACGTTGAAAAAATAAGCGCAGGTTACATGTGTACTACATAGGCGCCTAGCGATATCACAAGCAATTTCATCCATGGATCCGAATGACTTGCTAACAAATTTGTAGCTGGAGCGCTGAAAGATTATCTGAAGATTGACGAATCTGAGCAATTGGAACGTTGAAATTTGAGCTCGAGCTGTGACCCATGGCAAGCAAAGGTGGATCAATAAAAGCTTTGATCTACGTCGAAAGTCCTTGTTGCCATACAGGTCTTATCGCTCAATGGCAAAAAGTTCCCAGTCTTCACGATACTGGTTGTCATGATACAGCGTGGAGAGTACACAGCACTTGCGATGATAGAAATATAAAGCCCTTCCTGGATTCGAATGCTCTTTGTAAAAATTTCTTGCTGGTCAAAGGATATACTTCGATTTAATACGTCCTCTCCCATTTTCATCATTCGCTCACACCTCGAATATTCGTTCTCGACAATGCGTCTTGCTGCTGCTGCATATCTCATCACTTTGGGGATTGGTCTGTTCACAATTGCATGTTCAATACCTCTTTCAGTGAGTTCTTACAGCTGATTTCGAAAGTCTAGAAAGTTTTGCACCTCTTCAGATCATTGGAGTGTTTCTTACTATTGTTTGTGGAGGAGCTCAAGCAAAATTTACTATACCTTGTTGAGTACCAAAAATCGGAGTGTTCTCAATCCTGAGATCTCACCTCGATTGTCTACTGGATAATAGTGGATACAGTGATGCGATTTGGATTGAGTCGAAATCTGAGGATTGAAAATACATGTACTCAAAAAGGTATAGTGAATTTCGCTTATGCTCCTCCACAAACAATGTTCAGCAACACTCCAACAATGTGAAGAGGTTGAAAACTTTCTAGACTTTTGAAATCAGCTGTAAATGGGTATATGCCATAGGGCTTGACAGGGAAAAAATTCACTTTGCCAGCATACTTTTGGTTCCCTTTTGTACTTGTTGTGTGCTTTCCCTTCAAATGAATCTGTGCGCAATGATCCTAGAGATTGATATGCAGTTCAACATAACCATGGTCCACCAATTCTTGAATCCTCTTGCACTGAATATTGGTCAAGGAATACTCAAATATATATCAAAGTTTGAATGGGCACATAATGGATGAAAACTCTGATTTCAACCATCCTGCTGAGTATCTCAGTGATATTTATGATTCAGGTATTTCTATCTCTCATCTCAGCCTTGAGAATTAGTGTTCTGTTGATAATCACATGGATTTACTTACTTGACTGTAGCAAAAATACAGGCCTTTGCAATTAAAATGTAGATGTCTCAGAACTAGGAAACCACTGATACTGTTATATCTGTGTGAAGCTAAGTCCTTATGAAGCTTTATGATTGTTTTTGTACCTCAGATATATTACTTACATCTCTTTACCACTACGTATTTCCTTCTTTTCCATTATTCCTTTTCTTTTCTTTTATTTTACTTACCTAATCACCAAAGTGCTTACACCAGCACTCACAAGCTTTACTTGACCCGTGCCTTCGGCACGGGCAGGGGACAGTGACTTTTAACAACACATATAATATTGATTGTATTGAGCCAATACATTATTCAAATATACAATATAATTTAACAGCACTAAACTCTAATCAAGCAAAACCTCAGGATAGACAATGTTCTGTGTTATGCACTCTGTATTTCCTGTAGATTGCTCTGAGTAAATAAAACACAAACTTATAAGTATATAACATACCTTCAGGAAAAATTGTTTTGACTCCTTGCTTTGTTGTAGAGCGAGAAAGAGCAACATAGAGTTGACCATGAGTAAATACCGGGGATTGAAGGTTCAACCCAACTGTTTTAACTGATTGCCCTTGAGACTTATTGATGGACATTGCAAATGCTAACCTCACAGGAAACTGGCATCTTTGAAAGACAAAAGGTAAATCAAGATTGGATGGGCTGAGTGTAATACGTGGAATCAATATAATCTGGCCTGCATTATCTCCACCCAGTATTCTAGCCTCTAGTACTCTTGCCGTACATCGGGTAAGGATTGCACGGGTTCCATTACAAACTCCAGCTGATGGATCAAGATTCCTAAGAACCATTATTGGTGCACCAATCTTTAACTGTAGTTGTGACAGTGGCAGGCCAGAACCATTGATATTGTGAAGGAATTCCTCAGGATACTGAGAATCCCCATCTGCTGCTTCATCTATGACAGCCTTGTCTGCACTATGATAAGTATTGATATTGCCACTCAATGTATTTAAACACATGAGATTGGTTTCATCAACAGTATCATTTCGTGGGCAGAGTATAGTGCGCTCTGAAAACCATGAATCAACATTATCTGCTGCACAGTCAATAACATTGAGATTTGGATAAATGGCAGAGATCAAGGAGTCAACAGAGTCCCCACACTTCATAATAGGGTCAAGCTTTATTTGGCTTTCTGGACCATTAATTGAACCATGTCCAACCTTCAGTAACCACTCTGCATACTCTTTGTCCTCTGCTGTACCACTACTTAATCTTTTATTTTCTTTTAGATAAAGGATCTTTATGTCACGCCATAAATAAGATCGCTGGATACACTGACCCACAATTTGCTCTCGGTGTCCTTTCCGGACCACAGGAAGTATTTGCTGAAAGTCTCCTCCAAAAACAACTGTAACACCTCCAAATGGCTTGCTAGGGGTGTCCCTAATGTCTCTCATAGTTATATCCACAGCCTCTTGACAATACCGGTCCTGCATTGGAACTTCATCCCAAATAATAAGACTGGTCTCACGCAGTAGTTCACCCAGATCAGAGTTCTTCTTGACAGTGCATAATTTTCCTTCATATATTTCAATAGGAATCTTAAATGTGGAATGAGCAGTTCGCCCCTTTGGGAGTAAAAGAGCAGCAATCCCTGATGAAGCACAGCACAATACAATCTTTTCATCTCCACGCAATGCATAACAGAGTGTATTATATGTAAATGTTTTTCCAGTTCCAGCTGGACCATGGAGAAAGAACATCTGAGGGTTATTCTCATATATTGCAGCTTTAATTGTATTGAAGGCCTCTGCTTGTTCTCTGTTCATCTTTGCAATATTCTCTGATGCTCTTTGCTGTTGTTCTTCAGCATGAAAGGCATGCTGCTCTCGTATCAACCTATTGCCTTCAACCCCTGCCCAAAATTCATAATTAGGAACTGGCATGCCCAGAAAACTTTTTAATCCATCATGTACTCCTGCATGGAAAAGGATTTTATCAATAAGATATAAACCATAATCTTCAATTTGATCCTGTGTTGGGTTGGCAATAATCCCTGAGGTCTGTAAATGGTGGTTGATATCATCACAGATGTGTTCTTTGAACTGCTCCCACAGTAAAAAAGGTTGAGCAGGACGGCAATCTTTAAGAATTGTTGCAAAGAGTGAATGGAGTGCAGATCCAGATTGCATATGTCTTGCATCCTCTAGGCAGTCCTTCCACTCAGAATCACTCTGCAAAAGCCCACAGGCCAAACATGCTTCTTGGTGTGTAGGATATTCCACTCCTTCATAAGTATGTAGATCTGCAAATGATGTAGCACCTTTGACAACTGTAAGCAGCAGTCAAATATAAAACCTTTCGCCAGCTGCAGGGTGAACAAAGTACATCCACCCAAGAGCAGCTTTACCCTCACGAATCTTCCATCTTTTTGTAGTTTTTACCCAGACCCATTTTGTAGGAAATTCCTGGTACAAAAGTGATCGTGCAACCATTACTGCATGTTCAGGATCATCCTCAGCCTTTTTCTTCTCTGCTGCATTAACTTTGAAGTAAGCTGTAAGTGTGCTGTCTTTTGACCCAACAGCATGAAGAACCTCCTCTACTGGTGCATCAGCATCAAACACTACAAATTGCCCAGCTTCTGTATGTACTGCAAGGCAGACAACATTTGGGATTTCTTCATGCATATCATAATGAAAAAGCCTCCAAACTGATTCAGAGGCAGATACATAACGGGAATCTATATATTGCTGTATTTCATCTTTATTTTTCCCAATTGCCATGGTTGTACGATCATGGCCTTTGTAAATGTATTTATGAAGGTATTTGAAAGCTTTTATGGAAATGCAACACTCTAAGTTGGCATGTGATTTGAGCTCCATCAAAGCCCAAGGATTATGAGGTACAACCCATCTGTTATCAATATCAATTTCTATGCCATTGACCTTTTTCTTGCAAAGCCTTCCATTCTTGGGTCTAGCATAAAGGGTATAGCCATCCTCTGACAAAACAGTATGCTCTTGGAATACCTTAGGATAACCCTTGGAGCATTTTGAATCCTTCATACAGGATGCACTTGGGTTGAGATCACCACATGGTGTATGAATCATCAGCTTTTCAACCAACATGAATAAATTTTTGGATGTGTTTCAGGATCAGGCAACTGAGCAGAGATTACTTTGTCAATCTGATGAGCCTCTTGATACTGTGATTGGGGATAGAGAAAAATAAGAATGTGTATATGAGGTAGTCCTCGCTTCTGAAATTCAATTGTGTAAACACGGCCTCTACACTTTCCAAAACACCCTTTGTCAATAGCCCTCAAGATGATCCATACTTTTTCACAAAAAACTCTGGCAACTCAATCAGGTCTGTCTTGTGCTGTCTGTCCGGGAAGGAGAGCCTCTTTAATCTCAGGTGCATTTGGATCTGCAGTGATTGTCAGAAATAGATCAGGTTTTCCAAATGCTCTTCCTAAGGCAATAGAATCTTGATAGAGCTGGAACATATGTCTTGATCCTCCAATATAAGAAGAGGGTAAGATAACTCGTTGCCCTATATCTTGCAGCTGAACATCTCCTGAATGAACAGCATCTACTAAACCACTGTAAACCTCAGCTCTGAGTTTCTTCTGATTGCGTGCAAGCCAGGATAAGCGTGACTGATCAGTTTGGGCCCATGCATCAACAATATATTGCTGAAAAAGATTTTTGGCATAGAACAGATGGTTTGATTCAATCTCTAGATTGCGTTGATGAAGGCGATATGCATAGTACTCCATCTAGGTAACATGATCATCATTAGAGGCTGGTTCATTAAGTCTATCTGCATATTTGATATTTAGGTGCCATCCTAGTTCACCTCTGGGAAACAGTAAAACATAATGTAAAGGTGCATATGCAGGATTGGTTTCATATATACGTTTCAGTGGCCCCTCCTTACATTGAAGGATAATATCTCGATGATCTGTGGCAGTACCTGGGCCTGGAAGAACAACTGCAACCTCATCAGCTGATGGCATATTATATCTCCTAGGATCATTTGTATCACTGAAATGCAGTTTGATATAAGCACCATTTAGGGAATTTGGAGCCTGTGCCTGAAGGTTTTGTATTCTCTGGTATGCTGATCTGTAGAGATTCACAAAGTTATTATTGCGGTGAAGGCAATCAGATATTGTTTGCATAACAGATGACAGTAACCCAGTACCATGATGTCTGTTATTGGGTAAGCGCTGCTCTAAAGCAGTCTCAGGTGCAACTATGTAAAGCTGTGCATATACTGGGGGTTTGTCACCCTCAGGCAAAAGGGAGCCTAGAGAATGCCAAAGTGCACCCTTAATTTTAAACTGCCTTGGCCCAGTATTTGGAAGTTCAGGATCATTCTGTGGTTGAATCTTAAGGCCCAATGATACAAAAGCAAAAGCAGAATTATAACTCCTTATGTTGTCTAAAAAGTGCTTTGAGTTATGATCAACTCCAGTAAAGAGATTCCTGATTTCAATAGGTGGACTTTGTAACATAGGTAGCTGAATCTTTCCTGATTTGCAGCATGCTCCAAATTTAGGATTTATTACAGAGGAATGTGTAAGTCTCTCTGCTTGCCAATGCAATGCACCACAAAATGGACACTCTTTATCCATTTTTCCCAAAGAACAGAAGTTATAAATCCGATCATTCTCAATAGGTTGTAGACCTATTGGAATAGGCTCATCTGGAGCATCATTTTGATGTTCATGATCTCCCACATCAATTTCTTGCTGTTGCAAGTGCTGCTCATGCACCTCTTGGGAGTTGTGCATCACATTTTGCAACTGTTCATGTTGTTGGTGCATGTCATGGCCTTCTGGTGTGAGATAGCCAGGACCTGGTGGAAGTCTCTGGCTATTCTCAAAGTCATCTTGTGGAGGATCATTATTCTCATGCTCATGGGTCAGCCTTTCTGGATTAAATGATATAGATTCTGAAAGTAAAGATAGTCAGCAATAAATAGTGTAATATAGAAAAGAATGTATTACGGATATGACTTTGGGCTCTTCTATGATTCTGTCTCAATGTTGGTCTTGCAGGGTGAGGCTGTACAAATGCTAGTTGAGCTTGTAGCTCAGCAGGTAAGTGAGGAAACTACCAAGAGAATAAATGAGCCTTAAAATCTCTAAATAAGTATGCTAATACCTGATTTTGATATGCCAAATTTGATGGTCCTGCATGGGCATTCTGATTCTGATTATGAAGAGACTATAAGGTAAAGATATTGATTGGTGGCCACAGCACTATGTATTTGAATTTTTACACCTACAACTGCTTGATTTGAAGTACGGCCACGGCCACGGCCACGGCCCCATGTTGGTAGTAGTGGAGGTAAATTTCTGAGTTGATTAGCAATTCCTTGAGTCAATTGAAACTCTTGGCCATTATGGTTGATTACTTGAAATAGATCATCTTGTGAATGCTGGGAAGGTACATAATTTTGAGGTATATTGAGTTGGAATGGTATTGGTCCACCATGTGGTGATGGTTGAGGTGTACATCGATTTTCAGGGCTGCCTAGGGTACGTGTTTGTCATTCCCTCTCACGATCAGCATTTTGTTGTTGATGTTGAGGTGTATTGGGAGGTGACTCAGAATCCCTTAAAGTGAGAATAGTAGTCAGAGCCTGCACACAGGTCAATAGCTTGTAAGAAACCAAACATTTTATCTGTAGTCAAATTTCCTCTATCAGGAACTTCAATTATAGTAGAAGATGGGAAAGGGAAACAAAGGAGAGCATAATTATCATGCAATGCATGCAGCAAACATGCAGCAAACACATTGCAAGCTTGAAGTAATGTGTGAGAAAAACCTAAGTCAACTCAGCAAACATGCAGCAAACACGTCGCAAGATTGTGTATTGTAATGTGTGGGAAAAACTTAAGTTGCCGCTGCCGCCGCAGCACTAAAACGTTGACAGTTTTGCTGACATAAATAATGACTAATAAGAAAAAGCGCTGGTTTAGGCGCACCGCCCTAATTTATAGTATAGGAAGTATAGGATAGGATAGGATAGGATGTCTGCTCCGGCAACTTCTCCGATTCTTTCCCATTTTCGGAAGTTTGAAAAATGCTATCGCAAATTTATCTAGGCGCCCATCAGCTGCGCGTTCTGTTGCCTTTACCTCCAACCCCATCACAATTATGGCTATAGAGCAATTCAAGCTTTTCGCGTCGCTCGTGTCCTCGCAAGTGAACCTTGATGCCAGCATACTTTCTGAGGCCAACAAGAGTGCAAACGCGTGAGTCTGCGGACCTGTGGATTTTCTAAATGCTCAACAAGCATATCGAAGTAGCTTTTGCACCAATTCACTCGTTATTCCTCTCTGTTTCGCTGCTGTCTCTGCATTGTTTCTCTTGCTTCACCTTATAGGAAACTCTCAACCCTTTAGGAAACTATTCAGACAGCCAGTGATCAGTCTGGAGGAATTCACAGCACAAGTTCAACCTGACAACATCGTTCAAGAGTTGAATGCTCATATAAGGAGCTCTGGAGGCCCTGTCATCTATGTGTATATGCTGGCCAGGCTTATTGGCTCGCTGGCACTGCTTGGGTTGTCCGTCACAACTCTCATATTGGATGAGGTCAGACGGACGGGTGGTCAGAGCTTGGAACCAATTGGAGAGGAAGAAGGTGATGCGGATGCGTTAGGGAAGTGGGGCAAAAGACATCCAAAGAAAAAGTACGGTACACATTATACTAAACGAGAATGGCTTGAAGCTGCTATGTGCCTTACCTTTGTGCGTATCTCGTTCATTCATCTATCCATCTGTGCTGATTTCCGCAGCTTTATACTTCGCTTTTGGCTCTCATATCAGTTACCGCAAAACACAAGTGGAGCAGAGTCATTATAAGACACCTGAACACCACTCTCCTTGCTGCGCTTTGCGTTTATCTGTACCGGGACGTTTATCCGCTGATAACATTCACTCTCAAGCCCAAAGACATTTCAGAAGGTGGTATCCTATGGGCCAAAGTCGCTGTTCTTGCTATCACCAGCGTGGTGATCCCTCTGGCAATTCCTCGGCCTTATGTCCCAGTTGACCCTACAGTTTGTGCTTCAGTATCTGTATATGTGGACTACACTAAATCCCAAATAGAATCCCTTGTCAAAATCGAGTCCAGAACAGACCGCATCAATCTTTTCGCTAGTGACATATGCTTTTATCGACCGAATGGTATTAGCAGCGTACCGCGTCAGTCATTTGGAATTTGATCAGCTCCCTCCACTAGGCGATTATGATTCTGCGGAGTACTTGAAATCATTGAGTTTCAAGGTTAGACTCAAAACCCGAAATTAATGACACACAACTCTGATGCGTTCTAGCATTTGGATGTATTCTCCGGTGCACCAAAAAGGCATCTATTCTTCGGCTTGATGAAAATCTTCCGCAGAGCCTACGCCCAGCTATCCGTCATGATCTTGCTACATGTATGTGCAAACTTTGCTGCACCCATCGGTCTCAATAGGCTTTTACGATACCTCGAGCCTGGAGGTGAAGAGGCCGTGGTACGTCCGTGGTTTTGGATCCTCTGGCTATTCATTGGTCCCGTCGGTGGGACACTCTCCATTCAGTGGTATGTCTTTGTTACGGTGAGTCTCTTCGTATTAGTAGCATCATTCCGGACCGACAGGGTCATTGCATAGACTCGGACACTCGTCCGCACTCAAGCAATTATCACACAACTTGTCTTTGAGCACTCTCTCCGTATTCGCGTCAAGCCTGAGACCGCTGATTCCGGTGCAAGCTCGACGACGTCCTCTTCACCGGAAACGCTTACGCCAGATTCTGTATCTGTTCATGAGGGAATCGTTGATGGTTCCGACACAATACACTCGGTTAGCCCAAGCGAATCGGTTGAATCTTCAACCGTACACTCTAGCTCCGCGTCTGTCTCCTCTGGAAAAAGCAAGGACAAAAAGAAGAAGGACAAGGATAGCGATACACCAACGTCCGACACGAACAATCTCGTCGGAAAAATTAACAATCTTGTCACGACTGATTTGGAAAATATTCTTGACGGACGGGACTTTCTCTTTGTTCTGATCTATATTCCGGTGCAGATCGTCTTGTGTATGGTGTTTTTATACGCGGTTTTGGGATGGAGCTGTTTTGTTGGACTGGGGGTTTTAATCATCTCGTTCCCGTTACCGGGGATCATAGCCAAGTACGTTCAGCAAGCACAAGAGAAGAGGTTGAAGAAGACGGATGCGAGGGTACAGTCTGTTAGTGAATGTATGTTTTGTTCTTCGAATTGCTTTCTTTCGTGCCACACATCTGGCTTTGAATTCCGTCTTTCAGCTATGAACGTTCTGCGGATGATCAAACTTTTCGGTTGGGAAAGCAAGATGGAGTCAAGAATTGCGAAGAAGAGAGACGAAGAGTTGATCTGGATCAGAAGACGCCAGATTCTGGAGATCATCAATGGTATTATTACGTGAGTCGCACCGCTGCAGAGTTAGCAGCGTCCCTAAACATTTTTCGATTTTAGATATATCGTGAGTGCTTAGCGGTACAACCTCACATTCGCATTTGACGAAGCCTCGAGATTCCTCTCATAACAATGATAGCGACTTTCGTGACATAGTAAGTAATCCATTTCTGCTTGATTTATTTGGCTGATATCCACATTAGCGTTAGTGTTTCGTCACTCTCAGGAATGTTAGGTGCTCACTATATGAGTTGTTCTCTTTCAGAGCGTCGTTATGAAGCAGACTATACGCGCATCAGTTATTTTCAGCTCCATGTCCGTATTCGACATGCTGCGTGAACAAATGCGCATTATCTTCCGATCCGTCAACGATACAATGACCGCGAAAGTATCACTTGACCGCGTTTCTGACTTTCTGAAGAACGTGGGTTGCTTTATCATAATACCCGAAAGCCTTCCACTCATTTATCCCACCACCACCATAGACTGAGCTTCTTGACTTGTTTTCTGGAAACTCACCGGAAAATAATGATTACTTCGTGCCTGCCGACACAGTTTCCGACCTGCAAGAGATTGGTTTCCGCAATGCTATTTTTGCTTGGTCTTCCAATGTGGGTGGATCGCTTACACCCTCAAAGCGCAGATTCATGCTCAGGATCGACGGCGAACTTTTGTTCAAGCGGAATTGTGTGAATCTAATCATCGGGGAAACTGGCTCCGGAAAGACTTCATTGTTAATGGCGTTATTGTGTAAGGTCGCATAAACCAATACAACAAAAGATGATAACTGATAAATGGTTTCTGTACAGCGGAAATGCATTTCATACCTTCAGGACCTAATTCATGGTACAACCTTCCTCGTGAAGGAGGAATTGCTTATGCTGCACAGGAATCTTGGGTGCAGAACGAGACTATCAGGGTACTTGTTTTCTGATTATGGTGTGTAGCCAAGAAGCGATCACGCTAATGGAAAACTACCCTAGGAAAATATCATCTTCGGCTCACCTTTTGAACCAGTTCGATATAATAAGGTTCTATACCAATGTGGCCTTGAGCGCGATATCAGCTTGTTTGAGGCCGGCGATGCGACGGAGGTTGGCGAAAAGGGCCTCACTCTGAGTGGCGGTCAAAAAGCTCGCATCACGCTCGCGAGAGCTATATATTCAAGAGCAGAGATTCTCTTGCTGGATGACGTCTTAGCTGCGCTAGAGTGAATATTTTTTTCCGGATGATTGTGAGATCCTCGAGCTGACTCCCTACTATCAGTGTGCATACTGCCAGATGGATTGTCGACAACTGTTTCGCCGGTGACCTGATGGAAAATCGGACAATAATCTTAGTGGTATGTAAAAACGAAGCTCATATCACCATTGCCTCAAAATGACTGAATCCATTTAGACCCACAACATCGCCGTTACACGACCAATCGCTGGTTTTGTAGTAGCAATCAAAGATGGCCGCATTGCAAGTCAAGGCACTGTTGTAGAGGCTTTAGGAAGGGATTTCGCTTTAGCGGAAGAGGCGAGGAGAGAACAGCAAATGATTGACAAGACAGAGGGAGAAGTAGACAAACAAATACCAACAGAAGAAGGAAAGAGGGACGGAAAACTCATCGTGGCGGAAGAAATTCAAGAAGGGCATGTCAGTTGGTCTGCAGGTTTGTGGGCTATTACCCCCACGTTGGACTGCATCTGATACGAAATTTGCACAGTTAAGATGTATTTGACAAGTATGGGCGGTCAATACTCTTGGACTTTCTTTTTGGCCTTTCTCTTTGCGATATTCATCACTGAAATTTTGAATGCGTTTTACACTTGGTTTCTGGGGTACTGGGCATCACAGTACGAGTACGAAAATCGTGATCCTGCCTCGGTTAGCGTATTCTAGTATGCATTTGTCTTTGCTCCCTTGTGTATTCTGCTAACTAATCACCAGCTACATTGGCATATATTGTACTAATGCCTTGTTTCTGCGATGCTGCCGTTGGACTGATTTCCTTTTTTGTGGCCAGGTCTCATTATGGCCACTGCCGTCAGTTTCTATACGACTGGCGTTCTCATCTATGTTTTTGGGACTATCCGTGCATCCCGTACGATCCACAAGGAGCTTATCACTGCGATCTTTGGTACGACATTGAGGTAATATCAAGACCTGCCACATAATGTAAGTCTTACCTTTCATTTAGGTGGTTGGATACTACACCTACCTCTCGTGTCATTGCAAGATGCACCCAAGATATCCGTGCAGGTAAGTGTATCGATGAAAGTTAGGAACTGAGACTCAATGCTCTCTTAGTGGATGGCCCAGTAGCAATGTGGCTGCAAATGGTATCTGAAATTTCAATAATGATGATCCTGAAGTACACCGCGGTTGTTGTGATCACACCTATATTTTTCTGTCCTGGTGTGATCGTCGCATTTCTCGGTGCACTGTGTGGTCAAGTTTATATCAAAGCCCAGTTGTCGGTGAAACGCGAAATGTCAAACGCAAGAGCTCCGGTCCTTGGACAGTGCGTCCTTTTTCGCATACTAAGAAATGATACATTCTGAGGATCAACTAGTTTTGGTGCTGCAATCGCGGGACTCAGTGGGTAACATACTTTGAGATACTATATGCTGCTGACTAAGACTTTAGCTTCTATCCGAGCCTACGGTGTCCAAGAGGCTTTCAAAGCCGAGTCGTTACGGCGTATTGACAAATTCACCCGTGCTGCTCGAACATTCTACAACTTGAATCGATGGATCACCATCCGGGTCGACGTGCTTGGAGCTTTGCTGAGTTGTGTTTTGGCTGCATATCTAGTGTATCACCGTGGCCAGTCCGCGTCAAACACCGGCTTTTCTCTAAACATGGCCGGTAAGACTGATATATTTGATGTTATCTTACTAATTCATGGCTCTCTCAGTTGGATTTAGCTCCTTGATCTTGTGGTGGGTTCGTACATTGAACGAGTTTGAAGTGCAAGGTCGATTTAATTCACTTCGATTTTCAGTTGTAATTGATTAATTCACATCTCTTTCTCCATTTGACAGGGAACAGGTATAATCAAGGCTCTAGAATTTCTCTATGCCCTGCTGACCTTCTATCATAGCCTGGAACGGATCCAGGACTACATTTCCATTGAGCAAGAGCCAAAGCCTACATCCAAAGCTGTACTTCCTGCCTATTGGCCGGCTTCCGGAAATCTTCGCGCCGAGAAACTTTCTGCCCGATACTCGCTAGATGGTCCGAAGGTGCTCCATGATATATCATTCGATATACAGTCTGGAGAACGGGTTGGTATCGGTAAGTCGTTAGGGTTGATCGTTTTTCTGAATCTCTCAAGCCGTTTGAGTAGTTGGGCGTACTGGATCCGGCAAGGTGCGTATCTAAGTTACAATGATTTGCTGCTGAGCAATATTCTCACATTCAAAAGAGTTCTCTCACATTGTCGCTTTTGCGTTGCATATTCACTGAAGGAACGGTGTACTATGATGGAGTACCAACCGACGAAATCGACCACGATGCTCTACGCTCGAACATCACAATTATCCCTCAAGTTGTAAGTATCGTCTACGCTCTAATATTCTATCAGCTATTAACAAATATGTAGCCTGAGCTCCTCAGTGGCACACTTCGACAAAATCTTGACCCGTTTGACCAATATGATGATGCAACATTAAATGATGCTTTACGAGCTGCTGGCCTTTTCGCACTCCAAAGCGAGATGAATGAAGGCCAAATCACTTTGGACAGTTCAATTTCGAGTGGAGGAGGCAATCTTTCCGTGGGTCAACGACAGATCTTAGCCTTAGCACGAGCACTCGTACGTGGGTCAAAGGTTTTGATTTTGGACGAAGGTACGTGCTTTTTTTCCGACTGCTTCCGCTTAAACATAATGAACATCATCATAGCAACGTCTGCCATAGGTCGGTATATTTATGTTGTCGGATACAACGAATAAATCATTTTGCTAACATGATTGAATTCTAGATTATAGAACTGATTCTATCATTCAAGATTCTCTTCGAAATGAATTGAAGGGCGATATCACTCTGATAACAGTGGCGCACCGTCTACAGACGATCATGGACGCCGACAGGATTGTTTGTCTTCTTTTTCGAATTCTCAAGCTGTTCTAATGGATTACGTTATGTTTTTTTGAATTTTTGCGAACAGATGGTGTTAGATGCTGGACGGATTGTAAGTTTGTTTGTGCGTTTTGAAATTCTTACGTACTTAGCTGCGGCCACGTTCTAGGTTGAATTTGACAGTCCCAAAGCTCTACTGAAAGTTAAGGACGGAAAATTACGCTCTCTTGTTGAGCAGTCAAATGACAGAGATATTTTGTATGCCATGGTAGATAAAGCAACTCGAAGTTCGTAGAATAGAATATACCATTAGCGCTGTTTGCGCAGCAATCAGACACGGGGTAACAATCATAGTGAAAGGAAAAGTGTGTAAAAAAATTAAATGGAGGGCGAATTTATGTCTTGTGAAAAGCCAGTGATGCTTCACTCTCCACATTAAGCTCTTCAAAATGGAATCAATCGTCACACAGAAATCATACGCTGTAATTGAGTATGCGATTTATAGAAGCGCGCTTCGGTTTATGAAGACAGATGAAGTCTGTAGTATAACGATTAGCTAGAATGATGTATATTCTACGGCTACTGATGTATGGATAGACAGAACCAATGTAAAGGCTTGAAGATGGCGGAACACAAAGTGAGCTGATGTAACCGTGATTGCTTTTTGGTCCAGTTTGTTTTGAGGTGGAATTATACTCGTCTATACAGGTCTGGAGCATCACGTCCAGAGCGGCCGTGATCTCTACTAGAGCGCGGAGGAGGACCAGGAGGTGTTGACGCATAGTTATTACTTTGAGAACCCGAAGAATAGTCATAGACAGCCGAGGAGCGAGAAGGAGGACTCGCAGAACGCCTAATTACGATCAAATGAGCAAAATAACAACACATTCGAAGACGCTCAACTCACCTAGTGTAACGTTCAGGTGTCATGGTTCTGTGAGTAGGATAATCTGAATAGCGAGGAGGTGTCACGGGCCTTCCGCGATCTCGATAGTCATAATCACTGGATAAACACAAATGAGGAATTATTAAAGACAATGGTGACAAGCGAAACTTACCGAGGCGGAGGGTAGTCATCGCGATACTTGGGGGGTGTATGAGAACGGCCCATCGGCGCAGCAGGAGGCGGAGCTTGCGGATAACTAGGATATTTTGATTCACGGCTGTAGCGGTCGTAGCGATCATAGGAGTAATGAGAAGGAGGCGCAGCACCACGGTAAGCAGGTTCAGCATAACGACGACCACCACCACTTCGGTGGTCAGGCAGCGGAGGCGGAGGGATATAGCGGTCGCGTTCTATAGGATAATCGTCGTACCGAGAGCGAGGCGGGGGTGGAGGATAGTAATCACGAGGAGGAGGCGAAAGAGGCCTGCGATAGTCACGGGGAGGATAGTCGTAGCGGGAAGCACGAGTGTCACGAGCATCACGGGAGGACATCCGAAGAGGACTCCGTGGCGGAGCAGGCAGATAATCTCGCGATGGGCGGTCTATACGGTCAATCAATGGAGCGTCATTACGACGAGAAGAGCTACTAGGAGGTCTGGACAAAGGTCGGATTTTGTAGCACAATTTTAAAGCTTGACGGCACTCACGGTCCCGGATGCAGGGGGCATTCCCTAAAAATCGAAACGGTGAACATTTTCAAGATTGGTGTGGAAATCGAAGCACATACCTAGCCCAGTGCCCCAATTGTCCGCATCTAAAACACGACAAGGGATCGTTGGCATACTTTGCAGTTCTACCTCCTCCACGAGAAAGCTCGACCCTGATTTTGTTTCCCATGAATGTACCTTCATGATATTTGCCAACACTCATTTCAGCAGCTTCACGGGTATCGAATTCCTGAGACATGGAGAATGAGAATTACACGGGGTTAAGAATGGGAAGCACACACGACAAAACCATATCCGACTCTAGGCAAGATAAGGGGGAGAAAAGGAGCGTCAAGGTCGGATACAGCAGCACAAAAAGGACGACGGACTTAAGTTCAACAGCCACCACATTCCCAACTGTCCCAAAACAATTTTGGAGATCTTCCGGTCTGGTATGTTCGGGAAGGCCACCAATATAAACTTTGTTCGGCTAGACAGACAGCAGAAAGTAAACACCCAAACGATTTGGCAAAATAATTTTGAAGATAAGACGTGGTTCTGAGGTCAAAACATCCCAGAGCGAACGAAGTAGGCAACACCAGAGCTTCCAAACAAGACAACTCGAAAGCAAAGCAGAACAAGAACCCGCTATATTGGCCTCGTTCGGTGATATTTGTGTGTCGTCAACTCCTTTCCCGTGTAAGCAGGGATGCTGGGGGTGTTGTTTTACCGTAAAACAAAGAAAAGACGACTAGAGTGGAGCAGAAGAGAAGACCTAAGCACCTTGACTTGCTTTTCACGAAGCACAGGAAGTTCGACATCTGGCTTTATAGGGATAGAAGCAGTGATACTGGAGGAGTAGTCTATGGGATTTGAATTCTCATTGTCCTGGGCAGATAATTTGTGATGGTCGTCGCTACCATTGACGGAGTCCAAGTTGCTACCGCCATTAATCTCTGTTGTCTGCTCTTCAGGTTCATGCCAGGTATTCTGTTGCTGATCACCATTTTCAGCAGAAGGTGAAGCAGACATCGGTGATGAAAGGAAGAAACAAGACTTTTTTTTCTGACTAAGCCGTTTGACAAACATTCTTGATTTCCGATTTTCGTCAAGTCCACTCTACATAGGATCGCAGATAGATATCCGTACATAAATCGTTCGTAGGCCATCAGTAATTATTCATCTTGGTATAGGTATCAAAGTCTGTATTCAAAATCCAACTCAAGCCAAGGTCCAAAAGCAACTCGCAATACCAATCAAGGCGACGCCCAGCATTCCCAGAACTTGGCTCTCACCAAGTAATGGAACTGCACCGTTCGATCCTGAATCAGATGAGCCGGAAGATCCAGAGCCAGAAGAGGCAGTGGCAATCCCAGAAGGCAAAGTAGGAGTAAATGTAGCGGAAGGGCTGGCCACGCATGAAGTTTCTGCAGCTACTGCAGCAACAGTTCCTGACGCTCCCAAGGGATTCACGGATCCGTTTCCAGCGAAGCTGCAATCTTCAGGCTGCATTCCGTTGAGCTGGTACCACTCGTTCATCGTAAACGAGAGCTTGATGGCTGAAAATATGGTCAGACATGATACTTACACCAACATATGACAAAAATATGATATCAAGACTTACTAGGGTCACAGCCAGAAAGCCGGCCGTACACTCCTGTAGTACCGTTTCCTCCAATATCGTCACAACTGGCTCCTGCCTGTCCAAGAAGGCCACAAGCAGTGTCAATAAGTGCTCCTACAATAGAGGAATAGTTGCTGGTCGAAGGTTTGAACGCGCAGCCGAAGGTGCTCTCTAAGCAGTCGCACGCAGCTTCATTCGGGGTGGAAGGCAAGGTAGTCGATGCAGCGAACGAGCTGTTTTGTCCAGGGCATGAAGGGTAGGTAGCCGGAGACGATCCTTGGGAAGGTGTGTTAGGAGGCGAAGTGACGTTACCATATTGAGCTTGGAGTCTTGAAAAGTCGTCTCCAGTCGTGACGGTAGTGCCATCGCTAGAGATATTAACCATGCCAAATTGACCCTGGGCGCTGGCAGCTGGAAAATAGGAGAAGGCGATGCCGCCAGACCATACATCGCTCATCTGAGAACTGAATAGTGATGCAACCTCAGTCCAGAGACGTGGAGGTGACGTGATACACCCGAATTCACTAAAGTATGCGGCGACGTTGTAACCAGCATAATCGCCTTCTACACCTGCGTAAGCGGCTTCAAAACTTGAATCTCCACACCATTCACTGGAGAAGCATAAGTAGAGAACCAAAATATGTTAATCAATACGCACTAGTTGTTTAGACCATAGAGATCGATCGAGGTAGATGAGGAATTGGAGTTGGAGGGATCACAGGACAGGAAGTTGGCAACTGGAACACGGAAAGTCGAGTCACCATCGATAGCAGCGTATCCAACAAGAGCCGACGAGGAAATGGAATTACTGAAGGGGCGAAGTGTAAGATGGCGGGAACGAAATGAATTTGAACGGAAATAACACACAGATAAGCTTTGATGTCGCGAGCTGCGGCCTTGAGGTAGGGTGCGACGTCGGTAGTATTTGATATGATAGCTTCGTTTCCAACATTGTAAGCCAACACATTGTCGTATTTGTTGAATGCGTTGATAGTCTCGAGATACTGGTCCAGAATATTGGTTGACCAAGATGGAGAATCACGGTCGATTGAGCCATTCAACGGTAGAGCAAGGTCGATGCTGTTAAGCCCAATTCAGCGATCAGAAACAAGAGAGTAAAAAGCGTTGGACGCACATTGTGTAGATTCCTGCTCCACTGAATGTACTCATACAAGAGTCATGGTTCAACGAAGAATTCACACTGTATACACGAATTGTATTGACCCCAAGTTTTTGAAGGAATGGCAAGTCCCTGGAGCACCCATCTGAATCAGCCAGAGGGTCAATGAATGTGGAAGGCTCCAGGAAACTATTGTCAGCGCCAGGAACCACAGCTCCTTGCTCTTGGTATGCTATGCCCTTTATGTAGAAACGTCCAGAACTCTGAAAGCGCTTGATGAGAAGGCTAAATCCTGGATAGCGCACATTATATGCTCACCGTGTAAAGGTATCGACCAGAACGTGTAACTTTATCAATGGCTGCGACATTGGTCAAGCAGAATACAGCCAGAAGCAAGATTAAGCAGAATGTCGTTGACTTCACCATTTCTTTCCAATCAACCTAAGTCGAGTTTTCGGGGAGAAAGAAGAAGGAAAGTGGCGAGACAAAGCCCGACAACCTTGTTAGAATTTTCTTCTAAATTAGCAATGTACATGAGGTCTCGGCAGTTTTTGACGCAAGGCACTGCTGTCCATCAAAAATGTCGTTGGGCGGTAATCTCTTTGCCGATCCCCCACAGGGTCTTAGACTCGCATAAACTTTTACAAGCTCTGTCTAAAGCTTTCTACTGGTTTCTATAAGTAAGCAGTAATTGATCCCCGTCAAGCACTGTACAGGCAAACCGCCGTTTGTCGTATGAACCAATCACAAAGGAAATCAAGCTTTCCAAGAAGTATTCTCGTTGCTTGTACAATGTTACAGCCAACTTTGGATAAACACATCGTTGTCTATCTACTTGGAGGCAAAAATCCTAATATCTACACTTCAGTTCTCTCCGACTGCAAATGTCACTCAAGTCAGTACCAAAGCTGGACACGGCTTAATGGGTCAACTACTCACGGTAATCATAGACAATACGGTTGTAGAGCTTCTCGCCGTTTGGTCCAGTGAGGAAAATGCGCCTTACATGGCGCCTCCCGCCGTTGACTTCCGCAATACCCCAAGTCTATGATCAAAACTTCTAATCAGAAAAATGAAGACGATAACGATACGCGAGACAGGAACCTGTTCAGTGTTCCATCCTTTCTTGCCCTCGTAAGCAAGATGGACGAGCACACATCCGTTTTCTAACGTATCCGAGCTCCAGCCTTCTTTCAGATATGGCTCCTGAACCTCTTCGAGCGATACCCTCTTGGACCTTGTCGTACAAGGGCCTCCGAAGAGTTTGATCTCCTTTGTTGCCTTGACCCAGTCCAAGACCTTTTCCTCTGGTTCAGCGGAATTTACTCCAGCGACAATCTGGACAAGCTTGAGGGTTTCCACGCCTGAATCATTCTTGGAATGTGTTATGGTGACGGTGATCGAGGCAGCGCCCATCGCTTTGCGGTTGATCCAGCTTACACCCTGGACCTTCAGCATGTCGTCGGTGGAGTCGCTCAACGATTTGTTCTACGCCAGAGATGGCTCAGTGATCTAAGGAATCCAGCGCGAACGAAACAGGGAACATACCATCTGGAATTTTCCGCTAAGGTTGAGAGTAGTCACATCTGCAGGGAGGGCCATTGTGAAGAAACAATAATGGAAAAGATATTTCGTTTGTTGCTTGCGATGAGCTGGTGCAGGAGATGCAGAAGATGAAAGTAGATGCGAAAACAGGACACAGAAATCAAGCTTTAAATACTCGACCTCCTCATCGCCATGCAGATGATACGAGATGTTTATCCGATCGGCACAGTCGATGGTTGCGTTTCGACTTGGCTCCGACGGCGAAGAGCGATTCTTGTCTTACGGCTGATCAAGTCCTACACATTTATTCACCGGAAGACCGGTAAATATCTTCTTCAAAAAAAGCCGATGTTGATAGATTCTAGACAACAATGTCTGAAGGTGCCCACTGGAAATTAAAGGTTGTATATCTGTTCGGATATCCTGGCTAATCTTCTCAAAGGAATAGACACTCACTTTGATTAGCCGTTTTACAGCTTATGATGTGATATTCATAATTATACTCATAGCCATTGCACTCCGGGAACTTCCAGAATTGGAGTTGCTTTTTTTTTTTTGCCAGCACGAGGAAGCACACTGCCTTTTGTGTGGGGCTTCAACCCACTAAACCCCGCGTTAGGACTTGTTAGAGTTTCCTTAGGCATTGTACCTTATTCCAGTCCTCATTACCATTGCTCGAAGAGGGCAGCTCGCGCATTGCGTTATTTGCGGCCTCAGTTGGAGTTGCTTCTTCATTCTGCTTGCGAACATAGATAAAATATTCAGCACCGTACGCTACCTCCACAATTATCATATACATCGACAATAATGGAATAGCCAGAAAATAGCAATGCCAGTAATATTTCCTTAAGCCTCATAGTCTAAGCGGAATTGTCGAGCACTAGCGGCTTCGCGTGAGCAACTAATGTCTCTACTACGAATATATTCCTTACCTGTCCGTTACCTGAATCTATAATCCGTCTGTGGCCTTATGCTGTATCCGGTACTGTATAAGGTAGCAATATACAGATTCTTTCGTGTTTACACGCGTTGTTGAACGTGCGCGTCCTAATCTCAAGCAAGTTGTTCAACGATGAGTCAACGAATTGGAAATATCGGGCCGTTAGCATATTTACGCCGTTTCTTACCACAACTAACCGGACTCAGCCTGAGTTGAGTACTACCGGTTTTCCTCTCACCACTTGATGGACAATATATCTGTATCATAGGGAGACTTTTGCCCTTCAATGTACTTCCCTACTTCCACGGCAAGACGACTTTCCACGGTCCCCTCTCTCCCTAATATTCCTCCAGAAATTATCCTCGGAATATGTCCAAGTCCACGTAAATCCCTCTTTTGCACACTCACAAGAAATGGAATATCTATTTGGCGTGTCAGAGTACGTTGGATAGTTTGATTTGGCTCAAGTTCAATTGCCGATGCTGGTTTCTGTTAGCCTTCAGCAGTCTTGGCTTTTCTTTCGCGTACACCGACGTCCATAATCGACCACGGAGAGAATAGAGAGGCTCATTGGTCTCCAGATGGATCTCGTATCGTGATTCAAGTTTGTGTCCTATTTGTTTCTCCGGCTCAGAAAACTGACTTGTCATTGCTACAGACAGCCGAATCGTATCTTGTTCTTATAACGGTCATATTTCGCCCAAATCAATCCACCTATCAAGCTTCTCTTCCAACAAATGCTCAAAGGAACTTCCTGGCTGGTCCCGGAGAAGCGTTCCCGCTGAACAGCGTGAGCTTACAGTTCGAAGGGGTGATACGAGTAGAAGGGACTCTGGTTAGGTGTGTACGCTTTACCAATAAAGAAAACCATCTGAAACCATTATAGCGTATCTCCGCGAAAGCAGTCTATCCTCTTTTCCACGAAAACTCCACCAGCGATTCAACGAATACCTTGGCCAACAGCTGAAGAAGAAGAAGAGGGAGATCGAGAGTTTGATGAAGAGGACTATGGATCTAGTCGGAGGAGAAAGCTTGACGAGTATGACCAGTGGATAATCAACGATAATGATTTCGGATGGTTGGTTGAGCCTGAAGGTACGCATCAATAATACTGAATATTTGCTCAATCATAATTTTCTCTCGTAGTGACTATCTCTCAAGTTCTACATGATCGTAGCACCGGCGTAGAAAGCTGGATTGCGTCAGATGGAAGAGCATACATCGTATACCTTAGCCGGAACGACGAAACTTCAATGGGAGAGCTATACAGCGGTATAAGCGGCACTCCAGATTTCAACGTGTCAGAAAACAATCAAGTTCGAACCGTCACCCAGCCTCTTGCAGAAGGGCAACGGAATGTATGGGTGGGAACATGTATACACAACTTTGAGACACCCCGCTGGGTGCAAAAACAAAGGCGTGTTGAACCGGATGAACAACACAACTCAGTTTACTTCGAACCAAGGCGTGCGGTTCGAATTGCCATCAATGCAAAATTCTCATTGATTGCAGTTGGTATGCTTGGGTGAGTATACGAGACTTTCTATTTGTATCTATGTGGCCTACTAGTGATTAATCTTCGTCAGAGGCGGTATCCAGTACACTACGTTCCCGGGCGACGAAGGTGCTTTACCGACTTCACAAAAAATAGAAATACACAACCCATTCAATCGACAGACGGGTTCTGTGTGCTCAATGGAATGGAGCTCGGATGGATACGTACTAGCTGTTGGCTGGCAGCATGGTTGGGGATTGTTTAGTGTTGGTGGAAGATGTTTAATTTCTGGTTTTGGTGTGGAGGATGTCGACCAACAAAAGTCTGTTACGTGTTTCTGAGAATTTGAGGCGTGGTCTGATTCACAGATAACCCACGAAACAGATTCCAAGATGCTTTCATGAATGGCATATCAAATCTTGTGAGTACGATCTCCATTACCCGGACATCAATGCAACTGAACGAAAATAGTTCTGGGCTCCCGGAAATTTCGAGTTGATTGTGCTTGCTCAAACTTCATCGAAAAGTACGTCGGCATTTATATGTTGTGATCAATGAAATCCTCACCTTCAAACCAGCTATCGATGGCCAAGTATACGTCCTCCCTTTTGCCAAAAGTGCTACGACTGGCCAACACTCTCCCGTGCGTGAATCTATACGAACCTTTTGTTTCTCAAAACAAATTCTCTCATTCGCAGGACAATACTCGGTATGCCTTCTTACAACTTGAAGACCGTGCTCTGGTATACCGCGGTGCGGACCAACCCGATATAAGCATCATCAACCCGGAATCAGACGTCTGGCAGCATATCAAGGTAATGGTGCTTGTCCAAAAAACGAGCAATTTGTTCTGATGATTCTACTCCCTTAGGTCCCTCAGAGCTACCTCGCAACAAATTGGCCTATACGATACTCCTCTTTGAGCTCCGATGGGCGCTTGATTGCGATTGCTGGTCGGCGAGGTCTTGTTCATTATAGTGCAAGCTCAGGTAGATGGAAGCTCTTCGCTGATCCGGTGCAAGAGCAGGCGTTTTCCGTCCAAGGAGGGTTGCTTTGGTTTCATCATGTATTGATTGCAGCAGTGGAGGTATCGAAAACACACCAGGTATGGTGATTAGTTCTTCAGCTTTGTCGCTGGAACGCTTAAGTTGATCGTTGTTCCGTTTGTTGTTCCGTTCAGATTAGGCTCTATTCGCGAGACCTAGAATTGAGCAACCAAAACGTTTTACACCGCGAAGTTATGTCCTCCCCGGTCATCATACTCTCCTTGGTGGATAATTCACTCCTTGTTTACTGCTCCGATAACACCCTTTTCCATTTCTTGATCATCCCCACTGCCGATACCATTAAGCTCCACCTTTGTGGAAGTATCACCTTCAATGGAGTCATCGCAACACCTAGCGCGGTGAGGATGCTGAGCTGGATGATACCGAGCGCGCAAAAGCGTATGCTCAGAGCTTTTGTCCAACCGCAAAAGTTTATCTGAAATCGTCTTTTCTAGAGATTGGAGATCCTGTCAATGATCTGGCTGTTGCAACAGTGTTAATGGTTGTTGGAGGCCAACTTGTTCTGTTGCGACCCAGAAAGGTGAGGACAAATTGTATGCGAAAGCCCTCCAAAACTAATGAAGGTTCGCAGTCTGCAAATCAAGAAGTCAAGTATGACATGCAAATATTTGCAGATCGTATTGAGTTTTGTTGGATCCATCTTCGAGGTATCGCCGCACTGGAAAATTCGCTATGGGCTTTCGACGGTAAAGGTATTCGGGTGTGGTTGAATGCTTTGGCTATCGAGGCTCCTGCAATGCAGGATCAGAATGAGATACCAGAAAGTGTGAAGGAGAGTGTCAACATCCCACTCGAATTTTATCCATTGTGTATGTTTTTGTGTATCATCTGGATTCTTCGTCGGACGTTGATTCCTGCTGTAGCGGTTCTCATGGATAAAGGAATTATCATCGGCGCTGAACATGAAGTCGCTGCTCGGTCAAATCTTCCTTTTGTTATGTTTCGGCATGCGACAAGTGTGGGTGATTCCGCGAAGTCTGCGTCTCACTTCTCATCCAACCTGTTCTAGTCACATCTGTTTCTACACCACATCCTTCGATCGCATTTGGAAGCCTCCCAAGTTGAGGAAGCGGTCGTCTTTGCTTCCCATTATCAAAACCTTGTGTACTTTGCACATGCACTCGAGATATTGCTACACGATGTCGTGGAACATGAGGCAGACTCGGAAATAGATAATGAGTCCGATAGGCAAGAAGTTCTTGCAACAGTCGTCGAATTTCTAGACCATTTCGACGCAGCGTTGGATGTTGTGGTTGGATGTGCGCGCAAGACTGAAATGACTCGTTGGAGACGGTTATTTGACGTTGTTGGAAACCCCAAAAGCCTATTCGAGGTACGTGTATTTTTGTGTGTCGCTAGATCAGCTAATCAAGTTCTCTCAGACTTGTCTTTCGTCTCATCGACTGAAAACAGCAGGCTCGTATCTACTGGTCTTGCATAATCTAGAGCAACTAGACGAGAAGAACGTGGATGCAATCCGGCTTTTGAAGAGTGCCATGGAAGAGAAAGATTGGCAATTATGTCGAGAGTTACTGCGATTTCTGCGGTCCATTGATGATTCCGGTGCCGCTCTTCGAGATGCACTTGTGCAGACTAGCCTTGTGGTGGGCACTCAATAGGATTTTCTACCTACGGCTATGATGGACAAGCATCTACTTCACAGTATTCTACAGATACCTATTCTATGCATGCTGTATTGTTCCAGACATGTAGATTTGCAAGCTCAGATCACGTTCAACTTGTCACCTCTCTTTTGCTTCCAACATGTCGTCAAAGTCAAAGGTATGTATGAGCCTGAATGTTGCCGTCAAAACTTTGTGTGACTTTCTTTGGCGATAGTCTATCAGCTTGACCCCAGAAGGCGCCGTATGCATTTCATATTCAGATCTCAGTTCTTCACCGTTGGAGTTGGAAGCTTCAATCGGTATCTGTGATTAGAGCCCTCATCATGCGTAGCCTTCTTAACGTTCCAGTGCTAAACAGAGAAAGCCTTTGGATCAGATTCAAGATCACTGGGTATCATTGTTGTTACTGGGCTTCCGCCAGTATATGCTGAGCTGCGTCAACGCCTCCTCAAGCTAGCGTACAAGTTTAGCAAACTCGATGAGACCGTGCGAGAGAGATACACGGACGCGTCGAGTCGATATAGGTGTGTACCAGCTAGTTTGTTACAAGGATCGGAGCTTGATCCTTCCCGTTCATAGCTTTGGGTGGTCTCATGGCAAGGTGCTTCGGGCTCGATGAACTCTAGAAGATCTAAATTGACAGTATACCAGGAACTCATGAATAGAAAGCCAGGTGAGCTCCCTTCTTGTCCTTGTATCTCATAATGCTAAGAACTCCGCCATTGTACAGATTTTCTGAAAGGATCATTCTACGCCAATCCCGTTTTGGATTCGCCGTCTGTTTCAGAAGCGTACAAAGCTACATACCCTGAATACTATGGAACTAACATCTGTAAGAAAACCTGGTAACACTACGCCGCCTTCGGTTTTCACGACGTTGGTCTAGGGCCGGACCCTAACGAGCCAGGCGTGGAAGGATTCGAGCAAGCATTCAAGGATCTTGGCCAGTGCGTTCAGATCATCGATGCTTCCCCGAATATTCCAAACTCTTTTTCAGGTTTGTGTTCAAGATTGGCCTTGAACTTGCAGCAGCATGCCAACCCTTTGGTAATATGTTAGCTTTCCTTGACGAACGTTCAGAAGACTGAGGCACAAATTCAGCGTTAAGACAGCTCTCAGATTCAAACATATCATTACCGGTCCTAATCAACACCTCTCAGACTACAAAGGCACGGCTCCTTCACTATTTCCCACCTTCGGACGATGCCACTTTGTTGCATACGGAAGATGAACCCGTTGATAGTTGGTGTGGTTTTCATCTAGACCATTCCTTACTAACTGGATTGTGCTCTGTAAGATTCATTATCTCTAGGCTAGTATGACCAGGCTAACGTTCACTCAGGCCATGTTTCTTCAAGAAAAAGATCCCGGGACTGAGCCAGATGTGGTTTCCCCGCCGTCATCTTCGTCTGGATTATACATACGAACTCGGGGAGGTGATCTGACAAAAGTAACTATCCCTGTCGATTGTCTGGCTTTTCAGGTTGGGTTCATCTATGGATTCCTCCTTCGAGATCTGACGCTGCCGTCTCTTAGACAGGAGAAGCTTTAGAAATTGCTACCGGCGGAAAGCTTCGTGCCACTCCTCATTGTGTAAGGGTAGGCACGTCCCCTAGCTCCAGCAAGACATCAAGAGAAACTTTTGCACTCTTCATGCAGCCCAATATCGACCAGGAGCTATCCCCTAACATCACGTTTGGACAATTCAGCCAACGCGTTTTCGACGAGCATTACAATGCGTAAGCGGTGTCGAAATGCCATTCCGAATATCTTTCTTATGAGAGGATTAGAAGACCCACGAGGATTACATGAGCACTCCAGAGTTATCGCTAACGAGGATGTCAGTCTGAGGCTGCACTGATAAATGTCTAGAATTTCATAAACGGCATATTTGTATCGTCTAACTATGAATAAAATATTGGTAGTTAAGGATATATATTGCACCCTTTCATCGTCCACTTCATCATCTCTTGTGTAACTCCTGGTAGCAGAGAAGTAAATATTTTAAAATACAAGGTTTCAATAAGTACGAAGATATGTCTGCGGGATCTGGTTGCCCTATCGTAAGTCAGCAGAGGTGTCGAGATCGTTTTGGTTAGAGATGGCCTGCATCATCCTCGGTATGTACAGCAACTGCCGGAAGATAAGCTTTTTTTTCAGTTGGGGAAAAGAAACGCGGAATACGCACCTTATCAAGTAAGGAATCATTGACACAAACAGGCATACAAAAGCAGCCCAGGTGAGGAACAATCCAGGACCTAACGAGACATAGATACCTATGGGTGTAGGATCTGTCCCTATGATGATAGTACTGACACCGCTCGATTTCTTGATAATAACAGTCCATATTGTGGCTCCTACGAGGACGAACAGACTGCCGATGGCTGAGAACACGGCTGAAAGAAAGAAAGTAAGACTGTGTTTGGCGACACCACTACGAAAACACTGTGAGCAGAGGATTAAATGAAAAAAAAAAAACACGATAAACTCACCTGAAGAAGGATATGGCAGCCAGTATAGTTCCCAGTAGTATGAGCCAATACGCTGCCTTTGTTGACTGCCCCAGATAGTTCGAGTCACGAAAAGAGCCACCAGTTATGACGGAGGAAGTGATGATTGAGTAATTCGCGGCCATGTCGCCGACAACGTAGTCGTATGGTTTGTATGGATATCCAACAGTCTCGTTGGAGCAGATTCCAGCAGAGTCGTTGACATATCCGCAATGCGAGTAGAGTCCAAAATCGTAGAACTGCCGTAGTCCTTGAGCTTCGAGTAATGGGGCCGATGGATTGGAGGTGTACAAGTCATCGATTGGATCGAAAAGGGCTTGGTGTAAGGCATCCCTGTCGATGTTTGAGAGGAAGAAGATGAGAGAGAAGAGCAAGCCGCACCCGTATTGCGATACATTCATTCTAGCCTGGACAACGGGATCATTCAACCGGGATCAAAACAACACACGGGCGCAAAAAATTACCATGTAAATCCCTCGAGGCACAGTAGACGTATTGATTTGGCCAATCTAAGAACAACATTCGGGATAAGATACTGTTCATCTGCAGAAGACGCCGGCTAACATGCGTGAAAATCAAGAGAACCATAGCGGCAAAACTGTAAGTACGATGAATGTGTCAAAAGACAGCCGATGACAAAAGTATAGATGATACTTACGATAGAAAAGAGGCGAATCCGATACATAGTTCGCCGCGCATCGTGAATGAGGAAGAGAGAAAAAAAGGGCGGATGGCCAGCAAGCAGCCAACGCTTAAAGTTGCGAAATAAATTGAAAATGCAACTTCAACGTGGTGCTGATCCGGACGGCAATTTCCGGAGTCACGGTCTCAACCGGTCCCGCCAAAATGCATTGAACCCTAGCTTAGCCTGAGTTCGCCTTTCATGGCAAATTTACAGCCAGTTCTGCACTCACCTGTGGCTGCTCAAGCAATCGACACCTCGTCAGAGTCCTTGAGTCTTTCTACATCAGTAATTGAAGAACGACCTCAATCACCACTTAGTCCTAATCGCCATGTCAGGCGCCTTTCGAATGTGGTAGAGAAGACAGTAGACAAGCTAGGAAGAAGTTTGAGTGGAAGGACGTCTCCAGGACACAGACGCGTATTCAGTATTAGCCGGAAAGGGAAGGGCAAACAGAAATCAGTTAGTGAAGGTAAAAATTACCTACTGGGGTAATATTAGCCAAATGTATCACTAATTTTGATTGTAGACGGTTTGTTCTCTTCTACTTCTTCAAATACTCCTTTACCTTCTAGACCAACTTCACCTATGGCGGCGTCGCCCAAGTCTCGTTCTCTGATACCGCCTCATGACGATTCTCCATTTATTACTCCTCCATCTCCTCCGCTTTCACCAATTAGACCCCCATTGAACTGGCAGGGTGATGCTTCGGTATGTAATTACACCTCTATTCATCGCACAGCTTTAGCCACAATTCCATTGTATCACTATAGATGCGTGTTGGGACCCAAACACTCATTCAGGCGCTACAAGCCCTACCATGGGCTTCCGACCAAGACCACGAAGACGATATTGCAAACCACGATCCTTCAGCCCTTACACCTGTAACTGACGAGGAAGAAGAGAGTGACGAGGAAATAGCTGCTCCTCGTGCGTGTTATCTTACGTGTCACGGCCGCGTTGCAATGTCTGATATGTTATCAAGATATGGCTTCTTCGATACACACCATATATAGGCCCGTGGCCCGCTCGCGGAGAATGAGTCTTACCAGCCGGTCGCCGTTGCCTGTGCCTCCACTGACTCCGATTGAATACTCGTCCGATGAGATTGTACAGTCCGATGAAGAGCCGGACGCAGATGATTTTGAAGAAACGACACCAAGGGCACCGGAAACCGCAGAACCCCCACATCTTCAGCTCAGAAGCGTGTCCTACATGACGCAGAGACAGCTTAGCTCAAGCAAACTTCCTGATGCGGTCGCCATGAGTCGGTCAACTCGTTCTGGAAGTATGGCAACTGTGAGGCTGCAGCGGAGAACAAAGCTTGCTGAAAAGTTACGGGATATCTTCGAATTGGATGGTATCGAGGAAGTACGCGCAGGTGCGATAGATACTCTGTTTATCTTTCATCACATACTAATGCCCTTTCACAGAACTACCATGTTGGCTTTTACGATCCGTCTGTGAGCCAGTCTGTTCTATTCATCTCACGTTTCTCTTCAATTCCTTCGTTTTCAAGTATTGCAGGGATATATGTATCTCACGAACAGCTTTCTATGCTTTTTTGCGCATATGCCTTCCCGAGAGGTTCGAGTGCACTGCTTCTGATCTGCTCACAGATTCTTATCCTTGTTGTACAGGATCAAGTGCTCAAGTCAGCCTCACTCAATAAGAAAGCGCAGCGCACCAAACGTTGGGTTCGACATTGGTTTGTGTTGAAGAATGATGCGCTGAGCTGGTATCAGTCGTCTTCAGTTAGTTCCTGCCATCTTTACATTGTCCACATCTTCACGATGAATATACCAGGATCCGTATTTTCCCCATGGCATACTTGACCTCCGCTATGCCATATCGTGCGAGCCTACAGGAGAACGTGGGTTTCGTGTTCGGACAAACCAGAAGTCAATAGTGCTTTCTGCGGATTCTGTTCCTAGTCGGGACGAATGGGTCAAAGCTGTTAGGAAAGTCATTTTCAAAGCACAGAATATGGGCGATAGCGTCAAAGTTAGTTTGTTACTAAGCATATTCTCTATGCCTTAACGCTCTTCTTTAGATTGCTATACCTTATTCTGCCATCCTCGACGTTGACAAGTCGTCTGCCTTGGACTTTAGCGAGACCATCGAGGTCAAGGTGTATGACAAGGAAGCACAAGAGCTTTCCATTGATTCATTCTTCTTCGCCTATTTCCGTGACCTGTCTGCTGCTCTTGACCAGATCCGTGATGCTGTTCGTTGTCGACGTACTGAGGGCGAAACAACACACTCTGTCCTCGACACAACGGCTACTCGGAATATTCCAGTACCTTCTGGATCAAGTATGCCTGCTTCTATCCCCAGCTCAAGCTCCTTGTTCAAGATACCATCTATCCTTCGCCCTTTCTCTGAATCGCGGATTACTTCTCCTGACCCCACTTCCAGCGTAGAACCTCAGCACGAAGAGTTCACACATATCACGAAACGCGCCCATTCGTCCTCATTCATACCGATTATGACTACATTATCACCTACATCTACTGAGGATACGGAAGGCGACTCCCTCAACACTCCCATTGCTTCCACTATCATTATAGACTCGAGCCATACATATCCTCCCTCAACTTCAAGTTCTCCTGTTGCCTCTACACATCTATCCATACCTCAGAGACCCGGTACGAGTAGTAGTGCATTAAGCTCTAGTGGAAGCTCATGGTCTATGAATGTACCACATTGGCTCCGAAGTAGGAGCTTGTTCGGTGGTGTCATAGACACACTCCCTGTTATTCCCCCAGGAGGCAAAGTCAAAGAAATGTACACCTCTACCGCTGCAAGTACCCTTTCTGCAGCAAGCAGGGTGGGTGGTGGCGCAGATCTGACCTATAGCATCCTCGAAACACCTGATGCACCAGTCGACAATGATATTGCAGAGAAATTCCGGAATTATTTTGCTTATGATGAACGAGAGACTCTCTTAGGACGTGAGTACGAAAACGTGTTCCAAATCACACTGACTGAGATGCGTGCAGACTTTCCGGGATACCTATACCGCCTACTTCCGGTTTATGGTCGGCTGTACATATCTCTCAATCACTTCTGCTTCAAGTCTTCTGGGCCATTAACGTCTCGAACAAGGGTAGGAACTTTTCTCATGCTCGTGTAATGACCGAATATTGATGTATACCTAGATGGCGCTTCCCCTCCGTGACATTCTCTCAGTAGAGAAGTCGAAAGCCACTCGATTTGGACAGCATGGTCTGATTGTCATCGTCAAAGGACACGAAGAGTTGTTTTTCGAATTTAGCGCCGAAGATAAGAGAGATGTGTTTGTACGCTTGATTGAACGCCAAATCGACGATGTCAGACGTAGATTAGAGGAGGGCGATACCTCAATCCCGACGCCTGGGCAGCGCGATGCTCTCGTCTTGGAAGAACTCGATGTACATTCATATTCTCCGACCATCGAAACATTTGACCAACGTCTTTCCGTACCCGAGAACTTAACGGACTCTCTATCAGCACCGATGTTCAGCTCGTCTACGTTCTTGACGTTCAAGCCTCAGAAGAGTTTGCATTTCACGTTCCTAACTATCGGTTCGAGAGGAGATGTGCAACCGTACATTGCTCTAGCCAAGGGCTTGCAAGCAGATGGTCACAAGGTCCGAATTGCAACACATAAAGAGTTCAAGGAGTGGATCGAAGCGGTGTGTATATCTTGTGTTAGTGTGAGCATGTTACTGACATTCATGCAGCATGATATTGAATACGGTTACGTTGGTGGAGACCCTGCGGAGCTTATGCGTATATGTGTAGAGAATGGCATGTTCACTGTCTCCTTCTTGAAGGAGGGTCTTCAGAAGGTACTTCTTACGTTCCGCATTCGTATCGTCGGCCATTGATTCTTGAGCAGTTTCGAGGCTGGTTGGATGATCTTCTGAAAACTTCTTGGGAAGCTTGTCAGGGAACAGACGTTTTGGTGGAGAGTCCCAGTGCTATGGGAGGCTATCATATAGCTGAGGCACTAGCGATACCTTACTTCAGGGCATTTACCATGACATGGACTCGAACGCGGTAAGCGTTCATGCATCATTCATTACCATATTGTGGTGCTCACAACATGGCTTGGTCAGTGCTTATCCTCACGCATTCGCTGTCCCGGAGCGTAAGGTATGTACTAAGTATACTTTCAGGGCCTGTTAGAAAGTAATCCCGTTGTTTTTCAGATGGGTGGTAGTTATAATTACATGGTGAACATCACTAATGCTAGTTGCCTGGAACCATTTCTCATTTCTCTGTACAGTCCTATGTCATGTTCGATCAAGTCTTCTGGCACGCCATTTCTGGACAAATCAACAGGTGGCGAAGAAATATTCTACATATCGAGAGTACCAGTCTCGACAAGATGGAACCACATAAGATTCCGTTTCTGTATAATTTCAGTCCAAGTGTAGTACCTCCGCCCCTGGATTGGCCTGAATGGATACGGGTAACAGGTTCGTTAATCACGTCTCGCGCTGTATCGTGAATTTGACATTTACTGATTTCAGGTTACTGGTTCCTCAACGATGCCGACGTCGGTTCTAAGAAATGGACCCCTCCAGAGTCTCTTTCCAAGTTTATCGACTCTGCACATTTAGCTCGCAAGAAAGTGGTTTATATCGGTTTTGGGAGCATCGTCGTCTCCGATCCCATAGCCATGACGAAATGTGTAATCGAAGCTGTCGTGCGAAGTGGTGTTTATGCCATCCTTTCGAAGGGATGGTCAGATCGATTGCAAGTTAAATCTGGAGATGCTGGGGAAGTGGAAGAACCCCTACCTCCCCAGATATATCCTATCAGCGCTATTCCTCATGATTGGCTATTCCAGCGGATTGATGCTGCTTGCCATCATGGAGGTGCAGGTACTACCGGAGCTAGTCTTCGAGGTGAGAAGCTATCCTATTGTCCCACTATTCTTCCTCATAATCTTGTCATTAGCTGGGATACCGACGATTGTCAAACCGTTCTTTGGTGACCAATATTTTTGGGCAGATAGAGTCGAAGCACTCGGAGTTGGCTCAGGTGTCAGAAGACTCACAGTCCATTCGCTTACGGACGCGCTACGTGTCGCTACGACAGACCCTAAACAGATATCTCGCGCGAAAACGCTGGGAGAGCAGATACGCAAGGTACGTTTCAAACATCTACATTATACTTCATACTCTAACCTCCGTGCGTGCAGGAAAGTGGCGTAGAAACAGCCATTGAGTCCATTTACCGTGACCTAGACTACGCACGGTCATTAATAAAGCGACAAATCGATGTTGACGGCGATGGCGGGGATACTGATATTGAAAACTCAACTATTCGAGAACAACAACCTTACAGTGCAGAACCTACCTCCGGCTACAACTCTAATGGATCCGTCCACGGTGCTCCCAGCGACTGGAGTGTCATTTCCGAGCGAGGAGATACTAGTCGAAGGTCGTCTGTGAGCTCAACATTCGGCGGAACCTCCGATGATCGACCCAGCAAGCGTTCCAGCATCGCGGCAGCCATGCTTTCAGTGATACCTAATCCCTTCACACCCGGTTCCCCTCGTAAACGGACTATATCTACTCATTCACAATCTTAATCATCTTATGTTGGTTGGTTCTGTCATGTGTCCTGTGTATTACCCTGTACCCCATTTTTACTCATCTCATTCACTATCCACTAAATCCGTGTAGACAACCAATTCATTCTTAATGCATAGAGGAGTCTTGTTCATAATAGACTGGTGTTTATGAATAATTTGTACTGGAAAATTTAATATCTCGAAAAATGAGGGGTGTACTGCATGAGAGATTTTTGCACGGAGAAACTACTGATACACATGAACGGGCGAATGCAGGCAGAGCAAAAAAAACTGTTGGTACACGATAAATGAGAGCTTTGCAACCAATATAAATAAGAACGATTTCAAAATATCGTGATCAGTCCTTCGATGTGGAAAAGCAGCATTTCAACCTAGCCCAGGCGCCATTTGAGGCCTTGGGAATAGTTTTGTCCTCCTCAGAAGTTGGATTGACATTAAATTGTGCAAGTTCGCCTCCCAGAGTCATGGTTTGAAGACGCGATTCACGAAGGAGGCTGAGAATCAAGGACACGCCTTCTCGCGACTATGTCATAGTTGTCAGCTGGATAACGAAAGAAAAAAAAACGGACGACATACACGTTGGACATGAGCTTTAAATCTATTCAAGCCGTGACTCTCAATCCGCTTCGTCAGTCCCCACCCGAAGCCGGATAGCACTCTGGCTTCGGTAGTTTGTGCAGTTTGTCTAACAGAATGAGTCGAGAAAACAAAATTAAGGAGGTATCGTACATACCCGTCCTCAGTCTGTCTTATAAACACGGACTCTTCCATTTTCATGACCTTCGTAAATTCCAAGTTCTTGGTTGTACACCGAAGTGTTTTACCCAATGGGTCGACCTCACTTTCTTCCAACACCCACGATTCCGCTCTGGATATGATCCCTTTTGGTGCCCATCGTGGCAGCGAACCTCGCTTTAAAATCAGGCGCGTTGTCTGCAAAGTTCCTGCAGGTGTAACAATGCGCGAAATTACGTCGCATGAGATGATATGGGAGGCATATGGATTTGGGTAACGTAGGAAATAAGCCAAAGATACTATAGACCAGGGATCGCTGTATGGGTGGTTATTGGAAAATGACAGTGTTATAAGCTCAGTATACGAACTCGTAAAAGAAAGATTGGGAGTGATACTTCATGGTAACAACGACCCCGGTATATTGGATTAGAAGTTCAGCAGGCCAGTGCAATCAAAGAGGTTGATACGATGGTAGAGTAAAATGAAAGGGAAGGCCAAGGAAGAGAGACTAAGATGGAGAGTCTAGAACATAGTTACGTCAACTTACATTACGTAAGCTATAACTTTATGCCGGCCGAAATATGACTAGTCAATCTTTAGTCAAAGCCCTAATCTTCCATGACCCGACTCACTAACCAAACTTCGTTGAATTGGGTTACTGTAAGTAGCAGGCAAACTATGTAAGCGCTCTTTGGGAATCAATGATAAGTATCATCTTGAACAATATCCTGCTCTACGATCACTCGTAGACCGTCATGAGCAGGCCGAATCCAGACAGGTTCACCAGACCCAATCAGTTGTAAACCTTTTTGCTCGTACTCGGTGAGCGCTTTCTCATCGGTTACTCTTGCACCACCAACACCCTCGGTGATTGTCACATATTCTTCGTGACTTACAATATGAGAGAAGCCAAGGAGATACGTCCGTGTAGCAGAGATTTCCCTCGCTGTAGCGATAGATTGCTCTAATCCGAAATGAGAAGTATGTAACCGAAGGCCCAGACAGTCCAGGATGCATAGCGGGATAGGAGCTCCCCGCCGTTGCGTTGCACCACGGATGATTGTCCAGGCGTCTTCAGGGATATACGAAACATCTGATAGATAGACGACTTCGTCTTGTATCTTGAATCCGAAGCAGAGATATGGCTGGATGACTTCATCAGTCTTCTTTTCAAGATATCCCGCTCCGTTCACAGACAGCAGGCGCAATGCCTGTTCTAGAGGTTCTGAAGGAGTGATGGGAGTAGCTGAACCGCCAGTCAACCCTCTTGGTGTAGGCAAGTAAGCAGGAGGAGGAGTCGGTGAAAAGATGCGACCATGATGAACTATGGTTTCCTTTTGAGCAATATCACAAAAGAATTTCAGTAGTCTTACCTGAAAACGGCGTTATCCAGACTCCGGTATCGTTGATCTCGAATGGGACTTTGTCGTCAATGATGTGCCATACGAAGTCGGGAACCTGTTCATTACGCTGTGATCAGAGGGATTTGGACACATAGCGATATATGCTCACATCTCCACCTCCTGATGCGAACTCCTTCGACACAAGATATGGAAAAGACCGTTGTACTTCTGCGAAGGTTGCTTGGGAAACATAAACGTCGATATGAGGTTGTATACTCTTCCCGAGCGTCCATCCTAAGAACATTGTATGTTCATCTGGGATTCAGGATAGTCTAAACACACCTCTTAGGTCGTCAAGACCGTTCATCGCTGTATAATCATGCTTTAGTACGATGTTGCGCGATCAAGTTGAAGATAGTTAACCATCGGCGTGCGCATGCGTGATTAGTAAAGCGTCAATCTTTCTTAACCCATACTAAATTCAAGCATTAATTTTTGCCATCGTAGCAACGATAATTCACTGACGCTCACCTTTGGAAACCACTCTATGGCAGCAGCCTGGAACGTTTTCCCCGCATCAATGACAATCGTCCTGGATGAAATCTGAATGCATACTATTGCAAAAGAAAAAAACATCTCGCTCACACTTACACATCGCGTCCATCTTGAGACTTCGTTCTTACCACTGCTGAGGTATTCCTTCGTATGTTTTTCTTTCCATCTGGAGTCAGAGTCGAAAGACACGTCCGGCAGGGTGGTTTGCTGGTCGAATCGTTGGGATCGTATGGAGGCCGGGTCAGACAGTCTACGTGAGGGATACTTGACGAGGTTCCTGTTCCGAGAAAAATGAATTCCATCGGAGAGGTAGTCATAATCAACAGTCAATAAAGAGGAACGCCGGCTTATGCCGGAGAGTTTTCAAGCAGATTCTAGAGCCCCATGTCGAAGCACTTTACCTAGCAAACTGATGGGCATTTATTAAGACATGCTAGCACTTGTCTACAACATGTCTCAAGTTGCCTGCATTCAAGTTCGGAAAGGAGGGACTGGAGAAATAATTGCACCCGGCTCTCCGACTCGCTTTAAAATGATTCCCTTTCACAATCCACTGCCATGTACAGTAGAATTTTTTTTTTTTGGAGAAATGTATCATATCTTATGTATATCACATTGCATCTTAGATTGTACATGTTCACTTCGTGAATACTATACAGAGAAATTCATGAATCGAAACGTTCCCCATAGAAAGACACTCACTTGAAACAACATCTTCATCTTGCACGGCATGTGTAAGGCTCACCTTCTGCGCATGCGGTGAAAACTTGCTTGATTTTCCCCTGCAAGTGGACGCGTTAAATCGAGAGAATAGTAAAACGGGACCGAGAACACTGACCAAACCAGAGCGTATCGGAAGTTTGGTGCTAGAGATCTGTGAATTGAATTACAGACCGTCTCAATAGTCGAACCCTTGCGAAGACAGACAGGATCGTCCAAGTCTGGGTGAGCTCCTCTTTTCTTAGTGTATATCTTGACCATCGAAAGTTCTTCCCATATTCTGGACACCAGATATTCCAGACTGATACAACCAAATAGATATCCTATGTCAAAGAGCTCGGATTCTTAGGTGGCGAGGAAAGGATTACTCACTTTAAACCCATCTCGCAGCTAATCACTAGACTTTGCGGAGAGCGAGCGATCTTATCTACCTGTTCGAGACTGATGGAGTCGATTTTGTTGTAAACATCTAAGCGAGGTTAGGGAAGAATAGCCGACTGAAGAAGACGGCACGACGAACAAATACAGGGGATGTATTTCCGGTTTCCTACAGACCGTATGAATCAAGTCAAGTCCTGCTAGCCAAGTTAGAGAGCGTACCGATAAGAACATCAATGAACTCATCTGTGGTAATCTGATTATGAATATCAGGATATATTACAGGCAATCCGCGCGAAAGGTTTTTTGAAGCTCACATCTTCACGAATCATAACATCGCAGTTATGGAGTTTATCTAAAGTTGATAAGAAGAGAGTAGATTGAAAGGAGTAAGTTACTTTACGAACATCCAGCAAGAATCGTCCGGATCGTTTTTTCATCCGTCTTCGTCAGCTTGACTGTTGAATTAAACTGGGCCCCATTTAACACCTACAGAATACTAATATCATGTATGCTGCATACCGTGATCTATAATTGCGAGTCAGTCGATTGCATCAACAGAATTGAAAGCAACTCACTCCGCCAGTAGTCCTTTTCTTAAACACCACATCAGGTTTACTCTTGTTCAAACGGATTCCAACTGCGTCGAGTTCGTGCTCGAGCAGCCGTCTTTGCTCGTCTGATTTAGTGGCGTCCAGCATTATGAGGATCACATCTGCAGTTTTAGCGGCTTTTGTAATTGTTATAGGCGAAGACCATCAATGTATAAAGTTTAGTGGTCCTCACTGGATACGACTTGTCTACCTCTCCCACGACCTGCGAGACCTTTGAACGCATGGATGAAACGAGATAAGCTTAACACGCACCTTGACTGGCACCCTCTACAATCCCAGGTAAATCTAAAAGCTGTATTCTTGCGCCCTTGTATTCAAGTACTCCAGGAATAGCCTTTGTTGCTCTTGATCAGCACTCGTCTGGGAATGTGTAACGCAAACCTAACAGTGAGTGTGGTGAATTCATACGCTGCCGCTTCCGATTGTGTGTGGGTCAATTTGCTAAGTAAGGTGGACTGAGGATCGGTTTAGAGAGAAACATCTTATCTATAGAGGTAGTAAATTAACCTTTCCGACAGATGGAAATCCGATTAGAGCTACTCTAGCATCACCGCTGGAGGGATTTAGAAGGTTATGAAAGAGTAGCAGTCATCTTCTGCAGAGGAACTTGCCTCTTCTGAACGTCGAATCCTGCATCATTATTAGCAAGGTCGTTATCGAGAAAGGATATCCAACACCCACCAGTACCAGCGGGTCCCGATTTCGTTGTCGGTTCTAATAGTTGTTGTCGATAGCGTGCCAACTTGGCTTTTAAAAGACCCAGATGATACTCCGTCGCCTATACTTGAATATTTCCTTGTTGACAAGAGAACATCGGAGGGTGCGTTCAATCGTTCTAACCTTGTTCTTCTGGGTCCTCGCCATCTCCTCTTCTATCTCTTTGATCTGGAAAAAGTTGAGTATAAGCATTTTGTACAATAATTAACAGTACCTTCTCTACGACGCCCATGGTGAATGTGATATGTTTCGGTTTGAGATCTGAAGTAAGTAAGTGGAGGTCAAGTTCTTCGGAAAAGTTGCGTCAGACCAACCACGTGGGTGAGCTGGTATCTGCTTTTCATCTTCCACGATGAGAAGGCATACGCCGACATTGTACCCTCATCCAGAGCAGGATGTCGGTGAAGATCAGGATACAGAATGGCCAGTCTCTCTCTCTCAATCCAGGAACTCTCACGTCTCCCCTACACTTTCATCGACCAGTACTCTAAGTTCTCGAATGAAGTCGCGAACAAAACGTTCTTCCTTTCCATCTAGTCCTATGCACACCAAGCTGAATTCACTTCACGATTCAAATGGCCCTTCCAGAGTTACCGATGTATATTCACAGTTTGTGAAGAGATATCGATCTACAAATGGCGATTCGGACGACCCGCGGAATGACCCCGATAGTCACTACTTTCACAGAGGGCTTGGACAGTTGGTAGATGCAGGAGACAGTGATGATGAAGGCCTTTCAAGAGCGACATTGGTCTCTGGTGCCGACGGATTAGAACGGGTGTCCCTCATGCTCGAATCTGAGCCGATAGAACCCGCATCTCAGAAGGAAAAGGACCGGCTTAATTGGCAGATATATTTCGCTTCGGTACTTGGAGGAGATGTGTTACGGTCGGAAAAGTCACGGATAGCAACTGTGCTGGAAGCTTCTGTGGACGAACAGAATCCTCATCACCTAAATACCTGGCTTGGTATACGCGCTAAAATACACGGGCGTACCGTCAAAGAGGAACGTGAGGCTTTAGAAGAACGCAGGATGCACCTAGTCGACGGGGTCATCAAAGAAATTAACACATTTCGTCTCGAGGTCGGAGATTGTTCGCAGGCTTTATGTTATATTCTGGCAGTGCTCCGCCGTCTGGATACCGTGCATTCTCTATATCCCAATCTCAAAGCATTCTATCTGGACAAGCCCGAAACTACCGAACCTGCCTTTCAAGCTCGATGTGATACATTGAACACTTGGGCCACTGTCCTCGATACTCTTCGACATCAAGCCGCTGTTCTTCGACGATGGACTGGAAGCGAAGCCCTGGACGTAACACAACCCAATACTTCAGGAGAAATTCCCATAAATGCCAATCATCGGCATAATGACCATGGTCAGCCTGAAGTTGCTGATGGGTCCAGTTTTGTGGAGCGGATGCTAAAAGAAGAGTCGATACAACGGATGTTTGAGAAAGGGTCCCTGGTAACCGTGCACGCGTCCGTTGCTGCCGCTCGAGATGCACAGGTCAATCTCGCAGGCCTTTTCGAAGAGATGAACTTACCAACGTTCGAACACGAACTCCTTCCCCTGATATCCTTCCCTACGAAACTTGCACAAGCTTGTCTACATCTACGACTCGCCTACGTTCAGAAGATCAAAGAGCCTGACATGCTAATCCTTGACCAAATGATAGATGACCTCAAGCTAGGTATCGGTCTTGCATGTACCCTCAAACGGCAGTACGAAGCATTCCTAGCTCCGGATCCTGATGGAAAGTGGAACCTACCATCGTGTATAGATGCTGACTATGACGCCAGTATACTTGCTTCTATGAGCATCTTCTTTCGGCTCATCCATTGGAAACTGAAAGGAGGAGCAAAGGGCGTGTATTTCAAGGAGACTGATGTCCTGGAGGCACAATGGGCGACGTTGAACGACGTCAGTCTGACCGTGACTGGAGGCTCAAGTTTAGTCGCTGAGCAGATATGGTGAAGCCCATTTTTTCCTTCTCAGTCGATCTTCACTCATGCTTGTCAGCTCTCTCACAAATCGACTCATGGTTCGGGTCATCAATTATTTCGACACACAAGTTCGTGTACCAACATCTACTACGGCCGCCGCAGCTGCTGTGCGCAGCTTGCGTGAGCCTTCCGTCGACGGGAAAAATTTCGCCAAAGACGCTCCCAATAACGGTGCAAAGTACACCTTCGAAGAACATATGAGTGATTCCTCCACTCGGGCCATGACTGACGAACAAAAAGTTAGTTGGTATGGCAAAATATTAGATAGTGTGCGTTTGCGCTACCGTAAACTTCAACGATTTGCCAGGTGGATAACTTCCTTATCACATATTGCAAGGCGGTTAACGCGATACTTTTAGAGACCTCACTCACCGATTCAGCAACTCTGCTGAATACAGCCTTGAGGGCCTCGAGCAACTTGATCACTTTATCGAATGCTTGGTCGTCACCGACCATTTCCTCGTGTATACACATGCGTACGAAGAAGAGGGCATGTATATTGTTGCCTCAAACTCCCTTTTCGATCGCGCGAACGAGATGCAGCGTATTTTTACAGAGGCGTTCCAAGTCTACGAAATTACCGATGACAATGGTACTCATATCGTTGAAGCAGAACTCGACTACGAAGACTCACAATATTTTCTCGTCTTATCCCCTCGACATCAGTTCACATGGCGGGGGCGCGTAATGCTTTTGGAGTTGCCGAAAATCAACCTAGAAATGAAGGACGAAAGAGTGCGGCTTATAGCGGATGGTCCCCAAAGCCGACTTGCGATTGCGAAACAACTTTTCTGTGAATCGTTTCTACCTGCGGACGAGAATGACGACATCCGTCCTCTTACCTGTATTACAGACCAACAAGCTCATTTGCCTATGGTCAATCGGGAACTACGTAAGATCGCCCGCGCTACGATGCGTCTCGCTGAATCCATTGTGGACTCTGTTCACCATGTCCGTAGCTCGATGAGGATGTCGACAGGATGCCAAGAGCTCATGGAAAACTGGTATCTGTTTGCCTCCGAACATGGCCAACACGCCCAAAAATTCATGGATCGACCTTCACTCCTCCGCTTCAATCGACTCTTAATCAAGCTCGCCATCTCCTGGGTTTCGTTTATATGCGACGATTGTCCTCCCAGTGACAGAAAAACGTTCAAGTGGGCCGTGAACGCCCTCGAGTTCGCATTTCAGAGAACGAAACGAAACATACTCCATTTACCCGATGAACAGTTCCAAATGCTTCGTCAGAAAGTCGGAAATTGTATCACTTTGCTGATGGGACATTTTGATATTCTCGGCGCTCGTTCTTATTCAGAGGCTCTGAGAGAAAAGGAGAGACAAGAACAGCAGCGCATGCCAAGAAACGCTCTTCTTAATGCCGAGGATGAACCGATTCCGGACGATGGGTTATCATTACCTGATAATGGTGCGAGAAACTTTTGGACCCGAGTGTCAAAAGCAATACAAGAAGTCGAAGGGCAACGCGCAGTGGTTGGCACTGAATTCCGTATACTTGGACGTGTCTTGGACACAGAGAAACTAGAAGACAGATCACTTGTATTCCTAGCTTCCTCGACTTCGAATATCTCGATCCGTTGGCAACAGGGTAGGTTCATTGGTGCTGGCGCCTTCGGATCCGTTTATCTTGCTGTCAATCTCGACAATGGAGGGCTCATGGCTGTAAAGGAAATCAAGTTTCAAGAACTTTCTGGTATTCCGAATCTTTACTCTCAGATCAAGGATGAGCTCAGTGTTATGGAGATGCTTCATCACCCGAACGTAGTTGAATATTATGGGATTGAGGTTCATCGCGACAAAGTCTATATTTTCGAAGAATATTGCCAGGGTGGAAGTCTTGCCGCGTCTTTAGCTCATGGGAGGATCGAAGACGAAAGGATCATTCAGGTATACACAATGCAAATGTTGGAAGGGCTTGCCTACCTACATTCCCGAGGGATAGTCCACCGTGATATAAAACCGGACAGTGAGTCAAAAACCTATACTTGAATTCTGCGACTAATCTATACCTCAGATATCCTTTTGGATCATCTAGGTGTGATCAAATTCGTCGACTTTGGTGCGGCGAAGATACTCGCAAAGAACCAACGCTCAATGGCCGCACGATCTCGTCGAGCTGATATCGACACCCCAAATGTGGCTGGTGTCGGCATGAACAACAGTCTTACAGGAACTCCAATGTATATGTCTCCTGAGGTTATTAAAAATGACAAAAGAGGTCGACATGGGGCGATGGACATTTGGTCATTAGGGTGTGTAGTGCTTGAATGTGCAACAGGAAGGAAGCCTTGGAGTAATCTTGATAATGAGTGGTTAGTCAACTCTCGTTGACTGCTCTTTGACTAGCACACTCATTCTTCATAGGGCAATCATGTTCCACATCGGCGTAGCAACTCAGCATCCCCCTCTTCCAGAACCCGACCAGCTCAGCGATTTGGGCATCGCGTTTATCAAACAATGTCTAATTATTGATGCTATGCGTCGACCCAGCGCAGACGAACTCCTCGACCATCCTTGGATGATTGAGTTCCAAGAAGCACTGGCAAGCTACGAGGAAGAGGAGATCGCGAACGATCCTCCAAGAGAAATGCCGCCAGAGGAAAGCTTTGCCAATGCGACTGTTGCGCGTCAGGCTGTTATAATACAGGGAAAAGAAGTAGAGAATATAACTCGAGCATCACCGACCGAGTGCGAACTGGCTTCGACCCCTGATGAAAGCTCTTCAGAATCGTCATGACATTATACAGCATGTTCTTTCTATCATCGTATATATTCATCGTATATCTATGTTACTGTAGCTTAGTCTGTAAATTTGAAGTCCCTGTGTTTTTTCTTCGTTCAAGTGAAACCACTTTTCATCAAGTTTATGCCTGAGGGTTGCAATGTATTCACAGAAAATTCCGGTTCATACTCATTGCGGTATCAAAACTGTTTTCATCAAGCCTCTTTTTTCGGAAAAAAAAAATCCTATTATTCGCCGCTGTGCTATAGCGTATAGTAGCGAGAATGCATCTAGTAAGTACTTTGGTATAGGTAATAGAGCTGTTCAATATTTCCAAATGCTTGCTTGTTTTCACTTCTTTCCTCGGAGTCAGAATACAGCATCAGCGCTGTGCTGTCCATTCACCAATATCCTGTTCATTAAGTAATATCAACTAGACTCAGAAGTACAGCATTCGTAGCCTCTTCAGAATGCTGTTCAGCAACGGTATCGGTCTATGAGGCATCCTATCAATCACTACTACATAGATTGATTTGTCATCTCGCATTTCTTATATAGGCAGCATACAGGAATTATATATAGGATACCCCCCTTGAGCTTTGACTCTCGAACGATGGATATAAAATTGCCAGCAGACGGTACTGAAAAGCAACCTCCACCACAGAGTCGTTCATATAGAACGACACTTAGATCAACAACTTGGGACGTCTCAGAGCACGTCCTGCGTACTCTTACTAGCGCTGCTCAATATGCTCCAACTCCTTATCTAGGATCACTGTCCGTTGTAGCGTTGAGTATCTTCAATGCAGTTCAGGTGTGTTATATTACGTCCTATCCTATAATTCTTCCATCCTTGTCTATCCCGTGTTATCCTTGTTATCCCGGTCGAATTGTGATAGAATGTTTTCCCTCTAGGGTGCAAAAGAAAATCAAGCTGTATTAGACCAGTTGGGCAAGATGGCTTGTGATTTGGTGTTTGGTGTTTACAAAACGCATGAAGAATTGCAACAACAATCATCGCCGAAATCAGACAATACCGCATCAGATAAACATTCACCATTCTCCACAGATCCTACGTTGAATAGACAAGTAGAAGAGCTCTTAGGGTGACTTATCTTTACACAGTATAATATGTTCCCGAATGCTGATCACATACCTTGTTCCATAGAACTCTCCGAAATGTTCAAGCATGGATTGAGACCGTGAAATCAAGGAAATACATCCACAAAGTCATCGCTTCCCGGTCAGATCTTAATACGATACAAGAATTTCGAGATCAGTTGAAAGCAGCTATGGACAAATTCCAGGTAAGGTTCACATACTTACCGAAAGGTCAAACCGCCTTCCATCAAATCCCCCCCCCTCCCTTGTCTATTGGAATCGAAATAATGGATGTCCTTTCAATTAGTTGCAATCCATCATCACACTACGAAGTACTGTAACACGTCTGGCAACTGAACAAACTAGGCAACACGACATAGTTCGCGAGAAATTAACAACTATCCACGCAGACGTCAAACAGAACTTGAACAGAAATCCTTTCACGGAGTCACCTATCTCATCTGAACCCGCCTCCCCACTATCATCTCCACCGCGCTCTCCATATCGTTCAAGCACATTCCCAACAACTAACCCATTCATGCCGCTCGTCTCCCGTTCAGCTACTATTCAAGGAAACATTTCCGTGAACAACATTTCGGGAAACTATTCCGTGAACTCCAGCATCGATAACTCGACCCGTGATAACTTCAATAATGTGTTCAATGGGAATAGTATGGTTTTTAACACCGGTTTGCGACAGGGACGGGTAGACGAACGAGAGAACAATGTATGTAGTGACACCGGTAGATCCAGTGCCTTCGATGACTATGGTCGCAGTCTCACTGGATATAGCGGGCAAAGTGGGCTCGGCGGGCTTATCCATATCCCGCAAAGATATAGTGGAGGTTATCCTCATGGTCTTAGTGAGCATCGATCTGTCCTTGACGTGCGGAATTTGACATAATCTCCTTTGCTGTAGGACGCAGTCAGACGTTCTCCGAAGGCTAAATGGATCCGCATTCGTTCGGATCTACATAGCGTTGAGTTGGCAGAGGAAAAGAAGAAAAAAGGGACGCCACGAGTAACGATTCTGAATGGCAAAGTATGTCCCCCTGGAATGAATCACAAGGTCGCAGGACATAGGAATAGATATGATTGATTTCCGGAAAAGATAAGTAATGGTAGACGAGGGTTCGGACGACTTCTTTGCTAGTACGACATTTTCATTTTTCAAGATACTGATCTTGAACTGGCGTTTATGTCGTGTTGATATACGATATGAACAATCAGAAAAGATGAACTGCAAGCACAGCTAAGTACTTGGTAAACCACACCTGAAGCGCCCAGATCCAATTATAAAATGACATGTCCCTTACATATTTTTGAACCCTTGAACGCTGTTAGCGAACGTGATAGTGCATGGGGGGGAATAGTATTCTTAAAGACGGCATTCTTGAAGACGAGGCGATTTGTGACATCGAAAGCTTTTCAGTCGAACAATGAACAGAGGCCACCAGACAGATCATCCGTAGGTATATGCATACCACAGACAACGTACGCTCCACTCAGAGAAATATGAAGTAAGTCAGTTTTTATGAAGTCGTACCAAGTTGGTTTTCCGTAATTCTCTGCTGTCCGAGTTTTCCTCGGAGGCTTCGGTTCCCATCAAAACCTCTGTTTCTGTGCGGACATCAGTACCAGGAAGTGCTGTAAATACAGGCTGTCCTAGGCTGTCTCGCAAACACATGGATCAATTATAATTGATTCCCTTGCTGTGGTTCCATTCGGTGTACAGCTGGTCTCGATAGATCAGTAACGTGTGGAGGTGGGCCATCGCGGAGCGTGGTAGATACAAGCCTGCCTTTTCCCCCCATGTATAATCTACATTGGAAGTTTGATATACATTGCAACAAGCTTTGAGACCCGTTTCTTTGTCATGGTGACATGCTTTACTTGCACCATAGACTGCAGCCAGGTTCACAGCATTGTGGAGGCACTTTACTCCATACTGAAAGTCAGATGAGTTTGCAATTAGTCTTGAACTTCTAAGTATGTATGAGACATCTACCATCAAACATATCAAGTGATCTCGGACTAAGTACAGAAGTATTGTAATTTGGTTTCACTGAACTTGCTTACTATTCAAAAAGGAAAACAAAATAGAAAGATTCTATGCAGTTTTAAGAAGTCAGTGTTACAGGCAGACAGAATTTTCACTAACACTTGACTATTATGTGTATGGATTTTCTCTTTATTCATTGAGGACTGAAATAAGTATGTCAGAATCAGGGGGTTCCTGTCTGCATGAGATGATAAGAATGCAATTGACTAAATTGGACATAAAATAGGTGAAATCTGACTGCAATCCTACTAAATGGAATGTGAAGCCCTATAATTATCAATTCATTCATTACCAAATCATCAAAGGAATCACAGTTGTCACAAAACATCCTTTTTCATTGTTCTTTTCTTTTCTTTTATTTACTTACCTAATCACTAAAGTGCTTACACCAGTGCTCATTATATTTTCATTTCCATCTAGATTACATGTGCCAAGCTTATTGTTCTTGTGTCGTCATTTCACCTATGCACAACTTCCTCATGCCTGTCAACTCATTGACAGGACTTCATCACTATTGTCCTGCCATCACATTTATTTTATATTGCCTTATTGTCTACTCATTGTATACCTACAGCTTGACTTATGGTACAAGTGACTCACATTGTAAATTCTGGCAGTTATAGCGTGAGATACTTCTTATGGCTTTATTTATTATATGTATATATGTTACAGGTATGCCTCTGGACCTTCATACAGAACATACAGTGTCGACATTTGACTAAGCAACTTTCACTGTCTTACCAGTTCAGGACCAAACCATATGACACATCTGAGTAACTGTTATGATCATGCACTAGTGGATTGTCAGAAAGGGGTTGTGGGGTTAATCACAGGAAAAGGCAAAGGAGAATACTTCATGAGGTACAATGATCCTAAGACTATGTAGTCAGACCTTGACTCCACTATTAGTAGAGCCCTCAACACTTTGCATGTCCGATAGAGAATAAAAGATAAACATGTTCCATTCGCAATGACCTTTGCAGAACATACTGACAGCAGGGATGTTGAAATGATGATATGGATAGTTGATTAGATGGTATCACTATTGAAGTACTATCAAGGTTGATATTTAAACTAAGGAACTACCTATTCAATACTGTAGCTTTATACTACCAGTAACTCAGGATTGCAAAGTGATGCCATGCCCAAATGGGTTAGCTTGTAAATAAAGAACAAAGGAAAGGATATAAACAGGATAGTATGAATCCAATAAGGATGAGAAAAGATAATGAGGAAATGCTTCATGAAGTAAATGCATAGTGATAAAAGGATATAAGTGATAAACCTGAGTAGCAGAAAGAATCGCAAAGCTTTGTAAGGACTTAGCTTTGCATAGATATAACAGTACCCCCCTCTTAAGCTTTTGCCCTCAAAAGCCTATGTAATCTTCAATGATTGAAGAATCTAAAATTAAACAAAATGGAAAAGTAAAAAGGAAAAGTAAAATTTCCAAACATCACATGATATATGATTGATGTAAACAAAAAATTTGAAGTCGAAGCTGCCCTAAATGAAGAATGAGTATAAAACAAGGCATTTTTCTCTGTTTTTTTAAAGTCTTCATCTCTTCTTGAATGTCATTCACCATCACCACCACTGAAACTGCTCAACAACGATGAGCAAGACTCGTTCATGAACAGGTGGAGCATTAATGTGCTAGTTGTAAAAGATAGGGCATTGAAGAGGCACATACTTTGCCCTATCCCTAGCGTTCCGATAGGTCGTTTTCCCTTGATTAACCTGATTGTTTGTCTCCTGATTGTCGATCTCAAATCATCGGCAATTACTTTCTTGTGATCATGTCTTGTGTTCCGGTTTTACTTTCATAAATTGACTGCGCCTGCTCTACCATTTCCAGGTTGCCTTATTTGTATAAATACTATCGATAACGTAGTCTACACTCTCAGTTCTTACACCCCCCTGGTGTGTTCTGAGAATATTATATTTACAAGTATCTTACACTAGTTGCTCAGGATCAGTGAATATCACAAACACCAAAACCACACAACCTAGGTAGGCTGCTATTGTCACAAAGAGGTGACGATGGTGGCGGAGCGGAGCGGAGACTTGAGCGGAAGCGGGCAGGTACTGGTCCCAACGACAAAGTTATATTGATAATAAATACAAGTAAGTAAGTTCAAGACATACCTGGTCCCAACGACAAAGAGGTCAAGATAAGGGACCAGGTTGTGGGGGCTGGCTTATATATACAAGGTGGAGCGTGGGAACTATGAGGTAATACTGTATAGCTCCGGCACAAGGAATGGAACTAATAGAATGAAATGGAATGTTCCGGAATGATTATTGTAGGTAGGAGGGCTTGGATGGTGTATCGTAAAGAAAGGAAAATGATAGGGGGTGGGCTCACTTCATGACATTACCCCCCTCCTTATGACCATTGCCCTCAATGGTCAAGCTTTTGCCGCCTGAGGGTGCTTTTTGTGGAATTTTCGGATAGTTGCTGGGGCGTGTTCAAGATTTGGTGCAGGTTCCCATGAGTTGTGTCCTGCATCGTAGCCTTTCCACTTTACCAAGTACTCTAGCTTCTTCCACCTAATCCGACTATCCAAGATGTCCTCGACTTCATACTCCGGCTCATCCTCATCCTCTAGATATACTGGTTCCGGTGGTGTTGCAATTTCGCCGTTTACGGTGTTCCCTCTCCAGGGGTACAATTTATCAACATGGAACACAGGATGGATGCGGTCCAGGGATAGTGGGAGGTCTAAACGGTAGTCCAGGGGCCCAACCTTCTGCAAAATGGTGTAAGGTCCTAGCTGTCGATCCCCAAGTTTCTCACTGGAGAGTTGGAGCTTGATGTCCTCTGCGCTTAGCCAGACCTGATCTCCAACTTGGAATTGATGTGCCTTTCGTTTTCCCCGTTCGTAGTTTTCCTTTTGCCGTCGTTTCCCCAGGTGTAGCGCCGCCCCAGCATCCTGTCGTGCATCCCGCAGTATCTGGATGCGATCATCCACCGCCGGAATCCCACTCCGTTGTCCAACTGGAATGTTAAATAGAGGCAGATAACCATAGGTGAGTTCGAATGGGGACGTTCCAAGTGCAGAGTGGGTGCGAGAGTTAATCACAAATTCCGCCATAGGTAGGTGCTCCGCCCAGTCATCCTGGCGGCGTCCCACATAGAGTCTGAGGTATTTTTCGACTTCTTGGTTTGCCCGTTCAGTCTGTCCGTTTGCTTGGGGGTGGTACCCTGAGGTGAGGTTTGATTTGATTCCTAGGCGGGAGAGTAATGATCGCATGAGTTTTGCTGCGAACTGGGGTCCCCGGTCTGATACAAAGCGGAGGGGAAGACCGTGGAGGCGAAAAATTTCGCGATAGTAGATGTCGGCCACACCTGCTGCTGTGATTGAAGTTGTACAAGGAATTGCATGGATTTGTTTACCATAAAGGTCCGTGCAGACTAGAATCGCGTCATACCCTTGCGAGTTGGGCAGCTGTGTGATCAAGTCAACTCCCACTTCTTCCCACAAGCCTGCTGGGACGTCTAGAGGTAGTGTTACTGCTCGTGGGTGTCTCTGTATCTTCTTCCTTGCACAAGTCTCGCATCCTTCAACATATTTTTCTACAAAGGATCGCAGGGTGGGCCACCAAAAGTGGGTGCTGACGAGGTCAAGGGTATTGTGAAGTCCAGGGTGGCCAGCAGAGGGGTTATCGTGGCATTGCTTGAGTACTTCTTTCCGGAGGTCATCATCTGGTGGGACATATACTCTTCCTCGGTGGTATACTAGTCCCTTGTCTTCTTCCCATTCTGCTATCCCATTGGCCAAGCGTTTGAGACCGCTTCTCCTAAGCTCTTCCAGTCCTTCCAGTACTTGGGCCTCCTTTTGAGACGCCTGTCGGATGCGGTCCTCCAGTGGGTTTTGTAGTGAGGTAGCTGCCACTTGCATGAAATGGGCTGGTTTCAGAACAATCTGTTGTCGATTATCTTCGCTATCCAGAACCTGATGTGCTGCCATACGAGAGAGAGCGTCTGCCTGAGTGTTGGACTTGCCAGGGCGGTGAGTGAGCTGGAAGTCGAATCGGGACAACCATAGTGCCCATCGCGCCTGCCGTCTACTGAGGTCTTGAGCAGAACGCCAGAATTCCAGGTTTGCGTGGTCGGTGAGAATCTCGAACGGTTGTGGTGAACCTTCCAGGAAGCTTCTCCAGTCCTTTAATGCTTCGATGATAGCGAGCATCTCTCGGTCATAGATTTCGTAGTTTCGTTCAGCTGCTTGCATGGAGGCTGATCGAAATGCCACTGGGTGCCACTGGCCGTCGTCTTGTTTCTGCATTAGGGCTCCTCCCGTAGCAAAGCCTGATGCATCTACCTCAAGTTGTGTGAGCCTATTAGGGTCCCAGAGTGCCAGTACCGGTGCTGTGATGAATGCTTCCCTTAGGGTATCGAATGCTTGTTGTTGGTGTGTCCCCCAACTGAAGCCTGTATCCTTTTTTGTTAGGTCGTTCAGAGGGCGTGCTATGCGGGCAAAGTTCCGTATGAATCGACGGTAGAAGTTAGCGAAGCCTAGGAATCCCCGTAGTTCTCGTAGATTCTTTGGGGTAGGCCAGTCGCGGACTGCAGCTACTTTTACTGGATCCATGCGCACTTCACCTTCTGATATCACTAGTCCCAAATACTCAACCTGAAGCTCCTCAAACTCGCATTTCTCTGGTCGCAGGTAGAGGTCATGTTTCTCTAGCCGCTTTAGTACCTCTCGCACCACCTGCCGGTGTTCTTGCAAATTGTTACTGAAGATGAGGATGTCGTCTAGGTAGACTGCTACCTTACCAGCCGCCACTAGGTCTGAAAAGATGGAATTCATGAGCGCTTGGAAGGTAGCTGGCGAGTTGGTGAGACCGAAGAACATTACACTGGGTTCAAATAACCCTCGGTTGGTTGCAAAAGCGGCCTTCCACTCATCACCCTCCTTAATCCGGACATTGTTGTAGCCCCATCTGACGTCAAATTTGGTGAAGTACCGTGCCCCCTGTAGACGGCTGACAATGTCAGCGACCAGTGGGAGAGGATAGCGGTTCTTTAGGGTTACTTGGTTGAGTTTCCGGTAATCCTGTACGAAGCGGAGCTTCCCATCTTTCTTCTTAACAAAGAAGACGGGTGAAGACAGTGGCGATTTTGAGGGGCGAATGTAGCCTTTTCGGAGGTTGTCATCCAGGAAGCGGTCGAGTTCACCTTGTTCATTCAATGACATTGGATAGACTTTTGTGCGCATGGTTTCCGGTGCACCTGGGATCAATTCTATAGCATGATCCCAGGGTTGGTGGTCAGGGAGGCGCTCTGAAGCAGTTTCAGAGAATACTTTTTCGAAATCGCGGTAGGGTTCTGGGACCATTTCTTCAAAGGTTTTCATGGGTTTTGTTTTGTGGGCTTGTTCCGCTAGCTGTTGGGAGTAGGTGAACCCTGCAGCACACCAGACTTCATCTGTTTGTTCGTGTAAGATTCCTGACTTCACCCATGCACGTCGGGTTCGTCGGTTTGCTCGAATGCGGTGTATGGGCGACTCTTCTGTCTCCTCATCCAGTGTGTCAAGTGGTGGTTCAGGGGTGATCACAGTTTCAATTTCCTCCGCCGTGTCTTGCTCTTCCACCTCCTCTATCGTTGTTTGTTGGGATCTGACTGTGAGTCGTCCTTTCTCCCAGTCAATATCTGGATTGGCCTTACGTAGCCAGGGGAGTCCTAAGATTAGGTCTTCGCCTCCCAGATTGGTTACTAGCAAGTCTGTCCACCGTTCTTGGTTATCAACAGTCAGGGCTAGGCGTGCAAAGTGTGTGATCTGCCCTGCTCGGTTAGCAGACCCATCAATGTTAAAGACGCCAATGGGTTTCCTGAGTGGGAAGGTCCTTACACGGTGACGGGTGACAAACTCTTGGTTCAAAAATAGAGCAGTGGCTCCAGAATCAACCATGGCTGCAGTTGCTATACTGTGATTTCTTCCTCTTAGTTTTGCGTTAATTCGGAAGTGAGATGAATTGGAGTTCAATTCCGAAATAGTAGATATTTTACAAGATGGGAGAGAATCATACGCAGATGTGGAATGTATAGCGAACTGGTTTACGGGTACTCTCGATGCAGCCGAGACGGGCACCCGCTTTAAAAACCCTCCTGAGAACCTGGTGCTGGGGCCATGGCATTGGCTCTGTTAAGGAGCTCCTGGAGCTGGGCAATCTGGGTGGAGAGGTCAGGCGTAAGTGGGGACGGAGCAGTGGGAGCTGGAATGGACGCGGCAATTTGGACAGGTTCATTGGGGAAGAGGGTGAACGGTGTCGAAGCAGAAGCAGAGACTTGTTGACGGCGGGGTTGTTGGCGCTTACCCCGGCCACGTTCTAGACCCATGAACTTGTCTTGGCAGACTGATTCTAGGTGGCCTCGTCGTCCACAGTAGCGGCAAACTGTCTCCTTGTATGAGCAGTTCCTCTTTTCGTGACTCTGCGAGCCACACCCATAACACCTTCCTCTCATCTGGGCCACGAAGCTTTCTCTGCTGTTACCACTAGTGTGTGTGGCATCGACATCCATAGCATGGGAGTTGGCAGGGGGGGAGGAGATATGGGAGGTGCCTGGGTTGCGACCTGTCATGGTGGGATCGTGCAGGAACACATCCACTGAAATTGCTCGCCTGATAGCCTCCTCCAGGGTGGGAGCCAGTCCCTGGGCTATATTGACCACAATGAGATTTTGTCGGATCTCTGGGTTGAGGCCGCTATGGAAGCGTTCTCGCAGGTCGACGTCTGAAAGCCCGGTCCGATCACCAATGTCCTTGAAATTCTGTGCAAATTCCGCTACCGTTTGACCTTTTGCCTGCCTGAGATGCTGGATTGCATTCCGGGCCTCCATACCTGCATCAATGGATTCAAATCGGAGGGTGAAGGCTGTTTTGAAGTCTTCCCATCGTCCATTGAAAGGTTGTTGGTTATGGCTGAATTCTAGGAGGTATGGTGTGGCCCAGTCAGCAGCCTTGCCTGAGAAGAATCCTAGCGCTGCCTTGATCAGCTTCCCTTCGTTGCTACTCAGATCTGGTTGTTCCATTGCCCAGCTTTGATACTGAGCAATGAAGCGACGTGCTTCTGCACTACTAGAGCCTTTGAAGAGCTCAGGTTTATTCATACTGGACTTGGCTGAGGCTTTGTGGAGGTTGGCCGTGAGCTGGGCCACCTGCTCGATGAGCTGTGCCATGAGCTGGTTTGTGTTGACTTCAGAGGTCGACATAATGGATGGGGGTGCAGTGGGAGTAGGGATAAGGATGGGTGTGATCACGGTCCCGTCGGAAAGGTTCTCCTCTTCACTGATGGAGTTGGCAGCAGCGTTTGGACAGGGTTGAGAACTGCAATCAGCCCAGGAGCTGCTTTTGCTGCGGTGGATGTGGGTTTGGTCTTTAGTATCAAAAGCGTGTGGGTAGGCAGAGCAGTCGATAGCTTGGGCGGGCAGGCTTGGTGCGGAGGTGTCTGTAGACGTGGTGGAAGCGGGGCCTGCAAGGATAACCTAATCGGTAGGCTATCAGTGCAGTAAGGGATCTTGACCTAATGTCACAAAGAGGTGACGATGGTGGCGGAGCGGAGCGGAGACTTGAGCGGAAGCGGGCAGGTACTGGTCCCAACGACAAAGTTATATTGATAATAAATACAAGTAAGTAAGTTCAAGACATACCTGGTCCCAACGACAAAGAGGTCAAGATAAGGGACCAGGTTGTGGGGGCTGGCTTATATATACAAGGTGGAGCGTGGGAACTATGAGGTAATACTGTATAGCTCCGGCACAAGGAATGGAACTAATAGAATGAAATGGAATGTTCCGGAATGATTATTGTAGGTAGGAGGGCTTGGATGGTGTATCATAAAGAAAGGAAAATGATAGGGGGTGGGCTCACTTCATGACAGCTATCAAATTTGTGCAAGGTGCATTGTCAGAGATTCCACTAAGAGAACCAAAGAACACTCTACTTCAAATACCAATAACAATGTTTCATGTCAGGGATGGTATATAGAAGAATATCTGTACTTCAGATAGTTCAACTAGTCAACCTAGGCACTGAACACACAAATACAAAGTCACAACTATGCGACTGAACTAGACTAGAGAGCTGCTTCTGATACAGCTTTGTTGACACTGCATCAACTAGGTATACCAAAAGCTTCCTACTAGTAATATCCTGCCCTGCCAACTATGACTCATTGGCCTAGGTTAGGTCGCGATGGGACTTTTCATGCTGAGCTTTCAAGTAACAAATTTTTAATTCAATGGGCTCAACTAGTATTAAAAGCTTATTTCTAGAACTGCTGTACACATTCAAACATGGCAAAGCCTACTTGGATCCAAGAATCTTTTGGTGACTATCCGCTAAGTGCCAACAGGGGAAATAACCTGGTATTCAGGGTATTTCTAGGTCCCTTTTATACTAGAAAAGACAGAAACTCATGAAACAAACAGAAATAATACTTTAAGACCAAAAATAAGCAGACTTGATACAAGAAAAGAGAGACTAGGTCCATATATAGTAAGATAATGTCCCAAAACATATGAGATATCAGTATAAGTACACTCTGGTGTATGATGGAAAACATAATTAGTCCTTATGGACCATCTCTAGTTTGTTCTGCAGCTGTAAAGACTGCCTAAGCAATCCATCACTCCACTCCTTCATGTTTCATGGAGTGGTTTCCAGGGATCTTTATTCCTCTTTTTCCTCAAGTCATTACTGATCTCCTTCAGCACATGTCTTGTCCTATATATGTGCCTATACCCAGGTCTAGTAGCTATCCATAGATACCCATATTGCCTAGACTGGTTCATACACCTCTTCTTCTATTCATCTTCTGAGTCCTATCAGATGTAGGTACTAAACTCCACTTGCCAAGTGTCAAAGTGATTGATCACTAGGCCCAGACTAGTCTGTCTGCTAAGTGTCTCCATTCACTAGTTCTGCATGGATCATCTTATTTCCTCTTTCTGAGCCATTTCTGTCCAGTGTCAGTCTCATTCCAAGTCCTCATGAAATATTTGCCCTCATAAGTCCTCTTACTAGAAACTAGGTGCTCCCCTTTACAGACTAGGTAGCATATATGCATGTGGTATGGTATATCCCTTGGTATGTCACTGAGTGGCCAGTCCCTTGAAAGTCCCTTCATGGATATTTGGTGGGTATCTGGCTGATAGGACCAGTATGAAGTCCTTTGGACAAGACCATAAGTACTACAATCATCAAACCTAGTTTGTTCAGATTCTTTAACTGCATGCTCAGGTCATCATCTCGCTCACTCATAACTACAGTCATCAACTCAGGCTCATTATGACTCTTATTGCTCAACCTAGTCACATCAAATTGTCTATTTTTAGTGACTAGGCACCTCACCAAATTTCTGGTGTGTCACTGTACATCAATCATTATGGACATCAATGCATTACATGAAGCAATTCAACAATTGTTACTGATCAATCTGGACTTCACACTAGGTCTCACCCTTGTCCAGGATGCTACCAAACCTCAATGGACTATAGGCAAAGACAATCTTCTATGCCTTGACAGCCGAATCTATGTTCTAAACCATTCAGACCTATGATTGCAAATCCTATAGTAATTCCATGATCATCCCCTTTCTGATCACTTCAGTCAAAACCAGACTCTAGAATCCATTTGTTGGCAATATACCTGGACAAAGGTTTGAGACTTTGTACATGACTATGTTGCCTCCTGCACTACTTGCAGTAGGAACAAGTCACATCCACATCAGCCCTGTGGACTGCTAAAGCCTCTTCCAGTACTGACTCAGCCTTGGGATTCAATATTCATGGACTTTATCGAAGAGTTACCAATGTTGGATGGTTACAATTCCATTCTTGTTATTGTGGATCGGTCATCTAAACAATCCATCTTTATTAAGTGTCACACTACAATCACCTCCAAACAATTAGCTGAACTTTTTGTTATCCATGTCTTCTCTAAACATGGAGTACTGAGTCATGTCACCTCAGACTTGTCAGCGACTCGCTAGCTCTCACAAGAGACAACCAGGTGTCACATGATAGACGATGAGCAAGAGGGCGAAAAAGCGAAAGAGGATGGATAAAACAACCCAACTACAAGTCTAGCTACCGAGGAGAATAGACGAGAATAGAGCTAAGGAATATAACTACAAAATACTAAGTCTTATATACTAATGGGATATGAAGCCGTGAGAGATGTCTCGTGCCGTAACCATGAGGATCTACAATAAGAGTCGCTCATATCCATAAGTAAAGCTGTAGGTATTAGGTGAGTAAACAATAAGGCAATATAGAAAGAAGCATGGAAGCGGAACGATAATGACGTTGTCCTGTCAATGAGCTGACAGGCACGAGAGAGTCGCGCCTAAGTGAAACGACAACGCGAGAACAATAAGGTTGACGCGTGTAACCTAAATGATAATGAAAGTATAATAAGCGCTAGTGTAAGCGCTTTGGTGATTAGGTAACTAAATAAAAGAAAAGGAAAAGAATAATAAAAGAAAAGAATAATGAAAAAAGATCATTTCATGACAAGACTGAGGCTCTGAGTTTGTATTCACATTCTTTCAGGCCCTTGGCCAATCTTTAAATATGGAACTTCACTATACTTCTGGATATCACCCTGAAGCCAACAATCAAACCAAACAAGTCAACCAAACCCTGGAACAATACATCCACATTTACTGCAATTACCAACAGGACAATTGCTCCAGTCTTTTATCAATGGCCAAGTTCACTTACAATAATGCACTGAATGTTTCTACTGGGATTACACCTTTCTTTGCTAACAAAGGTTATCATCTGAACATATCCATGAGGATACACAATAAGAGTCACCCATATCCATAAGTAAAGCTGTAGGTATTTGGTGGGTAAACAATAAGGCAATATAAAAGAAATGTGATGGTGGGACAATAATGATGATGTCCTGTCAATGAGCTGACAGGCATGAGAGAGTCACATATAGAAGAAACAACAACATGAGAACAATAAGGTTGACACATGTAATCTAGACAGAAATGAAAATATAATGAGCACTGGTGTAAGCATTTCAGTGATCAGGTAAGTAAAGATAAAAGAAAAGAATAATAAGAAAAGGATGTCTTCATGACACAAACTGTCACAAAACAATCTTTTCTATTATTCTTTTCCCTTTCTTTTATTTACTTACCTAATCACTAAAGCACTTACACTAGCACTTATTATATTTTCATTTCTGTCTAGATTACATGCATCAACCTTATTGTTCTCATGTTGTTGTTTCACCTAGGTGCAACTCTCTTGTGCCTGTCAGCTCCTTGACAGGATGACGTCACTATTGTCCTGCTTCTATGCTTCTTTTGTATTGCCTTATTGTTTGCTCACCTAATACCTACAGCCTTACTTATGGATATGAGTGACTCTTATTGTAGATCCTCATGGTTTCATATCCCATTAGTATATAAGACTTAGTATTTTGTAGTTATATTCCTCAGCTTTATTCTTGTCTATACTCCTTGGTAGCTAGACTTGTAGTTGGGTTGTTCTATCCATCCTCATTTGCTTTTTCACCCTCTTGCTCATCATTTATCATGTGATGCCTGATTGTCTCTTGTGAGAGTTAGCGGGTCGCTGACACAAACAGGAGTTTGAAGTTGCAGAGATACTAGATTCAAAAATGGATTGTTAGTACCAACATTGTCCATTGTGATACTTTATCTGTTGGAAAGGTTATGAAGGTACTGAAGAAGAATTCTCAGGGATCAGAGCTGATAAAATGCATGCCAATGAACTTCTTGGTGGATTCCATATCCAATACCCACTTAAACCCAGACCTTTACCAGACATCAATTAATACTCATTGTACACTTTTACTTATCTTTTTTCTTTCTTTTGTTTTTTCTTCACTTCTGAATGGTTGAGATCAACCAAAGGTATTACCGCCATAATAGTTCATTGAGCAATAATCCCTTACCAGAAGTCTATATGACTGCACTATCCAACTTCCATTTTCTGGACATTTCTGTCCAAATTTAAACTCATTTTTCATAAGTACTTTCAGCCAACCTGTGTATGGCACATTCCTTTATTTTTTTGTTTCTTTTTTAACTACAATAAAATTCTTATTATTTACAGGTCCAATATTGGACATTTTTTTGGACATCATAGAAAACTGAAACAAAAATTTTACTAAAGTCCAAAAAACACAATTACTATTGGCCCTATTCTTGGCCTTTTCCCTTCTTATCTCCCATCCTTTTTTCCTGATCTTCTTCTGTTTCTTCATTGTCTTGAATCCTTACAAGGAATCGGACCATATCCTCCACCAGACCTAATCAACGATTCAAGTCTCGGATATCTCCTCAAAGTTCCTCAATCATCCTATTGCTGAACAATGCAATTGATCCTTCCCTTTTCACCTGCTTGCTTCTTTGGAGATGTTCCACCTGCACCAATGAACAATGAACCTTGGCATTGCGACAGGCCTGGCAAGAAGCAGACCTCACACCTACTAACTCACATGGGATACCTTTAGTAAGGCACCTGTCACATTTTGAGTGTTTTTGAGGCAAGGGAATGGGAACCAGACCTGGTTCACCACCGTTGATTACCTTCTTGGGGTCCAAGGATTCATTATCATTGTTGTCATTGCCAATAGTTTGTTCTCTACTAGCAGCAACCTAGGGAAAACATTAAAACAAATAAATACAGAAGATAACTGGAATGCACCTTAACAGGAATTCTCTTCCTTTTCTTGGAGACCAAAGCCTTGGTACTTTCTTCATCCTCCTTTTCTTCCTTCTGTGCAGCCTCCTTAGCCTCTTTTTGTTTGGCCACTTCTTTGGCCTTCTTCTGAGCAACCTCAGCTTCAACCCGCCTTTGTTCTTCGGCATCCCTTTTCTTTTCCTCCTTCCACTGACAGATTTCCACTAGCCGGGCCTCGGCTGCAGCTTCCTCTTCCTCCTCTGCTTTCTGTTCTGCTTCATGCCTTGCCTGCTCTTCCTTCCTCTTTTGCAGTAACAGAACCTCAGCTTTTTCTTCCTCATCCAATAGGGAATTTGCGTGAGGGTTGTTGGGTGACATGATGTTTGGAAAGAGAAAGTGGGGACTTATAAAATTTTATTTGAATGGGTATTTATACCCTACCAACTATAATGTGGCTGATCAATCTATTTCTGAATGTTTCTGATTAGTTATTCCTTTCCTGATCTGTTGATCAGATCAATACTTTCCAAACATATGACTATTATATGATGCTTTTGAGGGCAAAAGCCTAGTAGGGGGATACTGTTATGGGTATGCCTCCCAGACCTTTGTATGGAATATACAGTACCGATATTTCATCTTCATTCCTTTCTTTGTCTTACCAGTTCAGGGCTGAACCATACAATGTATCCGAGTTACCAGATGTGATCACTTCTATTATCTCACACTATTATCATTTAATTCTATTATCGAGAACTTTTTACAATACTTATTGTTCTTGTTTTAACAATTAGGATTACTGGTATATAAGCCCTAGTGTTTAGTAGATAGTTCTCCAGTTTAAATATTGACTTAGCATCACTAGAACTCTGTTCGGGACTCTTCAGTCTTATTCCTGAGTTGTCCAAACTTATCTGGCTAACTTCCAGACATCCTTACTCTACAAACATAAACAGAACCATATGACATAGCAGGGGCACTACTGATAGTGGTGCTAAGGTTCTTGTTTGACCTCAATAATATTTTTACCTACTGACAGATCATTAACTGTATGATACCATACAAGCTTGGGTCCAGTTATCCACTTTCAAATCTATCCTACTCATTCGAGACCTTACGGAACCTCACCCGGAACAGTCTTAACAATTGTAAATAATGATACAATATGAGATCAGTATGAGGAATCAGTATATCTGAGTAATGATGAATCAATGATGAATAAGAATAAGTCATATGGAAGCATAAAGAAACAAAAGGAATTAAAGGAATGATCCTATGAGAAAGTATGGTAAGCATGTGAAAAGAGATTGATGGGAACACACCAATGATGGCACGTCAGAGGGTGCATCATGAGAATTCATGACATATACAGGTTGGAGTGAATTCAAAAATGATCATAGTGAGTAATTAAATGTATAGCATAGTAAGCATGCAGACCCAGAGATGCACTGCTACAGTCCATATAGCAAATAGCATAATGAGAGCATATAGTGAGAATGAAATACAGCAGTAAGGCTGTATGTTGCATGAGTAAGGACAATAAATATATTGTAAAAGGGCTACAAAATGTACAATAGCTGCATGTTGATCATACATATACTGTCAGTGCTTGACTTATAGAATAAGCACATATGATGTCATGACAAGATAGAGTTAAGTGCTAATCTGATTTCAACATGGTCATAAACCATGAATGATACTGGGGACCTTGATTATGTATATGATTAACTGTGCTTAGAGAATACATAATGAATGAATAACTCAGCTAGCTTTATGAAAGTAAATTTGTTGTCTGTTACAATGAAAATGCCTTGTTTGAGGCTCAATTGATGATTACCAAAATTGCTGTATGTCCATTCAGCATGGGTAGTTGTTCAATAAAATCCATTGATATGAAATACCAAGGGCATAGTGGGACTGCAAGGGGTTTGAGTAGACTATATGGTCTATGTCAATGAGGCTTGTTCCATCTGCATACTGTACAAGAGTTGATGTAATTGCAAACCTTTAGCCAAGTGTACTGTCATCTAACTGCTTCTAGAGTCCAGTTCTAGCCATAATGTCCTGATAGAGGGTGATCATGAAAGTAGCAAAGAATTTGAAGGTGTAATCTGGAACAATTAAAAACATAAATGCAATCATCTAGTTATAATAGATTGTCAGTACCCAATAACTATTGAGGTTTGGTAGAATCTTTTATGAGCTCTAATCCTGCAACAGATTCCAGATCAAGTTTGAGTGAGTTGTGAATAGTAGAATGTAATGCTTCTATATCCATTACAATGGAAGCACAAACTGTGAGTCCTTCTAAGAAGGTAGCTTGCTTCTGCTAGGGTTTTATTCATTCAGTCCACCTAACATGATATTCTTCCTTCCTTTCTAGGGTGATTAGCCAGTCCAAGATCGTTTGAGTTATGCAGGTAACACGAGCTGATTTCGAGTTGATGCGCTTCCTGATACGATGGATGGACATACGTCTACAGACCTTTCATGTCTGTCCTCCGGTCCTTTGGATGAAATTGTATCATAAGACTTCATAGTTCTGGAGCCGGACCTTTTCCTCGGCCTTTCTTCTTTCTTCCTGGTTTTTGACCTTACGTGTGCACTTTTCTTTGATCCTCGCAGTGCCTAGTCCTCGTACGCTCTCAGTGCCTTCAAGCTCTCCCCCCCTTGTCTTCGCAATCTTCCACACCTCTGCAACCGATCCAAATGGTCCACTGAACCTGTCTTTTCATACTCACCTTTATCTGGGTCGTTCTCGCGCAATTGGCTGTTTGAGAATCCAATTCCTAGGTGGGTTATTCTGTGACGTTTCCTATGTTTTTTTTTTGCTTGCACCTCTCTACTTTGTCGTTTCCTCTTCTCCTCTGCATTTTAAAGCTTATCTATGCTCTAGGCGAGGGCAGACGTATCTTGAGGCCGAATTTGAACTCGTCGAGGCGCCCTAACAAAGGTCTGAAATTTGTGTGCATTACAGTACGTGCATGACATTCATATCAATAACTGAACCTTCGTGGAACGCTTACATGGGTTCCTCCTCCTCTGGTGGGTCAGTATCAGCTCTCGTACCCTTTGCACGAGCCTTAATCTGCTGTTTCTCTGCCCTCAGGCGCCGACTTTCCTTGATTCCAAAACTAGACCGGAATATCATCATCACTTCCTCGAGACTTAAACCGGCGGTTTCAGGGTAGCAGAAGATCACAAAGAGCCATCCAAGCAGGCAGAGGCCTGCATAGAATCCGAAAGCACCTGATTGTAGAGAGTCGCAAAAATTAGTATTCTGGACACGGATTGCACGCGTTATACATACCAGCAGGAGTGATTTTAGCCATGAGTGATAGATATGTAGAATTGATGAGCAAATTTGCCGCCCAGTTGGTAGCAGTAGAAATAGAAGTCCCCAAACCTCGAACTTCAAGACTGAAAAATTCGCCTTGCTGCCACGGTACATTCCCGATTCCAGTAGCATACGATGCAACAAAGATGATCATCGAGAGTAGCACGATGTCAGCCCATGACTCGGGATAGGAGGTATTGTCGACGAGATCCCCGCCGGTTTTTCTGGTCATGTCTATCGGAAAACAAAAATTTAAAAAAGAGCTCATAATTCATGTGTAATACTCACAATGGAAAGCAATGCTAGCAAGAGTCAAACCAAATATCATACCCGGTGCACTCCAGAGCATGATTTTTCGCCTTCCGATTTGATCTATCCATTTAAGAGCTACCAGTGTGAAAATGAAGTTGGTACCAGACACAATAAGGCTGACTGCGGTCGGTTGGTTGAATCCAATTTCTTGAAAAAGTGTAGCGGAATAGTACATGAGTGTGTTAAAACCGCAAAGTTGCTGGAAGGCTTGCATTCCACATGCAATGACTGCAGTGGATTTGACCAGGTCAGAACAGAACAGATAGATAAGAGGAAACCGTACTGAGAGCGCGACGATTTACTCCTTTGAAGAGTAGCAGATGTATGCGTTGAAAAAATGTCGTGGTGTTGGAGATCTCAATACTCTGTCTGACCGATGCTTCTAGTACTTTTACCTGCATAATCTTTTAATTCATTGACGGGACGACAAAGGAATCTATATGCCTTCATCTCGAGATCTCTGGGAGTAGCAGTGGCATATATTTTGGACATAATGCGTCTGACGGTGTCTAGTTTTCCTCTTCGTAGGAGTATCCGAGCTACATCCATAAATCAGTTGAAAAATCAGTAGTAGATAAGAAGTCCACGAACGGCTCTCTGGGAGGAAGAACAGGAGGATGAATTGTATTCCTGCAGGGATACAACTCAGTCCAACCATCCAACGCCATCCCCCACCAACATTCGCGAAACCAGCATCGATACCGTAAGCGATTACTTGCCCGAGCGTAATCATCACAACATTCAGCACTACTAAACGTCCGCGAAGCCTAGTAGGTGCTAGCTCTTGTATATATAGAGGCGCAATGCATGATGCCAGTCCAACTCCTGCACCGAAATGTTATCAGGGGCTATGGGCATGGATATGATTGAGTATTTACCAATCCCAATGAGAAAACGTCCACCAATCTGGAGAAAATGATTAACAAGTGCTAGTATATCTAGATGTTATGAAAACCGACCATGGTCCAAACATCATGGCACACGCACTGCACAATAGCCCCGGCTATGAAAATAATGTCCGCGATTGCAAGGACTAGCTTACGACCACTCCAGTCAGATATCACACCGGCAAACAGTCCACCTAGTAATGCACCAAGGGTGGTAGCGGAAGTAATGAATTCCTGTACGGAAAGCTTTAAAACAAGAGCCATATTACATCGATATAAACTTGAAGCACCTTCTGACCATCTGTCAACTGCTTGCCCTGAGTAAGGTCTTCTCCAATTGTCACCAATGCACCTGATATTACACCAGTATCATACCCTGGCGCACAAACCTCCATAAAGAAGTCTTGCAGAAGGAAAATCAATACGCACCGAAAAGCAAACCAGAAATAGAGGCGCATGCCACTAAGATCCAGACAAACCAGGTGGTCTTTTCTTCACCCTCTATTATGACAGCTAATTCATTAATTTCTCCTCCTTTGAGATCAGCTATAATCTCCCCAAGGTCTATATTCTCGTCGGAAGAACGAGGTTGCTTCTCTTTTTCGCGCACTGGTGATTGCATGACGGTCTGGGGATGGTTGTGCAAATCAGACTTGAGAGATCTATTGGTATATATATACCGAAAAAACGAGAGGAGTTCTAAGCCGTCATGGGATCTTATGGGACAGTTGGGATGATAACGAATTTTTTTGTGCGGCAGAAAAGGATCATGTTTAAGGCATACGTAAAGTTCTAATCATGAGACGTAAACATAAGTGATAACTGAATCGAATTCATGATATAACGCTATACTCTGAATAGCAGGAAGCACAACGGTAATGTAGTGTACATGTCAACACAAGCAGTGAGTCCAGCACAAGAAAATTAATTTATAACCCGTCTACTCAATGATCCATCGCTTCCCTTGCATATTTTGGCCGGATCCAGACATACTACCGGACCTACTATGTCCATCATCCGAATACTTGTAATAGCTTGCCACACTGCGGAAGCTCGTATCACTTACTCTCGTATTCGATCGGTTAATTGTGGGCGATCCTTCACTAGTAGGCGAGCTGTCTGACGAATGTACAGAAGAACGCGTATATGCCATCGAGGGAGTTGTGATAGGCGAAACACTTCGTGAGTCAAATGGTTGAGCAGACTTGAAGAATCTGGGACCCATTTGTGCTGGGAACATTTGGTTGGGCACAGGTACCTCGTTCCCTTTACCAAACGTGGCAGAGAATGTCGGGATGGGTTGCTGGTTGGAAGGGAATTCGACCTTTTCCGGGTCTGATCCATAGGTTACCGGAGTGAAATCGTCGCCCGGAAGCGGCTCTTGAGCGTCGACTACATGTTCTACAATGAACAATGATGACACACTGGAATTTTCTAATAACTCACGGTAGCGCAGAAGACCTTTGCCAAAATTTAGGCGGCAGACGATCCCCAAAATGAATGCCATGACCGTCAACGCCACCGAAAAAGTCGCCATTAAGCTGAAAAAACGCCAGCTCCCTGATGAATGTACAAGGTCAGGTATTTCTTCGAATGACGCTCGCCACGAACTTACAGAATTCCCAACGGAACGTATCGGCCAAGAACATTAAACTCCAAGCAGCCAAATAGAGAATCGACAATAGCAAAAATACGATCATTGGAATACGCAGCTCTTTGCGCACTCCTATGTAGCCGGTGCTTACCCAAGGAAGCAATAGCTAGTTGAAGTAAATGAGACCAATTTCCCGGATTGTTGTTGTGAGGGATATACTCACAAGCATCGTCGCAAACGAAGTCGCTCGATAGAGCAGGATGTGGTCAGCGTGCTTAGCACCTACGCCGTTGATCAAACTGTCAATCCACAAGCCCACTGTAGCACCCATGAAGAAAAAGGATAATTGTAAGATGATAGAAAGCACGAGAACCAGCTTGTAGATTCGATTGATAGTCAAGGATGCACCGACCCGTTTAAAAGTTTGCCAACCGAAAGACTTTGGCCCAATGAGCACTTCAAGACGTATGCGAAGAAAGAAAAACTCACCTTGAACAGCTTCCAGCTGAGAATTACAGATACTAGCAGAGCTACGACGTTCAATGCAAGACTAGCGTACTCAGCATCCTGACGTATTGCCCAGTAGCCACCCAAGAGTTGGGGCACGCCGCCACAAGCACCGTGCGTTATGACTCTTGAAAAATCACTTTCAAAACCTCTCGTGTTCACGATCTGGTAAGACGCCCATGCAGTAGCCATGGCGTGAGTCAACAGCGATGCAATGATATGCGGAATTGATTCGTTCAACAGAGCGACAAGAGACATGCCCAAAACCTGTGATAGCAATTGAGATGAAGACGCGTAACGAAAAAAGAATGGGGTTACCCAGATTTGAAATGTCATGAAAACAATATCCTCACGTTTGGTGTTGTCAAGGCTGTTGAAAGATTAAGACCGGTTAAGATTGTGCAATATGCTTACTGACACAGATACCGGATAATTCAGAGCCCAGGAGCAGTTGGAGCTTAACGTAGCTAGACTGTTTGGTTGATTGGGGAGAGAAATATTGACTTGGGGAAGACGAGCATCGGTCTGTTTGGTAACCGTAATCTCCAGATCCAAATTCTGTCGCTTGTGCTGTTGGATATATGTTCAAAATCAAAACCGGGACAATTGTGTTTACGTTACGTACAACGTGAGTGGAATTATCGTCCTCATCTTCATCCTCTTCCGTCGTGCTAACGGGCTGACTCGTGGGAGTTGCTGTAACATGCACTACTTGAGTGACAGTCTTGACGATGGCAGCATGTGTCGCTGAGGTGTTACTACTGAGAGTAGCAGATGTAGATGCAAGAGCAGACGAGGAAGAAGATAACAATGCAGGCGTGGTAGATGTTGATAGTGAAGATACAACCGAGGAAGTTGTCTGGACCACTGCAAAGTTAGCGTTCGTGACGGTGTTGTTGATTGTAGTTCCATTCCAGACAATGTTGCACTTGGTGGTATCAAATTTGAGAGCGGTAGGAACATCTGGACAAAGAAAGAGTCGAGAGCCAGCAAGATAAGGCACGCTGCTGTTGAAAGCATCGGCCTGCAGCGAAATATTGAATAGAAAGCTGGCTGAATTTGCATTGATCGTGAACGCTCTAGCTTGGAGAGCAAGCTGGACTACACAATGTATGACGGAAAATACGAAGTATGCAGTAGTCAATTTGGAAAAGGTGAGGCGGTTCCACTGTAAGAGTGAACAAGATTTTTAGTATCGATTTTGTGGCAAGTATGCGATATCCATACCACCAACTTTGCCTTCGAGGGCAAAGGAAAATAAACCCAAATTTGCTTGACACGCATTTTCCAAAACTAAACCATGGCTCCAGCATTTTAGATTATCGACCATGTAACGGCTGATACTCACGAACGATAAAAGAACGGAAATGTCTCTGGGACACTTATATTTCACGACCACAACGCCACAAAATAGTCAACTCTCGAAAATCTACGAAAGGTCACGAACGGACCGGCCGAAAAAAGAATAGGTTGAAGAAAGGAAAGCAAAGGGAATGAGAGCTCAGTGAAAGCAAAAAGATACAATTCAACTTGAACCTCTTCGCCATCAATGCACGTGGAAGCAACCCAATGCTCATAAACTCGGTATGGTTGCCATGACTGCCTTGATCATTTGTACGATGTACTGTTCATTGCCATCCATCCTCGTCTTCGCCGCATGGACACGAACAGAATCCTTGCTGGCAGGGAAACCCTGTCAGCCAAGGTACGAGCAATTTTGTCTTTGGGTTCTAAGGTCGGACTGTGGTCAATGGCAGTGTGTAACACGGTTGATTGCATGGTTCGGCTCATGAGCCGAGTGGAAGCCTCCCTCTAGCAAAATTATCTCACTCCCAACCGTAAACCACCCTCTCGGAAGGTCAAGGTCATGGGGACTGACTGGTCATGAGGACTGCAGCTGCAGACCCGGTCCGGACTCCTTCTGGGTGTATAAAGGCTCAGTGGTAGTAGCCCTACACGGAGTAAGAAGTGCAGACGGTAGCGGTAGCGGTAGCCCCCTGATGAGAGCTTTCGCAGGCTCGAAACCGTTGCTTAAATCCGTCTCACTAGCTGCCCTCTCGACTCTCTACCAGGGCTCTATCTTCGGAGAAAGCTGCCTGCAGAAGTACGAAGGCAGTGGTCTTCCTTGCTACGTTCGGGTGGACGCTGTTGCTTGTTTACACGAGCAACTTGCGCAATCCTGTTCATTACCATCCATATATGACTGATGTCCTATGAAAACTTATGACTGGTAACAATCGATGGGTTCTGGAATCAGTACTGACCCTCTTTTCATTCTTCAATCTTGCAACAACTGATACCGAGATTGCATAAATTTTGCGAATCAAAAATCACAACAGGCTCATGATAGAATGTTGTTGATCAACGATCTACGAGCAAGAAGACGACTGAACAAACCTGATATGAAAAATATGGTAGTCATGAGTTTTCCAACTCCATTGTCACATCGACATCCTGCAAGCCTGTGCGTACTGACTCAGTTATCTCAACAGCTTTCCTCAACTGGTCAGCCTCTCCGATTTGAGCCATATTTCTGAACATCTCATCCACGGCGGAGGTTCCAGCCACGCCATCATCTGCTCTAGCACGGGCAAGTAGCTGTGCAGTTGCCCAGTTGAGATATCCAGCCTTGTCCGTCTCCCACTCGCGTTTTCCGGGCTCGATTCGAGGCAGAGTCGCAACAAGAACGGGATCGAGCATTGGCAACTTGGAAACAGCATCGTACATTGCGTTCAGTCGGAGAGGAATTTCTGCTAATGATTCAATATTTTCGTCTTCAAGGACTGCAGAAAGTTGTTCCAAACGTCTCTCAGAGCGAGAACGCTGGTATCTCGAAGCGCGCAATGCTCTTGTATGAAGGCGTTTTAGTCGCCTTTGCTGGATATATGAATGTACTGAGTGTCAAACTCAGATCACCCTTTAAATGCTGTATACGCACGCTATCTATCCTGGCACGGAGTTCGGATATCTCCTCTGTTAGCTCCACCTCCCTCTCAGGTTCGGTCGACAGATCAAGACCCTTCTGATGGGGCAACACAACAGGCAGATCTGAAGGTATTGAGAAAATGTTCTTCAGCGCCCAAGCCTCGAAGAAATCAAGAGCAACATCTGTGTGATGTTCCAACAAAGTTTCAAAAGATACCAGCCCTTGTTCCAGTTCTTCGGTGCTATCCCAATCCTTTTCCTCCTCAGCGCGACGATCCGCCCATTGTCGCAGGAAATCTTCCATAGCATTGACACCTTCGACAATGGTGTTATTGACTGCGTTGATAATATCATCGAGTAGAAGTTGAGGAGAAAAGCCGAGAACTTCTGGAAGAAGCAAAGGTGGCGGAACGTTAGACATCTGGACGCGTTTTTGACGCGTGATGAAAGTCGAAAGCAAGTCGTAGTTCACAGCGGTTCGGGCGCTAAATCATAACCGATTTTCTTCCTTTGTCTTCTTTCATTTTATATATCCAAATGGCTTCGAAGTCTACAGACTCTTCAAATATCTCTATGCGAATCACCAGAGCTGGAAAACTAACAAACTATGTCAAATACGCATTAGAATCTCTAGAAGTACATATCAGATTCTGACGCCAGTTCATCATGTTGATTTTCCAACAGAAGAATGACAAAAAGCCTATAATTATTCATACTCGTCCGAAATCACAAGACGAACTGGTAGCCTCGGATGCTCAGCAAGAATCCAAAACCGCACCCAATGTTTCTCTTAGCTTGACAACAACTCCTCGATTGATTTCTGTCGTGGAAATAATCAAGCGCGAATATCTCAAAGATCTAGAAAAGAGACGTTCTACACGCCTGATTGGCCTGCATCAATACAATGAGATTGGATCTTTGCAAGATCACAGCGGTAGCTCTTTCGGAAAAGAGACTGATGAATCAAGAGCACAAAGAATTGTAACAGTATTGAGAGGGAAAAACTTGTTCGTCTTTCGTTCGCCTGGTCAGAACCATCACTGACGTTCTTCCCTTATAGTCCGAAACAACAACAATTTCCATACATGCGAATCACGCTGAGCACTTGTGAACTCCCGGAACTTGTCAAGAATGGCGCGACGTTAGTTTACATGTTCAGCTTACATACCCATGCTAAAGAAAATGTACAGATACCAAAAACCCTTGATGCGAACAATGTCTAAAGCTGCGAAGAAGAGAGCTAAGACCAATCAAAAAAAGGCGGCGGCAGCACAAATGAAAGATGCTCTCAAAGATGCAGGAATGGAGACATCGTAAGGTTCAACAATGCAGACGCCTTATCAAAACCCATCTTTATAACAAGTGGGTACCGAACAGCAATATCTGATCACTAGTTATAGAAGCCCAATTCTATCTTGTCCATAACCTCCTCTCTTTTTCCCCATATCTCGTCCAAATTATTGAACCCGCACAGACCCAATGTCAACTCGGTCTCGCACAAGATGCCTCTAACAACTTCCTCTATGCCCTGAGCTCCCGATATCGCCAGGCCGTACATATATGGTCGGCCCACTGTACAGAATCAATGATAAATCCAAATTTCGGACGGGTGACTCACATAGAACAGCTTGGGCACCTAGTGCGATCGCTTTTAAGATATCCGAACCGCGTCTTATTCCTGAATCAAAAAGAATGGTGAATTTGCCTTCGAGTTGGGCTTTTCGGATCCTTGGGTCTCCGCAAATCTGCGTATCTGTCAACATTCACCTAACACATTGGAAGGGTTTTGCAAACCTTTTCGAGCGCTATGAGCGCCGGGATAGCCCCGTCTACTTGACGACCCCCGTGATTCGAAATCACCACTCCGTCGCATCCAGCCTCCATCGCATTCACTGCGTCTTCTACGTGCAAAATCCCTTTCAACACCAAGGGACCGTCCCAGTGTTTCCGCACAAACGCGATCTCATCCCACGTCCTGAACAAACCGGAGTGTATCTGTCTACTCCAGTTTCTACCGAGACTTTTGAGGCCGCTGTGGAACCCGTCTCTGGCTTCACGTGCAGAATCGCATGCGACAGGATCGAAAGGGTAAGGTATCTTATCGTACTCATGACCTCCGTACAAACTCTGTCGGTCAGTTTTTAAAGTGGTTCCCTGAGATTGCATGAAAACTGGGTCGCTGGTCCCAACTTGAATACCTAGGCTGGATATTAGCCTTGGTGTGCGAAATGAAATTCGATCCTACCGATTCCATGGTTAAATGGGAGGTAGGCGGTATCGAGGTCGTAAGGCCTCCAACCCATACACATAGTGTCGAGGGTGATGATGCATGTCGTATACCCGCAAGACTTGGCTCGCGAGAGAAGGGAGAGCGTCAAAGGTTCTGAACGAGGCCTGTGGAAGTATCTGATCAGGTCCAGTCAAGGCTTCGTTCGCTGACATCCTCACCAGTAAAGTTGGTACCATCTCGGACCATCTCCGTTCGCTTTCGCTGCGTCCTCGAGCGACCGAGTTGCAGCCGTGCTCATAATCAATGGCACTCCCATATTGTTCGCGGCAGTCGCGGCGCACAACTCTCCTTGGTGATGGAGTAAACCATGTACACCGATAGGAGCCAGTAGAAGTGGAGATTTGTATTTAACTCCGAAGAGGGTTGTCTGTCAACAGTGTTCAATGACTTTGTGCTTTGAAAGGTAGCAGGAGATGTACCTCTATGTTACGATCCGACGCGTCAATTAGCATCTTTGGTGTAAAGTACCACTTCTCGAAGGCCTTGCGGTTAGCTCTGTCGGTTGAGCATGAACCAGCGCTTCCGAACACATATAGAAACGCAGCTGTTCGTATCCCACTGTAGTTCTGCGTAAGTATTGAGTAGGGAAGTACGTACCTTCATTTTTTTTCGTTACCTCTCTCGCTTTTGCCTCGAGCTTGTCGGGGTCGTAAGAACCGATTGAGGGCGGTTTACGACCGCGATAAACGGTAGTCATGTACGAGGACCATGATTCGGGGACTTCCTGGTCTGCTTCTAGCGCTGCTTTGAAGGACATAGTCGTATACAACGAGACGGAAATACGCCGGGGAAAAATAAGAGTTGGGAGCAAAATCTAGGTTGATCTGGGCGTGTGATCTACTGCGTAGATAAGAGATTAGGAGGTTTTCTTGGGACCTGGCGTCGAAACATTACTCGTTGTATCGGTACAACGAAATTCCTAAGCGCAGCGCGAAGATGTAAGATTTCGAGCGGGCGGATACGATCCCGCCCGCGGATGCTCGGAACGGTCCGATACCCGATACTTGAGCAAAGGCGCTCTTAGAACTTCCTTCCATCTTCATCTTTGACCATCATGACATTACTTGTCGATGTTCACACTCACGTCTACCTTCCGCGCTATGCTTCATGGTTGAGATCTCGCTCAGTCGCTCCTCGCATCCTGGTCAACGAAGCAGGCGAGGAACGTTTACTCATATTGGAGAACGAAACAAATGTTGGTCGTCCTGTTGGGCCTAGCTATTGGGATATAAATGCGAAGCTCAGCTTCATGGATCAACATGGAATCGACATCTCCGTGGTCAGCTTCGCCAATCCATGGCTTGATTTCCTTTCGCCACCTGATGCTGAATCGTTGGCGAGAGACCTGAACGTAGACTTGGAAGAATATTGTGCCACCAGCCCATCCCTCCCTTCATCTTCGCTGAAACGCATTTATGGCCTCGGACTTCTTCCTTTGGTTCCGGGAATACCGGTATCTTCAGTCCTGGAAGCTGTTTCGCAAATCGCAAAGGCTCCTCACCTCAGGGGTCTCATTATGGGAACTAAAGGTTTAGGTAAAGGACTTGACGACGATGCTCTTAACCCGGTCTGGAAAGCAATCGAAGAGAACGGTCTTGTTGTATTTCTCCACCCACATTATGGTGTGGATCCGTCAGCTTGGGGTGAGAAAGAGAACGGACACGTACTTCCACTGGCGCTAGGATTCCCTTTCGAGACCACCACCGTATGTGAGCTTTGAAATACCAGATATGCTGAATACGCGCTAAACTAAAAACGCTTAGGCAATCACTCGATTTATACTATCCGGGGCCTTCGACCGTTTCCCGTCTATACGAATACTCCTCGCTCATTCCGGAGGGACCTTACCTCAGGTCTGTGAGGTCATGTTATGGCCACTACAGAAAATTTCATGAATTTTCAGCTTTCTTCTCGCCTTGCTTCCTGCATTGATCACGACCCCGTCGTCGCTTCTCGTCTCAAGCATGACGCTCGTTTTTATCTTGGAAAATTATGGTTTGATGCAGTCGCGTATGGTCCTGAGGAACTTGCGTTTGTTTCAGAAATAATATCCCGAGCAGGACGCTACGAATCTGGAAGCACTAACACAAAATCCCTAGCAGACAGAAAAGAAGGCAGCAAAAGAATGCTCTTTGGTACAGGTACGCATTCAAGCAGCTCATTCGATAGTCGATTGACCTCAAACCCGCTAGATCACCCGTTCTTTCCTCCGCTTTCCTCGAGTGAGAAGTGGAAAAGTGTTGTGGAGAATCTGGAAGCCATCGACGCGGTCGCTGGATGGGGAACAAACGAAAGAGAGGGAGTTAGGGCAGGGAACGCCCTCACTTTCTTCGGTATCCAGTGACCTCAAGTTATATTTAAATCATACATTATCACTGTAGCTAGACCCAAAATAGAGATGGACACTCCTTGACTTCAGTACAGCGAAGAAGCATTATTCTTCATCAGGCTGAAGTCATTGGTCTGCGTCACATCTCGGATGTTGGGTTTTTCCAGAGCCCGTTCAACCTGACAGCATGCTTAATGCTATTCCTTCCCGTGCGTTTACACAAAATGTGGTCTTCAAATACAAAGCAAATACAAAACGGCACTTCATGTTTTAGTAAGCTACAGCACAGCGAAGTTCAATGCTCTGTCGCGGTAAGCCTTGACCTTCCCTCAAATCGTCAAGGACTATTCCAGCGTCAGTTTGCGTAAATTAAGTGGGAGCGAGCAGCACAAACTTACATGCAGTATGTGCGATACACTTTGCGTCGCCAAGCTCTGGTTTGAGCGCTACCAAAATGCGATGAGTATCCCTGGGGCCTGGGCTCTTGGGAACGTCCACTTACTGTTGTCGTATTGACGGAAAACAAGAATTTCGTCGGGCATCTGGTCATGGACATACACCCACTTCATGTTTGCGTTGTACTTGATGAAGTAACCTCCACCATACTGCCATACGTTGGTCAGTTTGGAGGATCATTTCCAGAGTGAAGCCGTACTCACAGAATCGGTGGTCCTTTCCATATCCGCTGGGTCCAAAGTGCGAGCATCACACAAAGTCAATGGCGCGTCAATCACTGGCCCCCTGAGAGGTCGCCAGATATTACTAAGACATCATGAGCTGATGAGCGACTGGAATCTTAGTGTCGACTTCACATAATGGCGAGTCGATCCTTGTCCGAGAATTCTTCGCCAAGGACATCTAATGCTCGAGCAGATGCGCGTTCACGGTTGATATCTACGTGCACTGCCGGTACTGGCTGCTGATCTTTTATTTCCTCGCGCGTTTGATAGTTGTCAGAGACGTCTCCGTCAGAATGTTTGCGTCTACAAGTCGTGTCAGCTTTGAAATGATTCGAATCTGGCATGCCGACCGGATTTGATAGTTTATAAGACGGCACGATCTCGCATTGAGAAGATGTTTTAACCACCTTATGAATTTGGTCAATTTCCGTCCACCGAACGGATGTTAGTAGACCTACTCGCAAGTGAATGAGGCATAGCGATCCTCCCATCCGTCCGGTCCCTCTAATTCAGGGTAAGGGAGCTTTTCCCAGGTATAACCGTTCTTGTCTATCGTGGGCTTGGAATTGTTCCCTCGGAGATTGTATACAGGTACTTTATGGGTCTTGAGGTGAAGCGGTTGTCCAGTAGCTATGCAGGTGATATGAGGAAATTCGAAAGCATCTGGAGCTCCTTTGTACGATGTGAAGTTCAGGGCACGTAAGGGGGCTTCAGTTGAGACCATAACTGCGTTGCGGGGAAGGGCAGAATTTTGCAAAAAGTTTAGCTCTTATCATCGCTGAGGACTGGAGGGAAGACAGGGAAAAACGGATTTCCCGCCCCGCCCTCGGCTTCCGTCCGCTAGGCACCAGGGCCGCGACCCACATCACGTGACTGATAATTCCTATCTCTATTTCAAAATTCGACTCCTGCGGTATACATTCAAGACTTAGACTTTGCAACTTATCTGATATCTTTGGAGCTGGACTTATCTTCAAGTTCAAGGAATCTTTAAAAGACAGGATGTCGTAGCTCGATGAATTTTTGTGCCCCCAGTTCTCCACTCTCGCCACCCTCCCTTCGAGCATGCATATGAACGTTGGCAACGAAGCCTTCAGGAGTATTCCTAACAAGGATTCGCACCTCGTAAGCTCGTATTCGTAACGGCGTAGTATTTCCTCACTGATGTGTGCTTCCAGCCGTGGTACAAGAATGCTGGTTCGTTGTGATGCGTACATTGATGCTATCAAGCTAACAAGAAAACGTTAGGTCTCCTTCAGCTCAACTTGTTTCTCATGTGTATCTTTACGGGTCAATTCTTGAACGGATATGACGGCGCCTTGATCAGTTCCTTTCAGGCAATGAATTCATGGTTGACGAGTAAGTTTCGTTTGATCCGTTTCTGACCTTCACTAACTTTCTGCTAAAGCTCTGGATCTGAAGGGCAGCAACGACAAAGCCACGAATATTGGCCTTCTCAATGCTGCGGTATACCTTGCTGGACGTAAGTTTGTCGTCGCTTGTTCACGTCATCACTCTGCACGTCGTTTCTCTAGTGTGCATTGCTCCCTTTGCTGCTTGGGTGTCTGATAGATTTGGGAGAAAGTGGTGTATACGGTACGCCTTGGTCATATCAGGTTATACTCTGTACCCAACGAATTTCAGGTATTCGTCGATTGCAAACTTGATTGGTAATTCTCATCTGCACGCTCCACCGCGACTGTGACTCAACATTCTACGTACAGGGACCGCTATTGGTGCAGCTGCTGGAACGGGCAACGCGAACGGGTATGCGATGTTTATGATGTCGCGAATCATCGTTCGTATTGTCTTCAGATAATGCGCAACGTTCCCTCTTGACGACTACTACGTAGATCGGCTCTGGCCTTGCGTTTTGTGTGATGATCTCCCCCATCATGTAAGTGGTTTTCGTACGCACGATTATGTCTGTGTCATTCAGCGATGTCTTCTAGGCTGCAGGAGCTTCCTCATCCAAAACACCGAGTCCTTATGGCTGGTCTCTTCGATGTCGCATACGTGAGCAGAGAGCCTTTTTCGTTTATTTTTCTTGCTAATGTGATCGTAGATCACCGGTTCCTTTGTTGCTGCTTGGTGAGTTCATATCATCATCGGTTTGCACATCTTCTTACCTTTTTCAACAGGGTTACATTTGTGAGTACATCGTCTAGTTTCACCAGGAGCTATTGATGTTCAATTTCCATGTTAGGGATGCAGTTACATTAGTAGCGACTGGGCTTGGAGTAAGTCTTCCTTCCCTATGGAGTTTAGGAATTTCTAACCCGGTTTTGCTTAGGAATTCCCTACCTCGTGTGTACAGAAAGTGCGATGAAATTGGCGCAGCTGACTCGTATATCGTTTAGATCCATCTGCCGTTCGCCGTTATCATGATTATTGTCATTTCCCTGGTACCGGAATCCCCTCGTTGGTTATGTGAGTTGAGCATATCTGGAGGCAGTGTCATGTCCGCTAACCTGCAATTATTTCACAGTCAAACAAGGCCGCGAAGACGAAGGGAAAGCCTTCATGGTAAAATATCATGCTAATGGCGGGGAAAATGACGAATTGGTTGCCTTCGAAGTTTCCGAAATTCAAGAGGCTCTTCGTTCAGAGAGGGAGGCGAAACAAGACACTTGGAAAATGATTCTTAGCTCGAGAAGTTCTCTGCATCGTCTTGGGTGTGGTATGTCATGCCCGTTTCTTATAATTCAAGTTCACTCCTTGACGCTTTGAACATAGTGATTCTGATCGTCACGATGCAGAACCTGAGTGGTACTGCGATCATAGCCTACTGTGAGTCTTGGCTTGCCGTTGCTGCAACGATGTACTGACCTTTTCGATAGACTACACAAGCAGTACGTTCCTTATCATTTCCGAAAGTTGACATTGGCCGACAGTTGGTGTAGTCCTCAAGCTTGTTGGGATTACTGACACATCAACGCAGACCGGCATCAACGCAGGACTGACCTCTGTACGTTCATTATCCTCCTTCTTTAACCATATGACTGCTAACAAATTCCAACATCAGTTCACTGTGGTTATGGCTTTGTCTGGTGTTTGGCTCACGAAACGCATCAGGCGAAAGACCCAAATTTACATTTCCTGGGCAGGCGTCCTTCTCAGCAACATCGGCCTTATCATCTCTACCAGTCTCTATACGCAAACAGGTCATAAATCTGCCGGTCTTGCAGCGGTATTCTTCGTTTGGATCTACAACGGATCGTTCTTCCTTTCGTGTGGTCCGATCTTCTTCTCTTATCCAGCAGAGGTTTTGCATCTATCTATGCGTTCGAAGGGTATGATGATATGGACCATTTGTGCAAAATTGATGAGCGTATTCAGCTCATACGTGAACCCTGTCGCTAGTAAGTGTCATTTCGAAGTCTAGTTGCATGGTTACTGATACGCTTCGGTGAATTTAGTGGTGGACATTGCCTGGAAGTGGTACTTCTTCTAGTAAGTAGGATAAAATCGATTACATGTTTCTTGCTGAGGTGAACTTTTTCCTAGCACCGCAATCATCGTTGTCACTGGTATCTTGGCGCATTTCGTACTGGTTGAAACCAAGGGTAGGACACTTGAAGAGTATGTGTTCCCTCAAATGTTTGTAACAACAATTCATTGACACTGGTTTTCAGGATCGGTGAACTCTTTGATGGCAAGATACTACAGGCCCATATGGACCCCTCACACTATGAGATAGGCTCTGACGACGAGAAACTGAGTGAGAAAAGCCTTGAAAAGAATGTCTAGGAGTCCTGTATACTTTGTATATGCTTTCATTTAGATTTTAGGTTGTTCGTGTCTGTCCTTCACAATTAAAAGGTTTCACGGTTGTATGATAATCACCAGGAAAAGAGCCAAAATTTTATATCGGAACTATCGAAACAAAGAACCTAACATATCCTTTGTTGCTATCCTACAGTGACTGTTTACATTTTCGCTCTTCTAAGCTTCCAGTACACGGAAAATCTTGATCATTCCACTCTTCATATCTTCCAATCGATAGCTGACAGTCTCCACAGTTTGTTGACCTACATGTTGGTTCGCCTGGAACACACGTATCTTGAACTTCTTTGCTTCAAACTCACCCACTACTCCGACAAGCGGTTCCCCGGAGCCTACAGCCTGGCTATAAGTTTGGAGGCCTTTGTGCCCTTTGAACTTCGCTTCGTGCATCCAGACTATATCCCCTGGCAGAATTTCACTGGCTCTCTTCTGTACCAAAGCGCCAGACTGCATATACACCAGATAGCCGTATTCCTGTCCAGATAGCGGAGCAGCATTCGGGACTTCTTTGAGAGTGGCATCGATAAATCCTTGGTACGTTCCGTCTCCGATGAGAGTCTTCTTCGACTTTTCAAATAATGTCGTCGCGACTTCACAAACTTGCACTCCCACACGACCCCAAACCGAAACTAAGTCATCAGGGCTTAGAACCACGTCAACAGCGATAGGTTGAGTCGGACGGTTTGTGGAAGGTTCAGCTGAAGGAAGAGTTGACGAAATGGACGATGCGATGTCATCAGTCCAAGATAATGATAAATCGGTATGTTCTCCAAAGTCGACACTTGGAATTGAAGGCATCTCCCATTGGGAGGAAATGCTTTCGGAAGGTGGCATGGCAGCAGCGGATGTAGGAGGTAATGGAGCAATCCTAGGTGGCGGGGGACGTCCTGCTCGAGGAGGAGGAGGAGGAGGTAGCTCCTCTTCCTCTTCCTCACCTTCAACCATCACGTAATCGGACGTTGAAGGGAGAAGAGGTTGCGAGGTGGACGTTTGTCTGGGAGTCGAAGTAGCAGCGGTATCATCTGATTTTTGTGAAATCGCAGATTGGATACTGGCTTTTCGAGAAGGTATCGTGGCCGTTGGAACGGGAGGTCTACCAGCAGGAACCACCTGGTGAGCTGAGGAGCGCCTTCCTTCTCTTGTAGGGATAGGAGGTGGAACCTCATCTAGTTCTTCTTCTGCGTCTTCGTAGTTCACTTCCTCTATTTCACTTTCTTCGGCTTCAACCCTTACACCTTCATCCGAGGTCGCTACGCTCTCATGCTCTGAATCAATATCTTGTAGAGGAGGCGGAGGCGGAGGAGCGGCATGACGAGGAGGCGGGGGCGCATGTACGTCGGAATTTGTGGCAGAAGGCATTAAATGTGCTGAGGGTGCCCTACCAGTAAACATCCCATAAGGTTGCATTCCAATGCGCATACCACCCATACTAGCCATTTTCGCGGCAATGCGCTCCTTCCTTGCTCTTTCCTCTTCCTCCTCACCCAATTCGGGTATACTTTCCGTACTCTCTTCAAGGCCTGATTCTAACTGAGAGTTTTCTTCTTCAGATTCCCGACGCTTAGACAGTGCTGGCCTACTCTTAGGAATGGGCGCTGCTCCTAATTTGAGACCTCCGAGCTTCGCCATTCTCTCAGCAATTGTTCGCCTTCGAGCTTGCTCCTCGTCTTCAGCAGGTTCTGGATTGTCAAGTGCCGCCACTGTGACTGAAGTCCGACGACCTGGAGGGCTGTAGAAGGACGGATCAATAGGATCACCTTCCTCTTCATCTAGAATTTCAGCACTCCTTGATTCGTCCTTGGTGTTAGACGACGCCACAGGGGACAGAGTATGTTGTTGTTCTAGAGCGATAGGTGGTTCAACTTTCTCTACCTGTGCAGAAACCCTGCGCAAAACAGTCAAAGGAATTTTCGGAGGGGGTGGAGGAGGGACGAACAAAGGTTCTTCTTGCACATCAACTTGCTCTCGAGACGACGGTACACGCCTAGGAGGTGTAGGGAGGATTTCTTCTGGAGACACGTCGACCTCGGGCGAATTCATATTTCCTTCCGTCCTCGGGAGTTCTTCTACATCGCTGTGAGGATACACGGGAACGAATTTCATCTGACGAGAAGCAAGGATAGGTTTCGGCTCATCGTCGCTTACTTGATCTGCTTCGGCTACGTCTTCCGTTACTGAAGGAGGCAGAGGCACAGATCGTCGGTTTGGATGCGGGAGAGGAGCATCACTCATCTCTCCATCGTCTTCAAGGACTGGACGAGGAGGTAATCGACGCGGTGGTTCTTCAGAAATTTCACTCGGAGTAAGGACGTGTTTGTCCTCTTGTTTAACTGGCTCAGAAACCATGCGAGGTGGAGGAGGCGGAGGAGGTTCTTCATTATCCGATTCCACGGGAGGAAGGGAAGAAAGGGAATCAGGTTCGTCAATAGGAGATGAAGCTTTCGAGAGAGTGGGTACGACGTGGACTGGTTCTATATCGGTAGTAATCCTGGTAGAAGGCGATTCGGGTATCACCACGGCGGATCGGGAAAACCCATGAATCGCGTGATCTTCAGAACCTTCGGATGGGAAATCTTCTTCTTCAGGGAGTTCTTCATCTGTGATATCAGCTTCTTCTACCAACCGGCTTGATTCGGGTTCCTCGGAAATCCCAGCGGTAACAGGGGAATGAATATCATCTGCAAAACCACCAGACATCAATCGATTTTGTTTATAGAAATACAACGAGTATAAAAGAGACTATTATTCACCGTCATGAGAGATAATATCACGGCTCATAACCGAATCCATACTGGTTTTCTTTGTAGGCGCACCTATACTCATCTGAGAACTTCTACGAACAGGAGGAGAAAAGGCTGAATGAGATACAGAGTCTGCAGAAGCCTTTCTGATACTCGTACGCTTCTGAGACGTAGGAGAATCTGGAGCTGACGCTGGAGGCGATGGCTCATTGGGGTGCACTGCAGGCACGGATGAATTGCGTTGATGCGGGAGCGATAATGGATTTACACCACCGGACTTTGCAACAAGTTCAGCGATGTGTTTACGACGCGAAGCCTCATCTTCTTCCGCCTTGTCATGGGGCGTAGATTCTAGTTCTCCGGTAAGAGGTGTAGCAGCTGGAACTCCGTCAATGACCTCTGGCGTGATTGCTGGAATAGGTGTCTCTTCCACAGATACGACTATGGTCGGTTCCTCTGAGGCTACTGGTTCTGGAGGAACATCATCCACCATCGCAACGGCTGTGTTAGATCGATCAAGAACTTTGCTAGGTGTTTCCAGCCCCTCATAATCAGCACTCGGTGATACCTGAGCCGGTGATTCCTTTTCAGTGGGCTCAATAGATGGGACGATCTTCGGTTCTTCTTCAGGTGGCGGAGCAGGAGACTTGGCTTTTCGTCTGGGAGGTCCAGCACGACGAGGAGCTGCAGGAACAGGCATGGAGCTAGGTGTACGAGGAGAACTTGATGTTGATGTAGTAGGATCCGGAGATAATAAAGACGACGCATCGGATGTTTTGCGCTTCACGTCGAAATAATCTGCAAATATATTCAGAAAGCAAGAAGGGGAGATATGATCACGCATACCTTTCTTGATTCCCTCGTCTGATTTGTCTTCTGCGTCAGCAGCAGGAGGAGATTTCAGAGACGGCTCTATGAATGTTTTCATGAGATCTAATTGATGAATGTACTTGAGCTGAAACAGACCGTACCTTTACTTTTTGGCTCAGCGATTTCTGATTTGATAGACTCGATTACATCTTCCTTGGGTGGGAGCTCAGTTTGAGGCTCAGGTTTGGGTTGCGGCTTCTTGTACGCAGGCCCACCAAATACAGGAGGTCCCATTCCGACTCGAGCACCACCAAGGCGAGCCATCCGAGCAGCAAGCGCCGCCCGTCTCTGTCTTTCTTCTTCTTCAGGGTCAATTTGTTCTTTTTCTGCCTCCTCGGATGCGTTTGGAGAGGATTCAGACTCATCTAAAGCTTTGTTTGATTCCTCTCCCAGAGATGTGGCTGCTATGAATGACGGCTCAGCCTCTTCGGCTTTATCGACATCAGCCTCTCTATCTTCCTCCTCAGGAGGCGAAGCTACAGGTGGCGGAAGCTTCCATTTCGGCTTTTCTACAGCTGGTTTTGGGGAAACAGGCGGAGGAGGAGCACCAAAACCACCTCTTCCCTGTAAGGCAGCCATTCTTTCCTTCAAACTACCACCCTTGCCAATACTTTCCTTCGCATCTGATGCAGACATGCCTCCGCCGGACTTCTTTGGCTGATCAGATGAAGATTCATCTGCAACTACGGCTGGCGAGTCTGGTGGTGTCGCTTGCCTTGGCTTCCATGAAACATGGCCACCTGGCTTTGGGCGAGGAGCAGCAGGTGGAGGAGTGTTGGAAGGAGTTGATTTCTCGAAAGCAGCGATCCGGTCGCGGAGAGAGCCGGGCTTTGGTTTAGGCGTAGGTGCTTGATCTGACATGCTTAATTAATGTAAAAAGAGGTTTCGATGTGTTAGAACAGCGAGCACAAGTAGGTTAACGACATGAAGTAATTAACTGTCTCTATTTTCTCAGGCTAAAGTACGGGCGCCTCGAGGCGCTTCGCGACGCGAAGAATAGCAATATACCTACAACAATCCCAGCGCCGCCTCCAGATATCTCTTCGTTCATAAATAGTGGACTATATCAACGATACTCAGCACACAATACGCGAAGATATAGAAGAGAATTTTCTTGTCATTCAGTCCAACTCCCAACCAGCTTTTTTATAATTAAACCCCGCAGCATTGCAATACCATATCATCTCCTGATACTAACTGACGATACTATCTCGATTCTCAGTTGTCATAGATGCTGACCTTCTCCCCACAAATCAATTTGTGTGCTTATTTGAAATCTGCTACTTGACATTCTCTACGTCAAATACACAATCACATTTCTCCTGTCGTTCTACAACAAACCTTACTTTGAACAATCAACAATATGCGTCTTTGAGGTGATTCCAACACCGCGAGCGTCGAGGAAACATCTCACCTGCGGGTTGATGTTTTCGGCGAACACTGGTAACACATAACCACACGTCGCGCAATTCGCGCCTTTGCAGCTTGTCTGTCTTCTCTCTGTCTGGCTTCTTGAAGATCGAACATCATCTGTCGTACCATGACCCCTTCTGTGGTCGGCGTAGGCCCCTCGAGCTTTGACACCAGCTATTCGTCCAATCTTGTGTCCAACGAACAACATCATTGTGTATCCTACCACATAGTCTGCCAAAAGTAGATGAAAAACGAGTAGATTGGTTGAATATGAATGGGGAGAATCTACAGATCAATTCCGTGCTCCCAAGACATGCATTTCACCCGATGTAAACTTGGACCTAGTGTAACTTTTTTTCATACGCTTCTAAAAAGTACCCCGCTCGAGGTTTAGAATGTAATATATATCAGGCGTCGTGTCCAGATTCGAGGCTTGCACAATGATAGCCTTGAACAAGTCAAGATATGTCTTCCCATCATGAGTAGTCTAACCTAAGGGCATCATCAGTGACTCTCTGCACTTCATTCAAATTCCTCACAACCGAATCTCCCTCTGAAAGTCCTACAAAGGACATGTTCGCGTTGCTGGAAAGGTATCCATCTGGCTTCAAAATCTATGTCAACAAGGGTGATAGTTCCTGATTCCCCAGGATACTAGCACATTCCAAGAACATTGTCCAAGTCAATCGAATACTCGTCCGTAAATTCAAGATATGGGCAGAAGCCGGTGTTGGGGAGGTGACAGGTTTGTACCTAATCTGCCATCAGAGCCCATTGCCCTGGTCAAGCGGTATGGGCGACCAGTGGGATCACTCTGGTTCTATGAAATATGTCAGATGGTGACCCGATGGCTCTCTTAGATTCAGTCCAGAACTGGTGGATGCATGACCGAGTTTTGAATACATTTTTCAAATTTGTACAGATATTATACATGTTGCACTGCTTCCTTTCTTCATAATCAATATACCAATATAACAGTGAAGAAATGGTTCAAGCACTGAGTTCAAAGCGGAGTCGGGGACTGCACGGCCGCGGCGCTAAAAGATACTGAGCTCTTTCCACCTTCTGACTGCTTGGAAATACCGTGCGCATACACCTCCGAGCCCGAACCACGGGAGAACTATTCAAGAATAACCGTCTGATCAGGCAAATTCTAAGTACATTCATTGAATGCAAAGCTCAGCAATCCATCTTAATAAACAACTTTCGACTTTGGGGAGGAGCAGGAGCCCTCCTAGCCGAGCGAATGAGACATAAGGTTAACTTAAGTAACACTCACCAACACTTCCCCCGGAAGTTAGTTCTGAAGGGTTCCTGGACCGACGTGGAGTATCTTCAATTTATTGATCGATAGTCCTCAATCTGATATTGATTGAAGGCTTGGGCTCAGTGTAAATCAAACTAATATGGTTGTATCTGCCGTTGTCACTCATCCAAAAAAATCGGCGGAAATAGCATACTACAGGAGAGCGGATAAAACTAATAGGGTAGCTTCCGTATAGATAATATTAGCATATCAAGTATTGGAGTTACTGGACAAGACTTAGACTGGACACAATGATGATGGTGATTGACATTGAGTGCAACAATCATCCTCGCTGAAGGTCATGTAATTTACATTGCAGTTTTGAACGATAGAACCGCTCTGTCGCATGCTGCTGAACCTTATCTCTCTACACGATGTAACCCTATTCTAGCGATGAGAGTTAAATCGAGATGAGAGTACCGTAATGACTTACACCGTTAGCTCTGAGATTCGCTCCATTGATCCAATATGCAGCAGGACTAGCCACGAAAGCAACCAACGGAGCAACATCGTCCGGTCTCGCCATGCGTTTATTTGGGTTTTGAGATGCCAAATAGTGCATTAGATCCTCAGAAACACCAGAGCGAAAGAGCTCCGTATCTGTAGGACCTGGTGATATTGTGTTGACGGTGATGGAACGTTCTCCAAGGTCTTTCGCGAGAAGTCGGGACATCTGTTCAATCGCGCCTGAAATTGCATGAATTGGCACTCGAAAGAAAAGAAAAGCACAAAATGGTAACCTTTTGTCATTGTATAGACAGTATACTCGGGAATGATTTGACTGGCAATTGTCATGGATGATGAAATAAAGATAATCCGTCCACCGCCTGAATGACATGATGAGCATACATTTTGGAATTGAGAAGACCGAGTGCTTACTTGGAGGGAAGAGCTTCGCTGCCGCCTTCACAATAAAAAACGGTCCCTTGACATTGGTGTTGAAATGCGCATCAAAATAGGCTTCGTCGCTGTCTTCCATGACATGGGTTCCCATCATACCGGCGTTAAGGACAAGAATATCGAGGTGACCAAACTCCTTGACGGTTGCATCAAGAAGACTTTTCCCCCCACAGAGGGTGGAAGTGTCTGCTTGAACTGCAATTGCCCTTCTTCCCAGAGATTTTATGCTCCCGGTGATTTGGTGAGCGGCTTTGATGTCGGTGCGATCTGAGCAGAATGTAATCGTATCAATATTGGAAGACTGAGCCGGGTCAAGGCGAGACACTCACAATTTATGACAACATCAGCCCCTTGCTCTGCGAGACCAACTGCTATAGCAGCACCTATCCCCCTCGAAGAACCGGTCACGAGCGCAGTGCAACCTTGCCTATGCATGAGCCTTATTTAGTGTTTGTCTTATAAAGCAAAGCTTACCAGCGAGCGAGGTGGTAGGTGTGTTATGTTCTGAAGCCATGAAAAGGGAATTGCTGGAACAAGAACGAGTATATAGACGAGTGAAGTTCAGCTTTTATCACGTCTCGGATCTGGGACTACATCTTGTTTCCAATTGATAGCTGATTCCTTGTCGCCGATTTCGTATAGCGGGTGAATGCGTAAAACCAGAGCTTCTTTTGAGCCTACGTACGTCTAATTTTCGGGACAGATGGACAATCCTTGACCCCGGGTTTCAATGTCAGTACACATCGGAGTACTACGAAGTGATGGACTGAACGTCTTTCGAACTGATTCCAAAATTAGGTTATAAATCAGGGAATTGTTGATACTCTGCTTCGAATTTACCGCTGGGAGGCGAAACTAGATCATTCGCATCATGCCTAACCAGATTCTTTGATACGTGTGTGACCGATAGCTATCACAGAATTGTTGAGAGGAAAACTCTGAAGATAAGTTGGCAATAGACATATGGGTCAAATGCGCAAAGCGTACAATTCAGGCTCACCAATCGAATGCTTCTGAGTTAATGGCTGTTAATGTCCTTACGAGTCACGCGTTTTGAGCGCTTATAAGTAAAATCTTTCCTTCACTGTTGTCAACAATGTCAGTTGCTGCATCAGAGCTTGAGCTTCACTATGAAGGGATCGCAACGGAACCGAACTTGAACGAGATATCAGATCCACATTTAGTACAATCCTTAGATATCTTGGCCTCTATATCTCCCCCCTCCTCCTCAGGACCGGTCATTGCCGTGGGTTGGTAGGAGTCCATGACCGAACCGATAGCAACAAGCACTCATCTCTCACTAGACTTAGACGATGTGCTGAGGTGCTTTATTTACTACCGTCGATGATACGATATCAGCACCCATGCTTGGCCTCTAGCCAGACCAACGCCGTAGTCGCTCGCTGTAGGCTTCATCAACATTTTTATCCTTTGGACAGGGACTTCAATGACACTCAGTGTATTACTACAGGGCATAATGAACAATATGGTACTAATATGACACTTGATGACTTTTATTGTGCGTGCATTGCGATTTCGCAAACTTCATCTTATCGATAGAAATACCTAGACTATTACTACTGGAAGGCTAGATAAAAATTCTTTTACTCTCGAACACCCCCTGATACTCGATGTGCAGAACCCTTACTGGGGTGGTTTGCACGAAACACACCAGAAAGTTCGCGATTTCTATGCGTCGATGCAATTATATGACGCTGCGCCCGTACCGGGAGCACGGGAGGGCGTACAAGCACTCCATGACATGGGATTCAAGCTCATTGTTGTGACTGCCAGAGGCTCAGACGTCAAGGAAGAAAGCTGGGAATGGGTCAATAAATGGTTTCCTGGTGAGGACCTAGTCTTTACATTGTAGCCATCCATCCTCAACGGCTACCTTAGGACTTTTTGACAGTGTGATTTGTACTGGACAATTCAAAGACGCAACTAAAGATAGGCATGAAATTGCCACCAGGTTAAGCAAGGCAGAGGTCAGCAGTAGCACTTTCCAATTAATTTCAAACCCTAAATAAGATGATGCAGGTTTGTGCCGACTTAAAAGCTCAGCTCTTAATCGACGATTCATCGGAGAACGCGCTGCAAGTTTCCACTTCGTCTTCTGCGACGGCACCATCAACTCCTGTCTTGTTGTTTGGCCAATACGAATGGAACAAACGCCTCTCCACGCACTCAGATGCGGTAGACACTATGGCCTTTGATACTAGGTTCCAGATAGAGGGCGGAAGAGAATTCTGGAAGTACGAGAGGTTCGAGGATCATATTCCGGAGGGTGCTCCATTACATCGTGTGAAGGATTGGGCAGAAGTCGTTCGTTATGTCAAGTCTGCACGAGCTGCGCGTACGATTTGACACTTGTACTACTCTCGCTGGTACAACTGGCACTTCGGTAGTTGCTCGGGCCGGGTTGTATACTTCATGATAATCATAATGGGATAATAATTTCATGATGGAACTCACGTACTCCCTCCATATGATTTATGGCTGTTCTTTCGACACTCAGAGCCCAGGACGTAAAGCAAACTTTGGCCCAATTGTCTAAGCACTACACTGTGCATAGACCGCTTGTTCAACGTATACTTAACATATCTTTTGTCCTATATGTCTTGGGAACGACTTACAGAGGACTTGCCTCTCGACCAACTTCTGGTCGCCAATCGAAGAAAAACAAGGACGCTATTAAGGAAGGTGAACCAAGGGTTGCGGTATATCTTGTCCTTTCTCCTTCCTGAATCCATTATTAACCATATTGATACGTAGGTCGATGCCTTGTTTTATCAGAGATTGCGCCATATACTACGCATAGTTATCCCTAATATCAGGTCCAAGGAGGCCCTCATGCTCGTCATGCACTCTACCCTGCTCATTTCGCGGACTGCTATTTCCCTCTATGTCGCTGCACTCGATGGAAAGTAAGTAAATCGACTTTGGAGTTTGGCATGCTTAGTCTGATCACGGATTCTTTAGGATAGTCGCCTCGCTCGTCCGCGCAAAACCTCTTGATTTTGCCTTGAATATTATTCGATGGCTCCTCGTCGCAATTCCCGCTACATGGACTAACAGCTGGCTGAGCTACATACAAAGCAAGCTCGCGATTGCATACAGGACTCGGTTGACCGACCTTGTTATGAAGGAGTACCTTGGAGGCAAAAATGAAACGGGTCTGGAAGGGAAAGTGTACTACAAGCTATGTATGTATCTATCTTTCATAGGTCCTCATGCAGCTCGCGCTTATCATAATCAAAACTCAGCAAATCTGGATGACCGAATCAAGAATCCGGACCAGTAGGTTTCCAAGTTCAAGTTGCATATCCTCTTGTCCGTCTGATGCGATTTCGGACAGAATGATCACGCACGACATTCAACGCTTTTCTGCTAGTCTCGCAGCCATTTACTCAAATCTTGCAAAGCCTGTACTCGATGTCATCTTGTACAACTATCAACTGTCTCAAAATGTTGGAGCAGAGGGTCTAATAGGACTCACAATCTTAGTTCAACTTAGTGCTGCTTTGCGTGAGTGTCCATCCAAAAAAGTGGTTTTCTCATCGTTTAATGTGTCTGTCCATAGTGCGAAGCATGACTCCTCCATTCGGCTCGTACACTGCATTGTCGGCACAGTTAGCGGGTGCTCTGCGGCACTCGCATTCACGTCTGGCTGAGTTCGCTGAAGAGATTGCGTTCATGAGAGGAGAAGAGACAGAAAAGATGCTTGTCGAGAGAGAGTACGCGACTGTCATCCTACATGAGCAGAAAGTTTTGAGACGGAGGTGGTGGTTTGGATGTGTTGAAGAAGGAATTGTGAAATGGTTATGGGGAAGTTTCGGGGTATGTGACGAAAAATTGTCTGTTCATAAATCTATTCTAAGCCCGTGCTCATCGATTTAGCTTGTATTATGTGCTATTCCGGTATTTTTCAAACTCCCAGGCGCTGCCAATATCGATTTAGGAGGACGAACTGAAGGTGAGGTGTGAAGGATCTTTGATTGACATTCCGCTGAATCTTCTGCTTGTCAAGGTTTTGTAACAAACCGGAGGCTTCTGCTGTCTTCATCTGGTACTTAACATCATCGTTGCCTCTATATGGACAACTCACGCGTTTATAGATGCCTTTGGTCGCGTCATGTATTCGTACAAGGACCTTTCCGAGCTAGCAGGCTACACTGCCCGTGTCTCTGCGCTTCTCGAAACAATGGAGGATGTCAAGAAAGGAAAATTTGAGAAAGCTCTGGTGAGTAGCGCAAGCACAGAAGAGAACGCTAAGAGTAAGTTCTATATTCTAATTAATGATCCGCTTACTTCTTCGTTTCAGTCTTGCAAGGAAGAGGTGAAGTGATTATTTCCGACGACATTCAATTTGAGAACGTCCCCATTGTTACCCCCAATGGCGACATTCTGGTTCGAAGTCTCAGTTTCAAGATTCAACACGGTGTATGTGTTTTGCGTCTTTTAACCGAACGGCGGATTTTCTGATCCATTCTTCATCAAAAGCAACATCTGTTAATAGTCGGTCCCAATGGTGAGATTTTATTTCTATGCTTTCAGGAATATCAGCTGATGTTTATGCCAGGCTGTGGAAAGTCATCTCTTTTTCGTATTCTAGGTTTATTCTATCTTGTTCTCTGATGACAGCCCTGAGCTAACTTCATACTCAAGGGGGATTATGGCCTGTGTACGGTGGAATCGTGCGCAAACCGCCGGCGTCCTCGTTCATACTGATCCCGCAGCGGCCGTATCTCACATTGGGCACCCTGAGGGATCAGGTCATATATCCACATAGCCAACAAGAAATGACAGCTCGTCAGTCAACCTTGACATCTTCCTTCCCGCTCGTGAATACGCTGATCCTGAATCACAGGAGGAATCAAAGACGATGATTTGTTGAAGATTCTCAAGGTGGTTCAAATGGAGGCTGTCGTTGAGCGTGAAGGTGGCTGGGACTCTGTGAGAGAGTGGAGAGATGCGCTGAGTGGAGGAGATAAGCAAAAGATCGCCTGGGCGAGGTTGTTTTACCACAATCCAAAGGTGAAATTTACATGTGTATTCACTTCAAAACATGTTGATGGTCTTTTAGTATGCTATCCTTGACGAGGCAACTTCTCTTGTACCTCCAGAGATGGAAGGTCGGATGATGGAGTATGCGACGAAGCTGGGAATCACGTTGTTAACGGTGTCCCATCGACCTTCACTTTGGAAATATCATGCGATGATTTTGCATTATGATGGCCAAGGAGGATATGTATTGTGAGTTGATCCTTCCTGCTTTTGTACATCGCTAATCTTGGTCAAAAGTACCAAGTTGGATGCAGAGAAGCGACTGGCATTGCAAACTGAGAAGCAAGTCCTCGAAGCGAAGCTATCGGACGTGTAAGTCAGGCCGTTTGGATTTCATATAGCCGGCTAATCATCGTTGTTTAGTCCACGAATGAAGGCCCGTCTAGCAGAGCTGAAAGGCTTTTGAGCATGTCCGCGTGTGTGTATTAGTAGTCTGTTTCTTGTCATTTTAGCTTACGAATATTGTACATAAGCAATCTAATTGAATAAGCGCCTGAGGCGACTAATTTTCGGAAAGAGTTTGAACGCGCGCTTGGTGGTACTCTTATTTTATCCATCATGTTCTTCATCGTAAGTCTCTTTTCGGAACCGTTTCGAGGAGCTGTCTTCTACGATTCACATTGAAAACTCCTCAGAAAGAGCTAGTACATCCAATCCTCCTCCATCCCTCTTATTTCGGTCCCCGTATGCTAAGTTTTTTGGAATCCAAACTCTACTCGGACGTTGAAGGCACATGTTCTGGTAAATTTGGATACATCATCGCTGTGGTGTCTATTCTGGATATCGGAAAGGGAATGGTGATCAGTGGAACTGGGCAGGCAGAGTTTATAACAAGATACAGAGCGATAGTGTTCAAGCCTTTCAAAGGTGAGGTGGTGGATGGTGTGGTCACCAGTGTGACAAAGGTGCGACAGTAAAATCTACGTCCAGCTTACTAGTAATACTCACCATATTCACGTAGATGGGCTTTTTCGCGGACGTTGGACCATTATCAGTCTTTGTGTCTCACCAGGTTCGCTTTTCCACCAATATTTCGTTGTTCCAAAACTCATCGTCGTCTTCTCAGTTGTTACCCCCTGACATGAAATTCGAACCCAACTCCAATCCACCGTCATTCGCTTCTGAACAACAGGTACTATCACTTGTGCTCATGTTGTAATATCCGGCGCTCTTACAGTCTACTGTGTCGCCCAGATAATCGAGAAGAACACGAAAATACGGTTAAAGATCGTTGGTACTCGAGTTGATGCTACGGAAATTGTGCGTTGCAAAGCCTATCTGCTCACTTACCCCTGTTGACGTTTGACGGTAGTTTGCTATTGGTACTATAAATGAAGAGCATCTCGGCGTCGTAGATTAAGCACAATTTCTCGTCCCTTCTTGCAACCCATCCCCCATCCAACGAGGAACATTGTGTATTACAAGGCGATAATCCGTATAGGTGTTACACCGAAGCAGCAGGGTACGCCATGCAACCAACGAACTCTTCGCCTCGCGAATCCCACTGTAGATGCAATCTGCTGCTAAAGGTGACATGTTTCGTATACATGAATAATGTGCTTGTGATATAGCCTCTACCCTTGTAATGTATTCAATTCGATTACATGGCACCGTCTTCCGCAGACGCGGTGAGCTGGAAAGTGAAAAACACTGAATTGATTTCCGTGAGGAAAATTCGAAGCGACTGCTAAAAATCCCATTCTTCATAACTTTCCACGACTTTGAACCGCGTCAGCACTATCCTCAGTTTCCAATTCGTAAAAGTTCAAGAAACGAAAGCTCGATGTCTTTTGCTTTTGTTCCACGAAAAGTTGGTAAAAAGCCGCCAGCTTCTGCAGCAGGTACCTTTGGTGATTCGAAAGGGAAGGGGCCGGCTGTAAATGTGTTACCTTACACTACTTCTGCTGCCACTGTGTCCACGTCGCGTACGAATGAAAACTCGGCGTTGGTTGAAGAACTTGCGAGCTTGGTGGTGCTTTCTTTGACGGAGTATGCATTATGGGCCAATGGTGACTTCCGGAGGCGAATGGAACAGGCCACAGAAGATGAGCATGGTCAATGTATGTATTACTTTTGTTACATTAAAATAAAGGTGTTCAACCTCACTGATCAGTCCTTTCTCTCAGATACATCCTCAAACATTCGCCGTTTATACAGGAGCAACAAGTTTATTCACAAAAATCCAACACGAGATTGCCATCTGAAAGTACGATAGTGAAATCTCTTCGGAAGCATGCTGAGAATGATATCGAAACAAGAATGGTCCTTGCAGGGCCGACATGGTACAACTGGGGCTCTTCGTCGTCAGACACTGATGAAGGGATGTACGAGGTTCGGTCGAAGAAAAGACCTAGTCAAGGTCTAGAAGACGCGGAACCGTATACGAGAGATTATTGGGCAAAACGAACTGTCTATGTCGTGCGTATTTTGTTCAAGTGATTCAATTCATCTTATTCTTATCGATGTTCCTCAGGAAAACATTCCTCTAACCTATCGAACCATGCATGGAGTTTTCCAGTTCGTTCGGAATATTTACCCTTCTACAGAACGTCCCAAAATCCAGAATATATCCTTCCCCCCACATTATCTCGATACCCATACCGATGTATCATCTCTTCATCAAGTCTCAAAGTCAAAATATAAATGCAAAGGCTTTGCCTTTGTCGTATTCTCGTCACCCGATGAGGTCGATCAATTTAGCAAGACGTGGAACTGGGAGCGTTCTTGGTCCGGGTCAGCTATCATCGAAACAGACGCTTCCCCCTCTCTGCTCATCAGTACTTCCAACGTACCATTACATGCAGATTTGATAGTGGAGGCTCGAAAGCAAGGGTTTCGTGCTCTTTCAAAGGCAAAATGGGATGCATTGAAGGGCGAGTATATGGCTTGGCGACAAGAACTGCTGGAGCAGGTCCTTGCAGAGCAGGAAAACAGGGAAGAAGACGAAGTGGATCATCAAGTAGATTATCAATGGGAAGAGGAAGACTACAACGAATCCGGGAACGGTGGCAAAGCGCACTCATCACGGGGTAATGTTCCTTCGACTTCTTTGACCTCTTCCCCCGCATCCTTAAGCATGTCATCTTCGTACCCCCCGAACTGCCTCGTGTACATCCGCAACCTCCACACGGGAACCAACAAAACCACCCTTCGCACATTGTTCCGCAAGGCTTTGATTGACGCCGGTGCTGAAAAGGGTAACGAAGGTACCGAATCACAAAATCCATCCCAAGATATCGACTACGTCGATTATACAAAAGGGATGGATACCTGCTATCTTCGCTTCTCTTCTCCCTTCCAAGCCAACGCAATACAGTTGTACTTTGCCAACCATCGTATCGTGCAACGTACAGCATTGGATGATCGCGTTGAAACTCATCTCGAAGCCGAAAGGTCGCAACAAGTGGGCCATATAAAGGTCGAGGTTGTACAAGGGAGGAGGGAAGAAATTTATTGGGAGAAAGTCCCGATGAAGGTTAAGCAGGAAGCAGTACGGAAGGCCCTTAGTGTCGCAGATCCCTTTTCATTGCCAACTGTTGCTTCTGCGTCGTCTTTTGTCTCCTCTGGTTTCTCCACTTCGTCGGTCTTGCCATCGTCAAAAATGGAATCTCTTCTTCATGTTAGTTCCGTCTCCTCAGAATGTCAACCAACACCCCCATCTCTTCCATACCAACCTCCTCTGTACCCTCCCAATTGTCTACTCTTCGTCCGGAATGTCCATCCTGGGACAAATAAAACCATCCTTCGTGCGCTTTTCGTCAACGTCCTGTCCCAGAAAGGGAAAAGTAGGAACACCGGAAATGGTCTAGATTCCAATACTCACAGCATCATAGACTACGTGGACTATACAAAAGGAACAGATTCTTGTCATCTTCGTGTCGCTTCATCTCCGAATGCGCGGTTCCTTGTTGAATATTTCGAAGACAACCTTGTAGTGCAGCACACGCCGTTGGACATTAGTGCTAGTGGTATAGTAGCTGGTGACGGCAATAAAGGTGGAACTGCTCAGAGAAGGGGCATAGTTGTTGAACTCGTTCAAGGAATCCGAGAGAAGATATATTGGGAGAAAATTCCTATGAAGGTTCGGCAGGAAGCAGTCCGGATCGCTACTAGCGAGTTGTCCCAGCCCTTGATCGCCTCCTCCGACGTCCCTTCCGCTTCGCCCACCTTTTCTACTGCAGTCCGTCTCGGTCCTTCTTCGACGACGTCAGAGCTAAATCTCAAGGCTAAATCCTCATTGAAGCCGTCGAAAAAGAGAAAGCTTGTCTGTACTGGCATTGGGGTAGAAATCAGTGAGCAAGGTGGTGATAACAGTCGAAGTCGATTGTCGGACGAGAAGCTGTGGAGAAAAGAAAAATGAAAGAAGTTGTGATTGATAACTGGAAGTGAACAGATCTTGTTCGTGGACTTCGTCCAATTTACTCGAAACTTATGTAGGAAATGGTAACATAGTATAAATCCTTGTAAGTTTTCCAAAAATTTCACCAAAATTTATCCATAAGTAGTATAATTTATTGACTCTTGTACCCAGTGATAATAGGTCAAGGTCGAGTCGCAAGTCAGGTTATGTTTTGATTTTATCTGATTGTTATCCGATCTTGTTAATATTGAATTCGTACGAGCTTGTACACTACTTCCCTTCCTCTTGAAGATAACCACTGCTATTCATACCTCCACTAAACATGGCTCAGTTTCTCTCCTATTTCGAATTATTGCGGTTCTTCATATCTCCTCCCTCCTTTTTCAAAACATTCACCACATCCAGCCACGATTTGCAGAGGCCTGACTATATCATGAACTACGAAACGGGAATTCCCTATGTCGTGCAGAGTGACACCCGGAGCTATCCTGCATGTGAATGGGTAGCAGAACTGCAGAAACCAGACAACTACCCTGACTGGTTGTCGTTGATCATCACCGAGGTCATGGCTCTATACCAGATGAATTTATCGTTGTACATATCAAGTCGCTGACTGATAAACGATGCATCTGGATTAATCGATACTCTGGCCAACAAAAGCCTATCATTGTGGGAGACACGTAAGTATGGACTGTTCATATTGGTTTCTGAACTTATCCTGTAATCCTTTGCAAAGGTGGCGAAGTATGGACCTTCCGACTGACTACGACGAAGTCAAGGTGATGAATTACGAGCAACTTCGGACTGTGTGCCGTAATCACTCGTTTAAACTGGTGCAATACGTTCATTTGAAGGAGGGTGTTATGAATGTGGTGGACTGTGTTGCTTTGGTCGACGCAATCACCCTGTCCTCTCAAAATTACAGCCTGTGCACATATATGTGCTGGTGGTACAGTGCGATATTCTTCCATACTATTGTCAGAACTTACGGCGTGGAGGATCAGATTGAGAAGGGCCCCTTGTTCAAGGTCCAAGGTTGTGTGGTCTACGGTAGAATCCGGAAGTGCATGGTTGGGTCTAATCGTCAGCTGATCCTTGAACCTGATGATGATTACAAGACGACGGTTGAGAAGCTTGCCAAAGTAACCGGGTCCGACACAGAAGTTGTGAGAGGGAATATGAAGAACGATCAAGAACACCAGAAGGATGTTGACTGGGATAGTCAAAAAATATGGAGATCACAGACCACGGGTTAACGAAATCAATCAGCAAAATTTCGACAACATCCAGGCCGATATAAATCAGAGTTGGCAGATGGCTGAAATCCAGAGGTTGGAGGCCGAAATTGAGAATATGAACGTCGAGCTTGCACAAGCAAAGGCTGAGATTGAGGAAATACAGAGAGGGATGAGGGCAGAGGAAAGGATACCCGGCACCGTTCAAGCGCAAATGTAGGATGATCGGATTCGTATAAAATACGGAGATCTCTATCTTTTGCCGTCATTATATCTCACTAGTTCAGATTACGACTTGTACACTGTACGCTGCCTAGGGCTCAATATCTTGTTCGTTCTGGTTAGTTTCGGTGAGAGTCCCTTTACCAGGGTTTTACACACTTGTTCAGGACACATCTATGCTCGGATTTGCTCGTTAACGATAAGTATGTCATTCCTATCGTCCCTTCCAACCCTCTCAGTCTAGCTTTGAGATACTCCCTTCGAGTAGAATATCTTCCTATTACACACGACTGATCGAGTATATTCAGGAGCGTACCAGAAAGTCAGTCGTTACAGTCTCTTGCTGCACTTTGTCTCATAAGTAATTCTTCGCTTCTTCTGATCTAGGAATCCGGTGTTCTCGAGAAAAAAATTGTTTCAATGAATACGGGACTGCCTTCCGTGCAAGCAAGTATTATTCCGTCATTCCACATTTATCGTCCATCATGATTCACACAAAACACCACAGGAGGAGATGCTTATGGTCTCCGTAAGCTCAAACACCTCGCTACACTATTCTCTCTTTGTGTATCATGGCGAAAAATTTCAGGACCCCGAAAACCTTTCAATACGTTACTGTAACCTCCAGGTAAGATAATCAACTTATCTACAATCATTCGCTGACTCCGTAGGAATTCAGCTATCGTTTTCCCAAGCCCTAGAACGTTCGAGAAATAACTACTTTCCTGATGGGCCGTGGCATATTGAATGTCGAAGGTTTGCATCTTCATATACTTCGCACTTCCACGCTGTGCTCATGCATCACTCGATCCTGCTTTTCCTTGGGACGAGGTGCTCCCCCAAGTACGATGATATTAGGTATGGTCAGACCTTGTGACTCTCGCTGACACTGACATTGAGAAAAGCTGCGTGAAACCACTGCAGTGAGTTGTAAACCAAGTTTCTCTAGAATTTCAATAATCAGGATTCCAGTCAACGGTCACCTGGATTCTTTACGCCCTCACAAAAACCTTAAGGATTAAGAGAAGATTTACCAGGAAATTCGTGAATTGCGTGAGCGTGGCAGCGAAAAAAAAATGAACGAAACCCACAAGATTTAGATTCTGAGCCCTTTTCAAACGCTGTCATCAAGGTTGGTCGTTGTAATCTTTACACCGCGACTCAAGGCTGAGGGCACGAACTGCTTCTAGCGGTCGAGGTGAGTTTTAGCTCAGTGCGTTTTTGCAATCCTTTATCTTTGTATAACATGGCAACGCAATCTAGGCATTCTTTCATAAAAACCGAGGGAACTGGAAACAATACTCGAGTTGGGAGCCACCACCCAAAGGCGGAAGGGGTCTTAGTCAGACGGTTGAAGATATACAAGCTGTGATATTGATAGAAGTCCAAGTCAAGCACGGATATTCATGGAGTGACCAAGTTGACATTGCAATTGCAACGCTTGTTGAGGCGGATCAGACGGAGCTTGTGCTTTGGACCCAGGAGGTACTGTTTCATCGCTGAAACTCCGCATCCTTATTTTTCAATAAACTTACGTTCTCGAACTTTGTAGATCTTACAAACAGCCAAAGCTGAACGAAAACGGATTATTATAGAGGTCGATAAGAAGGACGGCGCAGATTCCGATGAAGACCTCGACGACGCTGATACTAAATCAAAGTTACTTGGCCCATCTGTGGACGCACAAGCCAAAATGACTGACTATCGTGAGTTGTGGATCTCTACGTATGAATGGATGGGTAAGAGGCTAACGCCTGAAGATGTTGTAGCTATTCCCTACCTCAGTGACGAGCATGCCGATGCCACGATGAAGAATCCGAATCTCAAACTGCTGTCCGTTTGTGTAAATACTACATCCTTGGCGAAGGTCGGTTCAAGCATATAGCTGACTGAATCGCATGATGAACTAAATGGATGTTATCTAGACGTGGAGGAGCTGGGGTGGTATGTTCCAGCAGCAATCCTTCGAGCGGAACTACATAACATCACCATTGTCATTACTCAGTTCCTCGAGACGCCATTCAACCTCGAAGGGAAGAAGGCTTCTCCACTAATGAGTAAAAAATCACGTCTCCGTCGTAAGATCAAGGCTCGCGAATCAGACGCAGACGACGACATCCACGAAGAGGAACCGCGTAAACGAAAGAAAAAAAGAGAAGAAAAAAGAAGTATAACACAAATTGGCGCGGTTCATCAAAGATAGTGATGCAGAGTACGGGTTGATGCGTTCTTGGAATCAGAGAAAAAGAGGGAGAAAACTGAGAGATGCTATTATTCTGGGAGAAGGGAGGAGTGGAGCTATGAAATGACGGCGGAAAGGCAAGCAATAAAGGAAAGAATGTAACTGAGAAGAAGAAACGGAAGGGAGCTGCGGAGGATGCAGTTGAAGTTGCTCCGGCAGACCACTCGCAATCGTCGTCATCTTCTACTTCTGAAGACGAGTCGAAGAGTCGTGGCGGACGGATGAAGATTCTATGATTCAGTCACATTCGCCGTCTCCTTCAAAGGAAGATATCGATGAGGGCAACTGTGTATCGACTAAGGATGGTCTGAGAAAGAAAGGTCGTTTGATTTTATCCGACGACGACGAGTGATTTTGCTGTAGATCTACTTAATGTAATACTAATTGTAGCCTGCAATTGGATCAACTGTAACGACTGTGATTTTGAAAGATAAAGCATAGAAATGAATTTATATAAAATTCACAGTAGGAAGTCGAGAAGCATGTCAGGGTTACCTTTCCTTGCGTTCACAAGCAAAGGCATCACTCTACCCTCTTTCGAAGGAATTATCGGTCTCAAGGTCCCGTCGCTTTGAGTGTCAAAACGAACCTTCCCATTTACCCTTCTTCATTGGAAAGCTAACTCTCAAGTACAACTACCTGAATCTTGTCCAATTCTCCTGGAGCCGGTGGACAAAACTTGAACTGTTCAACGAGACCAAAAATAATCGCTTCAGCAGGAATCAGTAACAGTGCTACAATAACTTGGAAAATCGAGATAATCATGCTGGAGCTCTGGTCAAGATTTTTAGGAGATTTCTGGAGGCCCGGTTATTTAAAAAATAGCCCTCTAATTACAGAATTGAAAGGATTTGATCTAGTCATACAGCACAAAGCAGGCTGACAAAAGCGAAGTGATAGGACTGTGGACTATCACTCCTAGAGTCTTCTCTTATCTGAGCAGACGTGGCAAATTCCAGTGAGAACCAGCCAGTGTCTTTACCTACACTTTCCACATCCTCCACATAAATTGTCCAAACCAAAGCATCCTACTATACGTCCGACTAACACAATTAAGATTCTAGAAAACATGGGATGTACATGCCATACGGGCCCGACCCAACACGAAAAACGTTGGGCGGGACATTAAAGGACAAGATTGCTTCTCCCTACGGTAGATGGGTTCAAGACTATTCCTGTAGAGAAGATATAGTCCCAAATATCAACCCCCGAGGTGACTTTCGATAAAGATTTAAAAAATTGCCTGCGCGGTTTTAAACGATGGCGCGCGCGGAGTTTGAACCTCGTTAAACGCTGGAAACGCTGACGAGCTCGTAAAGGATGATTACTTAATCTGAACGAACCTTGGTTGAAACCCTCGTACAGCGATACACGCTGCTTTCTGTACCTTCCAAATCTTGAGACCGATTTCGAATACAGCTGATACTTTTTTTTTGCCCCAGATGGCGGGATTGACCAGCGCCCGTGAAGCGCTGGTCCCCCTAAGGTATCGTACAGTCATCTCCCATCCTGATTCCAAAAAACCAATATATATTTCACAGGCCGTCGATACGGTATATACAACGTTCACACTGAACATTTCAACAAGCAAATCTATCAGGGCAACTAGGTGGTGGGTAAGTACCATGTCTTACTAAAGTACCAGTAAATCACCTCACCTAATTCGTACAGACACAATCTGATTCCTAGGCGAAGTTCATTCGCCAAATCTCTCCTCCAAGTGCTGCCTCTGCTGCTGTTCGGGATAGGCCGACGAAGACTGTTTTTCCCCGTAGAAGATGAAATCTCTTCAAGGTTCGACCGTACCGCTCCGGAAATACCCTGTATCCTTCGCCTAGGCAGAACGACCAATAATCTTCATGCAGTGGCAACTGCAGTGACTGGTAGATTGCGCAAAGGACGTCACATACTGTCACATATGTCACAGTTGCATGCACGGTGATCGACCACGGCAAGGCTGGATGTAAAACGGTCATTGATGGGAGCGGCGGGCTTGTAGCCCACGTTGTCAATATCTGTAAACCATTCGCCAGCTCAAGGACAGTTCGGATCTTCGCTGCTACATCCATTGTAATCATCGCTCGTCCTCCAAGATGGCCCTCAAACTTCAGGGCTTGATTTAGGTCTACTCCTACGCGCCCAAGGAGCGTGCTTTGAGAGGGCAAAGGCACAGTCCTTAACGTTCTTCTGGATTGAAGTTGACTGTTTTCTGGTGTTCGCGGGACCTCGGGTACTGCGTGACCATTCAACCCATTCACGGTACTGGATATATTCGACTGTCCTGATTCGGTAGCAGCGCGCACGGACCCCTCAGAAACGGAATACCCCAACATCGCCTCCCTCTGCAAACTGGTGCCCCCCTGGCGTATACTTGTCGGGCTCAAATAAAGCGGCGTGGTGTTAGGATTTAGTGCTGAGATTGAGGTCGTTCGTGGAAGTATGTAGTTTGGGAAGGTCTGCGAGGCAACATCAGGACTCGAAGAGGACCAGGGAGAGGGGTGACGACCAGGGGACATGATATGCGAATCGAACTCTTTGATTCTTGTGCCTCAGCTCAAGTGACTTCCCTATTTCACAGACTACTCACCTCGTTCTTGAATGTGAGCGACGATGGCGACGAGGTTTAGATCACTAATAGATGGCTTTTCGCTATGAGGCTTGCTCTCTGGGTCGTTGTTGAGCTCGAAACAAAATGGCACTGTGATTGGGATGAGGTACAGGTGTATGTTACGGAGGGAGGGGGAGGAAACGATCCTTGCCAAAGTGGGGATGATATATCTGGTTTTACTTCCCACAGATCATGCACGTATCTATTGCTACACGTGCATATATGATTTAATTACATTGCACACTATCTACATATATTTTGTTTTGAAGAATTGCATCGAAGTAATTGCTATCGGGTCGAATAGGTTGTACTAGGTTTTCATTCCTTGACCTAGTAAATTTTGGATTGTCCAATCTGTGTTGCCCCAATTCTTCAACATCCAGTCCGCGCCCAAGTCTTTGTTCTGTATTGAGTACATAGTCGTGATCGTACGTTATAGCTCGTCGAGAAACGCTTCCGCACAATGCGAACCAAGATTATGAATGAGGAGACTCGATGGGCATGCTCCAGAAAGCGGAAGGAATTTTTCTGTGAGGTTCTAATTGTGTGATAGATACAGAGTCCACGAAATGACATACGGTTGCAACATACCCAACTTGATATAGGATATAAGTGCTATATTTAAGGTGCGGAAAGGATCGCGAAGCTTCATAAGGACTTAGCTTTGCACAGATATAACAAACTCACGACAATTTAGATTAGTGAGGCTATCTCCCCAAACCAATAGACCAACTACTAACTGGTCTAAACTGGCAAATGCCACTGGAAGTAAATTTCCAAGGCATGCTGCTATGTCCATGCTAGCTGAAAAGCCAAAGGACAATCAAGCTCCCACCAAGGAATGCAAAACTACCCCAAAACTATGTTAGGGATGTGGTCAAGATGGTCATTTTTATAATGATCCAGCCTGCAAACAATATAGGAAGGAACAATTGTTTGCTATAAGTGAAGATACTTCATCAGAAGGTCTAAATGATCCTCCTAAAGCTGAAGAAACTTGTGTAGTTAAAGTAGAGTCAAATGAATCTACTTCTGATAACAATGTACAGTCAGTTGCAGACTCAGACGGAGAATATGTCCTCAAACAGTATGAAGATTATCTAGGGGCGATGTTTCAGCCTATAGATAGTGGGGAAGAAATATATTTGACCATGGAACACATGGCTGGGATGGATGCTCTTTTGGAGCAGAGGTCAGAACACCCAATGGCTGCAATAGATACAGCTAAAAAGATTGTGTTGAGTGACGGCACTGTTGTACTCAATGAGGAGGTGGGAGATGTGTCCAACAAGGACATTGTCATGGGAGACTTGTCAGACGCTGTTATGGGAGATACTGAATCAAGTAATGATGACCTGGTGGACATCGATAGGTGTCCGGACCTGCTTCCTTTACCAGATGCAGATATAAACCAAATGGCTCAGGAAAACCTCACTGAGCAAATGGGTATCTTGATTGATAGCCCAAAACATGATGAGATCACCCGAACTGGTGAAACCATAGAGTTGGAGTACATTGACAATGTACTGGTAATTAGAACACACACGAGTCTACAGCATCAAAGAAAAATTAATGATGATACGCGCTTGCATTTTGGACTACTCTGCGAAATTTTCCAATTCTTGCGTTCGTTTTTGTTACACGATCGAAGTAGTAGGAGTCTGCCGGCAGTCTCGCAGCGGTCAACTTTGTCATCGGGTACGATTGCTGAGTTGGGCTTTCAAAAACAAAACAAAAGGATTTTGATACACCTTGCTGCTTAACTTGGAGTGTGATAGTCACTATGGCGTTTGAGAAGAAAGACTGATATGAAATATTTGTGACCGTGCCACGGCGCGCATGTTTATATATTGAGGGGGAAAACATAAAGCATTTGTATATGATAACGTGAACTTTCCTGTAGAGAATGCAATTGCTATAAGTGATATCTAGCCTTCTTCACCTCGTAAAGGAGTACTAGTTTTACAAGTTGCCGAGACACGATTACCATGCCTCAAATGCCTCAACTCATTTTACTTTGTAAGTTGGGTATGTTGCAACCGTATGTCATTTCGTGGACTCTGTATCTACCACACAATTAGAACCTCACAGAAAAACTCCTTCCGCTTTCTGGAGCATGCCCATCGAGTCTCCTCATTCATAATCTTGGTTCGCATTGTGCGGAAGCGTTTCTCGACGAGCTATAACGTACGATCACGACTATGTACTCAATACAGAACAAAGACTTGGGCGCGGACTGGATGTTGAAGAATTGGGGCAACACAGATTGGACAATCCAAAATTTACTAGGTCAAGGAATGAAAACCTAGTACAACCTATTCGACCCGATAACAATTACTTCGATGCAATTCTTCAAACCAAAATATATGTAGATAGTGTGCAATGCAATTAAATCATATATGCACGTGTAGCAATAGATACGTGCATGATCTGTGAGAAGTAAAACCAGATATATCATCCCCACTTTGGCAAGGATCGTTTCCTCCCCCTCCCTCCGTAACATACACCTGTACCTCATCCCAATCACATTGCCATTTTGTTTCGAGCTCAACAACGACCCAGAGAGCAAGCCTCATAGCGAAAAGCCATCTATTAGTGATCTAAACCTCGTCGCCATCGTCGCTCACATTCAAGAACGAGGTGAGTAGTCTGTGAAATAGGGAAGTCACTTGAGCTGAGGCACAAGAATCAAAGAGTTCGATTCGCATATCATGTCCCCTGGTCGTCACCCCTCTCCCTGGTCCTCTTCGAGTCCTGATGTTGCCTCGCAGACCTTCCCAAACTACATACTTCCACGAACGACCTCAATCTCAGCACTAAATCCTAACACCACGCCGCTTTATTTGAGCCCGACAAGTATACGCCAGGGGGGCACCAGTTTGCAGAGGGAGGCGATGTTGGGGTATTCCGTTTCTGAGGGGTCCGTGCGCGCTGCTACCGAATCAGGACGATCGAATATATCCGGTACCGTGAATGGGTTGAATGGTCACGCAGTACCCGAGGTCCCGCGAACACCAGAAAACAGTCAACTTCAATCCAGAAGAACGTTAAGGACTGTGCCTTTGCCCTCTCAAAGCACGCTCCTTGGGCGCGTAGGAGTAGACCTAAATCAAGCCCTGAAGTTTGAGGGCCATCTTGGAGGACGAGCGATGATTAGAATGGATGTAGCAGCGAGAATCCGAACTGTCCTTGAGCTAGCGAATGGTTCACAGATATTGACAACGTGGGCTACAAGCCCGCCGCTCCCATCAATGACCGTTTTACATCCAGCCTTGCCGTGGTCGATAACCGTGCATGCAACTGTGACATATGTGACAGTATGTGACGTCCTTTGCGCAATCTACCAGTCACTGCAGTTGCCACTGCATGAAGAATATTGGTCGTTCTGCCTAGTCGAAGGATACAGGGTATTTCCGGAGCGGTACGGTCGAACCTTGAAGAGATTTCATCTTCTACAGGGAAAAACAATCTTCGTCGGCCTATCCCGAACAGCAGCAGAGGCAGCACTTGGAGGAGAAATTTGGCGAATGAACTTCGCATAGGAATCAGATTGTGTCTGTACGAATTAGGTGAGGTGATTTACTGGTACTTTAGTAAGACATGGTACTTACCCACCACCTAGTTGCCCTGATAGATTTGCTTGTTGAAATGTTCAGTGTAAACGTTGTATATACCGTATCGACGGCCTGTGGAATATATATTGGTTTCTTGGAATCAGGATGGGAGATGACTGTACAATACCTTAGGGGGACCAGCGCTTCACGGGCGCTGGTCAAAACCGCCATCTGGGGCAAAAAAAAAGTATCAGCTGTATTCGAAATCGCTCTCAAGATTGAGAGGGTACAGAAAGCAGCGTGTATCGCTGTACGAGGGTTTCAAGGAAGGTTCGTTGAGATTAAGTAATCATCCTCTACGAGTTCGTCAGCGTTTCCAGCGTTTAACGAGGTTCAAACTCCGCGCGCGCCATCGTTTAAAACCGCGCAGGCAATTTTTTAAATCTTTATCGAAAGTCACCTCGGGGGTTGATATTTGGGACTATATCTTCTCTACAGGAATAGTCTTGAACCCATCTACTGTAGGGAGAAGCAATCTTGTCCTTTAATGTCCCGCCCAACGTTTTTCGTGTTGGGTCGGGCCCGTATGGCATGTACATCCCATGTTTTTAAAATCTCAATTGTTAGTTGGACGTATAGTAGGATGCTTTGGTTTGGACAATTTATGTGGAGGATGTGGAAAGTGTAGGTAAAGACACTGGCTGGTTCTCACTGGAATTTGCCACGTCTGCTCAGATATGAGAAGACTCCAGGAGTGATAGTCCACAGTCCTATCACTCCGCTTTTGTCAGCCTGCTTTGTGCTGTATGACTAGATCAAATCCTTTCAATTCTGTAATTAGAGGGCTATTTTTTAAATAACCGGGCCTCCAGAAATCTCCTAAAAATCTTGACCAGAGCTCCAGCATGATTATCTCGATTTTCCAAGTTATTGTAGCACTGTTACTGATTCCTGCTGAAGCGATTATTTTTGGTCTCGTTGTAGTCGTTCGGTAAAACGCGTGTTTTCCAGAATATACGAGTTACAGTCCGGTCGTCGTCCAGTTCGTCTTTGTGCCAAAGTTTCTTCAAGTCCTTCAAGCAGCCGTTGACTTGGTCTCCCATTCCATACACATCCCCTTCGTATCCACCAAGAGCATCCACTACCCCTTGCACGATAGGTTCCGGGAATATCTTATGGGGTGACACCGATAGAAGTGGGAAGGAGCTCAGGATGGGATATAATTTCAGACCTTCCTACAGAGCCTTGAGTTGCGGTGTCAAGATTACAACGACCAACCTTGATGACAGCGTTTGAAAAGGGCTCAGAATCCAAATCTTGTCGGGTTCGTTCATTTTCGCTACCACGCTCACGCAATTCACGAATTTCCTGGTAAATCTTCTCTTAATCCTTAAGGTTTTTGTGAGGGCGTAAAGAATCCAGGTGACCGTTGACTGGAATCCTGATTATTGAAATTCTAGAGAAACTTGGTTTACAACTCACTGCAGTGGTTTCACGCAGCTTTTCTCAATGTCAGTGTCAGCGAGATTCACAAGCTCTGACCACGTACTTGGTAAAAGAGATGAAGAAAGATTAAAGCTTCGAATTTGAACCACTCACGCCATTTGGGAAAGCACCTCGTCCCTAGGAAAAGCAGGATCGAGTGATACATGAGCACAGCGTGGAAGTGCGAGGTATATGAAGATGCAAACCTTCGACATTCAATATGCCACGGCCCATCAGGAAAGTAGTTATTTCTCGAACGTTCTAGGGCTTGGGAAAACGATAGCTAAATTCCTATAGAGTCAGCGAATGATTGTAGATAAGTTGATTATCTTACCTGGAGGTTACAGTAACGTATTGAAAGGTTTTCGGGGTCCTGAAATTTTTCGCCATGGTGTTTGACCTTACGGAGACCATAAGCATCTCCTCCTGTGGTGGTTTGTGTAAATCATGATGGACGATAAATGTGGAATGACGGAATAATACTTGCTTGCACGGAAGGCAGTCCCGTATTCATTGAAACAATTTTTTTCTCGAGAACACCGGATTCCTAGATCAGAAGAAGCGAAGAATTACTTATGAGACAAAGTGCAGCAAGAGACTGTAACGACTGACTTTCTGGTACGCTCCTGAATATACTCGATCAGTCGTGTGTAATAGGAAGATATTCTACTCGAAGGGAGTATCTCAAAGCTAGACTGAGAGGGTTGGAAGGGACGATAGGAATGACATACTTATCGTTAACGAGCAACTCCGAGCATAGACGTGTCCTGAACAAGTGTGTAAAACCCTGGTCAAGGGACTCTCACCGAAACTAACCAGAACGAACAAGATATTGAGCCCTAAGTAGCGCACAGTGTACAAGTCGTAATCTAAACTAGTGGGATATGATGATGGCAAAGGATAGAGATCTACTTATTTCATACGAGTCTGATCATCCTACATTTGTGCTTGAACGGTGCCGGCCATCCTTTCCTCTGCCCTCATCCCTCTCTGCATTTCCTCAATCTTAGCCTCTGCTTGTGCAATCTCCGCCAACAAAGCCTTTGTTTTTTCAAGCTTCGTCACTCTCAAATTCTCTTTTCTCTCAATTTCAGCCTCCAACCTCCTATTTTCAGCCTCCAACCTCCCAATTTCAGCCTCCAACCTCTCATTTTCAGCCATCTGCCAACGCCACTTTATATCAGCCTGGACGTTGTCAAAATTTTGCTGAAAGATTTCGTGAACCCGTAGTCTGTGATCTCCATATTTTTTGACCATCCCAGTCAACATATCATCGTCCTTCTGGTGTTCTTGATCGTTCTTCATATTCCCTCTCACCACCTCTGTGTCGGACCCGATTACTTTGGCAAGCTTCTCAACCGTCATCTCGTAATGATCATCAGGTTCAAGGATCAGTTGACAATTAGACCCAACCATGGACTTCCGGATTCTACCATAGACCACACAACCTTGGACCTTGAACAAGGGGCCCTTCTCAATCTGATCCTCCACGCCGTAAGTTCTGACAATAGTATGGAAGAATATTGCACTGTACCACCAGCACATGTATGTGCACAAACTGTAATTTCGAGAGGACAGGGTGATTGCGTCGAGCAAAGCCACACAGTCCACCACATTCATAACACCCTCCTTCAAATGAACGTATTGCACCAGTTTAAACGAGTGATTACGGCACACAGTCCGAAGTTGCTCGTTATTCATCACCTTGACTTCGTCGTAGTCAGTCGGAAGGTCCATACTTCGCCACCTTTGCAAAGGATTACAGGATAAGTTCAGAAACCAATATGAACAGTCCATACTTACGGGTCTCCCACAATGATGGGCTTTTGTTGGCCAGAGTATCGATTGATCCAAATGCATCGTTCATCAGATAGTGACTTGATATGTACGACGATGAATTCATGTGGAATAGAGCCGTGACCTCGGTAATGATCGACACGGCATACCGTACATGATTTCAGTTTCGACAACCAGTTAGAGAAGCCGTCAGGTTTCTGTAGTTCTGCTACCCATTCACATGTAGGATAGCTCCGGATGTCACTCTGCACGACATAGGAAATTCTCCGTTCATATTTCATAAGATAGTGGCCGCGCGAACCGTTGCTGGATGTGGCGAATGGATTGAAAAAGCACATCAATGATTTGACATAGGAGAGAAACTGAGCCATGTTTAGTGGATATATGTATAGCAGTAGTTATCTTCAACGAGTTTGCTGCCAGTGTGACACGGGAGAGAAAAGGAAGTGGTGTACAAGCTCATGCGAGTCTGCTCTCTTTATAGTCAGAAATCCGAGATGAAATATCACGCGGCTCTTCATTCCAAGTTGTGGCGAATTTGCGGTGAGTTCGGCATCTCTACAAACTCGACTGTTACGTGTACCCTTAAGCCCATTAGGATAACGATGCTGTTAACACTGTACCAGTATTAGACTCGGCATGTAATTTTGAGTTGCATCTAGATTTCATCAACTGTTGTAATGAAGGAGTCACCCAGAACTCACAGCCATCTTACGAATTTGCAGTAACCAAAGAACAATGGTAAAGGTCAAAAACTTCACCCGATGCCTTCTATTACCTATTATACACATGTACAGGGTTCGATTTGAAATGACTGAATCCGCCTCACCAGGCAACTTCTCCTATAGCTGTCAGGGAGTTTATTTTCAGCGACAGTTAATTGCGAGTAGGAAGTCCTGCCTTGCTTACACTCACGAGGAGCCCGGAAACTCCTGCAGAAGCACATCAATCAAAGAGCAATTTTCATGCTTGAAATCACATGAAATGATATTATTGAACCATTGGGTGCTACATACAGTACATTTCACTACGCTATATACTGTTACACAAGACTTCTACCAGTAATGAGAGTTGCAAGAGCGCATGCCTCCAATACCAAACAGCCCTAAGAAAAGGATCAAGAGAGAAGGCGGGTACAAATCAAAGAATGTAACATGTCTGAATGAGGTTCAGCGAGCCAATAGTAATTAGTCTCGGGTGTGAGCGCGGACCCACCCAAGCCCTCATATACTCTGACTACATCTTCTACAGGGCTGCTGTAGAAGAGTCTTGTTTTTCTCTACCAATTTAACGGAACAGCCGACTGCCTAGCTTATTCCAATATTTGGAGTCACAGACAGTGTGAGCCAATCGGATTACCACAAAGCGTCTTCCGAAATGGGCCGGCGATCACAGGCGTGGAAAAGCGATTTTACAATTCTCTCTTTCTCCACACGAGCGCATTGCTCTTTAGATTTCGGTCTCTACTTGTATCTCACTCTCCTCAAAAGGAATAATAATCTTTAGACTTTCTCAAATATCATCTTCATGCACTTTGTCAACCAATCGCACAATTACGAGTTGGTGCCATTTCACTTCCTTGCTCGTGTGCTTCATAGCTGACTTGTTCTCTCTAGTCACCCTTGGTCCCACGTCGTTATTGGAATGTGGCATAAATACCCCAATCCAAAGTGTACACACGTTGTTAGCATTGACGTTTTGGACCGTTCAGTCGATCCGAAAACAGGGATTATCAGAACGGAGCGAGTATTGGGCTGTAAACAAAAGGCGCCAACATGGATAGTCAAGGTGTGTTCTGCTGTTTAAAGCATGTTAACTTCCAACTCAGAATTCTTCAGCTTTTTGGCGGTTCTGAAGACGCATTTGTTCGAGAAATATCGTTCATTGATCATCGCACACAGGTCGCAACCATCACTTCAGAAAACCTTTCATTATCCCAATTTGCGACATGCCTAGAACAGATACGGTACTCGCCCTCGTCAACACCTGGCCGTACCGTCTTTTCGCAGACAGCAGAGATACAAGCGCGGATGGCATTATGGCGGAGTGCAGCTGACGGTTTGGAGAAGTGGATGGCTCAGCGATTCGAGCAAAATGCCCAGTTGGGCAAGATGGCTTTTACAGACGTTCTACGACGATTATGGGAAGAACGAGAGCGAATGCAGGTCGCAGCATGAATCCAGGACTTTTTCCAAGGTGTTTTTATGATATTTTATGTTGTGCGCTGCCATTTTCACCCTGCTCTGAGCTCATTTTCGGGATGTATCATCGGTACTAGAATCGTTCTGTATTTCGCATCCGCTTTCGCAGTAGACTTTTGTAAAAGCGTCGTCGCTGACGCCTCATCGATACCTTACTCATCAACGCCTTACAACTTCAAAATTTGATAAGCAGTCAGACTCTTCGATTGTTTTTGTTGTGTACTACGAGCTACTCATCCTTCCCGACTTGTCCTCCTCTTTTACATCGGCAATCGTAGGAGATAATCATCAAAGAGTAGATTTAGCGTTTTTCGACTTTCACTCCCAATCTCTATCAATTCAGGAGGATTACCACTGTTCGATGTTGATATGGACGAACTTTTGCACCATTGCCTTCATGAACTAGCCTTCGATGGCGACTTTGGTGAGTGTCCTTCATCATGTGATGGCGGTGAAGAAAAAAGGTTGAAGGATATTAGTGATGAGATGCAGTAGAGGGTTCGAACCCACAACATGCCTTCTTCCTCATATAAAAAATCTGTTTATTAATTCTTCTTCCTTCCACAGGTTGCGACGTTTCTCGGCTCTCAGATTTTGTCAAGGACTTCTACTCCCATACTGCATCGAATCAGAAAGTCGACAATGCATTTCGTGCATTTGTATGGTCCCTTGTCGTTCAGCAACCGACAGTCCTTGTCGGCACTATACCGCCTGATATTACGTCCGAAGTCTGGATCGCACCGCAAGTTAGTGCAAAGAGAAAAGCCAATGCCAGGGGAGAAGAGCATATACTAACCGAGCCGTCTGCGCTGAACCTTGTCCCTGATGCGAAATCAAGACGTTTAGAGGAGTTACAGAGAATGTATGGAAGTAGTCTCAGAATAGCTGGGGATCGCGACTCTATCTATGCTGCGATTACTGGAACTCATATCAGGGTATGTCCTTGTAGACCGTGGCTCTAGTTTTGTATATTTATGTGCTTCGAACAGTTTCCGAAAATGTCCCCTATGGTCTATAGTGCCCTTCAAGTCATTACTCGAGGCAGAGTCGATGGCGTTACAGTTGTCCAGCTCGGCCAACGGACGAAATACGATCAAAAGACTTGCTTTTACCTAGTCAAGCAGCTCACGGATCTCAACCTTGTGTGAGTTCCAACCCTATCCTTACATATCACTTTACTGAATTTCTTGCGCAGCGTCAAGGTCCGACGTGGTGGGGTAGGAACACACTTTGTCATTCATCGTTACTTCTTTGAACGAAGTTCTTCCTGGAAAGCTATTCGTGATGAGGAACTTCGAGCTGAGCTCGTGTCTCAAAATATATCCGCGTCTACGGTTGAAGGACAAGAAGACGAAGGAACCACAACAGATGTGACTTCACTAGGATTTACTCCCATCGATTCCCGACACTTGTCTAGTCTACCTTTGGTCCGTGGGCGAGTTGTGAAACTCCTGAAAGCATCCACAAACAATATGCATGTTTCGAACAACATGATAGTCACACTCGTACATTACACATCTCTCAGAGCTTATCTTATACTGACGTATCTTGCACAGGGCTTTGCGCACCCCACCAAGACCGATAGACGTTTCTTCCACAGGCGGATACAAGAGTTGATTCAACAAGGTGTGGTTGAAAAGGTCCTTGTTCCGAGCAAGAGGAAAAAGTCGAAAGTTGCAAGTGTGTTGTGTCTTCGCCTGGTGAATGATAATGCGGGAGAGGGAGACGGTATTGTTGTTGTACCTCCCACGGAAGATGACGAGGATCAATTGGAGGACGATCATGGTAAATTTTTTGTATGTCTTCTGCTTTGGATAAGTCTAACCTATATCCAGTGCAAGGAGGTTTCAAGCTAAACGTCACTATACACAAACAAATTAGCGACCTGTTGGAAGAAGCAGGAACTACAGGAGTGACATTGACTGTGAGTTCTCTCATCTTGCATCGCATACCAATCTTCTAAAATTTGTTATAGGAGCTAAGCTCATCCCTATGCCAATTCGATCGAAGAACAATTGAACTCATCCTGACCCGTGCCGAACGCTTCCAACCGCCACCTCACCTCAGCGATCTTGGTGTCGCCGCGTTACTCGAAACCAGTGGTCGGGAAAGACGCCATCGATACTTCACCGTATCAGCCTATCGGACTCTTGTTGAGAGAGAAAACCTGGACAAGTCGACCGCTGGGTACGGTGATGTCAACCTCAGCAATGTCGGTGGATTCTTAGATGTCGATCCGGGAGCATTTTATCGAGACGACGAAGAGTTGCATCATTATCAGGACTTGTTCAAAGATGATGATCCGGGTAAGCCGGCAAAACCTAGTAAAAAATCGGCTGAGAGGATTCGTACGGTCAAAAAGGGACGAGTCAAAATGCTAAAATTGCAAGCTGATAGGGATGCTGACGATGGTGCAATCGATCTGACTGAGAGCTCTGCCACCACATCTCGTGGTGGAAAGCGAAAGGCGGTCGATGATACTTCTGCGGGTTCAAGACCGTCAAAGAAGCGAAAGAATAAAGATGCTGAAGAGACATACGAGGTTGAGGCTACAGGTACGATTCAAAGTTTTCTTAACCTAGGAAACCTTAACATATCAATCCAAATACATAGTACCAACTGAAGCCCCCGTACCGAAAAAACGCGGTCGCCCCAAAAAAATTGTCGATGAGTCGCCTGCCACTGTACCTAAAAAGCGTGGACGACCACCAAAGGCGAAGGACGCAGTAAATCAAAACCAAACAGAAGTTGGGGCTGTAGAGGAGACAGACATAGTTCCGCCGAAAAAACGGGGACGGAAGTCGAAGAAATCTACTGTTAATGTAGACGATGGCGATGTTGGCGATGTCCCTATAAGGAAGTCTTCTCGTACGGGTGACAGCAGGAGTTTTTCCGGTTTGACTCTGGAGGAAGCTGAAAGGGAGAGGGCGGAGGGTGTTGAGATGATACATAAACTACAAATGCACGAGGACGGCTCACAGCAGGAGACTGTTCATAAGGGTCATCCGGGCAATGCGGCACCCGCTCCTTTGAACGGGGCTGTTGGGCAGCTCCATGCTAACATGCAGCATATGGATGTTGATCCGATTTTGATTGAAGATGGAGATATCGTCCAAGCAGAGTCTTCTGATACCCGTGACGGTTCTACCATGCAGCCACCTAAACCATTGTCACAAGAGCTGCCAATCCCACCGAGGACCTCCGACTCAGTATGTTACTTTTCACGAGCTACAATACCTCATACTCAAATTTTGCTAGATATCTGCTGGGGCATCGCAGCCAATGCAATCACACCTCGCATCCACCCCGCACCGAGACGAAGTCACATCCTCGTCCAAACCAACAACGCAACCGAGACCGAAGGTCAATGTATCCAACTTGCGACGCGACAATGAGCTGTTGCGTGTCGTGGAACTTTTGGGAGGCATCGTCAATATTCAGACGAAGGAGCTGTACGAAGCACACCTTGCTCTCTTGGACAATCTCGCAAGAGCCGGCGAGCCAGCTAGTTCTCCCCCCGGTATTAAAACAGATAAGCGGACTGTCGTGGCGACGTTCAATGCCCTGGAAAGTCGTGGAAAGGTCAAGCAGCTAACTACATCAATTCCAATGTATCTCGGAACCACACGTCAAACGGTCGTCGTCTACTTGCCTCATGTTCCCGATGCTAAGCTCAGCGCGTTCCTCTCTGAATTAGCTCAAGGTGTAGGACCACCTGCGGTACCTCAGCCTTCGGGGAGGGTCATTGATGAAGCAGTAGATTATAGTCAAGAGAAGAAAGGTCGAATGCCCGTCTCCGTAAAAGAACTGGATAGGTTCGGAATCAGTGGACCCGACCGATGGGAAAAAAACCCGGAACGAGCGGAACAGCTTTTCTCTCGAGACGAAAACTTCGTACGAGATGTGTTTCTCACTGAACGGAGCACTCTTTGTCAGGCCTATCACACGATCATCGCTAAATGTGTCCGAGCACGAGAGCTGCATCTGATCAGTATTCATGCTTTCGAAACATCGCATCGATCCCTCCATATTATCTCTCATCAACAAAAGATCATGCATTTATTTTTTCTCTCTTTGGATCTTCCTCTAGGACAGTACTGCAAACTTGTTTCGCCTACAAATCATTCCGAGGAATTGAGTCAGTTTATATCTACTCAAGCAGGTCTCAATACTATTGTCAGGGATCTGCCGGACAATATCAAAAATATTTTGCAAACTGGCAAAAGTCGAGCCAGCTCTAAATTACTTGATTGTCTGGAATTGCTACGGAATTTAGGTCTTGCAATACCGCTCGTCATATCCACTTCTAATACCCCGCTTCTTACTTGTGAAGCCAAAGACAATCATCCGACTGCGTTCGAGGCTGCGCCCTTGACAGGTTGGAACGCTAAGACGTCGTTGTCTGCTCCGGTATATTGGAAGTTCTATGACGCTGCACCCGTTCATCGTTGGGCCAATGCAGAAACAGATCCTCCTTTTCTGCAAGATGTTGATGTCGGTTCTGTCTCGCATGCTATTGATTATTGGGATTTGCTAGAGAATGTTTGCTTAGAACGCACATTCGAGGCTCCTAGTCGCGGAAGCAGTAGCCTTACACCTCTGAATGCGAGCATAGCTGTAGCTCGGACCCTCCGTCGTTCTGTATCCTGGATCTCTCAATATAAACTCTCATGGCATCAAACACAGTACTTGAAGCGATTCTATCACATGTCTTTTGGGACAACACCCCTGGAAGCTGAGGATAGCGATGCACAGATTGACAAAATATCTTGGGTTATTAGTGCTCCCTCTACCGCTGTTCGCGATTATTATACGAACATACAATGCAGGTTAGCTAAAGAGGCGCAGAGAGTAAGGAAGCGACGTAAGCGCCAGGAGCCAGAGCAAGAAGCAATAGAGATCGCCAAAGCTCAAGCTTCTCTTAAGAAGAGAGCTGAAGAAGCGCATCTGCAAAGAGAAACAGAATGGACACAGTTACTCAAACGTGTTCACCCCGGGTCCTTGAACAAATCAGCATCAAACAGGGTTCAACAAATTTATACCAAGTTCTTGCATTCTACGACTGTTCAGGATATCCAAAAGTGGGAAGCGGATGTCAGCAACAGCATTCGCGAAGCTGAATTGTTTTCAAGGAAAGTCCTGAAACCCAAGGTCAAGGCGAAACCATCGGTCTCAGCGCGCGCCGCATCTTTATCCTCATCGACCACAATATCGCCCCAGACTATCACCGGCTCCATTCCCACCACTGTACCACCTGTCGCCATAAATCCTCCAGAACGATCCGTTGCCGAGCTCATATCTGACCAAGGACCCCCCCTCAATCAAACTCGACCTCCTAAGAAGAAAAAGCGGAAGCAAGACGGTAAGATATTTATGCTTTTCCTTTGTCATCGCGATTCAGATACTTCATCGTAGACCAACCTGAAGAAAACGATAACAAGCCGCGTATTGTCAATCGTCGACACCGGTTTGCGTGGAATCGAGACTTCGAGGAACTGGCACGCGATGCAGCCGCCATCATCAAAGCGCGTTGTCGTGATGCAATTCGGTTGGATTGGGGTGCCTTTGAACAAGTGTTCCCTGCAGTACCAAGAAACACTGTGCGCCAACGTGTCGCTCATCTCCGGGAAGTGATAGGCGGAGATACATACCTCAACCGTTTGGAAGATACCTGGTATGACCTTTGGAAACAACATCGTGGATCAGAACATCTACCGGATGACGACCCTACGAGCGCGACCAACTTCGACCTCAGAAAGCACATTGAGTTTCTCCGCAAGCATATAGACAAAAATGCCTTGTATGTACCTTGTACTTCCAGTCGGTTGACTAATTCATATTTTCTCAATTAGGCGGGTTGGGTACATGCCCGCTCAGAAAGCCGCTCAGCCGGCCATTCCTAGCAGCATGTCGAGTTTACTTGAACAGTTTGATGTGGTTGGGACTCCGCTAAGTGCTCCCTCCTGGGATTTTGTGTGGAATGCTATGGTCGAAGAAGGTCGAGAGAAGGGGATGTTGAGCCTGCCGTTCACTGACCAACTAGACGTATTACCGATGCAGACTGAGTCAATTAGTGAAGAGTTGTGTTTAGCTGAGTCAGCTCTCAAGGTGATCACAGCCATTCATAAATTTCTAATCTTCAAACAAACTAAACAAACTTTTTACAGATGGTTCTTGGAACGCCAAATGAAGTTTACGACTCTGATGTTGCGTCAGCTTTGCTTGCCAGTGTTGGGGAAGAGGCTGTTCCTATCGCAGCTCAGAACCTTCTCAATCGCGGTGTACTCTCAAAACTCGTTCGAGATCCTCAGAAATCACAACCTGGAAGACTATTGAAGATTTCTGAAGTGTATGTAACAAGTTTTCGACTACAGGTTCGGACACCTGACTCTTGGCTTGGCTAGTAATCAAAATGCCCTCAACGGTGTAATCAATCGAGACACCTTTCAGGATGCCGCCTCACTAGAAGAACTATCAGCTCAACAAGAGGATGTTTGGCGCGAGTGGCCTCTGCTTGCGACAGACGGGGACCTGGTGACCTTGCTGCAGCTGGTATCAGAAGATAAAGTCGAGTTCAATATTGATACATCTCATCCGCAAGCTTGCCGCCCTACTCTAGACTGGAACAGCAAGAAAGCTGGTGAGTATTTAAAATCACCACATAGACTCGACAACATTCCTAATTACTTATTCAGATGACGATCAAATTGAGACGGTCCTCAACGTTCGTTTCTTCAGTTTGGCCGATTCAGCATCAAGCTCTAGCGACGCGCAAGAGCCTGTAGATACACTCATGGATGTTGAAGACACATCTGTTGTCCACGGTGTAACTGTGGACGGTTCTCCCGCTTGCTGTAGAAAAAACATCCTTGGAGCAGTGGTTAATTGTTCCGGATGTTTGGACGAACTTTGGAGAATCCACAGCACCGATCTCAGTCCGGAGGAGCTCAACACGGCGCAGTTGATTCTGTGGCTCGTTGGCCAAGCTGGTGCTAAGGGCCTGTCGAAGCAAGAACTGATCGTGAGTACACACATCCGGAAACTTGTCACCCACTCAGCTAACTCTGCTCAGAGCAACTCTCAAATGGCTCCTGAAGAAGTTTTGTCCGTGGTATCGAAGATGACCGGCGAACTTCGTCCCTTCCTTCACTGGGTTGGATACAATTCTTCGCTCCTGGTGTCTTCTGCACATGCCGGATCGTGGACTGTCGCGCTTTCCGACTCCCCATTGATCAAAGTGTTTCCTCGTCGTTGGCTAGATATATTTGGCAAGAAAGTCATCGATGTCTGGGAGGCTGCGTTACGTGCGGTCGTTGGAGCTATCGTATTTCGGCCTGGAATTTCACAGGTATGTGGGGCGGGTGCAGTTCAGATGCTCATCTCAAACACGTCCATCTTAGTCCGAACTTCGATGGCGCTTGAAGTCTGTGTACGATAAACAAGAACTAATAGAATTGTTAAAAACGCTCCTTGAAGAGGACTTCATCAAGAATCGCTTTGTACCCGCGACATCGGTTTTGGGGACTGTCGAACCCTTCATCATCTCTACTTTAGATGATATAGAAGAGGGACGGGTATTTTGGTTCGCGAATGAAGCAAAACATTGGTATTTAATATAAGCCATGTATCGGTGTATAGATAAAATTTGTTCTTTGTATATTGCGCGCGTCTGACATTTAGCGCCCGGGATGAGCGGGACAAACCGGAGTTATAGCAAACTATCAAACTCTCTTTACTCGTCGTTGAGCTTAAATTACTGTCCCTCGTCATGGCTTCCTTCCAGGCTGTGAAAAAGTCAATAAACTTGGCACCTACAGTGCGCGCTCTTCCTTCTGGTGTTCCAGCAGCTCCTCTTTTGAATCTCGCTGTTCGGGCTCCAGCTGAGCAACACGGCCACGGTCATGGTTCATCCGGTCCTCGTGCAGATGTTCCTCCCTCTTGGGCTGGAGGTGTATCCAAGTCACCGTTTGGTCTTTTTACTAAGACCTACACCACTGGTCAGCCCTTTCGCACCTTTTCAACTTCAATTTATTGACATAGTAATCGACGTTTATAGCTCCTTCCCCCAGAGTTTTCCAGCAACGTCTTCTGCACACCTCCGCAGTAGTCAAAGATGCTCCTGAAGTTCCAGATTTCTCTCACTATCGCGCTCCAAACACCGACAATAACCGTGCACTGTCTTACTTCATGGTAGGAACCATGGGTGTGCTTTCCGCCTCTGTCGCCAAGTCTAGCGTATCCGAATTCTTGCAAACGATGGCAGCCTCTGCAGACGTTCTAGCTCTTGCTAAAGTTGAAGTAGATCTTACCACTATCCCAGAAGGGAAGAACGTGATTATTAAATGGCGAGGAAAACCTGTCTTCATCCGACACAGGACACAGAGCGAGATTGACGAGGCGAGATCTGCAAATTGGAAAACTTTTAGGGATCCAGAACCCGACGAGGCACGAGCCAAGAAACCAGAATGGTTAGTTATGTTGGGTGTCTGTACTCACTTGGGTTGCGTCCCCATCGGTGAGGCTGGTGATTACGGAGGCTGGTACGTACCTGTTGATCTCTCTTGATCTTTCTTTTGACATAAATCAACCAGGTTCTGCCCTTGCCATGGTTCTCACTATGATATATGTGCGTATTTCGCTCTTTTGAGTTCTGAGAATTCAAAGTTGATGGCTGATTGAATTTCTGCAGCGGGCCGTGCTCGCAAAGGACCTGCTCCTGTACGTGTTTCTTCGTAGTTCAACCTTGAGTTACGCATGCTCACCTTACGACTTATAGCTCAACCTCGAAGTCCCCGCACACGATTTCAATGATGCAGAAGGAAAGCTCGTTATTGGATAGATCTCTTCCACGTCTTATATTTTACGGTCGAGTAGACTTTCGGAGTAATAAGACCCAATAGATGTATGGACTGCCGCTCTGCCATCACGCTTGCGTCCGATTTGTCGCGAACCAATTCAGGTCCTCAGCACATCAGATATGGCTTCATCATCAATGCTTGTCAGTCGCCTGCCTTGCAATTCTCATACCTTACACTATCGGGGTGCTATCTGATGAGAATATGTTACCCTCCGTTCATGTGGTCCATTCTTGAATTGTAAACGTTATCTTTCATTCTCGGTTTTAAACCCTAGATTTTCCTGAGATAATGATTCTTTTCCCTCATGCTCACAACCATGCTGCCAGGAAATCCTGAACAGACGAGTCAATTGACATTTTGGCAGAAATTTGAATCGTACATCTGGGATTCGGATACCCATCTGAAGTCACCATTCGAGAGAAAACTTCTTAGAAAGGCGGGTACTTCTGCTGATTATGATTATGACCCACTGGCTGATTCAAACCTCATTAGCTTGACTTTGGAATATTGGTCATTGGGTGCTTGGGATTTTTCATGCGATACTTGGACTCAGCTAATTTGGCCAATGCATATGTTTCTGGGTATGCTTCTTATACCTGATTTCCAACGTCTTGACACTGCATATGCGTAGCATGAAAGAAGACCTACAGATGAATGGAAATCAATACACATACGTATGTCATGAACAACAGAAAACTCTCAACTCAGCTTAACTTGTGATACGACTAGATGGGAACGTTCTACACAATAGGATACGCGGTGTTCCAAGTAAGCTCGAACTGGATGAATTTGGCGAAGTTCAACAACCGCTAGATCCCTGGAACGCTTGCGGTAACGCGAGTACGCCCTTCTGTGTTCTTGTTCGTTAACGAAATCGGATGGGGAAAGTTGAAATACTATCCCTCTTCCCCATGAATCTTATCCTGAAATGATCTACTATCTGTCTGCTCAGGGATATTCACTTTTGCCCAAGCTGGCGCAAAGACATACAATCAGATGTATGCGTTCAGATTTATGGTCGGAGCATTCGAAGCGCCCTTTTTTCCTTCAATGCTGTGTGCGTCAGCTTCAGTTTATTTTCCAAATAAACTCGGCTAACGCAACATTTTCAGATCTCATGGGTTCGTGGTACAATAGACGCGAGCTTGCCAAACGAATTGCCATATTTCATCTCTCCGGTATGGAACTGATAGTATTGTATTGTACCTTAGATCTCAAAAGAAGCTGCAGGTTCACTTGGCACGTCTTTCGGAGGATATCTACAGGCTGCAGTCTACACTACGCTCGACGGCGTTCACGGCATGTGTAAGTATAAGGTTGTACCTTTTCGTATTCCCTAGATTGCTTGCTCACTGTTCTCCCTCAACGTAGCTGGTTGGAGGTGAAAATTTAGACGATGTTTGAAGCATTGCACTTACAGTTAAAGTTTACCGAATCTCGCAGATGGTTATTCATTGTCTGCGGTTGCATGACTGCACCGTGTGCCATAGGATTGTTGTTGGTTCTTCCTGATCTGCCCTCCAATACTCACGCTTGGTACTTGAGTCACGAAGAGAGAAAGTTTGCTCTGGAACGATCTGTTACCTTGGGAAAGGTCTGCTTGGTCTAGCTTGTCGGCCAGACATACGAATATCCATGCACTCTTATAGTCACAGCCTGGGGAGAAAAACCTTGGTTGGACACTTATGAGACGGATGTTTTCATCTTGGAGTAAGTAGAGAGGATACTAAATGCTCGTCACGATTAGACCAATCACTCTTAGAATGGTACGGGCTGGTTTTAGGCTATGTCGTATATGGGTCTTCCTGTCAAAACACCAGTTATTTTGCGATCTGGATGAGTGTGTATATTTTCTTCTGGTCATCCAACTGCGGATAAACAATAAACTACTATCTCCACTTTAGAGTCAGCAGGCTACGGCGTAGTCGAACGAAACGTTATTCCCTCGTGCTCGTATCTGATTTCTGCGCTGTGTATATTCCTATGGGGATTTGGAAGTGACCTCACAGGTTCCCGATTCGCCTTTGTGTTTGGGCCCCTCGTGAGCTTTCAGTCCTTATTTCCGCTCCCAGTTCTGATTCGTATTGAATGATGCATAAAATCTTGTTCAGTTCTATGGCCTGTTGCCAACAGGTATCTTAGCCTTTTGGCCCAAAAACGAGAAATTAATCCTGTTCGCATTCATGACTGGGGTGAGTCATGCCATCTCTTACTTAAAACACTTAGCTTTAGCAAGGTCATCTAGGGAGTGCAGCTCATGACCGCTGTTTTTTTCACTTGGGCAAATGAGCTTCTCGCTGATGAGAACGAGAGTAAGCGTTTTATTCTTGTGGGGGGCCTTTTGATAACACTGATACAAATGTAACGCATTAGTACGAGCCTTGACGATCTCTTCAATGAATGGCCTACAATATTCTGTCTCTGCTTGGCTTCCCATCGTCATATTTCCTCAGACTATGTGAGGATCCCTGAACGCCATGTCAATCGATCCATGACCTTTAGCATTGATAATCATGATAGGGCACCCAAGTGAGTATCTGGATCAAGGCAATAATTATCAATGCCTGTTTGGAGCCCCTAGATTTCGGCGAGGCTTTCCTGGAACGTTCGGCTTAGTTATCGCAGGACTGGTAAGTCTTATCCTCATAGAAATCTCGAGTCCTTCTAATTCATCAGTGTATGGACAATGCAGATTGTGATAGTGGGTATCAAGCTTCTGGCTGATCGGGATGAAAGACGAGCAATGTTACGCAAGTCAACAGCAATGGGCCCAGGGGATGTAGAGACGGGTGAGAAGGAAATTGAAAGTTCATTCAATCAGTCGAAAGATCGCACCACGGCAGAAGAACTTGATGTTGTAAACTTGGTGTAAGAAAATGCTGTATGCGCTCGCCCTCGCTGTAAAGTTTTCGAATAAGGCGTACAGAATAACTGATATTATATGCATGGACCAAGGCCATCCAATGACTTTTTGCTCATCCCTCGGCGGAACAGGCACAATGATTATAACAGTCAATATCACGTATTCATTGGTCGTCAACTGGGATTGAGGGGGATCTATAGCATGAATTTAAAGAATCACTGCTGCCATGTCCCGGAGGCAATGGTGCCTTGGCCAGCACCGCCGGCGTCCAGTTGTTCCGTATATATATATATATATTTCATTCCTCTCCGGAGCGGGAACAGTATACTTACTTGACGCTACCATGTCGAAAGTCGAAGAAATCACTGTCTCCTCATTGCTGAATCTGTTTTCATCTAATGGGGTATATCTGATCTTGTATTCTTGGTTATTCGGAATGTGTATGTGACATCTAGCTTTCCGAAGTACGACTCAATTTGACCGCATAGCTCTATGGATAACTTTCTTCGGAGGTATGCGGAATGCGTCTCTGGTTGATTTGAGTGTCGTCGGATGTAATTCCTTTGACTAGGAGTGATTGCTTTCAAAGCCCTACGTGAGTACGAGCTCTACTTATCACAAGTGCGCCTACAAAAATCTGAAATCGGATGGGCTATAGCTCGTCAACAGTTCGGCAATTTACAACACAAGACTTTTCCTGTCTACTTTGTTATTTCCCTCACCTTGGTCTCTGGTCTCCTCTGTCTCTGGACCTACGCTCATCCTGATGTTGCAATCTATTGGAATCGCCCATTGGTCGCGGATGTATCGCAAGTTTATATTCTGATTTCCGTTCTTATTGCGCAGAGCGCGAACTATTTTGTCATTGGTCCTTTGACGAGCCGGTACGTTCAGCTTGATTTAGTGAACGTTACAATCATATCTTGTGAACAGTACGATGTTCGAGCGCCACAGGTTGGAGAAGGAGGAAGGCAAAGCTTATAATGAGCCTGGTGTACGTGATCACTGATGTCTCTTTTTTCGAAAAACTCAAGTCGGTCTGCAGGTTTCGGATGCCATGAAAGCTCTCAACAGACAGTTCGGATCCCTTCACGGTATCAGCTCTTTACTTAACTTATGGGCTGTACTTGCCATCGGATTACATGGATTGTGGATCGGGAATGCTGGAGTCAAAGGCTATTAGATAAATTACGGTACAACACCAATTTTTGTTTGAAATTACACACAACGAGCATGAACAACATCATGCACCCACAGAATCAATTTCTGGCATGTAGCCTTCTCTGAGACTCCTTTCAAGCCGCCTAATTTCCTCTATGCTGGTCGCTTTTGCAATAGCAGCCTTGACCCGCTCAGCATCCTCTTTCGACATCAATCGGCCTGCCTTTGCCATTGCTGCAGCTGGCCGTGGTTCGTCCGTAGTAAGAACGGTTTTCGTAGACTTCGTAGAAATCGTGGTCGACAAAGTTTCTGCCAATCCAGTCAGACGGTTGTCTGGGGTGAGGAATGATTGTTTTCCAAGTGATCTTTCCTGAATTGTGAACCAACAATTTGACATGATCAAATCCCGGAAACCATACAAGGCGGCTCTAAAGGCGCACCTTATCGCGAATCCTCTGAAAATCCAAAACTCTTAGCCCAGGTATTCTCCAGGCAAGCCACTCGCGGTACCATTTTTTCTCCCGCACCGGATTGCCTAACAAACAGAGGTACTTCAGGTTTCTCAGCTCCTTCAACGGTTCCAGATCGCCTAATTCCGAGATATCGTTGTTTGTTAGGACAAGTGTAGTGAGATTTGGTACAGAGAGGTGGATGGAGGGAGAGATCGATGATATTCGATTATTGGCGATGAACAGTGTGCGGAGACGTTTTAGCAGTGGAAGATTTCCGAGCACAGTTATCGAGTTATCTGTAAGGTCAATAGCATCCTGTTGGTCCTACGAGATATTCAGAGTCAAAAGAATTGTATTTTCGAGATAACGACGCGTACCCTGGTAACACCCAAATTTTCGATAGCAGGAATTTTATAGCCTTCAATGAGCGAATTGTAAGATGATCATATAGAGAGCGAGTGAAAACTCACCTCGAAGGTCCAGTTGGCGTTCTTTCGTTGGATTAAGAGCAGAAGGGGCCTGGGCGAGGAGCTCTGGAGTGAGCTTCATTCTGGTGCAGAATAAAGCTGCAGTTGATCAACTTTTCACGCGTCCACTTGAACGAAAGGGGTTCTCATTTCTGCCTCTCACCGTCATGAAGCCCATTCACCAACGTCTTAATCTGTTAGAAATGCTCTCTATTCTTGTGCCGGCTTGTTCTGATGTTTTACCAGCTACACAGTCGGCGATGAGGCTTATGTATTCGCTCCAACAGGGGAGCCTGTAGCCGCGCAGTCACTGACGGTGCATCGTGCTACTGGGGAAGTTGTCCTTAATCGTACGTTCTATTTGCATATCTCTACTGTCCATATGCACTGACTGGACGAGCAGCTCCTCAAACTCCAATACCCCAGCATGCCAGTCGTTCCGGAAAGTCTGTTCATGGAATACTCGGAATGATATCGCTTGCGTTATGTACGTCTCGGCTGTCTGTAAACGTAAAGAGCAGGCTTTAACTCGTCCAACCAGCGGAATACATTGTCATTATCACCGGACGCGAACCAAAGGGACGTCTTTGCGGTCAAGATATTTTCCGCGCCTCAGACTTTGATATCTTGCCTCTGAATCCCAACGCAAACGTCCTCAACCCTCCTCATCCTGTAGAAGGATATTTCCTTGCGCTTCTTCGCTCTCACTTGCAGTCTGGCAGCTTTCTGTTTAGCTATGGCTGGGACCTAACACGACGTCTGCAAGCTCAATGGGAAAGTCAGAACCTTGATTCAAGTAAGGGCGTTTGGGAGGTTGTATGTCAATCTAATCGTTCGTGGTTGGCAATAAAACTAAGAATCTTGTCCAGGCAGATGACAGATTCTTTTGGAACAAGTGAACGACGCGCGCTTTTTTCTCGACCGGTCGTCTGATTTGCTACATTGCTAGGTACCTTCAAACAAGGTTCATAGAATCCAGCGAAAAGCAGGATGTAAGCCTCAATTCTCTCTAAGAGATGTTCTCTGATTCCTCGTTCTATAGCTAAGCAGCTTTATTCTTCCGGTAATATATGGAAGTAAGTGATCATGCTCGTTGTTTCCTCATGCTCGCTTACCATCTCATTAGCCTTCGATGTCCGGCCTATATTCATACACGGAAGACACATGCACTTGGCGCTTATTAGCCGTCGTTCGCGTTATCGAGCGGGAACGCGTTATTTCCGTCGTGGTATAGATCACGAAGGACATGTCGCGAATTTCAACGAGTCAGAGCAGCTGTTATTTGTTGAGCACCCAAATACTTCTGGGGCAGTTCGAGTGGATGATCAATTCGCCCACCAGTTCAGTTTTGTGCAGATACGAGGCAGTGTACCGTTCTTCTGGGCAGAAGTGAACACTGTGAGGTATAAGCCCGACCTCCAGGTTATGGAGCTCCCAGATACAGTGCGTCCTTTTTTTCTACCTTCACTCAGATTTCTAAGTGAAATCCAATAGCCTGATGCAATGAAGCTGCATCTACTGGAGCAAGTGTCGACGTATGGGCCCCAAACCTTGGTAAATCTGGTCAATCATAAAGGTCATGAAAAACCGGTCAAAGATGGCTACGAACGCTGGGTTGGGCAGGTAATCACTCCAGATATTGATGTTTGTTCTACTGATGATCATCTATCATGAGTAGCTCGGTCTAACAGATGTACGATACCAATACTTTGACTTTCACACGGAATGCAAAAACATGCGCTGGGACCGAATTAGTTTGTTGGTGGATAAACTACAACTTGATTTACAGAAACAAGGGTGAGCAAAGATGGTATCGGTGTGCATCTTATCTGACTTTGGGGTACAGCTACTTCCACATCGACTCGAGCGATCCTAAATCAAACAAACTGCAAAATGGCACGGTACGGACGAATTGCATGGACAACCTCGACCGTACCAACGTTGTTCAAGCTACGCTCGCAAAATACGCATTGAACCGGCAGTTGCGGGAGATAGGTGTACTGACAAAAGAACAGGGCGTTGATGATTTCGAGGCGCTGAGTAAAGACTTCCGAGAAAGTGAGTGCCAAACGCCGTTGTCTTTGTATCGCATTCCAATAACGACCATGAAAGTGTGGGCTGATCATGCCGACGCTATCTCGAAGGCATACGCTGGTTCTGGTGCATTGAAATCTGACTTCACTCGTACGAACGAGCGAACCCGAAAAGGTCTTTTGGAGGATGGTGTGAAATCGATTCTGAGATATCTGAAGAACAATTTCTTGGATGGGGCAAGACAGGTGAGCATTTTTTCTTTCTCTGAATGTGTACGTGGATTGATCTGGGATCCTTTTTCTAGGATGCATTCGATCTTTTCACTGGAGCATGGATACCCAGACGTAATCCTTCCAGCATGAATTTCTTGATTACAGATCCTCGACCGCTCGTTATTCGTTCTGTGAGTAATGCTTCAATCTGGAGTTCACATCATTCATTGCGCTTTCTAGGCACCTGCGATTGCGTCGTTTTCGTTATTCATGATCTGTGCAGGATTAACGTTACCTCGTTCTTCAGGTATGTTCTTCAATACACGTTCCTCGTTTCTCACTCGACCTCAACACACTGCTCTGTTTCCTAGACTATTCTCTAGTCTACTATTTCTTCCTCTGGATCATGCTCCTTCTCGCTTCAACCATCTTCATGGTCACCTACGGAATTGACTATGTCTCATGGCCGAAATTGATTCCACTCGACTCAGTCATCTACTACGAGGGACCTGGGTATCGTTCCGCAAAACACGGCATGGGCCTGAAAGGTATGAACGTCAAGCTCGGGCTAGATAATGGTGCCAAGTGGTTGAAGAACAAGCGGAAAGTGGGCATGGAGGCAGAGGGCATTCCAATGGTGCATAAGAGAGTTGATTGAGATAGATTCTTGATGGACATCTGTGGTTTATTTTCCCCGTAAGTACTATGCCCGTATCCGTACATAGATTATTTTATGTTTCCTCGAGAATTGAAGTTTGACGCCAACTAACCGGGCCGAACTGTTAGAACTATATAAAAAAATTTCCCGCTACAATACATTTTATACCTTCTTTCCAACCACTCTTTTTTCTTTTTGTATATCTTATATCCAAATGGCTGGTACTAAACGCGCTTCTTCTGGAGACGAGGACGAGAAAAACCCGATCTCCTCTGTCTTCTTGAGCGAGGATGATGCTGGAAAATTAACTGAAGTCCGTAAGGATTTACAACGGACAGAGCTGATCTTGGGTGCGTCTTTTTTGCAAAGTGACAGTACCCTTGGAACTCACGCTTCAAATATCTTTATTCATCTATGTCCATTGACTTGTAGAGCGTAATGCCCAGCTGCTACTTATCCCTGTCTATGAGAGACGCCGTCCCATCGTCAAAGCCATCCAAAAGTTCTGGCCAATAGCTCTTATGAACCACCATATGTTCGCGATCCATGTTCAACACAAGGCTGATCAACTTGCATTGAGCTACCTTGAAGACCTTTGGATCAAACGCGACAGCAAAGAGCCCAGGTGCTTTACCATTGAGTTCGTGAGTCGAATTCCAAGACTGGCAATGCTACTAGCGGGCGCCCTCCTTACTATATTTTCTATCTACAGTATTTCAAGGAGAATCCTCACTTCACCAACACTGTGCTGCAAAAAGAGTATAAATATGCTCCACCCAATGTGGCTGCTGCTGACGAGAAGCCCGATGCCGATGGAATCACTCCATCTATGCTCGAGTTTTCCTGGGAACAACATGTTAAAGCTTCGGTAGGGTTTCATCGTATCATATGGATCTTACACCACTCATCGTTGTTTGTGACTTAGTCAATGAAGATTGACTGGAAAGACGCCAGCCAGGCTCTTACAAAACTGTATCCCAGAGAAAAAGGTGAAGAGGAAGACGACGACCCTGCCGAGTCTGGTAGCTTTTTCAACTATTTCGAACATGAGGACGATCCGTTCGAAGTAAGCTTGAATTCAAAATTTGCTATACTAGGGCACATCACTCACACAGTATTGATTTTGTTTTTAGATTGGACTCAGCATCTCCAATGAAGTTTTCCCTGAGGTAATTGACTACTTCCTTGGCGAAGTTGGTGATGAATTGGAGTCAGACGACGAGGAAGACGACGACGACGCTGAGGAGATTGACTTGGAGCAACCCAAGTCCAAAAAGCGAAAGGTTTAACGCCCTTTACACCTTTCTTTTACATATCTAAAGAATCTCTGTCAATACTGGCTTCTCGTATTTATCAGCTTGATATGTATACTCTTTAGAGAGGTCATCTAATAATTTATTATTTACTTGTAACCTGAAAGAGACTCGGCTTTCCGCGGCATCTTATGTAATACAAATTTAGTGGTTGGCTGCTGCTGATTTTAAAAATCGAAAAACTTCATCCACCATCATCCCTGCAACGATGTTCGTCGGCGCAATCTTCGCTCTTTCACTAACCGGTCTTCCCGTCTATGGCCAATCCTCTTCTGCGTCTTCATCTTCATCTTCAGCAGCTAGCTCTGGTGCATCAGCTGCGAGTTCCGGGGCAACATCCAGTGCCGCAGTTTCTGGGTCTACTAACACTGAAGCTACTGCTTTAACTTTTTCACTTACTGTGACCAACCCCACTGCTGTTCCCCTCGCATCTATCACTGCTAATGAAACTAGTCTTGCTACGATTCCTCTTCCTTCCACGGCAACTCCTGGTGCAACCAACACTTTCCTATCTGGGGCTCCAGCTCTTCCCAACCGTGAGTAAATTAATGACTACTCTCCCAATCTCTGCATGTGGCTGATTTTCACATTAGCGACAAGTATTGTCTCCTCTAATTATCCCACCCTTGACAAGGTTCCCCCTACCGACTCTGATGAGGTGCAGCAGTGGATTGCAGAAGTGGCAGCCTCAGGAATCAACATTCCTAACATCACTCAAACTGTTACCGGTGGATGTCCTGCAAACTTAGCTGCAGCTGCAGGTACGTTTGATTATGCGTTCGGCTTCGCTTCATTCTAATCCTCTTGCTCTTGGGAAATAGACACTTCACGTTGTTGGTGGTACTGTACCGGTTAGTCAAGATACAATAGCCACTTGCTTTTCCTCATTGGCTTAATTGTGTCATCAGGTTGTGTTCGTGACACCGATGTGCAAGAATGTCCTAACAAGGTATAGCATTGTTCTTCTGACGCTAAAGAATTCCCAGCTCATATTTCGTACAGTTGACTTGGGGCTTAACTTGTAAGATTATCATCAGTCTCAAATCGAAACTGAACCTGACGGCAACTTTGAAACAGACGACGACGGTCCCTCGTTCTACACCCCAAATCTGCTCACTTACCTGACTGCAAATGATCTCAATGCTACCTTCTTCCTTGTTGGTTCTCGATGCGTGCAAGTATGTTGCCAGTATTGGGAAACCGAGCCGAGAAATATTCATCATTCTCATTGTATAGTTCCCGGCCACTTTGCAAGAAGAATACATGTCTGGACATCAAATTGCAGTCCATACATGGAGTCACCCATACTTGACAACCTTGACGAATGAGCAAGTGATCGCGGAATTGGGCTGGACTAAAAAGATCATCAAGGATGTAACTGGTGTTACTCCTAATATGATGCGTCCTCCCTACGGTGATATCGAGTACGTCCAAGTCCTGATACGTGTTTCAGTGCCATGAAGGTCGATGTGATCTTTCATTCAGCGACCGAGTTCGTAACATCTCCATTGCAATGGGTGAGTATAGCTTCTAGGTCTAAATCCATTCTTCTATTCATTCACGTATAATCAAACAGGTCTTACCCCCGTTATGTGGACGAGGATGAACGCTACGGCTACTTTTGATACCGATGGTATGTGAATCCTGTCAACCATCGCAATTACTGTTCATCATCGTTTCAGATTTCGATGTTCACGGCGGACTTGCTTCGTCTTATGGTGTGCTGAACAACTGGGAAAACATCATTACTCACGCCAACGAGATTGATACTGGTTTCATCGTCTTGGAACACGATCTGTTCGAAGAAACCGTTCAGCTGGCGACTGGATACATCCTTCCTAGTGCCATGAATCAATCCTTCGATATAAAGCCTGTGATATCTTGTCTCAACAAACCGATGTCTGATGCTTATATCGAAACCAACGATAATTCTACTAATCCTCCCGCCGCATCTGGTATGTCGAATATCCGCTATCTGCCGGGACAATACTGATATTGTCGTTACGAATAGGTGTTGTCACCCTTTCTTCCGGTGCGCCTGGCTCCGCATCCGCTACTGGTGCTGCCTCCGACAGCAACAGTGGCGTTGGGCTTAAAGTCTCCGGAACTTCGACAGCTTTGGCACTTAGCAGTGCTTTCGCACTCGTCGCTTTGTTCCTGTAGTCGATGATTCGATGTATCAGTGCTCTCAACAATTCAGATCTTGTATAGATATATGTTGTCTGCTTTCTAATATCTAGTACATATATTCTTTCGCTTATCCTTTCTTCTTTAACACGAACTTGCTAGTTATCTCTCGGAGGACATTTCATCGCTATAGCCTCAGCTACATTTTCAGCTCCTGCCTAGCGCAGTTTTCGTAGTAATATACTTATCTCTTCCGCTCTTTTGCAACACACCTATCTTTTCTTGCCTATCGAGTCTATAATAATGCAAACATGGACTTGCACCGTATTAGCAGCAGCGATCGCAAGAGCTCATGGATAGACAACGCGTTTCCAGGAATTCGGAATAACGTCGTACGAGCAGAAATATTAAAACATTCTATATTGACTGAGTATTGTAGGGATCATACTGGTAGACTCTAGAGGACATTGAACGAATAGCTACATGATGAGAACTGGGGATAGATCAAGAAAAGGAAAGGGTGATAGATGATTGAGTACGTATATAGACTGACCATACCTCGAAGCATCAGCAGAAAAAAAAGGAAGCGAGGACAGCCAAAGTCTAAACAATTTGTTTGTAGGTAAGGGTATAAGGTGCTGAATAATTATCATGAACAATTGAGAGAACCAAGCCTGAAGCCCAAAGAAAGATTGCAGAGTCCAAAAAGAAAAAGAATCTACCGATAGCCACCATAAAAAAGAAAACAGGGAAATAAAGAATAAGATACGCGAATTGAGAACGGTCGGATTTCTAACATATAATCATCACATCTATGTAGAGAATCTTGAAGTACAATGGTCTGAATGAGAAAGAAGTGTCCTGATACAAACGTCCTTTTATCTAGGTAAAAATGGAGAAATTTAACACAGAAGCTGGGCGCAAAGAAAAATTACCACTCTCCAGTCGTGTCGTCCGCGTCGGTTATTGTTAACCATTCATGGTCAACTAGATCTCGCGCATAAACACGTTTCTTCATGTCAATAACGAGCATCGGTAACAAGAACCCGCACAGTGACTGTGAATCTGATTCAGAGTAGAAGTACTTCTCAACCATGACGCGTTTCAGAGGCCACGGTTTGAGTGATTTGATATATCGCAATGAGCCTGTGAAGATAGAGACACGTTCGCACAAAACTTCTTGCGTGATAAGAACAGTTGAGGTACTCACCGGTATGGTCAAAAAGATCCCGGCTGTACTTGCCCCCCATCTTGCATTCAAGAGGGTAATCACCAAGCAGTTCGATGATCTGAGCCAAATGATCATCATCTTTGGTGAACAACCCCCCCTGCGCTTGAGGATCGAAGAGGTACTCTCCAGTCAAGAGTTCAAATATCTGTGTCAATTGTGCGTTAAAAATTTGTTATATTAAACAGGCCACGATATGACGTACCACACAAGCAACGCTCCATATATCTGCTCGAGTATCCCAGTCTTTTCTCCCAATGATAGCCTCTGGCGCACGATACTGCCTTGTTTGTATATCCTCAGTATAATGCTTTTTCGAAGGTGTAGCATTCCCTAGATCAGCGATCTTTATGGAGACAGGAGGAGAAAATTTGGTGGGTAGAGGCGGAGATGAAGAGGGCGAGTGATGTGGGACAACTACCGGCTGAGTTGCTGACGGTTCATGTGTAGGTGAGTGGATTGAGGACGGAGAAACAAAAGACGGGTTGGGTGACGGCGGAGGAGTGGGAGGGGACTGTTTCGATGTTATATCAATGTGTGCGATCTTATGTGAGGATGATTTTCGTGGTTGAGTGGATTTGTTCTTATGAGGGTCAGCAGCACGTGGAACGACAGAAGGCGAATTAAAAGGTGCAATGGAAGGATAATCAGGAGGAGGAAGTTGATTCATGTGGGCAGATATTTGAGAGCCGTGTAACTGAGGAGAAGAGCGGAAGCGTTCCGTCTGTTGAATATCAGATAACGCGGTACTGTCTCGAGGAGGAGCAGTCTGGGAGAGCAAAGATGGATTGTTTGAATTTTGCAATTTAGCATCAGCTCGAGGCTGGGTTGTGATGGTCAAATCAGGTAAAAGTTGGGTTTGTAGCGACGGGAACGCAGGCTCTGGTGAAGGACGGACAGTGCCAGAAGGAGAAGGTCTTGTCAGTGTTGTTGTGGCAGATGAGCTTTGGGACACAGTAGAAGAGGAGCTAATGCTACTCCCCGACAGACTACCACTAGCGCCAGCCAACTGAAAATAGTCACCATCCCTCTCGCCGTCGGCTGTGACGATGGCGGAAACAACGAGCGCGGGCGCAGGTGCAGCAAGACCTGGATCTTTCCAGGAAATAGGATGACCCGAATGTGACCGCGAATGCCCCAGCGCTGGACGGCCCACTTGGGAGTTATTGCTGCTTGTTGACGATTTGTAGGAGGACGACAACGAGAAAGTGGATATCCGGTCTTTCCATGATGCGCCTCCCATTGCCAGCTTGTCTTTCCACGACACTGATGTCGCATCCGCAGGTTCGACCGTCGTTACTGCCTTCCTTTTACCCTTTTTCCCATTAGATGGGATAGCAATAGATTCAGTGAGTCTAAAACTTGTTTCGGCTTCGCTCAGATTTTCCTTCTGCTCAGTAGCATCCCGCGACATCATGAATGAATTGCCAAGCACGTTTCCCAGAGAATGGGACAAGGAAGTGGGAGGTGTGCTGAAATTGCTGCATGTGCCAGCACCAGTGGAAGCTGATGTGGATGCGATCGATGATGATAAAGAAGACGTGCCTGAAGGTGAATTTAAGCTGATACTGATGTTAGCATTCGGGATGGGGGGAGCGGAGGTCATATTGGTGGGATTAACGTTGGGCGTTGATTTGCTGGTAGTCAAAGCCTCAATACCGGAGTTGGACGAAGACAAGCCACTTGGCACCTTTGGCGCACTGGTGCTCGTTTTGGGTACAATGCTGCCGGGAACAGAGCCATTTATAGGCATGTTATGGCTAAGAAGGCTCCCACTGGGACTAGCAGCGTTACCGCTATCGCTTCCAAATCGGCCGAAGCTCATACTCAGACTGTTACGGCCTGGACTTGATAGTGGTTGTGAGTCAAAAATCTGTACTTGACGCCGGCTACCATGCTGACCCATAGGAATGGTCACTCCGGATCTCGACTTCGTCGGTAATGGTACCCCAACTCTACGAGAGGTCGGAGAGGGGCATTGAGACAGCTCGTTGAAGATATGCTCTTCAATATCAGGAATAGATATCACTATAGGTGTGTTGAATCATCAGTGAGAAAAAAATACAAACGAAGGACTCACAAATATTTTCTGGCTTAATGTCAGTATGGACAAGATCACATTCATCATGCAGGTACTGCAGTCCGAGAAAGACCTGTTTAGCTATAAGCTTGACGAGCGCACGAGGAACGCCTTTCTTCTTATTTCGCTCAATCAGAGCCAACAAATTCTCTCCCAGTGGCTCAAAAACAATACAGACGTGAGATGCTTCTGGGGAGGCATGTGAAAAAGAGTCGAGAAAGGAAACAATATGTTGTCGTCCTGGATGTGTAGGCGAAAAGGATGCCACGCGAGATAGTAATTTGATTTCATCTCTGGCGGTCTCAGCGTATCGTCCAGCGGATTTGACAACTTTGAGAGCAGAGTGTCGGCCAAGACTATATCAAGCGAGGATTAGGTATGGAAAGGAAAAATGTGCAAATGCACGCACTCATTGTCTTTGACAAGCCACACAGTCGAAAAATGTCCCCATCTGAATGTACGATGTTGCGCGATCAAGAGTGATTCGAAAGGAGCACATATTGAGAATAAACTTACCCTAATTTTCTAATAACTCGATAGCGACCATGCTTGAAAGTATCATCGAGCTTTACAGGAAGATAACCGCCTGCGTTATAATCTGCAGGACTTTCTTCGGATTTTGTAGATGCCTCGTCTGTAGGAAGAATCTTTGGCCCAGATGATGTGACAACGTATTGAAATTTTGCGCAAGCCTGCTTCGACGCCATCTACAGGAGAACCGGAAAGCTCTCTTATACGGGGTTCGTTGAAGTCGGAAGAAGTGGGAATGAATGTGCCGAACGGCGAAAACTCGGTGTTCAGTATAGCACGTGATTTTACCTCTTGCGCCATCGCATACTTACGGCTGACATACGGCTTGTGGTGAGCGCCACCAACACTTCTAGCTTCACAACGTTCGTCAATACTACAGCCTCAGGCAAATCTACACAAGCCGGGCCTTGGCCAAGCAACTTTAACGCCTTGAATACACTACTAGCCTTTTCCTCTTAAATTGCCCTGTGTCCAAGTAATTCACTTCCTTAGCTCGGAGTCCAAGTGCTGAAAACATATAGATTTCCAACTCTCTCACTCGGCCAGAACATACTTAAGAGGCCGACTTCCAGCCTTCTCTTCCCGCTCTTCACGTGCGCTTCCGTAAAGTCATTAAGAAATAAAGACATATGCCCCTTAGCACTACTAAGCCTCGACCGTTCTCCAACTGATGTGCAGTTAACATACCCTGCCACCCAAACACAATGCAGGCTTTAAATACCCCACCTTCCTTTTCACATCCTATTCTTTCAAGTTCCCATCTTAATATGGCATCGTTTTCAAGTGGTGCTTCCTTGCCTCAATTTATAGGTGCGGTCGAAGATCACTGGCAGCTTTTCAGGTTTGTTCCACTATGCGTGTTCATTACTACTACCTTCCATTTCACAATTTTCACAGTGACCGCTCCTCTGACTATGTTCTTGGAGCCCCAATTGGATTCGGTGCTTCCTCGATAGTATATGCTGCTTTATATCATCCTCCTAACCGACAACCTTTGTCATGCGCTCTCAAAGTCTTGGATTTGGACACGTTACCGCTGCATTCTTGGTCGCTTCTCCAGCGCGAAACCACGCTTATGTCCCTATCCAAACACCCGAATGTTCTGCGTGTACGTGGCTCATGGATGGACGGACATAAGCTCTTCATCGCTCTCCGTCTCATGAACAAGGGCAGCGCTGCAGATGTGATGCGATATGGCTGGCCAGGAGGCTTAGAGGAAGATGTCATCAAGTGTATCCTTGAGCAAGCATTGCAAGGCCTGAAGTAAGTTCCAGCTATCATTGAGTTTCGCGCTCTTCCTGAATGGGTATAATTTTGACTCATTCACGCTTAGTTACCTTCACATCAATGGATTTATTCACCGAGACGTGAAAGCTGCGAACTTACTCATAGACGATGATGGCACGGTTTTGTTAGGCGACTTAGGGGTTGCCGCGGATCTCTCGGAGGGCTCATCTCATACCCTATCCTCTCTATCTTCCAGCAATGACAAGACTGCCGTGGATCAAAACACACCTTCACATGCAATCTCGTCGCCTTACAATCACGTCCTTATCGATCCAAGTTCTTCTAAAACTCCAAGGATCGGTAAAAGAAAATCATTCGTCGGAACTGTGAGTGATACCAACTGCACCTTTTTCTCATGCGTTCAAGATTACCTCGTCCTTTTTCTATTTCGTTCACTCTACCACCCACGATGTTCTATCTTAATCCATACTCATCATAATAATAGCCTTGCTGGATGGCTCCTGAACTCATACAAGGGAAACAATACGATTCTTCCGCCGACATTTGGAGTTTTGGGATTACAGCACTCGAGCTCACGCAAGGTCGGCCACCAAGATCGCGAGAACCTCCTCAGAAGGTGCTGCTGAGAACGTAAGTTTTTCTTTGCATCTCACTGGTTAATATCTCACTTCGGTAACTCTCGGAAGAATTCAAGATGATCCTCCAACCCTTGACAGGGAAAGCGGAACGTACAAGTATTCCAAGGGATTCCAGGAGATGGTGGAGAGCTGTCTGGTCAAAGACCCATCGAAGAGACCAACCGCGCAGCAATTACTCCAAACGCCGTTTTTTAGGGGTACTAAGAAAAAATCATACCTCATAAATGCTATTCTTAGTGGGTGTCGTTACCTATATCACTCGGGCATCATTCTCATCAGCATTTCTACCACAGAGGATTTACCTCCATTAACAAAGCGACAAGAGCGTCGAGTTTTGCCTAACAATCAGATTTACCGTACCGTGGACTCTTGGGATTTTACGATTCATTCCGTTCCCGTCTCTCCCACCTCGTCGAATTCGAAGCGAAGGAGCGTCGATCGAAGTATGATGTTTGAAATTGAAGGAGACCCCGAATCGAAACACCATCCGGCTTTTTTGCGCAGCGGCAAACGTGTGTCTGGAACGCCTCCAAGTTCCGCTCATACCACACAAATTCGGTCTCCTGAACCTGTAGAGGAATTAGACCCAGGGGCGGTTGAGCCAGAGGAAAAAATCGTTTCGAAACCACTGGACCAGTCTGAGAAGACCATACCCCCGGATACAAGGGAGAAATCTGTAAAACCGCCTGGCCCCGAGAAACTGCTCGGCGACACGCTAGTACCCTCAGTGTCAGCGCCTATAACAATATCCAAGCCATTTGGTTCATCATTGATTCCGCCTCAGGATGACTCAGATTTATCTACGTCTCCGTCGTCGATGATGACCAATAGCGCGTCCTCTCAGACGTCGTCCTCGATGGGGGAGAAAATGTCTCTTTCCCGCAGCGGACTATGGCACAGAATCAAAGGTAAAACGGGCTCTCACGTCAGGAAAGCCACGTCGCTTGGGAGGCTTACAAGTCGAGATGGTAAGTCTGTTCTCCTTCTGACCAGGGTAAATGAACTTCAAGAATTGCTCAATATTTTATCCAGGATCAACTTCGAAGAGATAACACTCACCGAATGAACCCAAACCTTGCCACATATCTACTACACATTCTACTTCCCTAGAGACTCCGTCAGATCAACACAGTACATATGTATTTTATGCCCTACGCACACTATCTATGCACACGGAAAAGCTCACAGGCCATAGACGGATCTGACCGTGAATTTCGATCTTTCCTGAGTATCACACTAGTCTACAATCATCTCCTACCTCTATCTATCTATTGGCTACATGTAATGTGTACTCAACCGGTTCGCTTTTACGAGAGCATGTACATGTATAATATATTTACAAATCCTCTCACTCTACTAGTACTATATGTACTGATTCTGCAGAAACCGAATGTTCTATCCTGACTGTGACTTTTGGTTCACAAGAATTATCGATAGCGGCGTAGTATGTACATTGCAATATGTATAAGAATCAGTGCCAATCTCCTCCTAGCCGGGCACCGCCCATCTGAAGCCTGGTGCGTCGCGCTACCCCTCCACCGTATCTGTCTTCCCTACTCGTTGTTAAGAGTGCGTGTTTGTCCACCAGCTAGAAGAAAAAATTTTCAGTACAATATCTGGAAATAAACTTTTTACGCACGTCGTTCAAAATATTAGTAGATTTGGTCAGCGAAGCAAGGAGAGCCGTCAACTGAACGTCTTCCGATTCCTGCAGAGGGCGATTTGAATGGTTATGATAAGTTCAATGCAGTAAACCCTGAGAGTTACACACAGTGTTAAATTCTTCCCGAAATGTTTTATTTTCACTGGCAGGCAGGGATGCAAGTAAGGCTGAAATAGAGCGAAGAATGCCGTGATCGGTAGGAACTTCAGCTGGTAGAAGGTATATGAGTACCTGGAATGTTGGCGTTAGAACTAACTTGAGTGACCCGATCGTACCTGCAATGACACCTGTAACATATTGGATTAATACCAAGATCCTGTCGTATAACATTTTGACAGCGGCACGCTGCGTTTGGAGATGTGATTCTACTAAGGAGCTAGATGAGTCTGGATACACACGAAGACACGTTGAGAGGCAAGGCAATAAGACACGCACAACTTGTCCCACTACCTCCACCCTTGGCAGTCCAATCAACAGCAATACGTTCTGCTTCTCCAGTTTCAACATTGAAAGAAGCCTCGACAAAGACCGATCTTGATGAGCGATCTTTTATTTCAATCGTCTGCTCGTAGGCTTTGAAAGGAAGATTTTGGCTGGTTCCATCGGCGCTTCCGAGGAGGTTTGTGGTTGGTTGTAGAATGAGCAAGAGTGGCGTGGAGCAGTAACCGGTAAACTGGACGATCTAGTCAGTACATGGGAGTCAGGTAGAAGGATTCCGAGATCGATACTTGTGAATGCAGTCTAATGTGTCGGGAAGTAGGAATTGGGGCCACTGTATACCACCCAATGAATTCTAAGGATGGAAAGACTTGTTTATCTGTGCAGCATAAGGTTAGTGTATGCTTCACATGGAGTATGATACATACATACATTGATCTCGTCTATTCACGAGGAAAGCATGGTTGATCGCCTCATCATCATCTTCCAAAACCAATTCAAAAGTATTTACAATCTCAACTTCACGCCCGTTCTGTGTCCCCAAAAGCGCGCCGAGAGCTGGAGCAAAATGAGAGGCGCCACACAGCTTGTAGAAGACTCACTGAATGGCAAAGGTGTCTGCTTTTGAAGTTTTAACCTTATGAAATGCTCGGAGATATTGAGGATAGGAAGCGGATGTCTATCAGAATCATGAGCGATGCAAGCACCAGGAAAGATAGAGATGGGAGCTAACAGTGCAATAGAGAGCCCTGAAGTTGTCGTTGAAGGTAGTACTGCCGATACTTCTTCGTGATCAGTATCCATTGCGTTCATTGTGGTGGATGGTTGGCAAAAGAATCAATCGCACGTGACAATGTAGGCGATGGCGTACGTTGATTTAGCAAGTTGAAGTTTACAAGATATTCATCTACGACGTTCTGCGTCGTGCTACAAGTAACGCAGATGAACCAGAATGTAGAAATTGTGGCCCCGAGGGGAGTACAGTGGTGGAATTATGACGGACTTCTCAGGACGCAAGCACATCAATGTCGAGAGACAGGTAGCCGTTTTTCATCCTACATCGTGAACAGTTCATTGCAAATTGATATAGAGTCACCTGTTACTACCGAAGAGCAGTGTTATGGATAACTAGATATCTAGAAGAGAAGGCCACTCTTCGAACTGTGGCCGCATTTTTTGCATGAGGAGAACTAGTAGTGACAGTGAGATCATGCTCGCAGGTTCCGTGTTGAAGACTTCGATCGCACACAATATGTAGAAAGGCAACAACCGAAAAGACTTTGTGGAGAAGTTCGAGTCCATATGCATGGCGGCTAGGCATGCGTAGAACTGGCCGTGGACGCAACCCCCGAAACAAAACGTCTGTAGTAGATATCGGATCTCCAGTGATGCCCAAGCGCAATGGTGCCTTACAAGATTATTAGAATATTCGAGAAAATTCGTTCGTCAGCTAGGACTTGAGGGAAACACGACGAGGAATTGGTAGGGGTACCCGCTACGATCCATCATAGGTGCAGAGTCCCGCCCGCCGAGATAAATCCACGTTCGTCGAAGGGAATGATGATTAGACCTTTAGAAAAAAACCCAGCAATTTCTTGGTTTTATTTCTGAATTGTGATTTGGATGGCTTATCGGACTTGAAAGAATATTGAGTCCAAGGGAAGATTTCTTTCGACATGGATAACCATGGGTTATGGTCGTAGAGATGATAATGATATTATTTCAACTCCTCAACCACCAATCCGCCTGCCCTAAAGCGGCACCGCCACTGATGCTTGCACGCTTGAATCTTTCATTCTTATCCCTTCTTCATCTACTTTGATAATGTTCGAACCTGACAATGTATACTCCGTCTCTGTGCTTGATACCGCACCAGCTTCTGCTCCTGACACACCCGCAGCAGCCGAGAAACTGCTGTTAGATTTCCTCCAGCAGTATCGAGTTGGCGGAGAATTCATATACAGGTGCGAAGTGATGCTACGTACGCGTAAAACTACAAACCGATGCGACTCAACAGAGACAAACTCCGGGCAAATCTTCTCTTGAAGCTGCATTTGCTTGAAGTGGACCTTCGACACGTGAGTCTTTACAATGACGAGCTGGCACACGCGATACAGGATAGACCGGCGGATGTGCTGCCTTTGGTGCGTCTACTAACGCGTCCAGTCTTTCAAATCTCTCATGGATTCTCGTGGCTTTTAGTTTGAAAACGCCGCTGCGCGACTTGCTCGTTCAATCCTTTTCCCCAGATTCGGTACCTCTGAGGAACTTACAGAAGCTGCTAAAGAAGCGATACCTAAAGTTCAAATCACCCTCAAGTCTAGTCTCAATCTTCTACAATTTCGCGGTCTGACCGCCGACACCATGAACAAACTCGTTCGGGTACCGGGCATTGTCATAGCTGCATCTATATTGTCTTCGCGCGCAACAAAACTTCACCTAGAATGTCGGTCTTGTCATCACATTAAAACAATCTTTCCGCAAGGCGGCTTGGGTGGTATGGGCAGTGGGTCTGACAGAGGAATTCCCCGTATCTGTGAAGGCCCTTCTCCTCCAAATGGCGACAAAAAGGAATGCCCGTTAGACCCGTATCAAATCATCCACACCCGATCAACATTCACCGACCAGCAAACACTGAAATTACAAGAAGCTCCAGATATGGTCCCAGTCGGAGAACTTCCACGACATATGTTGCTTTCTGCGGACAGACATCTAACTGGGAAAGTCGTTCCAGGTTCAAGGGTTATTGCTACCGGAATCTATTCTACATTCCAATCCAAGAACGTACGTGTCTTGAATTATTTACAGCATGCAAGAACCCACTTCGTATGCTAGAAAATGGACAGCGCCGCAACACATAAAGCCTATCTGCGAGTGGTCCACCTGGAACTCTCTTCACCTGCTAGTGGAGGGTCATCTGGCTCAAATCCGTTTGGCGTGCAATTTAGCGCTGAAGAGGAGGAAGAATTCGGTGAAATGGCTCGTAGTCCTGAGTTTTATGAGCGATTTTCCAAGAGTGTTGGTCCTAGTATTTATGGCAGTCTTGGTCAGTGTCACTCGAGTACAAGTTGAGAGAGAAAAGTCCTCATGACGACCCTCAGATATCAAGAAAGCTATTGCGTGTCTTTTGTTTGGTGGCTCGAAGAAAGTGTTGCCTGACGGAATGAGATTACGAGGCGATATCAATGTCCTATTGCTTGGTGACCCCGGTACGGCGAAAAGTCAGCTGCTCAAATTCGTTGAAAAGGTTGCGCCTATTGCCGTTTATACTTCTGGGAAAGGATCCAGTGCAGCTGGTTTAACAGCCTCTGTTCAGAGAGATAGTGCTTCGGTATGTGCTCTAGAATTTTTGTGACTTTTCCTCGCTCAAAAGCTTCTGATTCCAGCGCGAATTCTACCTGGAAGGAGGTGCCATGGTGCTGGCCGACACTGGTGTTGTTTGCATTGACGAGTTCGACAAGATGCGAGACGAGGATCGAGTAGCTATTCACGAGGCAATGGAGCAACAAACTATTTCTATCGCAAAGGCTGGTATCACCACTGTGCTGAACTCACGTACCAGTGTGTTAGCTGCGGCTAATCCTGTATTTGGGAGATACGACGAAGGTCGAAGTCCTGGCGAGGTTTGTCTTTCGTTATAGAAATGTGGCGTGAATTTTACCAATCTTCTTCTATTCGTAGAACATCGACTTTCAAACAACTATATTGTCGCGTTTTGATATGATATTCATTGTCCGAGACGAGCACGACGAGACCCGAGATAAGGTGTGACCTTTCTTCTCTTTTGTTAATCTATGGATCGACTGACGCGCTACTTAGATGATCGCCAAGCATGTCATGAATATCCATATGAATCGACCTACCAGTGACTCGATAGAAGGGGGAACGGATGAAATTCCACTGGAGAAGATGAAGCGTTATATCGCTTATTGCAAGAGGTAGGTGACATTTCCCATTATTGTTACATGAGTATGAGCTCATGAGAGATTAGCAAATGCGCCCCACGTTTGTCTCCCGACGCGCAGGAAATGCTCAGTAGTCACTTTGTTAGTCTTCGTAAACAGGTCCAGCAAGTCGAGCAGGACAACGATGAACGAAGTTCTATTCCGATCACTGTCCGGTAAGGACCGTATTTCCATACCTGTCTCAGTCCTTACGATACCAATCAGCCAACTTGAAGCAATTATTCGGATATCCGAATCTCTAGCAAAGATGACTCTATCACCGATAGTACAAAATCATCACGTCGAAGAAGCGATCCGACTGTTCAAATTCTCTACTATGGATGCGGTGTCTGCTGGCTCAGCGGATGGTATGTCTCGTGGAGAATTGAATGAGGAGATGACTCGGATTGAAAAGGAGATGAGGAGACGGTTACCTGTGGGGTGGAGCACTAGTTATCAGAGTCTTGTGAAGGAGTTTGTCACGCAGCAGGGATGCTCTAGCCATGCGCTAGAGAGAACACTGTTCATCATGGAGAAGAGAGAAATTATTCGATTCTCAAATCAGAAAAAGGTTGTTCATCGGTGAGTTCTTTGTTTTCTTTTGTTCAAAGTCGGTCACTGAATCATTTGTTTTCAGGGTGGGAGTATAACGTTTTGTAGTTTGTTGCAATTGTATGTTGTGTAATGGTCGTAACGCCATGTAATCTCGCGAACAAGAAATAAAATTACCGCCCGCCTAGCTCAATCGGATAGAGCGTCAGACTTTTAAGGCGGGAGTCTTGATCTGAAGGCTGCGAGTTCGACCCTCGCGGTGGGCTATGAATAGAATCTACCTTTTTTTTGCTGCCTCGGCGGGCCGAGTCTTCCGGCGGCCGTCAATCCAAGATCGTGCATATTCATAAAGTTCCGCTTAAATTTTTGAAATAATGTTAAACCTGCATGGATTATTTTCCTTCTGGGAAGTTGTCGCACAATTTTTACCGCAATTTAACCATTTAATACACAAATCACAGAAATTTGCGATAATTGATCACTGATCGATTTATCGTGGGAACTACAGCTGCGGAGGCCATTTACTTTACAGCTTTCACCAACACCCCCTCTAACAAGTTTTAGCTCCAAGAACCTTCACATACAGCAATCGGTTCATTAAACAACGACCACATCATGTCTTTAGACCTTGCCGCTTATACTGCTGCTGCAAGTCAATATGACTTGTATAAACGTCAACAACAACAGCAATACCACCAGGCTTTTGACTTCTCGTACCATGCTTCTGCGGACCCGCTAGCTCCCCTTCCTGATGAATTCGAGTCCGATCTTGATGCCCTTGCTGGGCTGGAAGACATCAACTTCGAACTTTTAACGGTAGAGAATAATGTTTACCAGTACCTACGTCCCGACACCCCTACTTGTGGTCCCCCGTCGACTTTGACAGTCTCATCTGAACCCGTTCACGACTCTCTTTCTGTGCATTCGGAGTCTGTATACAGCTTTTCTCCTCATTCCGCTTCCCAATATTCTTTCCCTCTTGACCTCGAGATGGATTTTCAGCGCATTGCTGTAGATCCCTACGCGAGCGCTCAGGCGCAAGTGCAGGCTCTCAATGGATTGGACAGTGTGGATCCCACTACTGCATTCAATACCACTTTGCCTCCTACACCTCCTCGCAGTCCTCCTAATCGCACTCAGGCTGCTGCGAAGCCTTACGTTCCTCGAAGTAGCTTCTCTGACTACGGTCCTACTCGTAGCTCAATGTCCAATGATTATTATAATCAATTGACAAATTATGGTGTGACAGTGTCTCCTGGACCTGTAACCGCCCAGCTACCACTCGTCCCTTCTATACCTCTAGTCCCTTCAGAGGACGAGTACAAAGGAGATCCTCGCAAAAAATACAAATGTGATGTCTGTCCTCGCGGTATGTCTGTTTTGCTCTACCTCTTCCATACTATCATTGATTTTTCTTCATAGCTTTTGCCCGAGCCTACAACCTGAAAACGCACATGGCCACTCACGACCCTAATAGGTTGAAGCCCCATGTCTGTCCTCACCGCGCTTGCGGGCGTTCCTTTAGCCGCAAGCATGATCTCGGTCGTCATCTAATCAGCATTCACCGCGATGAATCGGTGTGCTCTTCCGCTCACTCCGCAACCTCGAAGAAGTCGATCGGAGTGGACAAGGGAAGACGCAGCTGGTGCGATAGCTGCGGGAAGAGTTCCGTTGCTGGTCGCACCACATGCGACTGTGGCGACAAAGTCAAGTAACTGTTATCTATATCATTACTTTCAGCATTTTCTCCCCGCGTACGTCAGTTTCTAGAATTTTTTCACTAGTATCTTCACCAGTATTGACACATATCTCAGCTTTCCCGGCCGATTACCCACCCTCGTTTGGCAAGCCCGTCCTGCAAAGTATTCCGTGGCTTCTCTTATGCGCAATTTGCTTGATGTCGTGAACGTATGTATACATAACGAGACTGGGCACGCCGAGCGTCATTCGTTGTATCGTGCATCGTACCGTCTAGGAGGTGATTTTTAGACTGATGGTTTAGTCTTACTTACTTCTCTTCCTGGGCCCAGCGACGATCGCGATCTCGAGCTGAAATAACCCCCTTCATTATATATCCGAACGTAACTTAGATTTTCTTGTTTAACCGTCATGTAACCCTTGTAGCCTTGTATCTTTTTTTATTCTTTTGCAGTGGCTTGCCTCCTTTGTCCCAGTAATTTCATGTCTATTGTCATTGTATCAATAATGGATCTGAAATACTTGTTTTGCGTGGAAATCATTGGGGTGTTTTCTGAGGGTACTCGTTGTTCAGTATCGTACGTACAGACTGGATTATATCCTTCTATTTCTGGCGTGTTTCGTAACACTTAGCAACACATTTCATGCGTACTACGTAGCCCTCCAATGAGGAACTGAAGGCCTAACTATAGATGTTTCCTATTGGCTAGGTACCGAACCAATGAAATTTCTTTCTATGACCAACTGGAAACTCGATTCAATGGTACCAATAAATGACACATGTCAACTGACATTATCCTTGAATTCAATCCAGGTTCTTTGATCAAACCGTTCGCTACCATTCGTCCTGTATGAAGATGGACATCAACTTCTAAAATTAGGGATTGAAAAAAAGCTTCCAATTGTTGGGTAAAGCCAAAATCACAAGGGGGACGTGCCATTAACATGCGTTCGATCAGATTTACCAGGCCAAGTCCTAGGTTTTACATATTGACAGTAAAGCAACTATCGAAGGCTTCTGGGTGGCCGTTGCCTTACTTACCACGAAAGAACAACGAGTTCAACAGAGTCTTTTTGCGCAAGGAAGGAAGGAACAAATTACAATTACAACATAGATATCTATGTCTAGAATACACAGATATATACATACAAGAAACATCCCCACATCACGTATCCCCAAGCCCGAGCGCGACCATGGTATATACATTCGTGATCAGTATCACAGCCCATATCAAGTACGCACACGTAGACATGAGTCGACTGTTGCTGTAGTCGATGTATTCTATATTATTGATAGAAATAGCATCGGAAATCACCTCAATTTCAGACTTTTGCGTCGGCATCCTACTCGGGTTGCGGGATAGATTTATGATGTCCACTTCCTGTATGCTACTATGAAGCGAGGGTTCCGAAGTGACCGCAGCGATTTCACTCGCAGGAACGGATGTGCTCTCGAAATTCATCGTCTGCACAGTTGACGGAGGTGGTGGAGGCTTCCGCACTCTCATCACCACCTTGGAAGATGTCAGGTAGATCAGAGGAAATGCCACGAAAGGAAGCACTACGGACAGAACAACCTGCGAGATGACAAGCAGATTATCGATGCCGTTGCGTCCGACGGCGACAGCCACTACGACTGAAGGGATAAGGGAGATTGAACGTGTCAAAAGCCTCCTTAAAAATGGCTTGAAAGCTCCGGATAAGTTTCGAGCTAAGCTGAAATAATGAATGGAGCGTACTGAGATTCTCCATTCGATAAAACCTTCCCCAACCACCTGTCCGGCAAGCGTTGCAGTGATACTAGAGGATTGTCCTGCGGCCACAAGTGCCAGCGCGAACAGGAAAGCCGAGCCTGAACGAATATTAGTAACGAGATGCTGCGCATGGCGTCGAAAAATGACCTGATCCGATACGTGCATGTATAAGAGCATGCGCGTCAAACAAACCAATGGTCACCCCTTGCATGCTCTTTGATGATAATTGGTCGAAGAAGACGGTAGCAGAAAGAATAAGAATTCTAGTCCCGGGTTAGTGCAATAGATTCCAACGTTCAAAAGATATTCACTCACGCAGAATTAATGGGAACAGCGAGGACAAGAATACTGGAGCACACGTCGATGACAATATGATTAAGATGTTGCTTCACAAAGGAGAACGAATTGTTTTCCCGAACACCATATCTAGACCTATAGTCCTTGGCGGCTTGCTGCCGCTCCGCAGGAGTAATACGGAAAAGATTCATGGCATATGTCTTGATATTCCTTGTAAGTCTCTTACGATGTGTGGGTTCCGGAAGGCCCACAGGTGTTGAGGTGTGAAAGGCCTCGCGATTTTGGGTGGCAAGAAAGGACCCCAAGAAAAGCGCGTGTGGCATAATAGTCGCACCAAGTATTCCAACGGCTACATCATTGTATCATCAGTTCATCTCAAGAAACTGTAACCTCCATACCGGAATAAAGAGCATTTGGATGGGTTTGAAATAAGTTTTTGTCCGGAATGTATCCCATGAAGACACTGGTCCAATGCGGATGTACCCGTAGCAGTAGGACAATGAAACAGGCAAAGACAGCAAACACCTAGCAGTACAATGAACCCTTCAAATACCTCGCAGTTGAAAGTCACTAACCAGTGTCATTATTATCAGTTCAAACGTTCTGACTGGTTTGTTTTGTCCCCTGGACGGATCCGAAAACAGAAGAAAGACAAAAACATCTAGAGCCGTTAAGACAACTCCCGTCCACAGCGGAAGGGTCGGGAAAATCAAGCAAATCCCGATCGCAGATCCGAGAACTTCTGCCAGGTCTGTTGAAATAATGGCAATCTCTGCGCATATATATAGAGGATACATGATCATACGTCGCACGAAACGAGGGTGCGTGGGATGGTCATGAAGGAGTAGTCGACAGTGAGAAGCCAAATCTTCCAGGGACACATAGTACGAATACTAGCAGATCCATTGAGCTGGAATCTCACCTATTCCTGTAACACATCCCAGCTTGCATGCTAAAGTCTAAGAATGGATGAAGTCAGGGCAATATAAGAATGGGACACTACCGTAAATTACCTGCAATACCATGGCGCCTAGTCCAGAAAGAAGAAGCACGAACAACATCGGTCGGTAGCCAAAATTGGCACCTGCTTGGAGGTCAACACTGACAAGGTTCAGCTATAGGCGACGCAAGAGAGAGAGAGAGAGAAGAAACAAAAGTTACCTCCAATTCCCTCTATGTTATACAGAGTTATGGTGAGTGAGAGTTTGTGTGAGGCATTTAAACGCGTACGGATCAAAATAGGCCACAGCGCATACTATACCAACTCCGACATGGCTCTTCACATGGTGCGCCACAGATTTTAGGACAGTTTTGAGGATACCAGGATGCGGTTTAGACGATGTAGGCTGTGGAGTTGGCATTAGAAAAAAAAGGGAAGTTCAAGGAGTGATGGAAGGAAGAGGGAGTCCATGATGAACGTTAGTCGGGAACCGGAGGAGTGGAAAGAAACAGTGATTTGGTATACAAACATTCTCTCAAACCAAGAATTCGGATACAGAGGTTGGATGGCGGACCGCGGTGAGAAGGCAAACACCAATTGCAGCCACGTGGGACGTTATCGCCTTCCTTTTCAAGACGACGTGTTTTCACGAAAAACCACCATGGATATCAGTGATCTTCATCCACCAGATGATTATAGCCATAGATTTTTCATTTGGCATGAATGGATCCAAGTAAGATCAGCTTAAATCTCTCTTTCTATCTCTCTTATCTGCTTTCAGGCCAATGGACCACTTACTGACGAAAATGTCTTCGAATATTTCACAACTTCCATGTTCTATGATAAGCAAAGCAATAATCAGGTTTTACGCATGCAGACAATGCACACCGGTACATCTGTCACGAATGAAGCAGAAGAACTCAAGTAAGTCTGTGGAAAAAAAGACATTAGTGAATTGCGGTTACAAACTTTAACCGTTCAGACGATTCACCGGTGTCGAATTCGCAGTTGTACACGCCCAGCCTCCGTCCTTTTTTGTTATACACAAGCGTGAACGACTGAGCCCAGAAGAAGGTCGGTTAAGGGACTAAATTGTAAACCTAATCCTCACTATGTATCTGTCTAGATAGTCAAGCCCCTGGCAGCATTCTTTATCGTAAATAACAGAATATACCAATCTCCGGATTTGTATACTGTCCTTTCTAATCGCTTGGTGTGTGTGTTCACCTCTTTTGTTGGTCGATTGATCCCAATAATTATGACCAGCTCACTTCCCTGTACTCCATTCAATCCACTTTGGATTCTTTGCGCGCTCATCGACCTGATTACACCCCTCGGACCGGATTTATCTGGCCTATTGTGGATCCGTCACTAGCTGAAGATGCAGGAAAAAAACAGGAAGACACGGTCGCAAATGAAGTCGGTGGTATGTCAGAGGCTCCGACGAAGCGAAATGCTACCGCATTTTCGGGCGTTCCCAAGAGACAGCAAAATAACACTCTTCTCATGAACGCAATGCATGCTACCGCAGCACATTCCTCCGCTTCCTTGGCTTCCAGAACCTTGGCACCTGTGGCCGAAAGTATACCTACAGATCCAGCAGTTGCAGCGTCTTCTGCCAATCGAATGTCTGCCACTCCAGCACCAGTGACCCCTCGAGTTCCAACACCAAAAATAAAACCAATCAACCAGGAACCCCCGCCGAAAGCAGCTCCCGGCGGTGGCAAAAAGAAAAGAAAACGTAGGTGTAGTCCTTCACCCCTCAATGGTCTTTCTGACTGTGGTTTGAAGGTACTATGGCTATTGAAAATACGTAGAACATCCAATCATTACATGTGGGGATCTCGGTCACACACCGGCAGTATCTAGATGTTTCGGGTTTCACAGGAAATTGTTTAAAACCACATGAACATACAGACTAAAAGCTCCGTTAAAGCTTCAGATCCGGTGTATGAGCATTTCCATCGATAATGGAGAACACTGGAATTATCGCGCCCCAACGCCAGTGAGTTTACCGGTTAGCCATCCGAGAGGTGTTTGCAGGTTCGATGCTCGGGGAGCCAAACCACCACCCAGAGCGAGTGGGTTCGAAGAAGCATACGACTCCCGTCTTAGCTTGGCAGCCAATTGCACTGTGAGAACAGATTTAACTTCACCCATGTGCCAACAAATAAGATGTTAATATACCCGAATCATCAATATCGACCACGTTCGTCTCGAGAACTAATCCGCCCTGTATGATTTCCGCGAGAATATGATGTACCTATGAATATATGTCAGGTTCCTTATCTAGTCCCGGTTAAGATTTTATCCTTGCCTCGTCAAAGTGGAAAACAAGATCCAGTTCGCAGACGTTCTCAAAAGCCCGGTCAAGGGATTCCACGAACACCTGAATCATTCCGGTGTATTTTTCTGTAAACCATTCTTTTGCGAATGAGTCTGTCCACATACTTGAATCAGGTCCAAAATGCCCAGCTCGCTCTCCGCTCCGTCAATCACGAACACAAAAAAGAGTGTCGCATAACTCCTATAAACAACGCGCCATCCTTCTCCTTCTTCGTTCTGTGCGAGATATGGTTCCAGCTCCGGAGCATCAAGGAAGTTGCAGAGCCCGACAGGTCGTAAATAGATGAGAGAAAATATTTTCTGAACCAATGTTTGCACTGAAAGGTGGACCGGGGTGTAGAATTTAGTTAATCGGGGAACACCCGCTGTATTGACTGCAGTGGAGGCTTCAGCTCAAGTAGAATTGGTGTTCAATCGAGGGACTGACAAATGAGAACTGCATGAATCATGGTTGGACGGAAGAAGTTACATTGGTGCTAATTCTTCAATCGCACGGCTCCGGTTGCCGCCAAAAGCTCTGAGATCGGCTTGATGCCGAGTGCACTATTGACTTGGATGCATTATATTGTAGCAAAACTTTCAGAAATTCAACGCAATAGAGGTATGTAGCACAAAGGGTCTGAAATAAACTGAGGCAAAGAACGCAGGAATCACTCTAAGCACCGGGATGCCGAATATTCTTATCAACGTTTCCTTGCACCTCAGACTCGGAGACATACTCTAACTTCCCTTCTAGGGAAAGTCAACATCGTAAAGTCAAAAGTTATCCTAACATTAGGAAATTCAATTGTTCAGTTAGATGTAATTGGATAGAGAGACTCTTCTCCCGGAGGACAGGAAGTTTATGTTTTCCTCACAAAATTGGAAACTTGGATTTCACTATGCCATGAGAGCTACAGTAGCAACCCAGACTCGTGAACCATCAGCGCTAGCCTTTGATACTGAGCCGGGACTGTCCTCGCAGAACGTACTCCACCAAAATTTCCCTTAGAGGGAAAGATGATGGAAATATCTTTCTTCAGTAGTACCGTACTGAACTCAACGTCTTCCTGAGAGAAGTTTAATTGTACAAGGCAAGTAGGGAACATAAACTTTCCATGGTGCTTTCTCTCTGAGGGAAACTCAATAAATGACAATGTGAGATTAGGAAAACTCGCTGCAAACTCAAATTTTCCTGGCCATCTCGAACAGACCAATTTCCGATAGAGTTTCCTCGCTGACTTTTGTGCCAGACCACTAATCGTTCCCTTATAAAGGATATGAATCGGTAGATACTACTCATGTTATGGACAGATCTACAGACTTCAAATGTCCTTTGGTATCTGCCACCCAGGCTGTAGTCGACCAGCCAGGTTGCTGACTGGCCCAGAGAGTCCTGCTTGACTCTTTAAACTCTCCAAGAAGTTCTTGATGAGATTATAATCTATAGCAGCAGTACCCAATCCATCCTCATCCACATCGTCTCCTTGTTCCAGGGCAGCTTTGAGTTCAGCCTCAATTGCGGCCTCGATATCAACATTTTCATCATCGCTGCTATCATCAGCGAAAGACACTGTTTTGCCTTTGCCTTTGTCCTGGCCTGATCCAGTTTTGTGAGCTTGGGTGTCCGGAGATTTCTTGGAAGTAGAGTTGGATGATAACGAGGAGCCTGAACGATGCAATTCATCTTCCATAGCCTTCATAACAGCCTCGAACGAATCCAGATTAGCATTTGGACCAGATTCAGGAGCACCATTAGCATTTTTGTGAGCTGGGGGTTTTTCAACTGTAGGCAGGTTTATTGGAGGAGAGACGACGTTCGGAACGAAAGCTAGGAGAAAAAGAAGGTGCGTGTTAATATCCAATTCGAAGAAAAATTTCACAATGTACCTCCGCGGGTTTTCCTTTCTTCTAAGATCTCCTTCCATTGAGTATCTGATATTCCCAGGGCTTGTCGTGAAAATTCCAAAAACTCGTCTTGCTCCTCGCCCATATCAATTTCAATGTCACCTACAACTTGTGGCTTATCTTCTTCAGATTCCGAGTCTTCTTCCGCATTCTCTTCGTCCGTCTCATCGTCGGAATCCACGCCATCATACGTGTCTCTTGGGATTATAGGCTGCCTGATTGGCTTGCTAGTCCCTGGGCTGGTCTGTGGTTTCTCCGTATTGGGTGCCTCAGTTTCTATGATTGATGGCCCGACTCTCTGGGAGTTGCTGTGGAAGGATGCTGGCATTTTCCCATATTCCAATGGGTCGAGCTTGAGAACGAGATTATCCATGGCGACCTGACGTGCCTCGGAGTCATTTTCAAGAGCTTCCCCGTCATCTGAACTTTCCTCGTCCATCTCCTCGTCCGAGATCATTTCACTTGTATCGGTTGATCAACGTCAACAGATGTCCAAGATAGAAGGGAATAACTCACTCAGCAAATCTTGCACCTTCAACATCACCCATTCCTCCGATGAATTCTTCAACCTTGGAAGCCAAATTGCGCAATTGAGAAGCTTGCGTTGACGTCGTATGTTCTACAGACTTTTGATCAACATCCATCGCGTCGGTTTGTTTGGTTTCATCAGTTCCGGGTGCCCGTTGCATCATATCCTCGAAGCTCTCAGCATCGATGTTCAGCCAATCATCGTCATCTTCATCCAATATCGGTGGTTCAAAGTCATTCGAAGCTTGAGAAATTGATGCATTGACCAATGTTGTAAAAGATGGGCGAGTTGAGGAGCTATTTACAATGTGAGTAGCATAACAAATGTCCGTATCTCTGACTCACTCCTCTTTTCTAGTATTCACAAAAATTTCTGCTGCTTTGTCTTCTAATTCAGTCCAGAGCTGCGAGCCTTGCATTTCACGTTTGAAGTAACCTGCAGTCGATAGGTTCTCAATATACTTGTTATAGTCAGGATTCCGACGCAATGCATCTTTCTTCACTTCCGCCTAAGGAGCCAAATGAGAAGACAAAGGTAAAAGCCTATGAATGATCTCTTACAGATGCACGAAGCCCTTCAAGCGAAGTGTTGATCTCGCTGTGCCCTTTGTTTTCTTGGTATAATATTTCAAAGCCCACAGCCTGGTACGAGTCATTCAAATGCTAAGAGGACAAATAACTGGAAACGAACTATTTTCATGCCGATGTCCCGCCACCTCCAATCTCGAGTACCTTCTCTTTCGTGCCACCGGCCGAATATCTTCGGAGGCCAAAATTTTTGTCCGACTAACTGGGCATAAGCCGTTCTAGTTAACCTGACAGTTGTGAGTCCGAAGGTATCAGGAGGAAATCGCGACATGCGATGAGCAGCCTAAACGATTCGTGTTCAATCTAAGGAAGCGGTCATTGAACAGAACACTATACGCGTAGTTGAACTCCGTCTCGGGTGTAAAATGCTTCTGTTGCTTTTTGAACGAGCGATGGATTCACGGACAAAGCTTTAGCAATATCCAAAGGCATATATGCCTTTGTAGCGTGTACATGCTGTCGAGCAGCATCAGGATACCTTGTCTGTAAGTTGAATTCTGAGAAACAACGATACAGAGAGATTAACTCACCCGGAAATTCGATTTGATATGATGCGTTCAACCGCAGGAGGGGCGAAAGTATCGATATTTGGATTTTTAATCAACTTTAGCGCATCTTCAACCGCAAGATAATCTTCCAATTGCTCTTCCATCAAATCGTCTCCATCATCACCGAAACTTTCGCCCGAAATTCGTTGTCTACGGCGCGGTTTTCTAGATGGTGGAGAGAGGTGTGAGATATCAACAAGATGAAGGCGGGAGTTGAGAATCCAGACCTATAAAAGACATGATTGAAGTCTACTTGCCAACAGGAGTAATGACCGTACCCTATTCTCAGAATTCGTTGGCTTCACCCATCTAGGTAGAACATTCGCTGCTTCGATAAGAAGGAAGTCTCCATCTGAGTCAACCACACTTGAAGTTACAGGATTAGTAAAAAAAATTAAAGCAGTGAGCTACCAATGTACCTGATTGCAACATCCCATTTCGCGCTCATTTCCTTCAATAACCATACAGTACACCATTCATCGTCAACACAATCTCCAACCCTCATATGACCCTCAAGGATGTACTTTTGAGTATCGGAATTAGGATCGGAAACGACTTTAACTTCGAAAGCATCGCGATGCCAAAGAAAGTCGGATGGAAGCAAGCTTTCTGCGTATGTTTGAATAGAGGCAGCAAGAGTGGTGGTAGAAGCATAGTCTACCAGCTCCTCTGGCGGATAGATTGTATACTTTAGTGTATCTTCTGAAATTGCAGGTATGCGATTGAAGATTTCCATGTTCAGCGTTTGGAAATAAAAGAAACGTGAGCCAGTTACTGTATACTTTAGCTAAACAAATTCGGCACGTTCACTCATTCACCAGTTATATGAAGCCATGAGCTCGAATTCATCTTTCAAAGATAGGCAGCTACTAGCAGTTATTGGTGACGAGGTGCGCTCTGCTTTACTATTACAATCCTTCAGCTCTTCAAGTTATTGTTCTAGGACTCTATCACTGGCTTACTATTAGCTGGTATCGGACATGTCAACGAACAGCAAAAGAAGAATTTTTTAGTAGTAGACGCAAGTCCGGAATTCTACTGTTCATCGGCCAGAAAACATCTTAATGCTGAGTTTGCTAGAGACCCAAGTTTCCCAGATAGAGGCCGCGTTTCAGGAGTTTACGGAGAGGAAGGATATCGCAATTCTGCTAATAAATCAACACGTACGCGATATAATTGTGTATTCAACCCTCACAACTCTGATAGTAGCTTTGTTACTTACTCTACAGATCGCAGAGAAGATACGGCCTACGGTCGACAAGTACCAGCAAGCATTTCCTGCACTCCTCGAAATACCATCGAAAGACCACCCATACGGTACGCCCTTGCTTTTCCATCGCTGCGCGAACCTTACACCTTAGGCAAATAGATCCATCGAAGGATTCAGTACTCAAACGTGTCCAGAAGCTTTTCGGAGATCAGTAGTCGGTAAAGCAATCACAATTATATCCTGGCCGCACACTACATCCGCATACGAATCACTGTACTTGCCTTCAGTAATACAATCAATCATATTATCAGTGAATAAGTGTTTTTCAGATGAGTTGGGCATGAAGGAGCAGCACAGTCCAGATCAAGAGTGCCTTCGTATCACCGCTTCGTTCTCCCTCACACCCGCTGTCCGTTCCACAAATATCCGTAATGGGTTCCGTGTACGCGAATCTGACGGGGAAGTTAGAAGACTGAAGACAAGTGGACACAGAGCACAATACATACTGGGAAGATCGATAAAGATGTATCGACAGACAAAGTAACCGTCATCATTCTAGAAGAAGGTAATAAGTATCAAAGTGGGTCCTTTGTAGGAAAACGCACTCGTATAAATTCGGCATGAGCCTCTCCATCCATGTAGACCGTGCTGTGAACCTCTGATGACCGAGCCGTATCCGTCGTGCTTTCACTTCGAGTTCTTCTCAAAGACGAGAATATCCCAGTCCATTTTTGTGTTCTGCTTTCCGTTTCCCGTGGTTGTGCCTCCAACTTGGTACTTGAAGATGATGATAAGTCAGACACTGAAGAGGGAGGTGCTGGTGCACCAATGAGATATTTGAATGATTGCACAAATTTCTCCCATGCGTTAACTGAGCGATCCTTTGTCACTTGTATGGCGTCGTCCATAGTTAGCTCCGGGAGATGTTTGGCTGTTTCTGATATCCAAGTCGTTGCAGAATCATAATATGAATCTTCCGATTGCCGTGAGCTCCCCGAGACGAAAAAGCTGAGTATCATGCGTTCGTGTCCACTGGAATCCATGAATATTTGAGATGCCACTTGGTGTTGTCGTCCACGGGGACGTTCAGTCGAAGGCGGGGTCATATGGAATGTTAATGGACTGCGCAAGTATTTTTCTACCTGATATTAGCATCAGAATATACATGTATGTACTTGACGGAAGACGCCCAACCTGCGGAGAAGCTTTGATCTTCTCGCAAGATTCGCCATACAACACTGTAGGGGAATTCTTGGAGAAGAGCTCACTTGTTACAGCGTACAGTAGGACGGCAGTCAGTCCTGCTCCAAAGACAATCACAATCAGATTGGTCGTTCGAGCAGTTGTGCGTTTAACTACGAGATGGGACGCTCAGAGCTGACTCGCATTTAAAGTTCGAACAGAGACGTACTTTTTCCTCCAGTACTCAAGTCAACCCATCTTGTAGGCTTCGGGGTAGCAAACGGTGACTCATTCATTCTCATCTGGAAGGGCCCAACCTTCTGGTCCGGCCGCAGAGGTTGGTACTTTGTATCGAGCGACTGGGACAGTTGTGAAGGATGAAGTGGATCTTTGTGCGTCGCATATCTTCTCGATAGACGGAAGACGGAAATTCTGGGCTTGCTTATACGTGAGAATGAAGGACAACTCGCGTGCGCACGACAAAACAACGAGGTCATGGCAACGTTGAGAAGGAAGTAAACAACTAAGCGCCTGATAGCGCCTACCTGAAAATACTGGACGCAGTTCGACAATGCTTATGTTTAATATCAGATATTATAACGATAATTCAGACGATCTACACTCGACAGAAGGTAATTGTTGAAGACAGGATACTAGAGGAATAACAATACAGATGATAGAAAATCGTGCCAATAATTGTACACCAGAATACAACATGAACACGTCTAGTTCCTCTCGCCTCTCAAACGACGAGCCAAAGCAAGATCCTTTGGCTGGATAGTGACACGCTTAGCATGGATAGCAGCCAAGTTGGTGTCTTCGAAGAGCGAGACGAGGTATGCTTCCGCAGCCTCCTGGAGCGCCATGACGGCCGAGGATTGGAAGCGCAGATCGGTCTAAGGATAGAAAGGATGTGATCGAAAGTAAAAAGCCACCAGCAAACATACACACCTTGAAGTCCTGAGCAATCTCCCGAACAAGTCGTTGGAAAGGGAGCTTGCGGATAAGCAGCTCGGTTGACTTCTGGTAACGTCTGATTTCACGAAGAGCGACAGTTCCAGGCCTGAAGCGATGAGGCTTCTTGACACCACCAGCAGCGTTCTGTAGAATAGAGAATATGTCAGTGTTTATTGCTCACGCACTGATGAAGCGAACGCGACTAGTGCTGATTTGCCCACATACCGAGGCTGTCTTTCTAGCAGACTTGGCAGCAAGTTGCTTACGAGGAGCCTTTCCTTAAAGCACAAGCAGGAAGATGAACATGGCGAGATTAAAACAGAAAGAGACAAGGTACACTCACCTCCAGTAGATTTACGGGCAGTCTGTTTAGTACGAGCCATTGAGATCGATAGTAGGGCGAGATAGGAGAAAGGTCTTAAGGTTGCCGAGGCGAGTTCGCTTGAGGTGGGTGATGGATGTTGACGAAATAAGGCAACGAATGAGAGGCGATCCGGATTTTATACTGGATTTACGAACACGTGATGTCAGCTACTGACAACATTTCTTTTATGCGTCTCATGGCCCCTCAAAACCACCTTTGGCCTCTTTGCGCGTGCTCACAAGGGGACAAAAGCCTCTCAATATAGGGGTGAACACTGAATTATATGAATACGTGATATCAATTTAGTTAAGCTTTGTTGTCAATGTTGATTCCATCAAACGATTTGCCGTGATCAACGCGTCGAGAACACGTGCAGAATGGCACAATGCCTGCGATCTTAAACTCGGGGCATCGCCTTCAATCGCTGCTTCTCCTCCTCCAGAAGCTTCTGTTGTACTTCAACTCTCTTGGGCGTAATTCTCCGACGTTCTGTTGTAATATGGAAGTCGAGCTTGTCGACGTCAAGGGCCTTTAGAGTCTTCCTTTCAACCAGACTATACTCTTCCACATTCTCCCTCGCGAAATTGAACGGTTCCTTTAACGAAACTGGAGGATTGGTTATGACACGGGGTTGACGGAGATAATTCTTCGCCGCAGAATGCAGCATTAGAGGATGCAACAACACCACGTCTCCAACCTGTCCAGACATTTCCACAAAGTGCGTACAATTCTGCACTTCCTTCAAGTGCGACCAATAGCCAGGATCGTCCTTGAAATCGGTGAAAATTGTAGTAGATGGAGTAAATGAGAGCCCAGTCGGCATAACACCCTCCGGGTGGGAAGCCAGATAGCGGGCAATCATCTCTATACCATCTGGGGCAATAAATGTTCCCCCTCCTCCAGCCTTGATGTTTGAGAATATCGGAATAACTAGCAAGGCCTGCTCGGGAGAATCAAGAAAATGAACCTAAAATTGGACACCTGAGTGGGAAAGCCAGCTATTTAAGAATAGAGAGAAAACTCACGAAAAAATCACCGTCGACGTGCCAATTATCCAGATCCCGAGGATGAATATGCTCAGTCACACCTTCCAAGGCATCGTTACCGAAATTCACGATGAAACTGTCTCCCCAATGGCTGTCTTCCTCGTTGATTCGCTCTGCCCCTCCCAGGAGGTCTTGCATTGCATCCCAAACCTGGCACCAGACGTCAAACAACACATTCGATACTATGAAAGCGTATTCGACTCACCTTAGGCGCAAATGTGGCTACACTCTCTTTGTGATGCCATGGCATGTGAATTCGGTCTCGAATCCAGGTCGATTTATCGTTAGGATCGAGACCAAGTCGTATCCACATCGTCTTGGTCCATTCCGCTGCTTTCTCTTCGGTGAAACCGTTTCGAATGACGATATAACCATGTTCAAGGAAATGGGCTACCTGTTCAGCTGTAGGAACATAAGAAATTTGCCCCCACGAACGCTCGAGAAATACCAACGGGAAAGATACTTGTACTGCTGGGTCATGATAGTTGGAAACTTGGAGATAGTCAGGGTGATTCTCAATCGTAATGGAACGGATGAACAATTACCGGCCAGAGAGGTCACCTGTGTTATAGTCAATGCATTGAGGTATTGATTTGTTCAAATTAGAAACAATTCAACTCGGATGAGAGTGAGAAGAGTATCTTCATTAATTCTAAAGTGTCTCAACAGTTTCTACTACCATCTTTTTAAGCTGACAGAGATATCTCAGTAAGTTTCAATCATTTCCGAAGGAACAAAGAACTCACAGCTGGACTAGGACCATCGCCGTCAAAGTAGTGCAGGACAAATTCTCTGGCAACCCAATCACTTTCAACGGATCCAAGGTCACGGAACGTCAAGGCCCGAGGCTTTCCCGGAGTGGGAGGATACAAGAAAATATCTAGCGGTGAATGTTTTGTGAGAGCGGTGTTTGGGAACAGAGTTTTGAGTTTTCGAATGGGAGAGGCTGCTTCGACAGCTTCTTCTTCAGTGGTAGTACCATTCTTCCGACCGTCCCTCAAGCGAGCAGTTATCGCGCGTATAAAGGCATCCCGGAGATGCGAGTAGGATGTATTTCTGGTAGGAACTAGAACAAAGCGACTTATCAGTCTACACAAGAGAATTGGGGTACTCCAGCAAACCAATTCGTATTTCGCAGGCACATGTGTTGACAATCTCCCGTATTTTATCATCCGGCGTCATGGTTGGTTCAAACTACGAAGAGAACACATTTACTTGACTATGTCTCTAGATTGTCTGAACGCTCACTTTCAGATTCGCATTGTTCAAGTCTGCGTAGAAGCCGACCGAGTACACTTGAATACGCAGGAAAGACACAGTTCTAACACCCACTCCGACCAATGAGAGCGTAGGCAGTGGAACTTTGGAAGCAACTCTAATTGTTTTGGGAAATCGGATGCCAGTCGCCGAGTCAACTACATGTATTGCTTAGTTCGATATTCTTGAGCGATAGTAATTGACACACAGATATAATCTAGATCCTCTTGAATGGGCTCAGCGGGCAATACAACTTTAGCATCGAGAAGGATAGTATTCTGCCGCAGTTTGAAAGCGAGCGACACGGTTAGCGTCACTCCGGCGACACCCCAGAGAATACTTTTTGTCGGTAGTCGACGAGCGCTGACCGTATGTACGTAGTGTCGCGTTGAGTTCAAAACAGCATTCTTGGGAAAACGTAGGAGAGTTTTGAACAGCGACATGAAAAGCCACTGTGACAAAGCTGTGCAAGATTTCAATTTTGGCGCCGCCACAGACGCGCGTCCGTTTCAGCCGCGCGTACATTTTGTTGTAAACATACAGTTATAGCTACTCGATATTCAGTCATTTGAACGCGTCATCTGGATTATAAAAGTCGATTCAACACCAGTTAGTTTCTCATATCAATTTGTATCATGGACCTTAACAATGCTACCGCTGCTTTAGGACTAACAACCACCTTCCAATCCACTTATCAATCTTCCATCTTGCCCGACGGAATGGAGGACGATGAAATCTCTTTCACAGACACTCCCGTGGAGGATGTAGATCTGTCTTCGATCGAGGCGCAGATGCAATCTTTACAGAACTATCTGAATTCTGTTCCCTACGAATGCGAAACGCATGAATACATGCAAGCCCGACTCGAGGAAATCGTCGGAAAGATAGCTGTGTGCGCTAAAGCTCAGAATTGGCATGTTATGACTGTTTGGGATAAGATGCTCCAATGGTATGTCTGTTACCCTTGCTCTGATGTAGAATCTCATCTATAATAATGCCGCAGCTGGATGATCATGCGATATCCTATGCAAAAGTCCACCCGTGCCAAACTAGTACATTTATACTATGAACTTTGCATGCTTCCTGGTATTGAAGCACGCGTAATTCGTAGTTGGGCTGATATGCTTTCGCGTTTAATTGCATCCAAGGCAGGAAAGCGTAAACTTGAGGCCACAGATCTTCAATTGTCTTGGAAGCCTCTCTGGCTCGCATTGCAGAAGGAGCTATGGATCAAGAAACGTTTACATGACTCATCGTAATGTCGTTCTCTATATGACCCTTCATATCTTACCCACACGATCTTGTAGGCGGAATATCTTGAACATTTTGCTATTTGTAGCGGAGCAGTGCAGACGCTACTATGCAGGTAGTGAAGTTCAAGACATGTTGACTACATTCTTGCCGTTTTTGACTCAGGAGGTGCGCGCGAAGACTCGATTGCTTACTACAGATAACTCATTCTCCTCGTCACAGACGATTCTTACTATGGTTCCCGTTATCACCTCTTTCCTTCCTTTCACGCATTCTAACCAATACCTACCAATAATATTTAAGCTATGGGAAGCATTCAACTCTGGCATTTTAGACGAGAGGTTCCTTGAGCTTGCTGGAGAGCTTTCTGAGGAGTTTGTTGCGGGGCCTACTGAAGATGATGCAGAGGGAAAGGCCGCTTGGAAGGATATTGGCATTTGGACAGAAACTCAGTGGGACGTGTTGATTGGCAAAGGCTTGGGTTCAATGAGTGAGGATTCATTGGATTCGATCGATGTGGTATTCAAATTATGATTTCAGACGTTCCCGTTGGGATTACAAGAGTACTAGTCAAAATCTCGTCCTGATGTTCTCCATGCTGATACTCTACCATGGCAAACAGGGATCTTCAACGACTGCAACTCATGCAGACGCTATGGCGAATTCTCAATCTCTCAGGATCAAGAAGACAATCAGTAGGCAATGTGAGCGATCATGATCGTGGTCCTCTTTTTACGAAATGTTCACATTTCTCATAGCTGCTCTTGCGAAAATTCTGGTTTACTCTATCTCTACCGATGGCCCGGTGAAAGAGTCTGGCGCTGATAACTCCCAAAGTTTATCTGGTTATCTCGCTGGTTCAAAGGCGCTTGATAGTCTGGATCGATTGATCACGAGTACAGAATCCTTCTTCCATCCATCCAATTCTGGCCCATGGTCAATAACAGTATGTCAATATTTATACGTGCCGTCCGAACACTGAATTTGTTATATGCGCAGCTGACCACATTCTTGCAACGACTGGCGGCGGAATTCGCTAACCGGGTTCAAGAAGAGCGACGCCAAACTTGCAAAACCCCTGTGGTAAGGTATTAATTGGTTTGGGTTTTCTTGTACTAAACATCAATATACTCAACAGAGTCGCCGATTGACCTCAGGCATGCGAAAGGCCTTTGTCACTACCTTGCGTACACCAGCTCTACTTGCAATGTTCTCTAAAGACCCAATGAGCATGGGTCTTGCTCAAGCCGCGCTGCGCATTCTGGCGATGCTAGAGCCTTCACTCATCATGCCCGAGCTTCTAGAGCGATCCTATAGCGGTCTTGAAGTAGTGAATGAAACTCACCGAACCACTGCCGCGTTAAGTATGTTGGCCGGTATCGCTCGACCATTGACAACCGAAAGTGTTTGGCTACGTGGCCAAAAGCATGTCGTCCCTCTTTTGGAGCTTTGCATTCCTGGTATTGACGTTGTGAGTTGCTCGAATCGGAAATCGGCTTCATACCAGTCCTGATCCCTCGCTTAGAACGATCCAGCGAAGACTGTTTTCGCTACAATGTTCATCGTAGCAGCAGTTCAGCATATCAAAGTCGGAGATCTTTCCATTCACCAGTCAGGTGTTCCTCTAACAGACAATGTTGGTCCCATGGAAGTCGATGATGATGACACTCAACTACCTGCTGGTGTTGAAGTTGGTATGCCCACTCTCAGTCGATCTGAAGAGAGAGCTTTGGTTCGCGACAGTACTGCTGGGTTCACCGGTAGGCTCACTGTCCTGTTGAGTATGCCCATCCTCATATTCTTATCTGTCACTGTCAGATTGGGTTGTTGCCCTATTCCGACGTGTGCTTGCACTGTATGAGAACCTTCCCGAGGAAGGAGGCCGCAAGAACACGACGGGTGGAAAGAGCGAAGAAGGAGTGTTGAAATCCATCAAGAACATGATGGATGTTGTCTGCCTGCACCTTTCTGATCAATTATTCGACCTAGTGCTGAACCTGGTATTTGATTATGCCACCACAAACGCCAAATCCAACGCGGTTCGTGCCTTCGGACAGCTTGTGGCCTGCTTGGCGAGGGTCAAACCGGAGAAGACTCTGGCAAAATTCATGCCTTATTGTTCCATGCAGATCGAGGAAGAGTTAAAGCATGGAGCTTCGAGTACACGGACAACTTCTGCGCATTCAGTCATTCCATCTGATACTACGCTTCATTGGAGTGAGATTGAGATCATTTTTCTATTAATCTAATTTAATCGACTGGACTAACAAAGCGTTCGATAGATATGGCCATTCTCAGAGGATGTTTAGGGTATGGCGGACCAGAGGTAATTGCTACGTCGTTCTATGTATTTTTCGCCCTTGTCTAAGTCCTATCCTTTTGTGCAGCTTCTCAAGCACAAAGACAATATCATTACCTTGATCCAACTCCTCGTGGACAAGACCAAGAATGAGAGAGGTTATAGTGGTACTGGTCACCTTATCACAAGAGTAAGAAAGTCAATCACTCGTTTTTGAATGTCATTGAGCAGTGATATAGGTTCTGCATACTCTTGCAGGAGTCTATCCTTATGACAGCCGCTTCGTCAATGCTAGTGAATGGACTGCCGCTGGTACGTGTGCTGCTGCTCTACGGGGTGGATGTTACCTTTCTCAATGTTCTCGTTCCTTTAGAATTCGACCAAGACCATAATCTACATTGGGGGAAATTCTACAAACCCCACGAGGTTGATATCGACTGGCATGGTAACTTTTATCTTCGATTTGATTATACAATGATCGCTTACTAGTTTTTGTTTAGTCCCATCTCAGCCTGAGATTGATTTTGTGCTGCAGATCCTCGACGAGGTTGCTTCGCCTACCTTGGCAAAAATTGAGCAACTCCTGGCAAGAGTATCGTCGTGGGACAACGCTGATAGGAATGATTTCTGCCGGTGAGCCGTTTGTGAGCGTTTGTAAGCGCTTACTGAGAATTTCATAGGTTCCTCCAGGTTTCTAAATCGATTTGGGCGGGACTACCGACGTTCTTACAAGAGAAGAATAAAGTTGTCCAGGATCATTATCAATACGACGACACCGAGACTCTAGACCTTCTCATCACACACTTCGATGTCCAAGCAGGCTTCACACTTTCAGACCCAACCGATCCAAGATACCAGCGGGTTTCATCATGCAGAACACAGTTTGGGGAAGTCATTTTGGCTGCAGCCCGGTCTCTTCGTCAGAAACGAGAAGGCGAAGATCACATAGATGCGGTAATCAGTGTCTCTAAAGCGATTGACGTGTATCTACTCGATTATGGCCTCAGTAAAAGCCATTTTGACTCTGTTCAGAAGAGTTACGCCACTGCTAGAGAGTGAGCTCTCTGTCTTTCTGAGTTTTCCAGGATCCTCAAGCTTATCCATACGATCGTAGTATGAACCGATTATGGCCAAAACAAGCTGAAAATTCGAGATTGGTGCATGTCAAACGTGCTCAAGTCTACCACAGCGGACGAGTGTACATGCACTCATTGTACCGCAGTCGATCCGCTCTTGACGACGAGCTCATTGGCGAACTCGTGGAATCGTCTCTCTCGCCTTACACCCGGGTTCGCCGGTAAGCGATTTGCCATCTGCTATCAATGAAATCTAACTGTTGTTTAGCCATGCGCAGGGAGTTTTGCTCAATGTTTACGGGGTATGTTCTCTGTATGAGACCGGTTTATTCTGAAGTTGAGCATTGCGCAGATATATGTTCGATCTACACGTTCTACCCTCGCAGTACTTCTGAATGCTCTCGCTAAAGGGAACGACTCAGACAGAATGAAGGGAGCGCTCTATGTTCTAGGGGACAAGGGAATCATGAGTTATGCGTTAGCAGGTCAGTGTTTGCGGCTGAACGCATGTCTCGCTCTCTAATGGTTGAATGCAGATGAAGGTTTTCACACTCAATATCTCGTCTCACTTCTTGAATGTCAACACGAAGAGAAGGTCGGCGTGTTTTTTATTCGCTCATGACGCTGATTCTTACAAGCTTGGTCAGCCATCGATACAGAAACTGGTCAACAGTTTTGCGTACGAGTGTTTGATGCATCTCCACGAGGAAGTCTTTCATACGGATGCGTACTCTCTGCAGACGCCAACCATAGACCAAGCCCTCTCACATCTCCAGCCAGAATTCTCCTCTGCTTTTATTCACGAAGCAACCCTCGCGGATGCACTGTCTAAAACCTCAAAAAGGGTTTCCAAGAGAAATGCAACGTATGAGAAGACAGTGAGTTTCCTAGTCCCGAGTCAAATCCCGAGAACCGACAGCTATTCCCTAGATATCTTCAATCCTAGAGATTGGGATGCGCGCGGATACCCATGTAAGATGTTTGTGCGCCGTTGGTTCTACTGATGTAGCTTACAATCTACAGTGGAGATACGAGCAAATGGTGCTGAGAATGCTCTTTAGCATAATCCGACGTGACACTCCTCCGTCTCCTGCAGCGGTTGAGTTCTTATTGAAAAATTCGACTTCTCCGCAACCAAGTATACGGAGGAACTCACAACGGCGAGTAGAGTGCACCGTTCCTCGTTGTCTAATACTTATTCATGTTGATCACAGTGCAATAATCAAACTACTTGCTCACATGAAGTATCGTGCTTACTCTAAGACAAGCCACGAACTCTGGACTGAAGAATGGACAAGCCCCCTTCAGGTGTCGATCTCTATATCTGACCCTTCTGTGTTCCTTGCATCTTGGCAGAAACCTTCTACTGCAGAAACGTATGTTTTTTGTATTCTTGTCAAAGCGTGTATGTTGATGCTGCATATCTAGTATTTACGTGGACAAAATCCGAACGGGATTCCTGAGTTGGTCTACCCAAATTAGTGGTTATAAACAAGCAGATGATAAAGGATCTGCGATGGCTTGGAGCATCGATTCCACACCTTTTTTGCAGGTCATCAAAAATACTATGATCACTTCCGATTATTACCACAAACTCCTTCTTTTATGGGGCCAAGAATCGGTCAAAACCAACACCAAGGTTGAACTGCGCTCCGAGAATGTGCTATACATCAAAAGTCTCGGTAAGCCTTACTTGTTGTCGTAGTCAAATCCCTACTAATATCTTGTGCATCCAGCTAAAACTTTTGAGACTAACGGACTGGATATATTACTAGAAGTCATCGATCCATTGTTGTTTGACCCGGACAAATTCAAACAGCGCGCAGGAGGCGAAGTCCTGACAGGACTTCTTCGCGGTATGTATGATTATATCCAGATCTCTTCCCAGACTGAACTTGTTCAGGGTCAAAGCACTGGTCGAAAAAGGATGCAGCTAAACTGTGGCGATGGACCATGACTCGTCTGGACCGTATATTTGCTCAGATCAAGCCAGATACTCTCAACTTTTGGGAAAGCATCTTTACTGTACGACAATCATCTACTTCTTCCTACTAGTACCTGAGCTCATTGTGATCAGTATGTCTTAGAGGAGCGGGACTTCCGGCGGAATGCACCTCTTGTCGAGTGGATACTCGGCCTCTCACTGGAATTTAACGGAGACTCCGCATTCGACAGTGAGTAATGACTACCTTCGGGATTTGATCTTGCTGATTGCTCGTGCAGTGTCTAAATCCCTTACCATTTTCACTATCCTGGTTGATAATATGGGCATCTTATTCAACCCGATGTCAGATAAATATGTGAACTTGCTTTTGGACAATGTGAACACCTCTTACGCTGAAGTGTGTGTTTTCTTTTGTGTGCGTGTGTGTATGTTCTGCATGCTCAGATAAGCCTAGATCCGAGGACAACTTGCACAACTGTTGTACACTCTCATCAAGATACAGTGGCAACCCTACTATCCTTCGACTGCGCTCCTATTGGAAGCATGTCAAACATCAAAGGATCCTTTACACATCCGGTAAACGATGGAATTCGTGTTGGAATTACGTCTTGCTCATGTGGCTTCAGTGAGGCCCGCTATCAAGGGAGGATTTCGGAGCTGCTTGCTCAACTACCTGAATGGAGAGAAGAGCGTCTTCCTCCTCCTAGAGTCAGCTTATCTGAGTATGACAAAGTTGGCTTGACGCGTACGTTTCGGGGATGTTCACCTCACTGTCTTCATGTTAATGCTTTATATAGTGCTGCACTGGATTTGGGTTTCTGCTTATGGCTCTCAGGCATGCCTAGTGCTAAATTATGCTGTTCCGATGATGTACGTGTTGCAATCTGATTCGTGAAACAAAAACTAACTGCGATTCTCTTAGGCCTGAAATTCTTCAGATGTCGGAATTGAATGACAGCAGCGAGTTGCAGCTGTATAGTACTGGGGTGCTTTATGTACTGTCTGCTGTAACGCCGATTAGGGAACGTATTGAGACTATCCTGGACCATTTTGTAACCGCCGTCAAGTCTTCTACGGTGAGGCTGATTTCTTTCCGAGGAGTTTTGTCGATCTGAGTTCTGGCTAGTCCTGGCGAATCCGTCACCATGCTCTTCCTGCACTGATAGTGTTTTTCTATCGCAATCTTCTGTACATACCTTCGGATGGTGTTTCCAAGGTTATGGACGTACTGCTTGACTGTCTTGCAGACGAAAACGTGGAAGTGCGAGAGATGGCGTCCAAAGTTTTGTCGGGAGTAGTCAGGGTATCCCAACGCCAGAGCATTTTACCGCTAAAAGTATGCGCCTTGACATCACGCTACTACTGTTCTAATGCCAGTTTTTTCCGTATCATTAGAAGCGCTTTGTGTCGTTGATGAGGAAAACCAAACTGCCTGCAAGATCAGATCCTACGTACGCGAGTTCGCTACGAACCCTACACTCTGCTGTCCTCGGTCTCTGTGCCCTCATCGAAAGCTTTCCGTACTCTGTCGAATCGTGGATGCCTCCTCTGACCGAATGTTTGTTACCCGTCTTGCCTATACTTCATTTTGATGATGTCCTTTCTGCTATAGTACTAGCGCCTCACGCTACTGACCCGCCTCCTATATCCACTTCAATCAGAAAGTGCGCCTCCGAGTTTAAAAAGGTTTGTTCTTTCAACCTTGCGTTTAGAAGGTCGCTGAACTCTTTCTCTACTACAGACCCATCAGGTATGCCGCCCGCCTAGATTATTGCTTACGCCGCCCTCCAATAACGGCGAATGAATTTACAGGACACTTGGCACAAAGACCAGATGGCTTTCGACGAAGATCAATTGCAGAGCTTATCGACGATGCTTGTTGGGACGTCGTACTGTGAGTGATTGCCATTCAGTCTTTCCCTGCCTCAAAATCTGACCATCCCTCTTGAAGACGCATGAACTGCATGGTCATGTATTAAGATAGAGAGAAATAACATGTGTATAACGGCTCCTTGGTGCTTTAGATGGAGCTCAAAGTCTGTGCCAGTAGGCAAGTATGGCATTCTTCCTCCGGTTATCGATGTACAAAGCAAAGATCCACTTCTACCATGTTGGGATGTTCAACATAACAGGAACCTAGTGTTACCTTTACCATCAGAGAATATCACAATGTAAGAAGGACACCGTATCAACATCCGGTGTACGTTGAACTCGTGTAGTACATGTGTTCCGGCATCCCTAATTTTTTTCCGTGAAGCTTCCATAGATTTTCTGAGGACCGGAAGCCTCCGTAGACTTGTATGTACTTTCCCATTTCTGCCGAGTGATTTTCTTCTGATTCGAGTCCGTCAATGGATTGCAGGCTACCACACACAGATGATCTGTATAAGATAGAAGTAAGAGGAAGCGCATACATCGATAACATCGACACATGATATGAGGAAGAAGGTGAGAGAGAGGCTACGAACAAATCATAGAGTGCTTTTCCCTCCTGTGCCTCTATATAAATGCCCCAAGTCAAATACATCCGCTGATAAATATGTAGACTATCGATGGTACGGCCCTGCTTCATAGCGTTCTAAATGTGACATCCACGCTGGTCTTGGCTTTGGTAGTCAATGTCCACACGGGCCACAGCACTAAAGGCGTGGAAGCGCGATGACTCCTGGGTCAGATTTTCGAACCATATAATTTATCAAGGTTTCATGTCTCGCAGAACGAAATTGGACATACGTGCTTCACTATTCAAGAGTTCCATGAAGTGATTCCTGGTGCGTCGTGCTTTTTTCTTCCCCGGTTAGCATATGAAACTTGGCAGAGGCGCTCATGAGAGTTTTCATAGAATTAATTCTTCGTCTTCCTTTTCCAGGCAAGTTTAAGCGCAGAGCGTTCGGTTCCTGTACGTGGGTTTTAAATGAAAAATGTCACAAGTTGTACGTATTTTATTGTCAGATTCAAGGGTTTGTACACACGGATTGAACAAAAGACTATGGCGACGGATAACGCACTCGTAGACCGAAATTGGTCCCTCTGCTCGAACATACGGCGGATATTGTGTATGTAACAACAATCTTCAGTTAATCGAGAATCGACATGAATACTCCGGTTGCTTCTCGTAGTCGATCAAGCTTCGACCAATAGCCGCGGAGTAGGAAACTTATTCGATAAATAATCGATGGGACCTTAGAAGACACTAATGGTTCGAAAGGATGTAAAAAAATAATACGGACAGAAAGTATATGTCAAGAAAAAACGCGGATACCGGGCGTACTTGTCACTATTCGGCGGATTTTCCGTATCAATTGTGAGTCTGAATCTAAGCTTGAAATGAACGAGATGATATTGAGCGTGCCGACACACAGCAATGCATCCCGAGTAGTAACGATGGAACTAAGGTTTAAGCATAGCGTCTCTGGTGGCTAGATACTCTTCAATGCATCCCCGGTAGTAACGATGAAACTAAGGTTTAAGCATAGCGTCTCTGGTGACTAGATACTCTTCAACGAACCTACTTGTGGCAATGGGGACGGTCTGTACACAAGACGTTTTGAAAGATCGTAGCAGGCTTTGGGGGAGATCGATGGGCGTTTTTCCGACCTTCGTGAACATTTGAACTCTGAAATTTACTCCTACGAACTTACCTGTTTGATTCTTTTCAGACTAAGGCGAAGCGAGCTGGATCATCCTAGATGGATATGATTGTGATAAGGAATAACAACACAGAGAACGACGCGTCAACTGATGATGGAAACATAATTTCAATATGACAACTCGCCTGGAGCTTCACTTACGTTGGCGACCGCTACGCGCGGCCGGTGCGGAGTTTACCATTGTACGGAGGTTTTTTTAAACTAGTTTTCTTGAATACGGGAAAGATGTAAAGCAGGAAGAAGCCCAGTGCAATGAAAGAAATTGGAGAGAAAAGAAAACAATTAGCTCGAAACTGTTTGACGGAATTGAATGGCTAAAAGGGGAAAGTTGCTTTTGATCTGGTGGATAGCCTCGTCGAAATTACCTTTCTCCCTGCACTTTGTTGCTTTCTAAAGTCGACTAGAAGCACTGCGACGAGCAGGGGACACTATCAGAAACGACAGTGTTAGCCTGGAAGTAGGAGAAATTGACTTGGTGAAAATTTAGACGGAAAGCGAGCAGCACGTGTATAATATCAAAACGTTGCGTCCGTGCTGCCTCTGCCTGGCCTCGCTTCTTTCTCTTTAACAGATACCACCATCTTCTGTTCACGTCTTTATACCTATTCTGCCTTTCTCTTTCTAGCGGCTATCTATCTGCTCTTCTTCAAGTACTTGTTTATTCTCCTCATCACTCTCGACGTCCTAGGCGCCATCTTTATATAATACACGGTATGTCGCTCCCCCAATTTTCTTTGCTTTTCTCATTTATCTCAGTTTTAAATGCACGAAGCCCTCACGACGTCCACGAAGAATTACGCTCCAGACGATCTACTACCGCCCATCTATCTCACTAATAGACCCCAGCTCATTGACTCGCTCGACTGGCAGTCTGACCATCAAGCTTCAGAGGTACGTTTCCCCGATGTTAGCCGAACTTTTTACTAATATTTATTATAGAATTGGCCTCCTCATCGAGCATTTCCACTAGCTTCTCAAAAACTTTCTATCTCTACCACCATGTCTTCTCATACCGAGAACGTAATGAATCGCAGTCGTTGGTACTTCAATCCCGATGGCCAACTCGTGGATGCAGACGCTCTAGCAAACGAGATCGTTCGGTTGAACATTGGTGACTCTGCAGGAGAAGCCACGGATGACGCCCCAATTCGGACTCCCCCGAAAAATAAATTAGCTTCGGTTGTCCTAGCAGATACGAGTCCACTTGAAACGAACTCCATACCCAGCACCGATTCTTCACCAAAGGCGTCTGATCATCAAATCGTCGTCTCGCATTCTCGAGGCTCGTCCACCGATACGACAATATCTTCACAAGATTCTGCCATGTCTTCTTCAAGCAATGCAATGCTTGCTCACGCTCCTTTAAAAAGCGGTAGCATCAACGAGTTGAAAGAGCGTCCCCACTCTTTTAGTGGTGGACTTTCTTCTGCAGACCTTCGTCGTTTACAACAGGCTGACGAAGGTTTCTCCGATGATAACAATCAATTGCAGCAACAGCAACAGCAGCAATGGTCATCAAACCAGCCTTCGGGAGAGCAGTTATCATATCCTTCGCTGACACCAAATAATCAGCTTGTTCATCATCGATCTCAGACCCACCAGGCTCAACAAGGACCGCAGAATTCGAACCGTGACGTTACCTCACCAATAGACTACAATATACAGGCGCGCAACTTTAACGCTCCTCTTCAACCTGGAATGACTTCCAGCATCTCGCCCACGAGCCCTCCTTATATCCAAGGAAGATCCAACAACGTACCTGTGCCTTATCGCCAGCCTCCCCGCGGATTTGGTCCTCAGCAAGGTTTACCCCTTCCTAGCCCTGGCTACGCTCATAACGGGCAAATACCTCCTGGAAACTCACAGCAGTTGTACGATATGATGCTCCCTGGTGCTGCACCTCACGACCCTGCTCACCCCGCTGTGTCTCGTGTCCAGCAGCAACACAACGTGTTTCCTCGTGCTCACCACCATTCTGCATCGGACCCAACTGCCATCCGTGATCCTACTGCTATTGCCATGTTGAACAATGGCATGCCGCCCTTCCCCGCTGGCATGTTCCCGGCGAACCTTAGTGCAGCTCCTCCTCCACAGATGCCGATGTACCCTCCATCCTTTTACGGTGCTCAGGATGCTTATCGCTCTGACGCTGCGGCCGTAGCTGCTGCTCAGGTCATGGCAAATCGTATTCAAGCTCAGTACACTGGTCAGTACACGATGGTTCCACCGCAGCTCGACGGCGGTATGTCCAGTCCTTCGTCCAGCGCTGGAAATCAGAATGGACCTAGCGCAAACAACAGGAAACTCGGTTTATACAAAACTGAGTTATGCAGAAGCTGGGAAGAAAAAGGTAGCTGTCGCTATGGAGCAAAATGCCAATTTGCGCATGGTGAAGAAGAGCTTCGCAATGTTTCGCGTCATCCTAAGGTAAACAGCTAGGCAGTCTTAGACGTCGATGTCGCTGACCGTTCTTTCTCTAGTATAAAACGGAAATTTGCAGAGTATGTTTGCTGCTTCTATCTTCGGATGTAATTTTGACTACCGCTATTAGACTTTCTGGGTTTCGGGTTCTTGTCCTTATGGGAAAAGGTGTTGCTTTATTCACACTGAGCTCCCCAATGCAGGTCCGCCTCCTGGTCAGCAAGTTGATGCTGTTTCTCCGCCTCCGCCTCGTTCAGATGGTCGGGAGCGCTCCCCGAGCACTAACAGTGACCCGAATGAGGCTGTGTCTCTCCTTGCTCGTATATCTGCCAAACGCACCCAAGACAGTGGTAGCAACAGTTCCTCTACTCCCGTAGATAACAGCGTCAACACTTTCCAGTTCGGTGGTGTTCAGAAACAGAGATTAAAGGTTGATACTTCAACACTCGATCGAAACACGATGAAAGGTCAAAACAAGTCGGCCTACCCGTCGTTCGCGAGCAACGGTGTCCTAATGGCTGCACCAGATAATATATCTGCTAAGTCTCCTGCACCGGTGACAGCTGGTCCCGATCTAGGTCGGCACAACAATGCACGTCTGGAGATAGTGGGGTATAACCAGGTATGAATTTTAGTGTTTCCTTTTCTTCAATAAGGGTGAGGTTATCATACTCTTTTCGTCTTAACAGCGCATGAACCAGACACCACCGTCAAACATCCGACACACCACTACGGGCTCTGAGGATATCTCGTATCAGGCGTCTCAATCCATGACTGGTAACTCGTATATATTACCTTCTGGTGATGGCAACCCAAGCGCTCCTCGCGTTAATGGGCATGTTCGGGCGGGAAGCGCAGGGAATTGGGGAAATTTCACCTCTAATCGACCTATTGGCCAGTTCCCGGCTTCGGCGTACCCTCATGGCGCTAGCCCTGCTGGTGATGGGCCCGTAAATTCACCTTGGTCGACAACTGACCTTACTATGGGACCATCAAGGTTGAACGAGAAAGCTTGGGCTTGAAGTTCCCCTACTTATTGTTATCAATCATCTTCTTCGACGCATGCATGAAGTCCTATTACTGCCCCACGCCTCAGCCGTTGTATTTTGAAATCTTTCTCCTGCCTCTTTCTGTTTCATTCTAATATCATATGCCGCTCCAGTCGGACATATACAACTCAAAACTCACCACCTCTCCCCCACGTCGTTTACCTCTACAGCCCGTTTCTTTATCTTTTGCATAAGTTGAAGCTCGCTTGGAATCATCACGTTTTTCACGCTTTTGTCTCTATTCTTATCTCTTTTTCACTTTTTGCTTGAACCGTTTCGTACCAAAAAAAAAATTCGCTGTTCTTCGTATGTTTGCTCGATCTCACTACAAACCCCTCTTGATTCTCAATATAGGGCTTCTCTTCTCATCTCACCCGTCTGCATTGCATTATCGTCGTCACCGCACACATGTTTTTATTCATTCTCAATAGTATTGTCTTTGTTCTAGGAAGGTTTTTAGACAAGTTAACGAAGTCTCTCAGAGGTGTATAAATCATTGCTAAATTCTGTGAACAGACAGACTGGATTTTACCTTTGTGATCCGGCGTATCCATTCCTGATTTAGTACTTTCGACAAGCCAGGTTGAAAAAAATATGCAGAGAACTTTGAAGCTCGATGAAGTTAGGGTGTTGGTGGACTCAAGTGAAGGGCAGTGAAGATCATACTACATCAGAGACTACAGTATGTGATGGGTAGCTGTTTTGGCCAGTCATAGCAGAGGAAGGGGGAAACGATATTGAATGTCCATGACAGGAGGAGATAAAAACAACGAGCTTAACGGGTCAGGATAAGTCAAAATGAGGCAAGAACGAGGACAGATCAAGAGTGGTGATATTGAGAGGTCAATGTCAATGTCAATGGATGACAGAGGGGACAATCATAACAGGGTCCTAGGTATGAGAGCGACCATACAATGGGACGAGAACGATAACGACAAGACGAGGCAGTAGCGCGTATATGGCGGGACCGAAAAAGAAAAAGGCTGTTTATCAACAAAATTGTAAGATTGAGAATAAGGAGACAAAGACTGGCTGATTACACCGCCAACGTCTGTTCATATGAACGAAAAAAACAGGCGTTTATGGGATAAGAAATTGTCTCTCAAATCTCGAGACGAAGAAGATTTTATTAAAACGTATGCGTATTCCAAAATCCCTTTCAAACTAGATAATACAGATAGTGTCAAGCCTGATACATACTCGGATAGAATGTATACCCCATTCGTTGGATGTGACAAAAAAATACAAATAAAAGCCACGTACACGATCCATTCTAAAGTAACGTCTATGAGCTTGAATACACGCTGAATACACGGAGAGAAAAGATAAGATATCTAATTTGCAACAACGTCAACCAGTTTATATGATGCCCAAAGCTGCGATACTTTGTCGGAAAGCAACCATTCGAAAGCGTGAATAGCCTACATAGTCGAATTCTGGTTCTGTGACGTCGCTGATAACATCGTCTGTGGCTTGCACAAGTCCCCACATACACCACATTGCGTGGCACGCTAAAAAAGTGATAGTCAGTAGCTTATTGTAAATGGACAGAGGCTTCAAACGTGGTCACCTGGGGTCCAATAGCGCACTTGATTTTCGAGGGCCTTTGCCTGAGACAGACGCTCCAGTGACGAAGTGTCGGTATGTTCGAGGTAGGATAGATAAAAGTTTTCACGTTCTTGTGGAGTGGGATAACGACTCTCATCTGGTATGTGAGGAGTCGAAGTATGATAGTTGTATGTCCACTCAAGGAAGTGATTTGCAATATCAAATGAGGCAGGGTTTGGTGAGGCATACTCAAAGTCAACCACGATTAACTGCCGAAGGCATGAGAACAGGGAAGCGAGTGAAGATTTTTGACTCCTACGCACCTGGCGATGTGGAGCACGAACTTCTACACCTTCCAGTCGGAGCAGATTGCCATATTGCGTATCATTGTGTGCAAATACCCGTCTGCTACCATTATGCACGTCATCTACTCCGGAAAGCCATTTCAGATAACTTTCCCATTGCTGTTGAAATCGGTCGATGTCAAATTCGCCTCGCACAGATTGGGGTACATTTGGATGCATCAGAACATCTCTGGCAGGCGCGAGCCACGAGCTAACGTTCTTCTTGGCTCCCAGTTGCCATCCTTTACCCTCTCCGCCATTTTCAGGTGAGGTTTCTTCAATAACATCGATAGGGACTGAATGCAGCTCAGCCATGCGAGCACCGATCCATCGACTAATTTGGGGATCTCGCATGTCTTCGGCAGTCAATGTCTTTGAAGGAAAGTATTCTTCCATTCTTCCATTCTCAAAGGTTCCATACACTTTCGGGCCCAAGTTGTAGCGAGAAGAAAGAATGTGAAGGGTATGAAGCTCCCGAGGACGTGAGATTAAAGACCCTGATGATGGTCCATATATTCGAAGGAGGATGGTAAATGCTTCCTTGACCGAAGGACAAGAAACGAAGAAGACGGCATTTGTCAATGAACCGGAGACTTTGTGTATCGATAACTCTTCAGCTGTGATTCTTGTACTGCTCCATGAAGGAACGTTCAATGTTCGTATGCATTCAAGTAGTGGTACCAAGAAAGAAGATTTTTTGTACTGCCTGAACCAGAAAGAGAGAAAGAAACACAGAGACATCAGTATTGATAGTGATAAGATTTAGAAACAGAACCAGACCATGGTCAAGGTTTTCTGTTTTTTGCTGCCTTTTGAGTGAGAATTAAGGTGTAAATGTTCTCACCTTGCATCCAAAAAAATGCTCGCGTGCCGCAAACCTTCTGCCTTTACAACTTCTGGCTCTCCTGAGAAGGGAATTGATGAGACAGAAGACGCCGCACTAGCTATAACGCTGGCTAAGCTCTGCACAGAGCTAGTCGATACTCTTCTGAGGTTTGAGGGAGTTTCCAATGCAAGGGTTGAAGATAACGAAGGGGTAACGACGGGAGAAACTTTAGGCATGATGACGGTTAGGGATAAAAGTGTAGGCCTAGTGATTCTGAGCAATCTATAAAATGCCATGGCTATTCTTTCGTTATCAATCAAAATTCCTAGTTATAATCACCCGGGGTACAATATTTCTCGAAGCTGATGCAGCGGAAAGAAGAGAAGGAGATACAAAAGAATAAAGGAATTTTACATTCTACAGTATTATTTTCGAGGGACATTCCCCTTTTCAGTCAGACAATGTCGATTTTCTGTTAAACGCTCCATTGTAATTCTGCTATTTCCCTGCATAGTCTAATTGTTCATAAATTCCAATTAAAAGACAAATAAAATTCGTGACCGTTCTCTAGCCTTCTGCAGCTAGTAGCATGAAGATGTGGACAATTTTGAAAAATGTCCACCTAGGCTCTACATGGTTCTACAGAAGCGGCTCGGAAATGACTGACATTCTATCGCAATTCAATTTTACTGCACATGTAGAACGAACACGGAGGTCAAACAAACGTACAGGCTAGCCGTGTATAGTAGTTCATTCTCTAACAGCCTCCCGGCGGTTCAAGATATCTTCATTTCGGTACTTCAAAAAAGTGAAAAAAATATCTATAGCTACACTGGGCGCCGCTGAGTTCACAAACACAATTACACGGAAAAGGATTACGCCTTTTCTTTCGTCGGTGCTTTTTCATCTGTCGTAGTCGTTCTTTTGTCGTCTACAGGCACTTCTTCTTCGTCTTCAATCGCAAATTTTCTGAGAAGGAAGGACAACTGATAGAAATAAATTAGACTAGTACTATTCCGATCACGGAAGCCACTTACAAGGAAGGCTACACCTAGTAAAGGCGTGCAAAGGATCCACACAGTCTGTGAGAGAGGATGTCATGTCTTTAAAGACGACAAAATGGTCAAGTTGAATCCATGCAAACCTGGATAGAAGTAGACACCAGATCTAAAACCTCCGCACGAAGGCTAAGAGGTTGTATATTCTTCAACGTGCTGTAGTCGATCGTAGGACCCAGAACATAGATGCCCATATCCGAAGTAATTCGAGAAGCCATACGCGCATTGAAGACCGCGCCAGCGACAGCCTATTGGATGATGAAAGTAAATACTCCAGATATTAAAATGAAGAATACTTACAATTCCGACGGTCGCACCAGTGAATCTGACCAGAAAGAACGCGCTCGTACTCGTTGCGAGTTCGGATGATTTAAACGCCCTCCCGAATACCTGATAGGGGGCATGAAACAAAATGCCCATTCCAATGCCTGCGATGAGCGGGAATACATCTTGAGCTAACATGTGTGAATCTTCGTTCAACAAAATGAGGAGAGCTATTGATGATTGGATAACTCCAGTATTAGAAAACGTAGATTTATTCAAAAGTCGGACTCTTCCCACCGAATCCCAGTGCACTAATCAGAAACCCGATAGAAATGACCATATTTTGTCCGCTGGTGTCACGTCTGCGCTTTTGCCACCAACTTATGAACCAGGCAGTAGGCATGGAAGCAACAGAAGCGCCAAGAGAGTAGGGTAACATCTGGATCCCAGCTTCTAGTGGTGAGTATCCGTCAGCAGCCTGAAAATGTCATTTTGTCAGCGGAAAACGCAAATTGTTACATCGGAAGAGCTTTCACCTGATAGAACAGTGCAAGATAGAACGTGCCAGCATTGAATGCGATGTTATGCAAGAAAACGATCACAAGAATGGTCACTGGGGTCCAATGTCAGAATTGCAGGAGAGTACAAGTCTATCGGAGAAGACGTGCCTGCGGTGATATTCTTGAGCATTGTGGGAGGAAACAAGCTGTCCCTCTTTGTATGTGCCTCGTAAATAGAGCCGCAACCGAGGATCAGACAGCCCAGGATGATGAGAACGATAGTAAGAGGATTTTTCCCTTAGAAAAATAACTTTGAGATGCAATTCTACCTTGCAACATTGGTACTTACAACCATTCGTCGTTGCAAAACTAAAGCCAACCACTATGCAGCACGTACCACTCATGAATAGAATCAATCCCCCAAAATCAAATCTCCGTATCAGCGAATATGACGCATCAGCCGGAGGATCCAGTCGTACACCGCGAAGAGCAACCAACAGGATCAAAAAGCCAACAAGGCAAAGGGGAAGATTAAGATAAACTGGAATGTGATTGACGGAGAAAGTTAGTTCTTCCTCAATACATTGCAAAGTTCAAGGACATACAACACCATCTCCAATTGAGGAAATTTGTCTGACTGCCTAGATTCGGCACGATTCAGTTACGGGTCCTTCATAAGCCTGGCAGTTGTCCTCACCGCTGAATAATCCACCTAGGAGGGGTCCTGCGACGGCCGAACAACTCCAGGTAACACTTAATGCTTGAGACCATTTTGCACGATGTCGCATCTCAACAATCTCTGCAGTAATGACCCAAACGCAGCTCACGATACCACCCCCGCCGATCCCTGCAAAGTACAGAGAATCAATACAAGATGAATGGAAAAGAAATATATCATTGGACAAGCACCTGCCAGTGCACGAGACGCGATAAGCCTATTGCCATCAGTCCGAGCTAGGCCATAGACTATTTCAGATGGAACTCACATTTCGATGTTCTGCAAGATCGTCAGCGAATAACGTACATTTTATTGAATTGAGTCCGGCCTTACTTGAGAGACGGCACAAAGGAGAGAGCCCAACGCAAAGATCGCGATGCTAGAATACAGTAAATTCTAGCGGCAAGGAGGTCAGTTGGCCGGCGGTAAACTGGAATCAGGAGATAGGACTGACCATTCTCCCAACGACATCTGAGATTCTACCATAAAGAGGTTGGAAGGCCGTTTGTGTCAGTAGATATGCCACCCCAACCCATGTGTATTGTGACCCAGAAGCCTTCAAATCAGCTGCGATGGTGGGAAGGCTGGTAGACACTATGGTCTACAAAAAGCAGGTGAGGTGCAATGACATTGAAAATAAGAAGGACGAAGCTGACAGCGTCTGTAGTCGCTAGGAACAAAGTTAACGCCGCTCTACAAGTTGAATGAGCAATACGTCTACATAGCCAACTCACGACATACCCGATGTGAGCTAACAGAAGTCGAAGAGTTGAGAGCTCGGGCGTTCTTTCCAGGCCCGATGTGGGGTCACAGGAAGAACTTGTCAAGTTCAAGGAACTTTGAGATTCCAGACAGACCGCTAGCGACTCTTTTTCCACAGTGTGTAAGGAATTAGAGGCAGCAATAACCGGATCAATTGCAGAGGTTGTGCTTCCAGTTGTGTTTGAATTAGGATCGACGCGACTCAAATGTGGATCAGAGCGACTCGGAAAGATGATTTGTGCTTCATCCCGACGATCGTCTGAAGCAGGAGGTGAATGAAGAGTAGAGGTTGAATGAAGCTGAACCATTTTCCAATAATAAATGAGCTTCAACAATGGCAATAGACAAGGTACTGAAAAAGCTCACAGTAGAACACACTCTTGCGAAGCCAGCTCCATTTTATAGACCGATGGAAGTCCCTATTGACTGAGATAAGTCAAAACCTATGGTTGTTCACGTTTCGCTTGGCTCAAACAGTCAATGAAAGCAGAGTTAGAAAACCAAGTTGTCGTCAGTTCATTGAATCTGCAGCATGATGAATCTCAGATATGAGATGTGTGATATTTTCCACGAACGCAAAAAAGGCTTTCAATATCCTTTGTCCGAAAACCATCGCGTTGATTGAGGTTAACACGGGCTGATTGTGGATGAACTGAGAAGAACTGGACCCTAAATGAACGAACGGAATGTCTCTTTGACGTGAGCAAGGATATTAAAAGTTCCGGGTGGAATTATGGGTGTATAGATTGTTCGTACTATCTAAAGAGTGGTTGAAGTTTTTGGAATTCTTTGTTGAAAAAGCCTCGTTGCAAACACCCGTTTATTCGACGCTTGTAAATTCAATAAGATAAAGCTGTTTGATCGCCACCATTGGACGAAAAGCGTCGAAGAAGGACGGGTGATGTAAAAGCGGAAAGAACAAACTTAGGCACTCCGAGCGCTTTAGAATTTCTGAGTTTGAAATATTTCACAAAAAAAAAAAAAACAGACACGACAGCGGTTCACGGCAATGACAGTCTTCTTGAACATTGTTCAGTAGACACGAGCCAACTCGTCGTTCAGAATTATCTAACTCTGGATGAGTTGTGTTGTGATTCCGTCACAAAGTACTTCCTTACAGAAATTATATAGTTTCGTAGATCTATGATAACTCTATTTTGATTTTATCATGCCGCTGCCCCCTTCTTTTCTTTTTCAGATCCATCCTCCGACAATGACTCATCCGCAGAGTCTTGCTTCACATCCGCTGGTTCGACAACTGGTGGACGGAATGAACAAAACAACGTATAAGAATTGGTGTCGATACCACGGCGAACGACAAAAGACATGCCAATGGAAAAAAAAAAATCAAAATCCAATGAGCCTTCGTAACGTCTTTACCGCACGAGATACCCAGCCACCGGAAGAGGTTGAAGGGTAATCGAAAGAAGTCGTACCGTTATCATCGTCGTCCTTTGACGACTTTGTGTGAGATTTAGAAGGTTCGTTACTTGAAGAAGAACGTCCTTCAACGTCATCTGCATATTCTTGCAACAGTTTTCGTTGTTTGTCAGTCAAAGACCTATGAATGGAGTTAGAGATGCGGTTCTTCAAAGGGCTAGAGTTTTAGACACCTGGGAAGCACTACTGAAAAGGTCACGAAAAGGTCACCAGTATCGTTCCGGTCAACGCGGGGAACACCTCGACCCCTTAGTTTCATTTCTTCGCCTGGCTGCGTACCGGTAGGGACACGTACATCAACATCTCCATCGAGGGTTGGAACGCGCACTCGTCCACCTAGAAGTGCTGTATGTAATGGTATCTTGACTGAGTGGTAGAGATTTGAGCCCTGGCGCTGGAACTGCTTTGAAGAAGCAACGTTCAGCCGCACAAGAAGATCACCCGCCGTTCCTGTACCCGATATTGGGGCGTCGCCCGAATTTGGAATACGGATGATCATGCCATCCTCGACTCCTGTGAGATACCGTTGATGAGCACACTGTTGGATAAGAATAATCAAGCTTACCTGGTGGTATAGTGACATCAACCGTCTTCCGCATTCTGACCTTTCCAACACCCCCACAGCTGCCGCATTGACCATTGCGGGGAACGGTGCTTCCAACTCCATCACAGGTGTTACAAGTACTCGACATTTGGAAACCACTGTCTATAACAAATGTCCGAGTACCAGAACCTCCACAGCTTGTACAAGTTTTCCTCTCCGCTCCAGATTTCAAACCACTTCCAGAACAAGTACCGCAATTGGTGACAGGTGAAACCGTGACTTTCCGCGTTGTACCCTTACAAGCTTCTAGAAAGCTTATAGAGACGTACGTTTCCAGGTCTGCTCCTCGTACTGATCCTCTGCGTCGCCCTCCACCGCCGAATTGATCGAAAAGTTGCTCGAACAAGTCCGATGAAGCGCCGCGTCCCCCTCCTCCTCCAAATGCGGAGGCAAGGTCTTGGAACCCTGAAAAGCCAGCACCGCCGAAACCAGAAAATGCATTTGGATCGAAACCAGGTTGTTGAGAAGCTGAACCATATTGATCGTATGCGGCCCGTTTTTTGTCATCCTTAAGAACCTAAAAGAGGGATAGTGAGTAGAGAAATTAATGAATGAGCGGTATTAAATCAACTCAACATCGTAAGCCTCTTGAATTTCAAGAAACTTGTGCTGTGCGGTCTTGTCCGGATTAGTGTCTGGATGGTATTTTCGGGCGAGCTACAAAGACGTGTAGGGTCTAGTGTACAGCGGAGATCTGACAAAATTAGAACATACTGAAAAATATGTCTTCTTAATATCAGCCGCTGAAGCATCGCGTTTTACTCCCAAGACTTCGTAAGGATCCTTTGGTGCACCATGAGGTGCAGTCGCATGGAATACTCTCTAAAAATAAGTACAATTGAGAGGCCATTGGACGGAAAGCTACAATGAGGACGGACCTTGTCCCCGAAACGTTTAGTAGGAGCTAATGTTCTAGAGGCTCTAGAGAAAGTGTAGTGTGTCGCGGTATGTAGACATTTGAATCGGTGTACTGAAAATGACCGTGAACTTGCTGGAATTATTGGCTTTGCTAAAGAGTAGAATGAGATAAAAGACGAGAAGCCTTGTACTCGAGGAGGCATGAGTTGGTAGAAAACGAAGGAAAAGTGCAAGTCACACAAATTTTAGGGTTGACGTCAGCAGTATTATTCTACATAATATAAGCGTCCAAATAAGCGCCTTCTCCTCGATGTACCCTTCTGAAGAACAAATCAACTTGAGGATTCATTTCACAGTGAGGTTGATGGTGTAAAGATTCGACAGAGATATTTGACCCGTTATACTACTACAATTGTTCGGTCCGAGCCTTCCACCAAGCTTTACCATAACTTACTAACAATTCGTCGCCCTTTTTGATGTCCTCATTAGCAGCCCAGATGCCCATTCTTAGCTCCCCTAAATCGGTACGGTAATCCATGAAAACAGCGTTGGGCTTTAATTTGATACCTCGATAGTCATTTATGAATCGCGCCTCGTTCCCTGTCCTACTGGCATCGATTCCGATACTCTCCCCGGCTGGCAGGCGAACCAGGGATAAATCATAGTCTAACAGACACTTTGGTTTTGTGAAATGAGATTCACGAATGCTGCATACCGGAGGTTAAACGTTCATCTGCATGTATTTCACCTTCATAACAGTTCATAAGTTTTATGAATTACATCCTAAGCTTTGCTGGAAAGTTACCGATGTAGTCTAAGATATGAGCTTTTGCAGGGATTTTCTTCAAGGCAAAAAGGCCAAATTGATTACATGCTGGGTGTGACGGGTCAGTGATATGTCGAATGGTAACATATCTGTCGTTTCGAAAGGAATTCCTGCGTCGAGAGGTACCGCCTTCGATGGATTTTCTAGTCTCCGATGATATAGAAGAGTGGTATGTGTGGGATTGGATGTATCGGAGATGTTGAGGCCAATGAGAGGGCTCAACAACTTTTTTGTGAGCTCTCATTGAAAATTCGAGGTTCAGATCAAAATTGTCTTACGTAAAATAACGGAAGCCTCGTTCCTCCCTGCTTTCATCTCCTCTGAGCATGGGTAGATCGAAATCTGTTGCTCGTGTCTATGCAGACGTGAATTCACGACTTGGGCCATCCTGGCACGAATATGGTACTTTCCTCTTTTTCTAATTTTTTTTTCTTTATCTACAATCTCGAAAACATCGTGTTTCCAGATAATCTTCAGGTTCAATGGGGCTCGCAGGATCACTACGAAATTATTCGTAAAGTTGGCAGGGGAAAGTACTCTGAGGTGCGTGTTTAATTCGTCCTTCTTCTTCGTTATAAACAACCGTTCTTCTAGGTATTCGAAGGAGTAAACGTCGTTACGGACGAGAAATGTATCATCAAAGTGTTGAAACCAGTCAAAAAAAAGAAAATCAAGAGGGAAATTAAAATTCTCCAGAACTTAGCAGGCGGTCCCAATGTTGTCGCTCTTCTAGACGTCGTGCGGGATCCAGCATCTAAGATCCCAAGTCTTATAACAGAATACGTGCACAATGTCGATTTCAAGGCTCTATACCCCAAATTTACCGATATGGATGTGCGCTTCTACATGTTTGAGCTTCTCAAAGTGTGTTCTCAGATCTCTTACAACGTCTCAGTATTATTCTCATCAGCATTTGAACGTTGCCTAGGCTCTTGACTACTGTCACTCGAAGGGGATCATGCATAGAGATGTCAAACCCCACAATGTCATGATAGACCACGAACATCGAAAGGTACGTCTTTCTACTAACTTCAAACCTGCTTGGCATTCAATCGTGCCTTCAGCTGCGACTCATTGATTGGGGTCTGGCAGAATTTTACCATCCGAAAACGGAATACAACGTCCGTGTCGCATCTCGATACTTCAAAGGCCCAGAACTTCTAGTCGACTTCCAGGAATACGATTACAGTTTGGACATGTGGAGTTATGGCTGTATGTTCGCCTCAATGGTACGCTACATCAGACGCACCGTTCATTTTGTTGCCTAACCGTTCCCGCCACGCATTAGATTTTCCGCAAAGAGCCTTTCTTCCACGGCCATGACAATTTTGATCAGCTGGTCAAAATCACAAAAGTCTTGGGTACTGATGAGCTTTATGCTTACACTGACAAATACAACATTATTCTGGATTCTCACTACGATGAACTATTGCAAAGGTTTTTTCTTTCTTTCTCTCTTTCTTTTTATTACCGTGGTCACTAATCTCAAGCGTGACTTGTAGGTATCCCAGGAAACCTTGGACACGGTTTATCACCTCCGAGAACCAACGGTATATCTCGAATGAAGCAATCGATTTCCTCGACAAGCTGCTACGTTACGATCACCAAGAACGGCTCACGGCCCAGGAGGCTCAGGTTCAGCCCTATTTCGGTGAGTTTGGTCATCGACGCTGTCTCTAACTGGTGTTGACGTTCTGTACAGACCCAATCCGGACTTCTACACCAGCTTCTATGCCAAATGGAGACAGCGATTCGGCATCGTCAGGTTAAGATAAAAACCACATGTTTCTTGGTTCATTCGCTGTATCAGTTTTGTACGTAGATTGTTGATTCCTTCTGTTTTTAATCTGCTATTTTTGTCCCTCTCTCACCTTGTTCTGCGCGCTGGCAATCGCCCTCACGTCTCAAAGTGATTCACATGATAATGCAAAATTCTCTACAGCACCCAGCCTACCGAAGAACTTCCCCAATGACAAATTGAACACACAGTTTATTCTGTATATTCTGCCTCTTATGGCTTGTCGAGTTGCATGTGCCTTGTCTGATTCCCCGTGCATTTTCCTTCTCTCTTCTTCAACGTTGTCAGCGATCCACCTCAAGTGTCTTACCGTGGCACACATGCAATTCTTGTCAAATTCTATCTCTGGCCACATGGGACCTAATCAACTTCCATTGCTATGTGGCACACTTAAGGGTAACTCACATTGTGCGTTACGGTTCCGAGTCCCAAATCTCTTGCTTCTTCCTTGTATCAATGGGTGGACGATAAAGAAGGGATAGGTATATAAAGTTTGCAAATGTACCTCCAGGCGAGTCCCCAGGGCCAGTTTGTGAACGAATGATGTCGCCCCTCTTCTTACTCTTTGCTCTGGGTCTTCTTATCGGGATACAGGCGTATGATGGTTCTCGCTATGACAACGTGAGTGATCCTGGTGCTTGATTGGGACATTTCAAAGATAATTTCTTCTCTCTTTCCAGGTTGTCGCGTAAAGTGTATTCTAGTGAAGACATTGTGCTACTAGACTTACAGATTTCGAACATAGATATTGGGGACAGAACTCCTATGGTGCCACTCACACGGATGTTGTAAATTATCAACAGAGAATCGGATATTACTGTGGGGTAGGCACCAGACGCATTGTATTGTGATATTATCTCCGTTACTTAGATCATGCGGTAGGATGATGCCGTCGACGTTTTTCCGGTCGCCTTTGTGGACGTTTTCTTCTCAACAGGTGGCCTACCTTCTCTGAACTTGGCGGTAAGAACGTTGTCTACAATCCGATGAACACATTGCTGACACTTGCCTTCTAGAACGTGGGTGGTCATTCATCCTGATTGTAATCCAGCTTTGAAAACGGATCCCTGATAGACTTGCAACCCCACGGACAATGCAACTTTCTCTGGAACCCTACTCCCAGACTGCTCGGCCTTGGCCTCTGACATCGAGACTTGTCAGGCTGCAGGGAAACTCGTTACCATTAGTCTTGGAGGAGCCAACGGTGGTGTTGGATTTTCCAGTGATGCGCAAGGCACAGCTTTTGCACAGACAATATGGGATCTGTTCTTGGGAGGAAGCAGGTATGCAGGATTATTATTGACAATTCCTTGAGGCTTATTGTGATTTTCCTCTCAGTTCGACGAGACCCTTTGGCGCTGCTGTTTTGGACGGTGTAGATCTCGACATTGAAGGTGGAGGGGGAACAGGTTATGCAGCCTTCGTGACTGAGATTCGTTCTCTCGCCAGCGGGGCAAGCAAGCAGTAAGTAATTCATAAACCTGATCCATTGTGCTATAATTTTTATAATATCCTGTTCAGGTTTTACATCACTGGAGCTCCCCAATGTACGCTCAATGTCCAAGTTGAATTTCAATAACCCATTGATCATTTTACTGAAGGCGTATTCCCTGATGCATCTCTGGGATCAGTTATTGATACGGTGGCTTTTGACGCTATCTATGGTGCGTTCCGTCTTAGCTATTTCCCCTGAATTGACGAATTGAGTCTCTTGTAGTTCAGGTACCTCCGTAGATATTGATGTTGATGATTCATACACTGACGCCAGATCCAGTTTTACAACAATCCTTGCGGACTTCCCTACTTCGAGACTACGGTACGTATTAAACATCACGATGATGGGCTTCTTGAAGCTAATCGATTAGTAGTCTTGGAATTTCGGTGTTTGGTAAATCACACGATATCGCATTGAATTACTGTAAGGTCGCTGACGCTGGCACAGGGATAATTGGGCTAGGACAGCAAGCCCCAACCCCGACGTCAAAGTCTTCCTCGGCGCACCAGCTGCAAGTCTCGCCGCTGGCTCCGGATATCAAGACCTAGCAACTTTATCTACATATGCCGTGCAAATGCGTAATAGCTTCCCCTCATTTGGTGGTGTGATGCTATGGTGAGCCTTAACTGCTTACTGTGAGGCAAACGTTACGCTTACTACTTTTTTTTCTTTACTTCTCCAGGGATGAGGTATTTGATCGTTCCTTGGCTCTGTGTGGGTCATTGCCAACATTTATTTCAAATTTGTATAGAGTCAGGCATATGGTGCGGTTTAGGTCCAATTCGCGGCGTTCTCGAGATAACTGATCCTACCATTTACAGTCAACGATCGATATGATTTGGGAATCAAGAATGCCTTGGTCGCTGCCGGAGGCACTGGCTTCACATTCCCCGCATGCACGGCCCCAGCGTATGTCGCTGGGACTGCTTATTCTGGCGGTTCTCAAGTTTCTTATGATGGGTGCGTTATCTATCCAGCTAACGTTTGTGTGATTCTTTTTTTTATCCCCCCGTATCACATAGGTATATATACGAGGTAAATGAAATCGCTAGGCTCTTTAACCTACTGCTTAATCTCGAACCCAGGCCAAATACTATGCTGATGATGTGCCATCCAATGATCCAAATGGTGACTGGAGCGCAAGTACGTCCCTGATTGTCTTGTTTGAGGCCGAACGAAATCTCAATAGTCCCTTTCAGTCAGCGCTTGTTCTGGGACTGCAACCGGTGGATCATCGAGTTCATCGAGTTCTACTACGAAGACCACCACGACTTCCACCTCCCTCACTACTACGACTGTGACTTCAACCACCAGCTCAGCTTCTTCTTCTCCAACCTCTGGATCTTGCTCAGGAGTTGCCGCATGGAGTAGCTCAGTAGCTTACGCGGGAGGATCCCAGGTTACATACAAGTAAGTTTTTCACTTCGATGCTTCAACACTAAATCCATGCAAATTCCTTTGTACGTAGCGGGGATTTGTGGACATCGCTCTATTGGTCTCAGGCTTCTACACCAGGAGGTCAGTGATATTCTATACTCATTCTATACACGGCTCAATGTGTGTATTATAGGCAGCGCTGGAGTTTGGGTAGATGATGGGTCTTGCTCCGTTTCACGTAGAGACGTTGGGAGCTCGCGATTTTTTAGGCTCTGAATGCAGATTGCATAGATCAAACACTATTTATCTAATATGATGAACAAACTCTGGGATTTTTCCGAGTCTGCAAGCTAGAATCAAGGTCAAGGACACACAACAACAGACTGTGGGATTAAAACATTTAATGCCACTACTCTTCATCTCCATGAACATCCCAACTACTATGTGGCAGAGGATTCTATTGAACCTAGAGAAATAGTAAGTACAGGATAGAGCTTTAGGTACAGAAAGAGAGCATATAGTATAGGTAGATATAATGAACATACCTCAGCTCAAGGGATGTCGTAGCTAGCCACCGCCACCGCCAGGTCGCGGATAGCTATGAAACGTACTCTTCATGTATTTTGGCCGTCTATTATGTGAGCGACGGTGAAATCCTTCTGGGTTTGATCTGTGTGATTCTTCTGGGGGTCTGTAGAATCCTTCCGGTTTCTGTGTGTTAGAAAGAGAGGCAGGGGCTTGCGATGTACTTATGCTGGTTGACGATCCAGGAGTACCATGAATTTTCATATCCTGTAAAAGAGCAGTAATGCCGTCAGACCCGGCTGTGGAAGGAGACGGCAGCTCCGGATGCAGCGTCGAACTTGCAATCGAGATTTCTGAGTATCGGTTAAGTGCATTGGTCATGGGATGACCCCTGTTTGCACCCATGTCCCTTGATTGAGGGACGACACGAGAGTCAGCAGACATAATGATCTGATTCACGTTCGCGTTTTCATCCTGGACAGTCCCGATTTCAGAATCGACTTGATTCTGACCTTCCTTTTTCCTTCTTTCATAATTTCTCTTTTGTCTTGCTTGCCTCGCCGCCTCTACCTCTTCTGGTGTCTTTTTCGGCTGCATCGGACCAGGATCATACTCCGGATTAGACGGAGTCCAAATGACGAAGCCATGGGGTTGATCACTTCCTACACCTTGCAGATGGAGTGCTATTTCTTCTTCAACCGGATGGAAAATAGGAACAGTAGGATATTCAGCAGCAAGGTGAGGAAGTTCTGTATCTTCCATTTGTTCACCAGGTAAGGTCCGCCTGTTGTGACCACAACAGTGATAAAGTCTTCCTCGAATGCAGTCAAAAGCGTAGAATTTCCTCTTCGGCCTCTTGGTCGGCTCCAGGAGATTAAAAAGTTTGACTAAATGGTCATAGACCACGTAACCTGCGTACGCGTCGAGAGCGGCATCTAGGCGAGGGACCTCATGAGAACTAGAGCTTTCATAGCACATCTATAATTACGTACATGTAATTTGCACCGGAGTCAATTCCACATCCCAATTACTTCTGGATATCTTGCCTTTAACGAGGACTAGTCCTTCGTAAACTTCGGCTAAACGGGCTAGACCGATAGCAATTGAGTAGGGACCTCGAAACAGACGGTGAAAATATGGTCCAAGGAAGGTTTCAGACTTGTAGAATTCCCAAGGTGGACAGTCTGAAGGTAAAGAGGGAGGAGGAGGAGATGGTACTGATGGCGAGATGGGGATATCAGCGTATCTATCCAAACGCTCTGCGAACAGGCCAGAATCCACGCATTTCACAAAAAGGGAAAGGTCCACACAGGAGTTAAGACATATACCCAGGTCTCTGTATAGTTTTTTAGCATCATCTATGAAAAAGTTTTTAAAAAATTCGAATGAATAGAGTTGGGAAAAAAAACGACGGACTCTGTATTCCTACACCAACTTTCACGATCCGTGGATTCTCCAAGATTTCTGCCAGTCCATCTGGCAAATGCCTCATCCACCTAACATGAACGACATACGATGCTGTTCGATATGCAATTTGAACAACTGCCACAGGATTTTCCGATTCCCCTGACCGGAAATTTGGTTTCCATTCAAGATCAAAACCGATAAATGGAGCGGAAAAGCTTTCTGGTGAACGTAACGTTTGAAAAGCAATTGCATTCAAGCCGTTTGCCAAATGTCGAAGAGTCGTTGAAGCAAAAGGTTCGTTCTTCAGGTAGTACGACTTCATCGATGATATTGACGATGTCGAAGAAGATTCAGTGTCAGCGGGATCCGAAGCGCTGCTGGCCATATTGCCAGATGATGGAAGTTCAATTGAAGAAGGACAGAATTGTTTGTTCGTTACTCAGTCTGAACTGCGGATCCAAAAGATGGTTGACTCTGTGGGCATATCGTTTAAAAGCGGGTTTAGGCCTTGCTTCCAATCGCTCTCGCTGTTGTACGTAGGGCTGGCACCGGTGTAGGGGTTATTACTTGGTAGAGCAGCCTAGGCTGGATACCGGCCCGGAATGATCTTGTGTCACCTAAATTAATTGCCTCTCACCGGTACTACATGATGTTCACATCCGCAATGCAGGAAATGCATGTACGTGGCTGCTTATGACTGCGTTCATTTTACCAACATTGTATACACATGTATTTTTTCAACTGTCTGAGAGTCGCTTGGCTCTGTTTTCTTCAACGCGATTGGGACTCGTGCCAAAATACTCAACAATTTCGGCTGTCTTTAATCTAGACCTTGCACAGGGCTATCGTTGTCATCTATATCCTTGGCAGGACCTGGCAGAGGATCCTCTCTTTGTTTTTTCTTCTAGTTTCTCCTTAATCGCGGCCAAGGTCAGGTACTAATGCTTTTGACAGCACTGTGACTTCATTTTTCCGATGAGTGCGATGTTTGTGCGACAACGTGAAATAAAGAGACGATTTATCATGACTGGTTGCGGGAGGGTATTGTTGCTATCTACTGTCTGTCCTGTCGTGGGGCGTTCTGTACACTTGTAGGCAATTTAGGCTTCCATCGGGAGGGGTACAAAACTACTGAAATAGAATGTTTTTTTTCTTCTTGACGATGTGAAAAACGAATTCTTGTGAAAGTACTGTGGCAGTGTATAAGCTCAAACTATTCTTTAGCACCGGATAGTAAGTGTATCGGCATGGGGGAATGTGTATCCGATGTGATGCGACATCAAAAAGCCTTTTAATCTCTTTTAGAAACGCCATGGCAGACAGGATCATTGTTGAGCCATTCCGACTTTTGCTATCAGTCTTTGTTGGCAAGTGAAGTTCCGGTCTTGAATGCGATACAACACAGCGTAGTAGTATGTTATATATTCATTGGCAGTGAGGATCGGGATTGTTCGATAGCAGAGTGCTATACGCCGGGGTTGAAGGCTTTACAAGCTGTAGTTTGAGCAAGAGGTCCGTCGGGAGGTATCTCGGGTTGTACGAGTCAAGTCGAGTCTTGTGGTTTTTTAATTGTAGATACGAAGTAAACGGCGGCTGAACATGTATTTAGTTCGTTTTGAATCAGGTCAATAATAAAAATACAGCTGCATTCTTTGTTTAGAAAAAAGGCTTGGTAGGATTCGTAACAGTTCTTGGCGTATTCAGCTAAAAATACCAAGAAAAAGCACACCAAAGTGTTCTTGGCAGATACATAAAAAGGCTGTCTGTCCAAATTTCGCCTTTGCACACAAAATGTCCTCTCTGTATAATGATAAATCTCAAATACTTGTATCAGCTTTGCATGCATTGGACCAGGCATAAAATAATTCCATCTCCACTAGTGCTCACGTGCTGATTTTTCTTCTTTTACAGACACCTCCACCATCGTTGCGCGAAATTTTGACTGCCTACCGTTCCAAAGGCGATGGCGACCGAGATATGCTGATAGCTATGCTCAATGCAAAGACTTCAGAAGATCGGCGAATCGCTGAAACTTCTGCCTTGCATCGAACTATTATCGACACCTTTACTCGTGATATTTCTTCTCCAACTCTTCCTCCTTTGGCCTATCCTCATTCACCTCAGCATTCTTATCATCCACGACTTTCTACACTCTCGACCGGACTTTCTCATCACGAGAGAGAGTTGCGTTCATCCAAAAGTCGTTCTTCGCGCTCACCACCCCGTCATACATATTCTCCATATAACCGACCAGTGTCAAGAGATTCTGCTACTCCCCCAGTGCAAATGCCTCCCTCCCCATACTCATCTGCATCCAATCCTGATTCAAATTCTTCCCCGAAATTGAAGGACCGTGGAACCATGCCTCTGGCATCTATGCTCAGTAATGAGAACAAACGTGTTCCAGAGCTACAGTCTAGTTCAGATAACGGACGTCTACCAAACAGGAGATGACCAGACTGTTTCTGGCCGCACCATAGTATCATTATTGCTCTTCATCTGGTTTTTTTTTTGGGGACTTTTGAGTTTATATCTCGCTTTGCTTTCTTACTTTACTACCTCTGTGACATTGTTCTCATATATTACTCGATTCATGTAGTATCCCTCCTGCCGCCACCTTTTCTGAGCCTGTAAATCATTGTATGTACAGGTGTACAATCTTACAATAGCTTACAGTATCAGCTCCACTGGCTGCCGAACAGTTAATCTGACATGTTCTCTAACTGAATAACGTACCCTTTGCTATTCATAGACTGCGATAGGCCCAAGATACACTTCCGAATAGCCAAGCGTGAATTTCGGGCCCGGTGTATCCAATTATATGTGTCTTCCCGCAAACTCTTTCTTGGTACTCTTGGTAGCTACTTGGAACGTATAATACTGTGTGTGATTGTCGTGTCCGTGCTGGAAGGGACACCACAGCCAAGTCTGATTAAAGGGCCCCCCCACGACCAAATTGTTACATTTCTTATTATAATTAATGCTTTTCGGTCACATCGGTCAAACCGTACCACAAGTTTATCGAACCGGATATCGATATCCCGACATTAAGCCGGTATATTCTGAAGAGATCTTTTCCTTGTAGCGATATCCGAAATGGCAAAAAAAGAAGGAAAACGGAAGCACTTGGGTCCCCGACTGTCTTCCGTAGGATCCGGATGAAAAGGGGGGTGAAAGTTTTGAAATGGCTCTAAAGCCTCAAAATCGAGATGATGGTCCGAGATTCCAACGGGTAGTTGAAAAAGAACGGACGTCCCAAAAAAAATTCAGACTCCCCCTGGACAGGTTACACTTGAGAACTAGCAGGCCCCGGAAATAATGCGAACCCAGGAGAAGGATTTTTTTTTCGGATATATGTACCACCAGTATAGAAAAATCACGCGTTTCCATAGTTAGAGTTGGGCGCTTACCACAGTGGTTGGTCTTTCTTTGAATTTCACCGAGGACGCTTTCAGACGCTCAACATCTCTCGAAGAATGGCCACTCGGAGAGACGAAGATGAATTTGATACAATGCCAGATGATTTGGACTTTGGTGCTATTGCAGACGACGAATGGAATGCAATACAAACTCAGAATCAACCATCCAATGTAAATGGCAGGCATGTTTTGGAAGACTCCCAGCTGCCTGAAATATATGAAGGAGATAATCTCTTGGGAGCTTATAGTAGTGAAATAACAGGTATGTGCATATATCCACTTTCTCTCTCTACTTTTCTCAATTCTCAGTCATCGCAGTTCCAGTTCCAGAATTTGTACAAGGTTCATCTGATCTGCGTCCCGAGCCTGTTACAGAGTCTGGAAGGTCTCGGTCCCCCAGTAGTGCCTACTCCCTCAACGAATCCGAAGATTTCGACGATGCCTTTCTTCAACAACTGGATGAATTAGAGAATCAAATCATCAACGGCCCTCGTGCAACATCACCTGCTACTGCTGCTATAGGTAAGTCACTATCCTCATCCAGGGCTGACTGGTTTCTCCTTCGACGTTCCATCAACTACATCTGTTTTGATTGCTATTTTCAAACCTATTCACGAACTTAGTTCTACAGTGCTTCCAGAAGTTAGCACTACCCCAGAATCTTCTTTCAACAACGTTTATGACATGGATTCTCCTCCGATGAAACGTCGTCGCGTCGAAGAGAGCAATGAGGATCTGGAGATTCCTGTGAAGAAGGGGAAAAGAAAGTTTGAGGGCGATTGGACTGAACTGCTAGATGAATACGACGACGAAATCAACTGTCCAATGTACGCATGCTCTTTAACCCGATTGATGAAAGAATCTCTATAACTCTAAAATCTTTATTATACTTGACCATACGCAGATGCTGTGATATTTTGTAAGCCCCTCGTTTTTTATAACCCCCTCCGTTCATAGTCATCTTCATTCTTTCTCAAAGAGTCGCATCACATTTAGTAAATGGATGTGGCCATACGTTATGTGGATCCTGTGGCTACCAATGGATCGTGGAGAAGGTCAGTTCTCACAAGTTTTTTTCTTCCTGATCAAAAAGTTTTGTCCTTATTTGTAGTGTCATACATAGCACCGAAACACATGCCCTGTGTGTCGTGCACAATGCCACGCCCTTACTCCTCTGATACCCAATATCACCGCTGACAACTTTGTTCATAAACATTTGCGTGTACGCGCGAGACTTGGAGATGAAGACTGGCAAGTAGGTGGCTGGAAGCTTCTGGAATGGCAGGCGAGGAAGGAGTAAGGGTGTGCTTCCCCTTGGCCGTGTTTACTTCTCAATTCATTACGTTTCAGGAAATGGAAAAATGAATGCGAACAACGCGTTCAACGATTGAAGAAAGCACCGTTCATTGTAATACGACCGCGAATTGACAACTGGCATACATGAACGACCTCGTTTCTCTTTTCTTTTTTTCTTTTGATAACATGTACTACTGATATCTGTATAATTAAAACGTATTGTAGTGTAGAATAACAGCATTTTCTAACCGGACGTGACGTCAATTCCTTCTGGACCAGCGACCTTTACCCAGGGTGATATTTACTTGTTCTCAACCAACCAAGACGTTTACCTCGAGTTTACCAGAGTTTTTATCCTGACCCTCTTCCAAGAGGACTTTATGGCCATTGAATTCATCCCAGCCATTGACCAAGTCGTTGATATTGCCATTCCGGAATGGCACACGACTGGATCTACTGTTGAATTGCGCTTTTCTGCCGTCCTTGGAGACGAAGAATTCCAGCTGTTCAAAAAGAATGGCATGAAAGTACAGATCTGGTCTGATATTCCCCTCGGTGGTAGGAATGAAGGAGAATGGGGAGAGATAGATCTACACGATATCACTATCGACCCTTCTTCCGATGACTCTCAGATTCCCCTTGCAGCTTTGGACGACGGCGAAGACAAACCAAAGAATCTTCTTTCTGTGGTTTGCTCCGTCTTGTTTTCTGGAAACTCAAAACATTTCTCCTTCACTTACCGGGTTGTCTATCCCTCCGGAGAAGTCAAATGGCTTGGCCATTTCGGCCGAAATGGAACTGTTCACATCATTCCTGCCTCGAAAAACAATTCTGGTATCGTTCTTGAGGAAGGATGGGTGGCAAACACGGCGCCTTTTGTGTGGAACTTCCGCGAGAGGCCGCACCTAGAAGGCCTTCTAATCGCACAAATTGCTCACCCAGAAGATTGGTCTATCTGGACTATTGGAAAAGATAGGCATGTTTTTTTTCTTTCTTCTCCACGGCCAATACTAACCTTGTTTCTTTCCTTCAAAATAGGTTTATCAAAGGTTCCGCAGCCAATGCTTCTTTGGTTTTGCTAGTACCCCGCTTCCGACCCTTTGCGAAATATTGTCCCAAAACTGTTGTACTGAGTGCATCGCCTGACACTACTATCTCCGTGAGCACTCTAGGCAAAATACATGCCGCTGGTTCAGGGTCATTGCATTTGCACACGTTTAATCCTGTTCAAGGTTCAGCAGACTCTTTTTTCGACAAGATCTTCGCTCATAGTTCCTCCCTCGACTGTCGGCTCCTCGGGGTTTTTGGTAATTATGTTGGATTGGCTTCTACTTCCGCTGCTTCATCTATTCATGCAATACTCGTTCCACTTATATCTTCCGGCTTTGAATTCCAGATCGCCATCGCATCTGCTTCTTTGGCGAACATCTTGGGCGCCGAAACGGCAGAGTACACTATCTTTTCTGAAGCTCGAACAAGAGTCCAGTTCGTTAATCCTGTCACTTTGGAATCTGGATTTGTGCGATTCTCTGCGCCACCTGTTGGGGGTCTTTTTATTCTCACTCCGCTTTACCCCATCCCGGCCATTTCGAAAAATGAGGGCTCAGGCCCAGGATCCGTCAATTATCTGTCTCTTAGTGTATTATCTCCCCATTCGATTGCGGGAGATGCACCAGTAGCAGAAGATGCAATTCTTCCAACTCCGCCGCCATCTCCGCACTTGCATCCCATTGCTCATCTGACTTCACTTTCCAACAATCATTCGACTACATCGATTTCGGAACACGGTGACCAGGATGTAGTACTGGGAATTCCACCTATAGATGATACTCAGAAGGATACTATCGTCTCGGAGCTCAGGTCATTGACCCTCCGTCCTTCAATTGACCAAGTTTCTGTGTCGTCCCTCGCTCGTCGCTCATCTCCCTCGCTCTTAATCGAATCCTATCGGGACAGTCGAGAGAACATGATTGTTGCGTTCATGAGACACCTCTACTTTGTGTTGACGTTATGGCTTTCATTAATGCTCCGCAGACTCCTTGGTAGTTTGACTTCCGCAAGCGATTCTGAGGAGCAGCCTTCACCTCGCTCACCTTTCTCCGACACTGCCGATGGTCATGACGCGTCTCCAGTCAACGAACGTACTCCATTGTTACCTCGCGTGATTCCACCTTCGCCAGTGGTTGAACCTTCAATTCGAGCCGTGCCCTCTTCTCCCTATGTAGCCGCATCCGTTCCGTCACAGACCAACTCTTCTTCGCCTCTAGCTTCTATCCAGTTTGATTTGTTGGACGCAAAATCGGGGCCGCGAGGCTTGATTCTTCGTGACACAAGCGGCTCATTGACAAAGAACATTTTATCTGATGGTGTACTCATTGAACTCAACGGCCAGGAAATGCCTTTGAACAATGTGCAATGGCTAAGCAAAGACGTGGTTTATCTCGGCATTGATTGGGAAAAGCCGGGACGGGTAGCCGTCAAACTTACTTCCCGTTCCATGTAAAATATCGGTGTATTCACTCCATACCTGGCGTTGTAAACACTTCTTTGTGATTATGCCTGTAATGTAACTGTAACGTGTTCCACGGTCATAGACTTTCATAGAGCTGGAAATTTATTGCCTGGCTTTAGTAGTCCAACTGGTCATCGTCCTGTCGTTCAAAGTTTCTAGTATGACTGTTGTAACTTGAGACAGTCTGATTAACTATGTCGTCCAACATCTCTGCAGGTAAGTCAAATTCTGACGTTCGGAGCACAGCAGTGTAGACAGCTACAAAGAGCTTTAGGTTGAGAATCAAGACAGAGCAGTCCACGAACCATCTTCGATTTTGGATAAAGATTGCGCGGTTACTACTTGCTTTTTATGAAGTTCCCACACATACGGCGTGAACCTCTCAAAATCTGTAATCGAAAGGTGTCACAGACAATCTCACTGCGTGCAAAGATGGGATTACTTGCCTGATTTACAATTTCTTACGAATGTACAGGTCTCCAGCGCCCTTGAGCGTCCACCTGGACTCCCGAAACCGGAAATAGCGAGTCTCATGAGTTCACCTTCGAGCTATCGTCAATTTGATATTATCCGTGTTTATGTGAGGATTTACTACCGGTCAGGTCAGAAACCCCAAGCAAGTAGTCAGAAATTGTTAGAGGGAAATACTGGTACGACTTCATCAACATGGAAGTAATATAAAGGGCGATATGGACAAACACGTACTGCTACTCCATCCGTGCCACATAAAGTTGCTTGTACTTGCTCGTATGTGACAAGATTCCCGTTTTCCAAGAAATGGGCAAAGCTCAAGGCTTCTATATATTCTTGTAGACCAGGAGAAACTTGCCGCTGATATCCTACGCCCGGAATCATCTGAGTATCAGGCAGCTCTCTGAGATTCAAGGAAAAAGAAAGGTACCAACGCCAGAACTGATCGCCATCTAGCTCATCTTTCATACTGGCATACATTCTTTGCACTTCACCAAGCTTTGTGAGCCCTGTCTTGGAAGCCTTGACGCGTGCAGGTGCGTCCTGAGCTTCTAAAGCACGCCGATGAAGTAGGAATATAGTTCTCTTGGAAATATTTGTTATGTCGCGACTGGCCTATCCATCTATGTTATTAGATACCGAACAACTAGCAGAGCAGAAAAGAAAACACTTTGATTATTCTCTCTCTCTGGTCATGATAGTCGTCCAGAGCTTCTTTGAAGAACAAAAATTGGTCGTAGATAGATGAAGACATGCTGGAGGAGTAGTAATTACCTAAAAAGGTTCCGTGAGACTCTGCTTTGATTACGGTTTTTCGATACACTTTATGACTTTCTATCAATTTACTTTCTGCCTCCATGGCGATGTTTTCTCCTAAGCCTGGTTGTCCACTCTGTGGAATCGTCGCTTCTGCTCTTCCGACACCGTCAAATTCCTGGCGAGCACCAGCTTTTTCGACTGATCTTAACAGCAACTCAACAGATCCTGAACTGCTTTGGAAAGACCAGGATTTTACCGCGTATCGAGAGAAATCTAAACCAGTGTCTTCGAAGGGCCACATCATAGTTGCTTTCAAGTCCGATATTCTCTATTGCTCGCTATCATTCTGTACTTACCAGTGCTATTAGTCTTCATGTACCCTCGCTTTACGACTTGGTGTGTCCACATTCAAATCGTATGGTCGAATTCAGTGAAATCAACTAATCTACTTGTCACAGTCATCTACAGACCTCCCTCTTCTCGTCAATATCCGGAATCTCGCAACAAGACTGCTTACAGCGCTCGATGCATTGTCCGAACCCACGACAATACTCAACACGCAGCCTACACTACTTCAGAGAAATCCTCGTTTCCGCATTGGCTTCATAACACCTCCGTTCAAGGACAACCAGATTCCAGTCACGGACCATTTACATGCACATGCATACATCGAACCATCAGACCTTATGGGCTGGTGGAGGGGGTTAGCATACGGATCTTTAGCTTGGTATGCTATAGACGACCTGATAGCAGAAATTCGGTGTGTGACTTGGAGTTCTCCGTTGTTCCGTACTCAATTCTACCTCCGCAGAGAGACCGTGTCCAATAACCGAGTCAAATCTGGATATGAGAATCGTCAGAATGCGCCTATCGATAAAGTACCACTCGCTGGTGCAAGGAGCGGAACTGCCAATGGCATGGAGACCACTGAGCCTGGGCTGCCCCGAGTTGATTGCGATCTCGAGGACGGAGAGACACCGACACCGACATCAGGTCAGGCTATGCTTACATCGCACCATCCTTTACGAACATGATACCACGTATATTTTCCTTCTTTTTATTCAAGAATTTGGGATACATTGTTGTACATTCATAGAATATCTTGATAGATGAAGAGGGATACGTACTCGCAAAGCAAGAAGGACAGAGAATTATTGGATAGATGTTGAAAGATCGATATACATATTTTGTATGTGTGCGTATTATGCATCTAAATCCTGGTCAGCGCGCACAGAGGAAGAGTTAATTAGAAACCAACAGTAGGAAGAGCCAGTGAGGAGTGTTGACAGCGCAGCAAGCTGTTGATCATCAAATTTCTGTGAATCTTCATGCCAAGTATCCTGATGGGTTTTCTTGAAGTTCCGAGCACATTTGTGGACGGTAGTTGAAATTGGAATCTATGAACGATTACTATCCACCTCTTGGATCGGAGGGCAAGACTCTCACCGGGTCGTAAGTGTGTTCGGCCAAGACGTTTGTTAACAACTCAGGCATCCATTTCTCCACAGTGTACGGATAGCTGTCAACTAGCGCGCATATACCTAAAATGGCGGCATGTCGTTGTCGAATGCATTTGTTATACGTGGGGTCTTGCTTGGAGGGAATATGACTATTCTTGGCCAAACGGACAAAACGGTTCTGTGGGGCAAAAGGCGAGTCAACTTCCTATGCACAACAGAAAATGCGGAGGCATACCTTCAATGTGAGGACACTACTCCGAGGTGAAAGTCGCAGCACTCCTGATAGTGTGCTGGGGTACACATTGGTCCATGTAGGGATTCAAGAAAAACAAGCATACAAATGACTCACATCGCAGCCATTTCTCGCACTTCCACTACCTCGTCGTCCAGACATTTGCCCAGAACCTGAGTTTTCAATTCTCAGACCAGTAATCATGCATTCAGAACAACACCCTAACCTCGAGCATTTGCACTACTTTGACGTCCGAGATGAGGGGCATTTGCCGGAAATAAAACACTAGAGTTTTAAGTATTAAATATTTGACAACCTCACAGAAAGGAGTCGTTGTCACCTTGAACCAGAGGAAGTGCTTTTAGCCTTACTCTCCACGACTACGCAGACATCAGCGTGCAGCGGGGTCACCAAGAGCATTAGTCTTACAGGAGAAGATTGAATGGCCTCAAATATCGCATCCAATAGAGGATTGATTAGAGGCCGAGGCGGGCTGACGCCACACATCCTCACAAGAAGAACGTTGGCACGATTAGCGAGTTCGTCGTTGTCGTTCACTATACAAGGGATGAGGATCCTGCACAAGAAACAGTCACGGACGGACCTTCTGTGAAACGGAACAACTCAGGCTAAGATCACTGATCAGCTTTTGAACTTGAAACCGTCGAAGGAGAGACATACCATGAGCGGGAGGATGTAGTCAAATACGCATATGGCGTTTGTGTCATGGACCGCTTGGAAGAGCCATCTGCACACGAGCATAGCAACTCTATCATACTTGGACTGGAATGCTCGAACGCCAGATACTCGCTCCTCTCTCCATACCTTGAAGTTCCGTACAAGCTCAGATACCCTACTCTGGTTGTAGCTACCCCGCATGCCCATAATATCATAATCTATAGGTAATGCTCTGCATTCCTTCGCGAAGATTTCAACAGTTGGTAAAGATGGTCGGGGTTGCCACTGTCGCTGTGTATTCAGCGAGTAAATGAACCTCTCAGTAAGGGAAACAAACTTTAATCTTGTCCGCGAACGCTAAGAGCTCTGCAATATATGACCGGACCTACTTTAAATCTAGAAGATATATCGAAGGCAACTTTTCCTGGAACTTACATCATCATGATCACTATGAAGTTCGCGCCAGTAACGATCCACAGCATCATCCAGCCATGCTGAAGACTTCAAACCAAGCTCTTCATAGCAAGACCTGAACAAAGAAAGGATCTTGATGGCATCGAAAGATAGCTCAGTGTTAAGGTCTGCAGTCTCGACAAATTCAAACAGATAGTCCGTCAGAGGTTGAACGCGTCGAGGGTCAGTTTTGTAGAATATATACTATGGTGTGCTGATGATCAGTGCACTGGTGCAATTGAGACAAAATCATCTGGCGGACCTCTAGGAAAGAGGACCAGATCCCCACTGTATCACTCTTCAAATTTTGTTCGAAGATAACATTGAAGTATGGTTTGAGCCATTCCCATAATTTTCTTTGCTTGATTAAAGCCCAGTGCTTCGAGCCTAGGGTAAGGTTGAATGAAACGTACATAGGAAATATGAACAGACGATTCACCTCCAATGATGCCTGCGGTGATCTCGGCAGCAGCACGTTGTTTGTCCACGTCCTTGTCTTTTAGCAATCCTTCCAGCATAGGCTTGACCGCCGGTAACGGCTCGTCTTCAAGCATTTGGACTATTGTCGCATAAGGGACTTGGACCATTAATAGCTCATATAACAATGCACTCACAGATGGACTTGATACACGAAACATTATCTTGAGTCATGGACGTTTCACTGTTTTCTTCAGAAAGATATTTGTTGACTTTCTTCCAAAATGCTGGACTAGTAGCGATTTTGGAGGCCGACGAGACTGCTTCTTGACTTGCAGATTCCCAAGGCAACAATGAAGGCAGGGTAGGATGTGGAGGCTTACAGAGGGCTATTGAATGCCCCCAAGCTATCCATCCCTGAGGATTATTGTCACAGAAAAAGCTATCATAAAGTCAGCCCCGGGTTCCGAGTAAGTTTGCAGCACGAACAGATCTTGTTTCATATGTACTGAATATCGATAATCCTTCAGAAACTTCTGTGACAATGTAGGAGATGGATCATCCACTATCATTATTTGTTTAAGGGGATTCCGGTTCCGGCCCTCATATAAATCATCGGGACTGGTACAAAACGTTCGTAGCTTGAGGTTCCGAGTGTTTTTCAGTATAGCGCGTTGTGCGTACTGCGCGTACTCGTTAGTACTTCGAAGATAGAGAAAAGAGCTGACGTACATAACGCTGCGAATCAAATCAGTCTGTGAACAATATCAAAATCATATTACTTACAATAGTAGGTTGGCTGTCGTGAAGGGATTCGAGGAAATAGGTCATTTGAGCAGACGTCAAAGGCTTGTCTCTCCTTACAAGAGTACGTAGACATTTGATTGCAACTATTGCGTAACGCCAGTGCGTCTCGGGCGATTTTGCAATGGTCAAGACCGCTTTGTTCTGCACAGCAATGAGCGTCCCAATGTTGTAAGCCCAAAGCGAAATCGCGTACCGTACGGTCAGAAGCTTCATCTTGACGTCGAATGCGGCTCACTCGGTTGTTTCTGCACTTATCGGTGATAACCTCATCTTCGGGTCCTACTCCTAAGCGAAGCTTGAAATCTGCCAGAACTTTCTGCAAGGCTGGAGTAGCGACATCGTAAACTAAAGTGTTCGGCTCAATGAAAGTTCCTAGACCTGGGGCGAATCAATATGCGAGAAAGTGTTTGAGTTGAGGGAAAAGTGACGCACAAGTGTCGAAGACAGTAGTAACACAGTTCTGAATGGAAGTCTGGAATTGGTAGCTTAAATCAAAGCCCAATATTAGGTAAACCTTTCGTTCATACCTTTTCATTGTGCTGGCAACCCAAGAGTTTGGTAAGTATTTCGGTAGAAAGCATAGGTTCTAGATATCATTCTGAGTACAGTATAGGTTAAATGAATGCGTCACGAAGAAACAAACCTGAAATCGCATATTTGCCGAAGGACGAAAGATTCAGAGTCCATAGAGCCCCCTTCATACGGTCGTCATCATCGACATCGGATTCTAAAGCACGGTAGAGAAGTGGGAGCGCGCGCCGTCGAACACCATCGTACGACTGTTCAGGTTTTAGCGTTATTGTGGCATGTAATTGAAGATAAGTCTTACTGAACAGATGCTTTCCAGCAAAGACTGACTCGCACTGCAGAAAAAGGTTTGAGCGATAGGAATATAGTGTAATAGGCTATCATACATTCGCACTTTAGCGTAGTGCCACATTGACCATAGAGCTACATCATCAATCAAGGAATCTTCAGTAGCACCCCGTAGTCGGTCGATTGAGTTCCATCTTAAACGCGCGGAATGATAGAACCTAGATATGGTGCGTGTCTGAGTGATGTCAAAGACAAAAGTGCAAATGACTTACCTCGCCCGTCGGACATACACCGCTCTGGGCCATTCTCTATGAAAGTCGTCAGTTATGCGTTGATCTTGATGAATCCGGGGTTTTTTTAATTACCTTTGCTGAGCATACAAACGTGACACGTTTTTTGTTGCTATATACTGTTCTTCATTGACAAAGTAACTTCGGTGCATTTAGAACAGCCACTTTGCAGATCAAGATGAGGCTACATACCTATCTCTACTGTCTCCATACCCAAGCATGTACGTTCTAATAGAACGTAACTGAAAGAGTATATTGAGTAAAGTGGTGAAATCTGCCAACACGTTGTATACGAACCAGCATGTGCACAGCGTCGACGGTGTTTTCTTCACCTTGTTGTCGAAGTGAAACAGAGGCTTTATGAAGGAAGTCCCCAAATCTCCGTCTCAGATGGAATACATATTGATATCGCGGGTCACTGGGATCGGTTAAGCAGAAGCCGGAATTCAACGCTTCTAGGGAAGCAATCATTTCTGGGATTTCATCACTAGAGCGAGAGTGGGAGTAAGTTCTTTGCGTACTTGGATAGAAACAAGAAATTACAGGATATCGCTGGTCTCGGCTGCGTATGCAATATGCTCTGGATGGACATGATACTTCATCAAAGTCGGTATGCCCCCGAAAGCAGAACGGACTAGACTTAGATGTCTTTGAGCAGATCAGTGCCGACACAAAAATCCTGCGAAATAACGACTTTCCTGCAAAAATCATTCCGCCATGATGCATCCCTCTCAGCGTCTGGAATAACATTAGTATCGACATTTATTTTGTGCGACAAATTACCTACTGGAATCTGACAGTAGGTTGTCCAAAGTTGCTAGTGTAGGCTCTACGAGCTCCCTAAAAACTTCTATACTGAAGTCGATCTCTTCGTCATTAGGGACATGCCAAGAAATCTGTGACTAGTTTCATTATCAGTTGCTATGCCATGAAGACTGACTCACCGTCACATCTTCCTTGGCGTATAATTTTCCCCAATGCTGGTGATGAGTTTGGCGGAATTCTAAGAATGAACCCGTCAGCATCACTGTAGATTCCTTGGAAGTTTTTGCACCTTCACTCTCCCATTCTTCCGGATTCACAAACTTGTTCTCATATGGATATGTATGCGTGAGTGTCAACAACATGCTAGAAAGAAATTTCCCGGTCCAAGAAAACCCACGCTTTGAAAAGGTTTTAGAATGCAGCAACTTCAGCAATGACAACAATTCGCTCTTATATTTGACCACCTAGAAGACTTGGTTTAGCCTCGTATCGACGAGTAGATGTCAAACTCACAGCCCGGCCGTCACTATTTGTCGAGATCATCTGTGAACTATAATCGCCGACTGATAAGAGCCACTCACTTGTAGACAGTTCCTCGGAGTATTGCAAGGTCTAGAAAGAGTGATGATTAAGAACATGCTTATGATCTAAACGGCATGATCATACTCCAATGCAACGTAGCATCCGATGGGATTGGTATGGAGGATGAAGTTGTTCGCAATGAACTAGCCCCGTTCTCTAATTCAAGTCGAATATTGCGCGCACAGAAAGGAAGGAACATGGCCAAGGTTTTCTCGGGATTGGCGTTAGCAACACACTCGACTAGCTGATGAATAGCTCGAACAGCGTTAGTCCGGACATTCGTGCTCGCGTAGTCGAACACCATCTTCAACACCAGATCATAGAGAGGTTCAGATAGATGAACACAAATTTGGCTGCAAGCCCCGGCGACCGAGTCAACAACTTGCACTGAAAATATGTGAACAATGTTACCACGAACAAATGAGAAAAAGATTTTACTCTCTGTAGTACCACCTGAGTATCCATTGGGGCCTTCTTCTGGAAGGTTTTCCATAAGCTGGATAACCCGTCGAATGAAATTAGCAAGCCAGTCCGCAAAGCTCGCAGTCGTGTCCTATTAATGACATGAGTGTATAAGCAAAATAAGGAATGCGAGAAGGATCATCTCTACCTTGAGCAGAGTATCTTCTTCGTCAGGTGATAAACGGGACTCCATGTCTGACACCAGATCCCCGAATCCATTGAGCTCGAAAGAAGGTAGTTTCCCCAGGGATTTCGAAAATTCGGTTGGGTGGGGATTGTTTTCGGTAGGTGTAGGCCTAGTTCCCGATAATTCGCTTAGATCACTGAACTGGATGTACTGAGATATCTCTACTAAGAACCCAGTGGTGCAAAGAGTTTTGGAAGGATCATTCTGCATGGGCGTCACGTTAATTATGATTTATCCATCCATCAAGATGCAATCAGTACTCGCCAAGTCAATACCCGGAATAAGTAGGTCCAGAATGGGGACGAGATACTTTGCTCCAGGGTAGTAAACATTGCGGCAAACAATAGCTGGAGCGACAGCTCCTAGAGCTTTGATAACAGCAATCGTTCTCTGTGTCTGTTATAACAATCAGACAAGATGTAATCAGCTCACAAAAGGTCGGCTCACTTCTGTTAGCGCTTCTAGTGATGGGATAGCACGCTCGAGAATGGGATGAAGGATCAAATCCGGCTCCATTACACACATGGACTTGAGACAACTCTGGATGTTAGACACGGTCCCAGAATCTTCGGAAAACATAGCGAGTAGCACGACAGTACGAAGGGACTTCACGAGCTCTCTCTTCATAGATCGCGTCAGTCGCCGGTTCTGTTTTATGCTGTTGAGCCGATGACATTGAGTAACATAGAAAAAATCTCACCAGGGGCGTTTCGCATTCGGGTTGACTTTCTTCATGCCATCCTAGAATTGAAAAGGGTGGACTCGAACTCGAATCATTGTGTGGTAGGACTCACGTTTATTGAAGTTATAAACGATTGATTTAATGAACGCGCTCAACTGCGGAGGAGGGTAACATTGAGCCCTTTGTATTGGCTCAAAACAGTCACATACTTACATCGGTAGTCCAAGCACCAGAATTGGTTGGGTGGAAAAAGCTTTCAACGGATGCTATCAGTCTTGCTAGAGAATCAAGAGCTTTTGAGCCAGCAAGGAATGTTTTCCCTTTACCATGAACACCTTTGCCCAAGGGAGCGGAAAGGTATTCGCCAAGGGTGCTGCTGCCAATGGATGGGGTGTTCATCCCTGAAGGAGAAGGAGAGAAGAACGGAGTGGGGACATTGGAAGGGGGAGCCGGTAATCCATCGGGTGCCATGGAGTAGACTATGATTCTTGCAAGAGACGCTACAAAACCAAAGGGTTATCACGAGCTCGTTGACACATTAAACAAGACTCACGAATTCGCCAACCTGTTTTTGGCAATCGACTAATCTCGAAGCCAGCTTGATTATCGGCAGAAGGACCTGTGGTTAATGATCCTGTATCTGCAAGGGGGATCTCTAAATTGCACGGTATGAGTAGGATAAGCATTACTAGTCCTTTCTGGTGCTTACCCATGGAAGCCAAACACTTGCACATCAGTAAGTTCCACTCATGCTCAGTGAAAATGCCAACGTCCTTGTATAATCCTGGCCAATATGCATCCTCCTTCAGAACATTCTCGTTTGACCATTTCGGTCTGTCTTCATCCTCAGATCTCTCATCATCTGGAATAATGTGTATTTTACGAGGATCACTGACTTCTGATGAAACATGCATTTCTGCGAGTTGGGAAAGAAAGTGCAGCATGCGTTCATCATATTTATAGGAGTTTATAGACTCCCAAATCCGAAGTAACATCGGCAGATACGACTGAGGGTGACTCAAAGGTAAGAATGAGAGAAGGTAGTACTGAGATGAGAGGATAGTCTAGGAAATGAAGTCTTAGTCACATACGCGGACATGGTATCATCAAGACGAAACGTACGTCTAATTGGCTTCCATTCATTGACGGTATGAAGGTGGAAAGCATCTCATTGATGGCAGCAGGATGAAAGAAACGCCGGGAGTTCTCAGCGATGTACCCCATACACCAGGATAACTGACTGTGATCATGAGTAAGCAACTAGATGCGCCACAGAGGCACTTGAATGGGCATACGTGTATTCAAACTGTCTACGAGACAGAAAGAGGTCATGGCTGAGAATCTTGTGGATAGGCTTCCACGGAAGTCTCAAGTCTTCAATGGAAATCTTCTTCTTGGACTGCGTAAGCATCTTGAAACCGTCCGCACAGGTCGCAATGATTTGAGCTGGCATTCCAGGAGTGATGCTGACATAAAAGTAGATTTTGGCCAGTGAAATCCGTCGGTCCTTTGGGATGGGATATTTGAGCATAATCCAGCTATAACGGAGGTCGCACGCAACGTTGAGTACGCAATGGTCGCAGTTTTTGGGACATGGGAACTCACTACGAAAGCATGCTGTCCCACTGTAAGAGTCCGGCTTCGTAATCCTTGGCCTCAACACACTGCACAAACCTGAGAATGATAGAGTCCAGCATACTAATCATTCTTGAATATGGCTCGATGGAATACGGCAGCGACTTGGCGTATGATTTGAGCTTTTGAAGATACCTATCATCCTGTCTTTCAATGCCGCTTGGGAACAAATGCGAAAATGCTGGTCCTGGGTCATGAAGACTAAGAGCAGAGATGTCTGGAAACGCCATCTCTGTGATATTGGTATTTGTGTTGGTCGTGGTTCAGGAATAAGAAATCAGACAGCGCTCGCCTATAACTCATATTTCTTATGTCATACCCCTCCGTGAACGCTTTGTTATCCAATAATTCACGTCTACACCGCGATTGGAAGGATTCTTGAAAGGATTCATTGATTCTTCAAGACGTTGCATGGGTAAAAGAAGTGCAGGAACCAGGATCGTGAGATGGAATGTATTACATACAGATATGAACCGATTGAAATATTCAAAGGCCTCGTACTAGCGAGCCTCTACAAAGAGCGGGTTCAACGTCTAGCGACGCCAGCCCTATAACGAACAAGAATGCAACAGAAGGGAGTTTACAGGAAGACTGAAATGAATGAATGATGTTATATCCCGCTATAGACATCTTCCTCGTTGTACATGGTAACAGACCTTGTTTCCTCTTCGTTACCTGGTGAAGTTATGTCGGTGGCCCGAGAGGCGCTTGCAACAGGAGTAGGTATCTGTGACCCAGAACTGCTTCGTGTCACAGCGTTGTAAGCAGAAGCTGGTATCCTAGAAGATCCGTCTATGGTAGCGGTATAAGATGGTGTATGCTTCAGAGCAGCGGGATGCGGAGGCTGGATGGTTGAACTTGGATCCGCAAATGGTGATTGTGAAGGAGATGGTGTCCTATGAAAATTGGAAGCGATAGGGGATACCGAAGGTAGATAGGGATCGGCGAACGGAGACGTAAGATTTCGCACAGTAGTAGACGTGGCAAGTTTTTCAGGAGCGATAGCAGCAGCGTCCGAAAATGGAGACTGTGCTAAAGTCGCGTCAACACTGGAACTTATGTACGTCTCTGACTGAATATAGACCCCCGAGGAATTTATCTCAGTTTTCGCAAAGGGATCAACTGGGCCTGGTCTACCATATAACGTCCCAAATGTCATCCGCTGTTCAGACATAGGAGGAGGGGGTAGCTCTTTGTCAGGCAACTCCACTCTGAATGGATCAACTTGATGCACAAGCTGAGCATTTCTGTTCTTCCGGCGTTGACGCTATATGAAAGAGTCAGCCTATAACTTGAATTTATCTCACGAAGATTCTTACCAGGATGAAAAATCCGAAGACACACAATGACAGGATTGCTATGATCACGGCGGCGACAATACCAACGATATTTCCAGCGGAGGTTGTTGGGCTGGAATTATTCGAATCCGCTGTGGGACTAGAGGTAAGGAGACTAGATGTCGATGCAAAAGTCACAGTTTGTGAAGTGGCTGAAAGAATAGGCTGAGAAGCTGAAGTCGTAGACACTACCGAGGCGACAAGGATACTCGAGGAAGAAGCGGAAGTAGATGTAATTTGAGATGAAAGAGTGTTGGAGGTTGCAGGTACGATAGAAGTAGTGTCGCGTGTGGCAGTTGATGAGGTAGCTACTGAAGAACTCGTGGAGGTTTGATGATCTACGAAATTGCGCAGGTATTAAGAGGACGTTCATTCAAATACATAAATACATACCTTCGTCAGTAGAACTTGAAAAGAATTGACCGATAATATCAGCGGGGTCGACATCTCCATTTCCAATGCCAATGCCAAATTGTCTACTCTTCAACAGCCCATTTCGTACAAACACTTTGTGTAATTTGCGGTGCACAGCAGCAGAACCAACCATAGAAAAGAAGGTGAAGTACAAAGGAAAGGAAAGGTGTAGCCAGCCGTAGCCAGTATTTACCAGTCAACAGAAACTGGGAGCCCTGGACGAGTCGAAATCAAAGAGAGCTTGAGAGGGGGATGAGAGCGAAAAAGAAAACCTAAAGCTGTGCTGAGCTACGAAGTTAAATTCGCACTGATTGTTGTGTAACAAATAATAGTATGTGTTCCCATGACGAGAATTAAAGACTATATTTCGAGGTTCTTCACACCATACAAATCATCCAGCAGCCTCGAAGGCAGCGTCTTGGAGCTCGTGTACTGCTCTTTCCCTGACCATATCCCATATACCATTACGATGAGCTCTAACATCGCCCAAGCTCTCTCTGATTTCCTGCAGACGCTCGACATATTCCCTGCCATCATCCTGAAGCTCTCGCATAACAGCCATCGCCCGTTCTAAATTTCCTTGCTGTGATTCCGGTGTAGTGAAGTGTGATTGTTCGCCGTATACAGATGGGTTGTTGTGGAAGAGAAATAACTTGTGAATTGGAGGTGTAAGATCAGGCGCACGTGCGAGACGCTTTGCTCTAGCATCCTGCTCGCTGAGTTCCTCTATTTCTTCATCCTCTCTTTTGGTAACGATGGGAGGCTCAACTGATTTTGGCTCAGGGTCCTCGCTCATGACTTGCCACAGTCGGCCCATCGCTCTCTTCATCGTTGCCTCTCCCTCTATCAGCCCATTGGTGGCAGTCTCAAGTTCATCCAGTAGATTGGAGCGGAACGTATGCGTGACAGATTTGTCCATGACAAATGACGAATAAGTAAGATGCTGAGTGATTGGTGCCGGATATGGAGCAACAAGAGGAGGGGACGGCGAATGGGATAGATGTGGGAGCGACGGAGGCGAAGGTGATCGTTTGTTCTGAGGCAAAAGCAAATTTATTCTTTTTCTTGTGCGTTCTTCAGCCTTGAACGTTTGAGTTTTGGACTATCCGTAGATCAAAGAGATCAACGCACCTCCCATTCACCCATATTGGGCCCCCAAGAAGTTATCTTTCCTCTACGAGCCCACCTAGCACCTTTAGTATCCTTGATTCCCCAATTTCCTCGATGAATTGCAACATCAACTTCATCTTCAGAATCATATCCATGAGAGGGATAATAAGCCGCGTTCTGGTCGCTCAAAGGAAGCAACATGGTTTCGCTACTAAAGCTCACAAAGTCAATACTCATACTACAGTGAGAAATGAGATTGCTGACTCTTCAGGAGAAGCAATTTTACCGCGTTTTTGAAGGTTAAAAGGTCCGGTGTTGGATGAAGTGTTAGGACGTATGATATCGGATGCCATTGTTTGTGGAGGTGAGCGGGCAAGTGCACAAAATACATTCAACCCTTTGTCGGTGTAAGTGCCTGCCGATCAAAAACGGAACGGGTCCCCCGACTCTACATAATCTTATGTACAGTTCCAATAGGCATTATTGAATATTTTACCACTGTTTATAAGCTGTACGATACTTGTCACTTTCTAGAGCTCAAGTGAAGTACTGAGAATACGAAGTAGGAGGCAAGTCGCATGGCCACGCTCCTGCATGAATCACATCCTCAAATTGAACTTCACAAGACCGAAACAGATCGATACAGGCTCTGGCGTTCTCCAACTACATTAAAATCAATTAGTCTGACCCTCATGATGACAATGAGAAAAACTTCGCACTAACAGAATCTTCGACCCCAAGTCCAATTTTCCGGCCCATATAAATATGAACCAATGTCGGGAGGTCGATTATCCTCGAGGAGTAAAGTTTTCGCCTTAATGGTCTGAAAAGCGCAAGATCTCGGGTTTCCAGCGCAGGGTGCGAAAGGCCCATAATCTGATGGGTAATGAAGTACGCCATTGAGGCTAATATTTGACAAGCTGATCCGATAATACATACCGATAGGAATGTCCAAAGGGTGTGCCCTATAATTATTTTACCTTGTATAAGAGATGCGACTTGGCTTCGAACTTCATCGAAAGGTAAAGCTACGAAGAGGAGGTTAAGGTGCGGTCGCATAGAGATAATGACTCACCATTGACGACGTCAGAAAGTTGTATGTTGGTTTCGAGGAATCTCAAGCTCTGCACATAATGTCTGCAAGAGATTATTCAGTATCGATGTATTCAAGAGTGTTGAAAAAGTGTACCTACGTCGGTCGGACATGCGTATCTATCAGAATAGAACCTCGATAATCGACGACAGACTGTCAAATGCGCGAATGATTGTCGCAACAATGCAATGAAAGCACGTTGAACTTTACGCACTACTCTCCTGCAAATCACAAAGATCAGTCAGCAAAGAAAAATGGGGACGCTATCACTCCCAACTAACGCAACCATGGGAACCAGTGTTACGCCCTGCGGGCCAGTTGAGCCCGCGAAAATGTGGACGGCGGCTACAGAGACGTATCTGAACGATCATCAATGAAGAACTTAGTCAGCGTCGGGTTTTCGATAACGCAAAATAAAGCGAGCCTGTACAGGTGCGGAGGGAAACGTTTGGGACTGGTAGATGCGGCATAGCTAGACGGCCCTGCGATTGGATGAAGGCTATGATGATGATGGGACCTGCCACAGAATTAAGACGAGCAATTATTGGTAAGAGGTCTAAGAACATACATGAAAGCAACCCAACAAACTTGACGGCAAGTAAAGGGAAAGGAAAGAAGGTGGCACTATCCAGACTCGCGCAAGCGACTTTCAACTTTCAAAGAAAATCCCTCGTGAGGGCTCGCGCAGGTCGTGTCATCGTACAAGAAGCAGAGCATTGACCATCGACTTGACGTGACGCCAAATTTGATGATAATGTCTCTGCCAAGATCCACAAACCGTGTTCATAGCTGATACACACATGATGCGAAAAAGGTACGAGACGCCCCGCTCCGAATGATTCGGGGAGGAAGAAGCCAATCCAACCTGTCTCCAAGGCACCGTTTATTGCTTCGAATTTCCGGTGTAGCGTTTGAATGTATGTATATAGTTTAAGTCGAGTTCGAAAAATTGCAATAAAATACAAATCTAAAAATTTCCGTTGGCTGCATAGTGTCAACATATTAGAAGGATATACAGAGTACTTGGTATCACACCTTTTATCTAACTTGCTAAACATGAACTGAATCGCTAGCAATTCCCTTCGTTCGGGTCTCATCGAGAGTGTTTGTGGCAGGCCGTTCCTTGCGAGCGACATTGACCTGCTCAAAACTTTGCATTCCTTCCAACCCCCATCGGTCCATCATAGCTTTGTCCTAAAGGCAATGATAATTTGGGTCAATATCCAACGCTTTTGCTCTAGTTAAGGAATCGACTTTACCTCATCCCAAGGAGAACCTGTCGCACGAGCCGAAAAAGTCAGAGTCATCGAATTTTACTGGATATGGGGCACACGCGCTGCTTACATGGTGTGGTGAGCATCTGCTCCCCAGTGAAGATGGCATTAGCACCAGCCATGAAACACATCGCTTGTTCCGACTCTGGCATAGTGTTTCGTCCAGCAGCTAGTCGAATGATTGTAGACGGAAGAACAACGCGAGCAGTAGCAATGGTTCGGACAAGAGTATGATACGAAACGGGCTAGAGAAGAATTGAAGAGATGGGACCCCAAAATCGAATTCATCTGTCATTCACTGACCTCGTTCTTTTCAAGTGGAGTGCCGGCTATCGGCACGAGAGCATTGACTGGAAAAGACTCGGGATGTTCGGACATGCTAGATTATTATTCGAGTAAAGAAAAAATTCATTTGTATATGACAAAGGACGCACTTGGATACTTCCCAGATCAAACCTACCCGGTCTTCGTCCTTTTCTCCGAGTCCCAGAATTCCGCCTGAGCATACACTGATGCCAGCATCACGTACAGCATCAATAGTGCTCAAGCGTTCATCGTATGAACGACTGGTGATAACCTGTTAACAAACTATTAGTAAATGTCAATGACAAGCGAAGATGGTTCATGACCTGAGGATAAAATTCCCTGGATGTGTCAAGATTGTGATTGTAGGCTGTTAAACCACTGAAGATCGGTTAACACACTGAACAGAAGACAAACAGACGGCTCCGGTTACGAACGCTTCTTTCAGCTGGCGCGCCTGATCTGGTGATAACATGCCTAATGTTGTGCAGACCTCCATTCCCATTCCGCGGACCTCTCGAACCATTTCAAGAATTCTTTCGAATCCTCGTTTACGTCCTGCTAAGTCCCTCCACGCAGCACCCATACAGAACCGAGTACTCCCGTTTTCTTTCGCTTTCCGAGCTGCTTCTATCACCGGTTCAATATCTAGCAGTCGCGAGGCCTTTGTTGGGGTGGAGTAACGAGATGACTGAGAACAGTAGGAACCTGCCGGAAAGCAGTCAGGTTGTGCGATGATAGCTTATCAATTGGCTGGCTCACAATCTTCAGTACAACCTCCAGCTAAAGTATACGATGGAAGATGAGAAACAAATACGGCCAATGATTTTAGAAAGTGACGAACTTTTGATGTTCATGAGCGTACAAAGCTGAACTTTGCTTGCATCCTGGTATTTCCTGTGGACTGAAGCTGCGCGAAAGACCAGATCCATCAAGGGAGCGTTGAATATATCTTGGATCTCCTGTCGCGTCCAATCATGCCTAGTAATTGAAGAAGGAATTGAGACGGCATGGGTTGCCAAACAGCGTCTGAATGGTAGAGACTTCTGGTGAGCAAGCAAGCGGAACATCGATGGCGAGTAGGTTCCTATAATGATTGTCTAATGAGAGGTCGGACCAAGGCAATGAGGAAAGATTGATTTGTTGGGGCGGCATCAAATCCACTAAATCCGATCAAAAACATAGGTCCGAATAACTCCGACCACTCAATTCCCGCAACATGAAGAAATCGTTCGTGAAATGCGCGTCTGTCGTACTTATGAATCAGGATGCTTCCACTAATAATGTGTATCTACGATACGATTTCTGAAAAGTTTTCTCGCGAACAGATGATTTAAGTATGCTACATATATTTGCTACAGTGTGTTGACATTGACTTGAACAAGGGACAAAGAAATTGCTCATTGGTCCTGTAAAATCCTTATGAGCTCCATACGGCATAGAATAGCGTCAAGTTGAGGAACCCACATTTGCATTGAGAATCATGGCTGGTCGTTTTCTTTCCGTGATCCGTTCGTGGATTCTGTCTGTTCTTCGCTTTTCCGTAGTCTATGACCTGAACACCTTCGAACTTTAAAGGGCCTGGACAGAGACATGAAAAACTCTCACTCACCTTCTACTCTTCTGCCAACAGGGGTCTCGTCACCCCTATGATAATCCTTTCTATCAAGCAATTTCAGAGGTAAAAATCTTGTGGAAGACTTCCGTTGTGTGGAGGGCTTTGCTCTAGTTATGGGATAACTGATCTCTGCCTGCTCACGACGAACAGAATTCCATTGTCGGAGTGTATATTCCACGAGCTGGTGGGAGTAGTCGAGTTTCTTCTCTTCGACTGAGGATGTTGTTTTACCAGCGGCCATTCTATGAGCACAGATATTTACTGACAGAGGTTAAAAGTAAGGGATTAATTCATTTACTGTTGCGTTGAATCAATACTTTATACCTTTCATCCGTACAGTGCCAGTAACAGCTCCGAGATGACTTAACACTGACGCGTACTGACGTTGGACAGTGGAGTACAAAAATTCATTTCCACGTCACTCGGAGTCTCTGAGGCTGAGCTTACTGTATCTAGACAGTGAAATTAGGACTCTCGGAGCTATGTGAGTTTAGAAACCCAGTTCCCGTGTACTATGATCCCAAAGGGAATTTACCCCGGTAACGATAAGTTAGCGGGCTCACGAAACCGGAGATGTCTGTTTGTAAACTCTGGCACAACAGATACTTCCGCCAGGATTCTCAGAGAATCAATGTTTCTTATAAACACGATTGTATCGTCAACTCCAACATGCTACTATCAAGTGATCTATTATATCTTACAACCTGTTCCATACGAACCGTCTAGGCTCCTGCTGCGAGTATAAGCTCCTCTGTTCTGCTTGTACTCGATCGAGGACATTCCAAGAGCGTGGTGGATACTGTGATCCCATCTCTCAACTACTATTGCAGTCACTACCGTAGGGGGGGAGTAATGTCACAATAGAGCGCTTTTTCGCAAGGGAAATTATACACAGCTTACAGTCATCTATGACCACTCATAGTCATTTGGGACATTTTACTTTGTCCATTTTTAATCATAACCATTACCCATATGTGATCTCTTAAATCATTATATACTTTCAAGATGCATAGCCTACAAATTTACTATTATTTAGGAAGGTAAAGGGTCAGGGGGATGGTACATTGTGAAAGGAAAACTTTGAATATCATGCATGATTAGATGTCCGGAATGGGCCCGGATAAGCTGACAACCCAAAATAATACATATATTAATGTCCTCAGCAAAAATTTCAGGCATGCAAAGGGCAGAACAAGTAAGAAACAGCTTGAAGGTCATTTGGAATGAGCGAAAATCACTTTGTCACAGATGTCACATATAATTTGAATGTGGAATTAATTGCTAATCGTCACGTCCCGAACGAACTTAGGTTCATTAATGTAGGGTTCATTTTGCTCCGATAACCACTGGATACACTTTCCCTATGCCATCCTTTCACCGGTAACCATTGCAAGTAGACAGAATGCAAGCAGACCGGAACCTTGTATTGGCGTACTAATATATGCCCAAACCCCCAAAACAGCGGAAATACACGGGAACCAACTGCTAAAGTGTCAATAATGTTCATCCCGAATGAGCATAGATGACTGTAGTGACAGTGCAGTCAGTCAGAGACTTGGGTGTACAAACCTTCTTCTCCATTAATTACCTTGCACTTAGGTTTACCCCCAAACAGTACAGTAGCTTAAATGAGATACCGCAATGGACTCGGTTTAAGGTGTAAAATTGTTACATTATACTCGACTGTCGAGTAAAGAACCAGACATGATGGATACGATACAGCAAGAATATATGCAGATAGCACAACAGAGGCGAGGAAACAGATAGCACAAGAAACCACGAGGTGGGACATGAATTAATGACCGAAGCCAGGAGAACGATTAAGCATCTAAGAGCAGAAATAAGATAACGATGGTGAGCGGTTAGACCAGTAGACCCAGCGTGAGTGCTAAGCGTAACAACAATGGTGACAAAGAGAAGGAGAGCGGGGGAGTAGAGAGGATAAGATGCTACACATTCGGAGAAGAGGTTCAGTTGGTTGAGGCGTATAAAAACACAGCACAGAGAATCAGTCCAGAGACCATGAAGATGCAATGCAAGAGAAATGCAAATAGTACGAAAGGTGCAAAAGAAAATAATATATGCGCAAGGAAGTCCAGTGGCGAGTTCGTTTTGGCAAGATTTTCGTGAGTGAAAAGGAAAGAGGCTGTTCGAAGCCAGATATAATGATGATACGTCGTCACAAAAGACACGTTTCGATCGTGAAAAGCGTGAGCTGCACTTGACAGAAGGGGGCGACGTTGACTGGAAACCCGTACACCAGGATTCAGGTTCCTATGGCATCATCTACTCGTTCATGCAGCTAAAAGAGTCGTTGTCGTGCTTTCTTTATGGATGGCCGTTCATTTAAAAACGTACTGCACGCCACTGTAGGGCGGCGGGAGAAGCGTTGTTCACCTTTTTAGGGGAATTGTTAACCCTGCCCTTGGAGGGACTGCCGCCAAGCATGACACCGCCGGTGAGGACATTGGTCTTTCCACCATCATAAGGTGTGACCTCAGTTTTAGACGTGTCGATGAAAACGCGAGCCTGGCGGGCACGTTCACGGCGCGACTGCTTGGAGGGCGACGGTGCGGCGGAAGAGACAGTTGTATTGGAGGAAGATGAGGACGAAGAGTGCCAGAAACCCGAGCTCGAGTTAGACGAGCGGGAGCTGCTGCGCGAGTGTGAAGAAGAGGCGGAGATGGAAGAGTCCGTCGAGAAGGGCGACAAGGAACGGGTAATAGTTCCCGGAATAGTAAGCTTGTCCAAAGTAGGTGCAACCCATGTGGGAGGCTTAATTTCCTGAGCGATCATAGCAAAGATCTGCTCCTCGTCGTCAATTTCGCTTTCCATGAGCTGCTGAGCCAGAGTTCGGTTCTGTACCTACAATAGATGAGCAAACCGAGAATGTATATGCAAAAACAGGTGCGTTACCTTGGTTGCAAGTGTAGGAGCGGAAGGAGAAGGGAGCTCGTCAGCCCAGACAGTGATAAGTCTACAGTCGGGCGAGCCTTTCCTTCCATGGCGTACAGATATGCATCCAGGATCGACGAAGAAATCGAATTCGCGTCCACCAAGAAGAGCAATCCAGTCAAACCACTGGACGCCTGCACTTAGACACGCAGAGTAGATCACACGAGGTGGGAGACACTCTGGTGAAAAGGTGAGGCAGCGGCGACCTGAGCCACGAAGGGGCTCTTTGGCAACCCAAGTGGGCGCATAAAGAGCAGTCAGGTTGGCCTCGAGAACTAGCTGAAGCTTGATAATGGTCGTAGCCGAGTATTGGACAATTAAAGGCCTGGTAAGGTAAGAGATGGCGTGGGCGAGGGTAACAGAAAGGCTGGCAGAAGGGGTGAAGGCCATTGTGACGTGAAAAAAGTGCGTTCAAGTGAGGATAAATCGCCCGGCGATGGAAGTTGTGTGCGGAATAGAGGCTCGCGGAAAACGTAGAGGCAGAGAGACAGAGAGAGAGACAGATGCAAATATGCTGCGTAAATGATACAAGACGTCGAATGTGTAGCTGTAGCTGAGTCTAATGAACAGAACCTATGCGTCTATCAGTACAAATTTTACAGCGCTTCATTAGACTTTTCACTGACCGATTAAAGATAGTAGGGCAAGGCCAGAAGCTGAATGAGGGTTTGGCTGTCTTCATTGTGCTCTTTATAGTTTGAGAAAGACAAAAGACTCAAATATGCCGGAATAGAGCACGAGGTTAAAGAACAAAAGAAAATCCAAGTACAATGAAATCTATTAATCGGAATTTCCACGCATGTCGTCTTGGCTTCCGACACCCTTGTTCTCTGTGCCGGCATTAATTACAAGGATTTTTTCTCTTTCGCGTCGGAACATTCAAGTTTAGAATGTTAACAGCATTCACGAAGAGCGGTCTAGGTACATACTGGTGCGTACGGAGGATTCTGACATCTTGCTAATTGTTATCGACACCAATCGAACAACGTCGCAAGGAGACCAGTTTGAACCGCGGAACAAGCGCAAAAAGCTGTATTTGGATAGTTGTGTTTCTTCCTACTCAACAATGTCCCATACAGTAAAGCAGGGAACTTCCGAAGTCCCTTCTAGTTTTTACCCCCCTTCTGGTAACTTCTTGGATCTATGATCAGCCGCGCAGAAATACAGCATTCGTGCCCGGTTCATGCATGGCTGCTCCTCCTTTCTCGTTCATGTCAAGTTTCAGCCACTAACGATCTCGCACGATCGGCTCCCCAGCGCAGGATATGTAATCTATTTTATTTTGGCAGCCAGAATACAAAAGGATGCTACGGGGGGGGTATGTAAACAGTGGAAGGTAAATACGAATACAGACACAAGAACTTGATTAAAGATTCCAGAATTAGAGTATTAGCACAACATTGAAAGTAAGTTACAGTAAAGATGCAAGCAAGTAACATGAACAAGAAATTCAACCGATATATATATATATATATGAAGGATGAAGGTATCCAATACCCTCGTACCTACTTATGAATAATGGATCATACCGTACCACTCTGGCTCTGATCCTGCCACTGTCCATACATCTGTCCATACGGCAGTACATGTCCTCCCCCTCCCGTAGATCCCAGCCCTGGTTCCGGAGTCCGCAATGACCTCAGAAACGCATCGAATTCTGCGTTGTAATCGAATTCCGTGCCAGCACCGTTCATAGATTGCGGGGCATTCGGATCAGAATACCCATTAGTATGACCTGTGAATCCGTAATTATACGCATCATGCGCCGGCCCATATCCTTGCTGATTCTGATACTGCTGCTGAGTTCGTTGTGGCAGCTGGCTCATCGTCTGTTGTTGCGGCTGCTGCTGTGGTGAAAGACTCGGGACTTTCTGGGACATGAATTCTGCGAAGCGAGCATATAACTGCGCTGGGTCGCCCAAGAATGTGGTTGGAGACCTCGAAGGTGGTAAGGATGGTGAACTTTGTGAATGAAGACGCCCCGTTTGAGTAGGATTTGTAGTAGAAGCTGCGGGTGAATTAGACAATGTGGCCGGCTGCGCCTGCTGTTGTACGAATGGAGAGAAGGAATTCAACGACTGCGAAGGTTGGGACTGAGTTTGTACAGGCTGTTGCTGGTGCTTCGAATACGTTGCAAGCACGTTCAAATTTGAGAACTCATTCGACGAGCTACTCGCATAACTCTGTCCTCGATCCCTATTACTCGCGTTAGAGTTTGAAGTCAAGAAGGGATATGAGAGCGTCCCCATTCCAAACATTCGTGCGGCTTGGGCTGTCGCTGTGAGAGGTTCTTGGTCCTCCTCTGTTTGCTGTTGCTGCTGCTGCTGCTGCTGAGGCGACGGCCCTGAAGCCTCGGGTGAGAGTGATGTCCGAGCAGCAAAACCACCACCGTAATGTTGCTGATACGCACTAAACGAGTTGGACGTGCTTCCTTTCTGTGATTGAAGTCCCGTCCCATCAAACGATGTTGAGCCTGATCCATCCGCACTGGTGTTACTAGCCGGCGACGATCCGACTGCAAAACTACCCATTCCCAAATTTGTGCCCATCCCGATATCCTCTAAAGCCATACCCATGACAATACCGCTCCCTGCATCTGTACCAAAGTTGTCGTACCCGAACGCGAAGGCGTCCATGTTGATATTTTCTACACCTTCCATCCCATCAAAAGTAGAGTCAATTCCTAAATCTTGCATGTTAATATCTGACATGAAAACGTCCAGAGAGGGGTTAGAGTTGTCGAGAGGCCCTCCTAAGCCCTGTTGTGAGCTCGAGGTTCCAGCTTGCGCGTAAGGATGATTGGAAGTTCTACTGCCCTCCTGGATGATAGAGGGAGACGTCGTCGAGGTGTTATGGCTATGCGCATCGCTAGTCGTGCTGGTCGTGCTTTCCGGAGAGGCAGCCACTGCACTTTCCGGTGATGATGCATTGACACCCTCCCCATATTCTGTTCTTCTGTTCTTCGACTTCGACTTGCCCTTCTTCCCTTTCGAACTAAGTAATACACTCGTCTTTCCTCCAAACATGGCAATCTTGCCTTCGAATGTGGCGAGCCCTTCAGTTTCATTCGTGTACGAGTTGGCCGATTCACTCGGAAGTGTGCGTTGGTGTTGGGTTTCCTCGAAATCAGACTCCGGATCACTATCCATCTTTATGTGAAACGTAGGATCGTTTGGGTCAACCGCACCAGGTCCCAATCCGATTCCACCTGGGTCTGTAGGGCTACCAGCAACATTCCTTTTGCCATTGTGTTTACCTTCGCCCCCCGTCCCGGCTTTAGATTCCAGAAATGCAGTGTACCGTCTTATCGCACGGGTCTTGAGTCTGCGCAGGATGACAAACGCAGTGCGATGTCGGGCGGATACATGGATATATTTTGCAAAGACACCGTCAACGACAAGGCTGAGGGTCATTATTGCGGTAGGGGCATATGAAGATCCTGGCGCACGGGAGGCCAAGGCTCCTAGAACGAGCTGTATTATAGTTTGAGCTGGAGAGAATGAAACATCAAAGAGTCAGGGCTTACCGCTGCACTGAAACCGTGATAGGTTAAGAACCACACCCTGCCAGCAATTTCTGGATCCGTGACGGCGAACCCATGAAGCGAACGAGAAATTTCCTCTGCAGCATGATACGCGGCGTTGACTGAAGACGCATAAGGTGTCTGTTCAGGATCGAAGGGATCATACGTTTTATTTGAGTCCCCGTCATTTGCAGCAGTTTCTTTGCCATTCAGGATAGCCCTTGCCATGTAGGATCGATGAAGAGTGAGTACTACAGCGTTGAGCAATTGACTGGCAAAAAAAGTTTTGAGGGCGTTATCTGAAGGTGCAACAGGTACCTGGAGTCTCCGTATCTTCGCGTCAAGCTCGAGGACCTCTCTGTACGAGCGTTTCGTTGGATGTGCTGAGAGTACCAGATCCATGATAGGAACGAACGCGTCTCTGCAATATCTATACTTGAGGCTGCAAATATCCTGGTGGCTACTGGAATCTTCGTCGGGATACTCGCAGTCAACAAAGGATAGAGGGGTAGTTGGCGGTCGTCCAAGGGCGATGCTATGACTGATATCGCTTTGGTAAACTTCCCAGAACAGAGCTCGTCGACGCTGGACAAGCGCGGGAGGTAAACTCCACCTAGCAGGATCCCGATGGAGGCCTGCGCCTTGACACAGCTTAGCGGCAAGCGCGAGAGCAGCCCAAGCACTATCCCGTGAATGATGGCGACTGGCCATGGAGAAGTAGGTACCCATCAAACCCAAAGCGCGGATAGTATCCTCTAGCGAATTGCGTTTTTGGTTTTTCTTCTGGAAAGCTGCGCGCCCACGCTGGAACCATAGTTCAGCCTGGTCTTCGTGTAGTCCGTTGGTCATTTTAGAGGTTAGATAGGCGCCCAATGCAAACACGAAGAACAGAGCGCTTTGAAAGTGAGTAGATGCACCTCCTGGTCCATATACTTTAGGGAGGACCTCATCTAAGATTTCTTCGCGTCTCCAAGCACGAAAGAAGAGGGCGCCAGTCGCACAGTAAGCTAGAGCAAGACTACGAGCTTCTTCCTCAGAAGGAAGTATTGCTTGTTCATTAGAAAGGCTAGGACCAGCAATAGCTGTGAACAGCTCAGGAGTAGGATTCGGACTCGACTCATCCGAATCATCATCCTCGTTACTGTTGTTGTAAAGCATCATCTCCCGTGCGATCAACGATTCGTTGCCGCCACTGCTGCCGAAATAGCTCGCCTCTCCTTCTTCGCCGAGAGTAAGTGTTCCTAAACCTTCGAGCTGGGAGATGCTACCGGGTTCCTCCGGTGGTTCCTCGTCGATTCGTCCAATCTTGAGCAGCCTTTCTTCGAGTAGAGCATGTCCTTCACCTAACGCAGCCTCCAATTCTCGTATTCGGCTAGCCATAATTCCAATCTTTGTCCGTAATTGCCCAACTCGCATTCCGCCTTGATGAATATGACCTGCTCCGGCCTCTAGCACTCCAGAAGGACATATCGACGCGCATCCACGGCGACTACATGATCCACACGGTACTTGCCTATCGCATCTTAGCTTGAGTCTAAAGAGTGACGGTTAAATTACAGCTGAGAATTAATGAAAAGATGCGACCTTCTACATTCGGCACATGAGAGTTCGCCACGAAGTCGTTTCTCCTCGACTGCTTTTTGCTGAGAGACAGATAATGTTTTTGTTGCTCGTCGACTACTAGGGGGACCTTTGGTAGAGTTCATGCTGAATTCATGAAGGATGTAAGCAAAGATTTAGAATTCTCAGGGTCGGAGATTCCGAAATGAATTGCCACGATCCGCTTATCTCGGTCGGAATCTTTCATGTCCTTGACACCGGAACAAGTCAAGCAAGTCGAGCTCAATCGCCTTCGAGGTAAAATTTCTACACTTGACATACATTAATTTCCTAAATGTGCTCACAGCAAAGGCCAGAGAAAGAGAAAGAGAACAAGAAACTTCTTCTTCGACAAATGGCAACGGTAAACGACCTATTGACGCCACTTCCGCCTCTGCACAGACTCAGAATGCTCCTCGCTTACAACGGGATTCACGATTAGGAACTTATTTTGAATATGATCTCTCAAAGATGGTCAACTCCAAGGGCGGGTTTCTCATGGCAGACGACAAAGAAGTCGATGAAGCTACACGGAGAAAGGAAATGGAAAGGGAGAGACAGCGCACGATGCAGAATATGGAGCCTCCTATCAATCTGGAGCTGGACAAGAACCCCAAATGTCAAGATTGCCAGACAATTGATATTGACCATACGTATAAAAATGTCTTCGGGTGCTTGGTATGCAAGAGTTGTACAAAGGAGAAGCCGGAGAGGTATAGTTTGCTAACGAAGACCGAGTGCAAGGAAGACTATCTATTGACTGATCGTGAGTTTCATCTATATTCTGCATGTTCTTCTTCTCTAATGCTTCTTCAGCGGAACTGCGCGACCAAGAAGCCATGCCTCATCTCCTCAAAGCCAACCCGCACAAGTCCACATTCGCTAATATGATGCTCTTTCTTCGGTACCAGGTCGAGGAGTTTGCTTGGAAGAAATGGGGCTCGCCGGAAGCCTTGGATACCGAGTACCAGCGGCGGATGGCAGAGAAGAAGAGGACAAAGAATAAAAAATTTGAACAAGGGCTGAAAGAATTGCGGAAACGGACTCGGGAAGGTGTTTGGCAGAAACGGAAAGACGCAGAACATAAGCATGTTTTTGGTCCAGACGGAGATGGAGTTCAGATATGTCATGAATGTGGATTTATCATAGAATTTGAGGAATTGTAGTACATACTATAGTATCCTTAGGCATTCGGCTATGTGATAACCGGCTTCTTCGCTTCATAAATTTCTAGTATATATATATGTACGCTTAACCCATAACCTTCATCATGGAGAACCCACTAAAGGACCAAGCAGAACACGCTCAAATATCTACAGCCCTCGAGGTCGAGAAACTTGAAGTCAATCTTTTTCGTTCAAAATCTCTATGGGTACCAGTTCGCGCTCGAGGTGTTTTTGGCGGGCAAGTTGAAGTACCAACTAATTTCTCTTCACGACTTTGGCTGACTGGATCATATTACAGCCAAGTTATCAGTCAGGCTCTCGTCTCTGCGACTAACTGCGTGGATCCCGCATTTAGACTTCATGTGCGTCCATCCTTTTACTGACTTCAAGCGACGTCTAATAATCACGAAACCAGTCTTTACACGTCGGTATCCTGTACTATCATGATAAATCGGAAAGACACCTTCAACTAATTTTCAGTGTTACTTCCTCACCAGTGCCTCTCCTGCAACACCCATCGTTTACTTTGTCGAACGTCTCCGCCAAGGCCGGTCTTACGTCGCCTGTTCTGTCAAAGCCATTCAGAAAGGCGCTCTAATCTTTATAATGACATGTTCATTCCAAAAGCCCGAACCATGGCAACCACAAAAACAGTGGGTTATACCGGATGTCTCTCCTCCAGAACAATGTGAACTCGAAGAAGACATATATGATCGGTATCGTCGAGATGGGTACTTCGAGGGGAAACCATTGTCCAAGAAGTTGGACACGTATTTTGGCGATTCGGCGGGTGAGAGGAGGAAAAGTCCCATTGCGATTAAAATTGCAAAGGTGCACGATACGTCTGCGGATGGGATAGTGAGGTATATGTATTGGATGAAGGCAAAAAATATCCCAGAGTATGAGGCGCCTTTCCAGAAGGTAGGTTCGCAGCCCATCCCCGTCTAATTGTCGCTCACTCATTGTGTGGTCTTCAGTGTATCCTGGCCTACCTGTCTGATCTTAGATTGTACGCTCTTCATCAAGACACATAACACATCGGATATTGACTATCTATTCAGCATTGGTTCTGCTTTCGGTATCATTGGACTAGACCGCTTCACAAGTCGCGGGCCAAATTCATTGGGAATATCGGTATGTCCCTTTTCGGAGTCTTCGGTTGTCCTTTAGGTCATGATGTTTATTACAACGGCAGAGTACTCTCGACCATACAGTTTGGTTTTACAAGTAAAGTTACATGCACAAGTGAAGCATCTTCAATGCTAATGGCGCGTCCGGGTTCGCAGCGACTCCTTTGACTGTGGCGACTGGTTGCTATACGTCGTACGTAGCGCCATTCCACCTATTCTCATATTCGTTCATAAAAGAATTTCACAGGTGGAGTCTCCTCGCGCTGGTTCCGGCAGAGCTATCATGCATGGACAGGCAAGCGTTCCTTTCTGCTCAACCCTCAACCCGCACTGAAGCTATTCAGCTCTACACACGCAGCGGAACCCTTATCGCCGTCACATCTCAGGAAGGTGTAGTTCGCGCCAATATCCGAGGACCAAGTACAGATGATAGCAAGCCTGCGGCGAAGTTATGAAGGTGGAACGTGATTATACTTAGTGTAAAGTTAGCAGCCTGGCTAGCCGCTTGTAGTACGAGGAAGAGAATTTCGTTCCTATTTCAAAGCAATGGATACAAAAAATGAGAACTGAGAACCTATGCTCCGTCGCCTCTCCTGAGTCGATTAAACTTGGGCAACATTTCCCTCAGATACTCAGCATGTTTCCTTCTCAAATCAGCTTCTTGCATCTTTCCCTTTCCAGTCCACATGCGGCGCTCTGCAGATGGACCATAGACGACGGTGTAGTCGGACAGGGCATCATCATCGGCAGGTGCGAGTACACAGTTGGCACCAATGACGCAAAATGAAGCTATTCGGACAGTGTGGTGGACACGAGAACGTGTAGAAAACGTGTTGAAGAAACTGATAGATGGGGCTTCAATTCTACAGCCTATTTCAAAAAGATTGTCGTCGCCGATACGCATAACTTCTTTCCGTCTGCCAGATGTTAGAGAATGAATAAATGTAACTGGCTAGCACACACCTGTTGACAATAATCGCGCTTTCTTCAATGATACAGCCAGAACCGATAACGATGGGCCCTGCTACAGCGAATATGGTTGCTTTGGGATGAACGATAGTCCCAGAGCCTATCGTGATGTCGCCTTTGAGTTCTACATCCTGGCACACGACAGCCTTGGAGTGGATTGTGAATTTGTCGCGTATAGGCGCCATAAGGCGAAGAGCGACATGTAAGAAACGTAAACTCAGTTAAACGCCCGCCGGGCCTCGGACGGCGGCTCCGGAGGGAATGACTTCCTGCTGACCTCATCAAGCTATATAGCAGGACTCCCACGTTAGCTGTTTCCTCCTCATCGCGCTCACTTGCGTTACCGCCAAAATTTGACAACCTGTCATCGTGGTATCATCCTAAAATATGGTGGGTTTTTACTCCTCCTACGATTGAACTAAGCTCTGACTTGGGTCGATGTAGACTCTCGCTGTCGACTTGCTCAACCCTTCGCCTGAATATGAAAAAAAGCAGCACAAGCTCAAGAGGCTAGTGCAGTCACCAAACTCGTATTTCATGGATGTCAAGTGCCCTGGTATGCTGCTCTTTATCCTTGTGTCGATTTGCATGCCTAATGGATATCAATCCAGGATGCTTTGCTATCACCACGGTGTTTTCCCATGCTCAGACCGTCGTTATCTGTGGGTCTTGTGCATCAATCCTTTGTCAGCCCACAGGTGGTAAAGCACGACTGACGGAAGGTGCGTACTCACTGTACTCGCTGTATTGTCCTGGTTCCACTTACTTGAACAATAGGATGCTCATTCCGCAAAAAGAACTAAGTGCAAATTCTTCCACCCTACTTTGGACCTCATGCGACATCCCCGGCTAGCCTGTGCTTGCCCAGCCCACAGAATGAGCAGATGCTCCTTCTCGGATGCAACTTTGCAAACTTGCTGATGTGCACCTTCCTTCCTGCTGGTCCTCGGTATCTCTTGCTATCCATTTACATCCATTTCTCATGTGTACTCTACATATGCATATGTGATTTACTTCGAATCCATGCAATTGTAAATCATAATATGGATTTCATCGATCACTCTTTTAGGTTGGTGCTTACGCTATGTGAAACGACATGGATTTTCAGTCAGTGCTAATGTTTGCAAGCGCAATGACACGGCGTGAGTCCTAGGCGAGGTAATCGCCTTTAACGTTACCGAGGTATCGTCGTTGTGTCCTGGTTCTGTTCCACAAGGAAATATTTTGCTCACATAAATTCGGAGATCGGCTACTAGGTTCGGCTACAACTAGTAGATTGACTTGACATGATGACTTCTGTTCAATAGTACAACCTCCTCCGACTCGATCTTCTTGATGCCTGTTCCTGAGCTCTGGGTAGCCTTCGCTTTCTTCTCTGGACCTTTGAATTTCAATTCAATTTAGTTCATTGATGACCTTTGCCCACAAGAAATTCCATCGCGCGTCGAACCACGTCTTCTACATCCCAGAAAAACGTGAGTACTAGTCGGCAAAGCAGACTACATTGAAGTCGGTACTCACAAAAGTCTGTTCGTTTGGTAGATATTTTAAGGTCCATATTGATGGATGACCGAGATCAACTATTTCAAAGTCTTCGAGGCGTATAGTCTTTGTTTCTTCGTTCGTTGTAATACTTACGAGAACATTCAATGGATCAAAGTCACTAATGAGTATACGTCAACTAGTTGGATGAACACACAATTGCAGGCTTACGCATGAAGAGCACCTTTTTCTTTGACCCACCCATATAGCCTGTCGTAACCACGGTTCTGAAGGTCTTCTACGATTGCTCGCTTTTGATCAACAGGGGCGTTATTCCAAGCCTCGGTTTCCTGTAACGGTTTTCCAGGTTTTTTGACCATAACGATAGCAAATCCTACATCCGTATCCTCCGTTGTCGCTCGACCCGCTTCGACGAGAAGTCCAAAGTGGTACAGCGCCCAAACTTCGCATGCTGCTACAGCTGCGGACCAACGAGGTACGAACTTCACAATGACAGTTTGTTTTGCGTACGTTCGTACTTTGTCACCACTGCCAACTTTATAATCGGACTGCAGAATGAAAATTCCTTTGTTGTTTGATCCTGCATTAGAATAGCGTACGAGGTCATGGTGATTCAGTTTGCTAGTCAGATCCCTTTCTGTAACGCGGTAGTCAGCGTAGTCGCGGCTGAAAAAGAAGATCCTGACTAAACAGGGGTTGGCCATATCCTTTGCACTGCCGAAGGTTATAATTAATCCAAGGTTCCTTTTGGATATCAATAGATACCCAACGTTATGTGAAGTAGAGAAAAGACTTGCCTCCAGTTGTTTGTACCACTTTTTGTCTTCATACGATATTTCTCTGGGTTCAATCTTCTTCCAAAATGGATCTATATTTTTGTCAGTGCTGCTGCCAAATGACTTATTTTCATGGAACTTTAAGCACCAAGGTCGAACCTCGAGATGACCATAGCCGATCGCTGGTGAATGTTAACAGCAGTACACATACTACACAAACAAGCAATGACCAGCTGCAGGAATAATTTCTGGAAGGTCATTCGTAAAAAAAATAAGCGCACGAGCCCGATGGGTCAGGAATGAAAGCTTTAAGAGGTCTCTGGCCAGCAGAAATTTCCAAGATCAAAAGCGAGTTGTCAGGATTCAACGTGGGCGAAGGAAATCCGAGTCTTGACACTTCGACTGGAGCTAAAACATTCTTTGTTACCGTCGGAAACCTCCCTTCCGTCTTGCACGCGGGGGGCCGACATCGGACTCGGAAGAAACGTAGCCTTCAAAAGCGTCTGCAGACAGCCATTCCGGCTAACTGAGAAACATGTGAAACAAAATTAGATGTACGTCCGTTGAGCGCATACAGTTGCGATGCCTTGCATAAATTTGTGCCCCCTCGACAGCGCTTTGTTTTTTGTGTTTGTGATTTGTGTTGCTCAGGCTGCCAAGCAATAAATATCACATAAATACAAATTAACAGCAGTGAAAAATTCGAAGGGGCACAAGACATTGGATTTGCAGAATAAAAGATAATCAACCCTCAAGCGACGATGTGCTTGACAGCGGCTCCGTAATATTTGCCTCGAAACCAGTTTACAATGGCCCCCTACCCAAGTCTACCCCCTCCTTCGCATCCAAAGCTCTCATAGAATTATTTGCTCAAAAATCTCAGCGGGATGTACCCTGATGTACCTACTATTATTTCCTTTTCGTATTCGCATTTTCCGTCTTCTGACTGTAGATAGAATGACCTTCGAGGACGAATCCAAGTGTAATACATAGGGTATGAGCGTTAGTTTCTAAAATACATTGGTAAGCGGGGTGAATGTTTGAAACGAAGTACTATTTGAGAGGAATTCAAATCGTAGGCCCAGCGACACTGTCTGAGGTACGAAGTGGTGATACCTTGTCTGTCGACGCGACTTTCGTCTTTTCAGCATAATCAACGAGATATGCCCCTGGAAATCCACCACCATTGGTACTGCCGAGAGTCAACCCGTTCGCATTCGACCCGAGAACCGATTGATCACCGAAAAAATATGTTGAGGTTCCGGAACCTTGTGCGATAGCCTTCAGTTGTTCGAGTCGTCGAAGCTCTATTAAGGCATCAAGAGCTCGGCGTCGATCAGTCGGTTGAATGTGAGCTTGTTCTACGGCACCAGAAATAGAAAGAGCGAGCCTGGACACTTGTTCTGCGAGAGCAGAGGCTTCCATTATGGATTGTTGCTGTCTGTTGTGTGTCAATTCACCGAAAACAGCGAAGCAGAGAAGACCAATTCACCTTGCTTCAGCTTCCCGCACGACGGTCTTGTACTTTGCATCAGCTTCATTTGATTTGGCTTCCAACTACGCAACTTGAGTCACGGCAATTAAGAAAAGGTCAGTATGAGCGTACGTGTCCTTCACTCTCTAGTATAACTCTTTGTTTCTGTCCTTCAGCAATGTTAATCTGTGCTTGCGTGTCAAGTAGCTGTTTCCGCCGATTTCTTTCCGCCTCCATTTGCAGTTCCAATTGACGCTGGCAAGCAGTCAGCAAGCGTATGCAGGTATATGAGAGTTGCACCAACTTCTACTTCTCGATTAGCAGGTTGGAAAGATTGAATTTCGAACCTGGTACACTGGACGCCCCAATTCTGTTAAACAAAGTGGACCTTATCAGCTTCCCAAGATAACCTTAAGTATCGCATAACTGACAGCGATTGTGCCGCCGATAACCGAGTTTAACTGGTCGTTCAGTCCGTTACGATCACTGATAACTTCATCATAGCTAAATTGCCCGAGTACTGCCCGCATCGCCGACATTCCAGTGTTCTTGATGTTCACATGTACGTCACTCACACTGAAGCATGCTCTGTACCCATCCACGATGCGGAAAAACAGCGAGCCAGAACATATCACAGGGACCTAACGTCATGTTTAGAGGAAGAAGACAGAACGACGAACTTTGCAGTCACATTGTCAGATGTGTAACCCGGGAGCTGAATAGCGAGGTTTCAATGACATGGAAGCATAAAGATGAATGTAATGACATGCATTTGGTATAGATATTGAGGATTCTCGCAGATCCACGACTTGGACCGAGTGGTATATAGGAATTTTGAGATTGATGCCAGGATTTAACCTGACAGGGTTACGACCGAAACTTTGAGCAGTCAAAGCAATTTCATGTCAGTTCAAGTTTTGGTATTGTCAAGATGCACCCATACCTCAAACGCCACCCTTCATATCCTTGTTGTACAATTGTCACGATTGTTCGGGAACCGAAGGAATTATATACTGTCCTTGACCTTCGGACTGCTTGGAGGACATTGCGCGTCCCAGAAGTTAAGAGAGACATTGAATGGGAACGTCAGGATCGACAAAGCCACCACTTCTTATATGAATTTCGAGGCTCGCCAACGACTCATCAACGGCTGTCTGCCGAGTCGACGCGTAATTTTGTGGACTTCTTCTGTTCGCTTGATGAAACCCTAATTTTAACTTTCTCGGCAGCGGATTTTTGTGCGTCTTAGAAGAAAGAGTCGTGTAGAATGCAGAAGTGCGATGTGACTGCGGCATGAAAGAAGGAGAATATCGGTCGTGGTAATACTTCAAGCCGTGAAAGTATCCATGATTGCGGCAATGAATGTGAGCTGCGCTATCATTTCGGCATCTCCCTAGATGAAAAAAAAAACACTTTCGAAATCCTGAATGCGTGAATGCGATTGGGAATTTCTGTGTATAGGTGGGCGGGAACCCAAGACTTTCTTGAATCCTCCTGGGCCCCCGTCTTAGCCAGCGAGAACCTCGCGGTGGCTCCAAACTGCCCAATGCCATGACAGAATACTTATTCAAGGAATAATATGCATTGTACAAAATGGCAGGGCAAGAATCAAAGTCGTTGACTACTTATGCCGTGATATCCATGGTCATGTACATATTTTCTCCATGAGATTGTTCAAAGTTGGGAACTCATCGTCCTAGCGCGGACAAAAGGATCACTGGAGACTTATAAATCGCCCGCACGGTAGTTGTTGCTGGTCATGGGTCAGACTCGTACGCATATACTCACTTAAAACCAGGTCCAATGAGCTCAACGCATCTCCTAGACTAGACACCCTCCCAACTGTACATTGCTCGAGATAGACATCTACAGAAATACTGTTTTGCAGATTTGAAGTGGTATATGTGGGAGAAGTGTGTGCTAAGTAGCTTGAAGTATAACATGAATTTCAGAGTTGGAGTGATAGAACAGGACATAATTCATGATTTGTAAAGTTAAAAGTGCTCCAGTCTACACAAACTAGGTCAAGAAGCCTGAGGATTGTCTGCAGTATTTCATCAACCAGAATGAACGTCGAGAGAAGAAAATCGAGAGTTCAGAAGATTAGCGCCCTCGATAAGAAAAACCGACCAAACAACGCGGTGGCGTGGATATTTATTCTCTTCGTAAGACGTCGACGTTTTCTCTGCTCCAATTTTATCCTGGATTCAACATGGACAACACATACTCGTTCGATTGGCCTTATAGTACGCATCCTTACAGTTCGGACGCGTCTGATACCCCAGCAACATACTATGGTCACGTATACGAATTTGACTTCACTTTGCCAGAACCGCAACGCGCCCTGCTCACAAACGAAGACCACAACCTCTCTTATGAGCTTCAATTTTCTCTTCCAGAACCCCGAAGCTTTGATCTCGAGTCTCAAGCATTTCAAACCGCGTCGGCGATTTCTTCTGACGCATTCACTGCAATTGGCAGAAACAAAAGCGCCCGAAGAGAAGATATTCTTCCTCAAATTCATGTAGACATGACTCCAACATATTCTATGGACTTGTCGGCCTCAAGAACTCCAAAATCTTCTCGTTCTCGTGTTTTTTTCCAGGATTCACCTTCACCCTGCAATGACAAGCAAGCTTTAGGTCCGGGCCGCTCCTGGGCCGACGGCGAGAATACGATTTCACCTTCTTCGCGAGCAACAGCGCATGCATCCATTCCCGGCGGAATTCTAGGCGGCTACAGCTCTCTTCAATCACTTTTCTCTACACCTCCAAGGCCGTCCGCTTCGAAAACGAAAATGTCTTCAGACAGCATAACTCCATTGCTGGATTATTCACCATCTCGATCATCTTCAACGTCGTCTGGCTCTGCTATGCCAGCTTCACCTCTTACCAACAATGTCGCCAATTTTTATCGTTTTCAGCTTGGAGGAATATACGGGACTCACTGTGACGCCGCTGAGTTGGTCCCTAATCAAACTGATATGTCCCCAGTAATTCATCGATCTCCTGCTCCTTCGGCTACTGCTTTTCGACTGCGTCCAGCAGATTTTGCCGACGCCATCGTCACTGATCTTTTTCCTCTGGATAAGGAAAAACTTCCAGCGGTCTGCAATCATGTCGAGTCGTTGTTTTCTCCTTTTATGTTACAAACGCCGGTAAAATCTCCCACAGACTCAGCGGCGTCTGCCGTTGTCGCAGCGGTGTTAAGTCCCTTGACACCCGTGACTGATGACGAATCTATTCCTGATTCGTCTTTCATGAAGGACAATCTACCGCAGAAAGTTCCCTCGTCTCTCGCCATCCATAATGCACGAAAACGACCCTATGACCTTCACGATTCGCCTTCGCCCTCGCCTTCTTGTCCTCCTAAACGTGCGCGGTCCAACTACCTGTTAGCGCTCAAAGAAAAGGAGAGATTAGCAAGACAAGACGGCAATGGGTCATCCGATGCTTTTTCTTCGCCTGAAAAACCTCTTGCCGAAGCGCGTCCAAATCAGTCCTCTGCCGTCGCGGGTCCTTCAAGAGAAGCCACTCAATCAACTGCCTCGACAACCCCCTCGACAGAGACTACTCCCGCTTTCACTCAACGTTCCTTTCCGCGAGAGATCGTTCTGGATAACAAGCCCGCCACTCTCGAAATTTCCGACGATGTCTTCCCCTTATTTTATCGACGGTTCCCGGCAAGCTCTTACTTCCAACTTCAGGACAGGTCAGTGGCATTTATCGAGCATTTATTCAAGGAAATTGAGATGCGATGATATTGATATCTTTGTCAGCCCCGATTGCTCCATCTTTAAGAAGTCACATCCTGGTGGAAATTACAACCCTCCTCGAAATGCTTTTGACCTCTATACGCCTAGATTCGTCAAAGGGAAAGGGAAAGACAAGATGGGTATGTGTCCCATATGCATAGAAGATGCTGAACGAGGCGGAGAAGGGAAGAAGGTTTGGCTGGCAATGAAGTTCTCTGCTTATAAGTGGTGGGTTCACTATTCTCATGAAACATCAACTCTCAATCAATCTTTTCGCTACCTCTAGAGTATTTCGTCCCTGGTTTACAGCTTTTGCTAATGTTCGTGCATCTCCGCTTTTGCTGTTGTAGTTACCATATGCAGTATAGCCATGGTGCGTTAACGTGTCAATTATACTCAAGGCCAAGCATTAACGTCCTCCGTTCAGGAATATCCGCTTCGTCGTCGATGCCCTTCTCTCCCCCTCTTGCCTTCCGAATGACATCCCGATCATCCAATCACAAGAGCGAGAAAACTACAATGAAGGAGGGAAAGTGCCACAAGTGCATGAAATGGGTACCTGTGGAGGGCATCAAGGATGTTGAGGTGAAGGTAAAGGAGCTCTTCTGGTGCGTTCCCATTACGAACTATTACCCCCATCACAGCTCTGATTGCGTGAGTTTACGCAGGTGGAAGCATGCGGCAGCATGCCACTCTTCAATCACGATTGAAGGAGAGAGCGACGTCTTCGAGGATGACGAAGTCTATGTAAAGTTGAAAGCTCTCGGACCAGCTGCTGAAATTTCGACGCGGAAGCGTTGAATGGAACGGTTTGATGTGTTATTCTCAATTTCGTGTCGCTGCAATCTTCTTCACAACAACTATTATTATCTCTTTCCGGCTTCAGTATTGAAGCTTCTATCGTCAGTCTTTCGTCTGTAGTATTATATAAGTTACCATGTGGAAGTTGCTCTTCTACATTCTGCTTCTACTGTGTCTCGCGTTCTTCATCACAATGCATCTCTATTTCAGAAATTCTCACTTTTCACGCACAGCATCGCATCTTTCTATCTTTACGATTCAAATTTCAACTATGGTTTCGGTCTTTGGGCGGGATATTTAACTTCTTCTTTTCACTAGTAGTTGCTACCAATCTCATTCTCAATCTCGTACTGAGGGGATCGCAAGAGGACACCTTGACTCGGTAGAAGATCATTCTGAATTCAATCTTATGGTGGTGCATGTAGCAGAGCAGAAAGGTCACTCAAGACTCAAGTCATCACATTCTCTGGTATCAACGCGTCCATTTCACAACTCACAAAAATGGAAAATCAATACAGGTTGAGCACGACAGCAAGATACACAGCAAATAATATAAGTCACTATTCTTCAATCAATTCTCTTCCGTCTAGCTCGACGTCGCCAGCACTGGTGCCTCAGACGCAATTGCAGCAGGTGTTGGGGCTGAAGAGGAGTCAATGTCCATCGAGTCGGATGTTTCCCTCCCTCCTCCTTCACCTTCACTGCCATTCTCCATCTTCACCTCCAACTCCACGGTTTCGACGGGCGGAGGACTTTCAACTTCCATCGACGACGCTTTCGGAGTCGAAAACACCCTTACATCTGTTATATGTCCACTAGGCCCTGCACCGTGTGTGGGCGCTGCGCTTGTATGCATGATCCCTGCACCTAGACCATATTTTCTTCCGGATATTCCACCGGCACTTTCTACGCTGTCCGAGTCTCGATGTCGGGCATGATTCCGTCGTCCACCCTCACCTTCGTCATCAGAGTCGGAGAGCTCACCGTCGTTTTGGATTCGGGAATCGAGCAGTCGTCTTGGGCGTCGGGTGTCTTGAGGGATTAGGTCCTCGTCTGCATTCGGATCGTCCATTTCTGCGTCAATGGGTAATGTAGGTGTGTCTGGCCGATGTGAAAAGATATTCAGTATTGTAACCATCGGTCCTAGAGAATTTTACCTGTCATTTGTACACTGGGGACTCCGCCGCAATGCCGCAAATTTTCCATCACAATTTGCTTCACCCGGTTGAGATAAGCTGATGTGTTCAAGTCATCGGTGTTGGATGATTTGACATCGAGTTGATAATCTGGTCCAAAGTACTCGTAGTACTCGTTCACTGGGATATCTGGAAACAACCGGAGATCTGATGAGATTAACCATCACAACGAGTCAAATAGAACAGACCAGGTCCTAACTCCACCCCTGCGGCAAGACCAGTTTCGTATGCCCATGCTCGACTGACATTTCGCATCGTGTAGCCACCTCCACCGAGAAGCAATAGTGGCTTGTTGAACGATTTAACGAACTTGACACAGTTGGCGTGGCCTGTAACCGAGATCAGTGACTTGCGTTCTTGTTATACCATTTACTGGTTGTACCTCTCATTGACAAATTCAAGCAACCGAGCTTATCACCAGACAACGAGTCTGTCCCGCATTGGAGGACGATTGCGGATGGGTCGTAAGATTCCATTACTTGTTGAATTACCTGCCAAAAAACAGCATCAGTACGAATTTGGCACGAAGTCGTGCGACACTCACCGGCTCAAAAACAGATTTGTAATTTTCATCTGAAATTCCATCGCGTAAAGGGAAGTTGAGTGCGTAGTATTTCCCCTTCATTACACCTACATCCTGCGGATTTGTGGGATTTTACATTCAGGAAGGTCTCTCGGGAGGTGACTCACTCGCAATTCGCCTGTTCCAGGGAAGTATTCTCCGTACTTGTGAAAACTGACTGTCATGACGCGATCCGTCGTGTAAAATGCTTCCTCAACTCCGTCTCCATGGTGGACGTCGATGTCGATGTATAAGACACGTTTATGGTATCTTGGATAGAATCTTCAGACCATTTTGTCTTCGGAAAAGACATAGGAGGCTTACCGAAGTAACTCTAGAACACCTAGCACAATGTCTACACAGATAATTGAGTCTCAGCGTGATCATATCAGACAAGGCGAAAGCGTATACCGTTTACATAACAAAATCCGCTTGCCTCGCTCTTTTTGGCGTGATGCAGTCCCCCAGCCCAGTTCACCGCAATATCACACTTGTCTCGAGATAATCGTGCTGCGCCCTCTTCAGAAATTTATCAGAAATCAGGACCGACTGAGACGAGATTGTAAAAGAGTACCGACCCATAGATCCACCAGCAGATATCGAGCAATAGTCGAATAACCCGTCAAATACAGGACAGTCATCTCCCACATTGTCTAAAACATGACAGTAAAAATTAGCATTACCGGGTGACATTCTTCTAATTAACTGACATTTATGCTGTTCTCGTACGAACGAGTTCATGTTACTAGGGGTGATCTTGCTTAGGAAATCGACATACTCGTCCGAGTGAAATTGGGTCATTTCGCGTTTTGTCGCAGGTTTTGCACGCTGGACAGTCAAATGAGTCAGAGCAAAAGATCTTCAAGTACACTAGACATACAAATATCTCCATTTTTTTGTACAAGCCATAGTTCATTACTAGGGAATGACACATCCTTATTCTTGTGGGCTTCATACTGGAGGATTGTGAATTATGCTTGAGAGCGGAATCAATCACAGAGAGGACTCACGGATGTCCGGGGCCATAGTGGAAGCCTCCAATGTCCGAGTCGAAGAAATAACACTGCGATAGAAATTGGCTCTGAAGACGACGGAAAAGTCCAGCAAGAACATACAACTCGTTTCTTTTGATTTTCGCCGTCCAGAGGTGTTATTGACATGGTGGTAAGTGGGTAGGAGAGAAATGTGAAATGTCAGTGATATGGATGAAGCGTGGCGCCCGTTTACTTTTTTCTCTCGGATACTTCTCTTCAACGCACGACACTGGCAATTCATCAATAATGCCGCCACACACCATAAAACATTTCTGGCCTACAGAACTTCACACACGACCGTCATCAGCTTGAATAGATAAGCTCTATAGGTCGTCGACTTTCGCGTTCAAAAATTCGCACATAATCTATTTATCAAATAATGGAACTTACGGCGGCTGGACATTGGGCTTCAAGCTTCAACGCTCGTAGAAAGATCACGAATCTTGCAGTATATACTCATAGGACTCGAAAACCAGGGGAAGAAAGCTAGGTAATAACACAGACGGCGGCGGGATCGTAAAGGAGAAATAGAAAGCATTCAGAATGGCATCGAGATGTTGGTGGTAGCGAGTTCTAACTCGTTTCTGGACGAACCTCCTTTACACCATCATGTCCAACGTAGCAGGTTCGTCTCTTCTGCTCGGTCTAACCCTCTATCTCACTGTGACATCGAGTCAGCGATGAGGTTCAGTGATTCTTGATATCAATTCCCTGCCTCCCAGATTGGTCAAGGCTACATTATTAACTTGGCTGGGTCATTCTTAAACGGCCGAGATAAAAGTGGTGCTCGTACAATCATTCTTCTGACATGTTCTCTCAATCCCCTACCAGTACCATGTTTAGCTAGTCTCGCACCCTCTACCGCACTTCTGCATCAGTCAACTTTGAGTCTTATGATGAACCTAGTGCGACCGAAACAAGCGAGGAAAGTAGCTACCCTGCCTCGCTGCCATGCGATCATAGACACCAACCTCGTTCTCATTATGTGATGCGAGGAATGTCGCGAGGTATGCCTCGGTCTATCCTGCAGATGGTTCGGTGTCAGGGTCATCATCTGTGCGACACTTTCTGAAGACATTCACGGACGCAGACTGCAAATAGCTCCGAGGCATCACAAACTGCGCGCAAGTCTTTCGCAAAGGGTCTATCATCGGCCTTTAGGACCAACGTCGCTGGGAGGACGGTCGAAAGTGATTCCGTCGTTAGTGCGCCTTGCGCACCGGTGATATTGTGATGGGTCAGAATACCTCAAGGGTTCCGACTTTCAAATCTATAATAGTATGGACTGGAGAATCAACCCCAGGTGTAATTTGTAGGTGATATTCGCCACCACAGTAGTAAAGGTAGCCGTACATCTAATCAGAAAGCCATGGTGTTACGCTGAAGGGCGGGAATCATAGTCGGCAACTCTGAAGGGAAGTTCAGACGATGCACTGTTCTTTATCCTATTCTATCCTTTGCAAAAATAGTCTTACACATATTGGATCAATTTTTGTCTCGTTGTAGGTGATTTAATGTATGTATAAATTTCATTATTATTCATTGCCCATTTATTGTAGGATGGGCTAACTCTCTGAAATATCGAATGTTTGTGCTGTCAAAATTTCAAGCTGGAACAAAATTCAGTCGGTGAAGTTTCCTGATGGTAATATCACTCACCTCATTACCTGGTATCATTCTTTCTGAACCCTTAGTTAATACAACGTACCGGCGAAATTCCGTAAAGAACTTTGGTCGAATTTGTAGCATTCGAAGATTATTCGCAACTTCTTCGTTGACTTCAAGCATTGCAGAGTCCTGCTGGATGCCTCTTGTTGGAGCGGCATCTACGCAGAGCTTGACTATCTCCTCATGACTGAGGAGGCGTAGCGTCTGTTGGTGGAAATTCCACTCATCCTCCGAGGCTTCTGGGTTACTCATCAGGCATACCAAGTCTTCATCAACAAGATCAAGTAATTCGGCAAAAGCAAAATTATTATCAAGACTAGAGAAATTCAAAACGAGTATGTACAGTTTCTACGGAAAGATTGTCAAGCTTTACATACCTTTTCCAAATTTCAATTTCTCCATAATATTTCTTGATCGCCAGTCCCAGTACAGATGGAACAAGATAAACATCCCAAAGAGGATGCATTGCAACCTCACGTAGTTTGCGCATCAAGAAGTCCACGTCATTTACCAATGTTCCAGTAGTGAATGTTATAGCCCCACCTGATATACAAATCTGCAGTCAATGCGAAGTAAGGCAATTTAGTGTCAAAGTGACATACCAAATGGGTACACTTCATCCATGTTACATGATTTGCCTAAGGAGTCAGTTCCGTAGACAATGAATACTGGTTTCATCTCTTTCGCTCGAAGGAGACCTGTGCATAGGCTGAGTTCTTGTATCTGGGTTATATGCGCAAATATAATATCAGCCGTAGACATATTAGACTCAGGATGTGTCCTTTCGATGTAAGCATGCAATCGTGCCATCTCAGTTGCCGCACTGTTTGATAATCCGGGCGAGGTGAAAGAATAACAAGACGAAGCAGAGTTGGCGTTGAGCCAATCTTGGACATTCTTCTCGATCTTGAAAGCAGATGTCAAATAAGCCTCGCCTTCAGCTTGCTGCACTACATCGTCAGTCACAAGTAAGCTAGCACGGTCTGGTTGAGGAGCACTGGGTGATGATGTTGGGAGCATCGTTTCTACTCCGTCTTCGCGAGTCCGAGGTGGAAAAGAGCTTGACGAAGGTGAAGAGGAGCAGCCGAGGCATTCTTTGGGACTCGCAGTTTCGCTGAAGGATGAAGAGATCGGTCAGTTGAAGTCAAGTATTTGGCTGAACTCATTTCATACAATGATGAGATGATACCAAGAAAAACCTCTTCATTTTCATTTTGTCTTGATTGCGACTGAGATTCTGATTCTTGACCAATTATGGTTCCTTCATTGATCCTGTAAAGCCCTGTATATGAAACTGGATCTTCATTGGCATATACATTCTCGTGAGAATCTGCAACTATTCGTGCAGTTACACGTGGGACAGGAGGTTTGAAGTTTTGTCCGATAGGAATATAAGTGACCTTTGGAAGGATATCCTTTGACTTTGTAGACGTCGATGGCTTCACCCGAAAGGTTCCCTTGTCGTAAAAATCCAGAGGACGTCGGATGGCCATTGATCCTTTTTGAAACCGTCGTTTTGTTGACATACCAGAAAGTTCACCAGGGGTGGCGTCTGCGGGAAAAGATATATAACATTGAAAGTTGGGAGAAGGAGATTCTTCATCAGAATCAGGATCGGGAGGTGGTGTGTACGCCTGTTTAATTTGAGCAGAGATTTACTTGACGGCAGGATCATATTTACCTTTCCCTTTCCGCGACCTTGAGACAAAGATATGTCACCCTGAATAATTGAAGTGAGAAGCCACATATCGAAGCAGAAATTATTACGCACGATATTATCTAAATCTAAATCATTGCTAGATGGTATATGCGCTCTTTTTGTCTGCCTGGCCTGACATGAAAGAACGGCGTTGGTATGTATGGGACGAATCAGAGAAGGATGCTCACATCGCTACCGTCAGAGCTATACTCTTCAGATTCCGAGCTTGAGTTTGGTGTTTCACTTCTAGGCTAAAAAGGGGAATGTTAATGATGCATGAATTTCGATTAATGTAATCAACTCTCAACACACTCTGATTAACTCACTCCGTCGACTTGATGTAGGTGGAGGAATATCGATGACAAGTTTGGCGCCACTATCGTCGTCAGGATCAGGGTAATCAGGACTCACGGCTTGCAATGTATGCGACCGAGTCTTTCGTTTTCTCTGAGCGGTAGTCTGACAATGTTGTCAAAAATGAAAACCTACAGTTCTACTTACTTTGGAACGATCCAATGTGTTCGCTGTAACTCGAGTCCAGTAATCACCTAATGCTTCTGGGCATTTGCGTAGACTTTCGACAGGTTCCCAACTGAAAACAACATCATCGAAAAAGCCGAGAGAGTTCATTTTGAAGAGGACCATACGTATTGTCGGAGCTTGGCCAGCCCTTCCACTAGTGCCATGAACAAATTGTTTCATTTTGAACAGTGAGGAAGTACCTTTACGAAGAATTCCTGTAGGCGAATAGTGAATAAGTTATCATGGAACTAAATCAAAAGATCAGCCTACAAAGGTGCCGTCCTTGGCTTTTCGGTGAGTGATAATTGTTTCTAGACGGCAGTCGGCATTCAACAGTAGGTGCAAGTAAATTCATTAACCGTCTTACGCAATTCCCAAAATTCTTCGCCTTTAGAGTTGCTTTTTACAGGAGGAGGTTTATACTTGGACGACATTTTCAAGGAGATAGAGAAATGAGAACGAATAAATCAATATCTGCTGCCGTGACCCGGCCGAATTCTGATTGTAAAGAGCGCTTAAGTAACTGAGTGGGCGCTTTCTTTTTCCGCCCTTTCCGAGTTATGCTGCGATGTTCTCTTTGGAGGACGTTGTCGACAGTCCGGCCTCCATGTCTATCCAAAATTCTCATCAGAAATCTAGTGACAGCGGCAGACGGCGTGTTTCCAACGGAGAATATCAGGAATATTGCTATCATTGCCCATGGTAAGCATAAAACATCCTCGGCGTAAAAAGGTCTACTGACAGATAGACGTACCGACAGTTGATCATGGTAAAACTACCCTTGTAGATCAATTGTTGCGCCAATCCGGAACATTGAAGAGACTGAGTGCTCTCGAGCAGCTGCAGCTTACTCCGACATCCTCTTCTTTGGCTGGAACAACAGCGGACTCTGCTGTTGATGGTGGATTTATAACCCGGGTCATGGACTCCAATGATCTCGAAAAGGAGCGCGGAATAACGATCTTGTCCAAATGTACCAGTGTTATGTATAAAGGCAACCTCATTAATATTGTCGACACTCCCGGACACGCAGACTTTGGTGGAGAAGTGGAGCGTATCATGAGTATGGTTGACGGCGTAGCTTTAATTGTCGACGCAACAGAGGGACCAATGACACAGACACGATTCGTCTTGTCGAAAGCTCTAAGCAGGGGTCTCAAGTAAGTATCGTTCAATTATTCTGATTTTCTATATCTTCATGAGCTTTTTGATCTCCAGACCTCTGGTTGTCATGAATAAAGCTGACCGACCTACTTCGCGCCCTGCACATGTAGAAAGCGACCTCTTCGATCTTTTTGCGACACTCGGAGCTACGGACGACCAAATGGAATACCCTTTGCTTTACGCGTCTGCAAAGCAGGGATGGGCCCAACCGGAAGTTCCAGTTATCGGCGGACCAGAGGCTACGGAAGACGCGCCCGTTGAAGGCGATATTACCACTCGCATGACTCCTCTGTTCGACTTGATCCTATCGCATGTCCCTCCCCCGACCCATCTCGAAACTCACGGGCCGTTCTCCATGCTCACAGTCCAAATCGAGAACGACTCATACGTTGGTATGCTGTACCTTGGACGTATTCAATCTGGGTCTCTCAAAGTTGGTGATAACATTCTGGCACTGGATGCTGACGGGAACGAATGCGGCGGAGGCAAAGTCAAGAAAATTTTCAGTCGAATTGGTATGGACCGCGTCGAGAAGGATTTTGCTACCGCTGGTGAAATAGTGAGCGTTGCTGGGATCAAAATGATCAAAGGAGGTGGCGTCAACGTCAGTTTGGTTGCTGCTGAGGGCTGGGGCGAAAAAGGTCCAAAACCTCTTGAGGTGGGCATCATCTTTGATAGTATATGGACATCATTTACTTGTATTCACTTAGACCACTCCAATCGACCCACCAACAATATCTATGTTCGTCTATCCCAACGATGCTCCCTTTGCCGGTCGAGAGGGTAGCAAACTTACCTCACAAGTCATCCGGGACCGCATTTACAAAGAAGCTGAGACCAATGTGGCTCTAAAAGTCCTCCCCGGCCCTACTTCCGAAGCCCTCGAACTTCGCGGTAGGGGTGTTCTCCATCTCGGGGTCCTTTTCGAGACTTTACGCAGAGAAGGATTCGAACTTACCATTGGCCCCCCCAAAGCAGTCATGATACCTGATCCAGACGTCAAAGGTGGAAAACTTGAACCGATTGAATCGTGTACAATCAATGTCCGGGAGGAGTATGCCGGCAAGGTCATAGAGAAACTCACGATGCGGAAAGGCGAGATGCACTTGTATGAGAATGGAGATCCTGAGGAAGGTTGGGTCAAGATTGAAATGGATGTCCCCGCTCGAGGCCTAATTGGATACATGGCTGGAGAGTTCAAGAACGATGTTCATGGTGAAGGGTGAGTCGTAATATGTATTTCCTCAGAACCAAAAATCGAATAATGAACTGAATTCCAGCACACTCAATCATTACTTCAAGGATTACCAACCCTATAAAGGGCCCATTGACACCGGACGGAATGGCTCCCTAATCTCTATGGCCAATGGTGAATCCTCCGCCTACGCTATGGCACCTCTCCAAGCTCGAGGGGTACTATTTATCCACCCGCAAACTAACGTTTACCCTGGAATGGTCGTCGGTGAATGTTCCAAGGCCCAGGACATCTATGTGAATCCGTGCTTGAAGAAACAGCTCACCAACTTCCGGTCGGCAGGCGCAGATGACAAAATTGTCATGGCTTCGCCGAGGGTAATGACACTGGAGGAAAGTATGGCATATATGGCTGATGATGAATTGATTGAGATTACGCCAAAGAGTATACGGTTGAGAAAGTCAATTTTAGATCCGGACAAGAGGAGGAGAATGACAGGTAGTAAAGTGGGTTGAGCAGGAGTGGTGTCGGAATAGATCAAAAAGTAACATTTACATAGATCATAGAGCCTTATAATGTACCCAGGACTAATACTAAATTTACCTACTCATTTACGCTGAGTCGAAGATCGTGTTTATGCTCACAATCAGATCTTGGCCGTTGTTTTGCCCAATGAATGCTCGCGACCTGCGGAATGCTGGAAATGAGTAGACAGGTGTTGCATCACTGGGTGGCGCACCTGAAGCGACTAGGGTTGATGGAGCAAATCCGAAACAATCATCTCCGACCTTGATATTCTGAAAGAGCAATAGAAATTGAATCCTTCGAAAGAACCATCGAGGAGGGTGAGTCGCGTACCATTTCGCCAGCAATCACTCGGACCTACAGATATATCAGAGTATGGTGCAAAAGGCATATCAACAGAACTAACCATTGACCAATGATGAACACAATGAAGGCCTCCAAACCATAACTCCCGCGCAAACGTCGTTTGAAAAGTCTGTTTACTGGTTCAGTGTACTTCATACTTCATTCCCGAACGGCGGACAGTATACCTGGGGGAAAGGTGTGACGGCGTTCAAAGTGATTGGTTCATTCCAGTTGGATGTGGAAACAATGTCTTGTAGACGATGTATAGTTTCCAATAAAGCTGCCCGAGCAGCTACTCGGCTAGTTTCCATTGGAGTGTTGCGACTTCGAACATCGTAGTTTAAAACATAAGGTGGCGGGGTGGTGATACTACTTAGCAGCAACTCAAAATGGTCTCGAGCATGTCGTAAATGTTTGCCTTGAAGGAAAGCCTTGTTGAGTATAGAGAAAATATTCGAGAACGGGTCTGGAACATACCGATTGTTGAACCAGGAAGAAATTTAGAAGGTACCGCCAATTGCTCGTCCTCTGTAATATCGTTGTCGAGTAGGTGAACGGCCTGCTGAAGAACAGTTTGCGAGACAAAGAGAAGATCTTTCAAGTTTGTGGAGTTCTCATCAGATTGAACGGTCATCGACAATAGTGGTTGCGAAGCAAGAGACATCCTGAGATTCGAAGCCAGCTGAACAACACGCACAATTTTATTACAATTTTTCAGCAGCACAATGCGTTTACAACGAGGCAAAAAAAATCTTGCCTGGCAGCCCTAGTTACAAAAAAGCATACAAAGATAAGGATACGGTTTACAGCGACACTGTTCCTTCCACCTAATTTCGAAAAACCCATTGGCCCAAGCCTTCCGAACTCAAGGAGAGGATGATTTCTCTCTGCCAGAGCTTTGCCAACGAAGTGGTGAGAGACTGGAAGAAAAATAAAAGTAGTTTGTTCGACCGTCGTCGCCGCTCTGAGCAAAGGAAGTTGATAACAATTATGCAGGCCTTACGCCTCAGGGTTAGGGTTAAATTAAAGGCCTTCCGGCTCTTCCGTGAAAGCGCGGCTTTAACTTGTCCTCCATCCTCCATCTCCGATATGCTTTCGTCTCTCAGGAAACTGGGCTCATTAGCTCGTGTAAGCTCTTTGGATAAGCTTGCTGCACAGGCTAATGATTTTCTTAGGCTGCGTCTGCTGGTCAGAAACGTTTTCTTTCCATTCACGAATATCAATCTGTCAAACTCCTCAACTCGGTCAGTGTGAACCATTAATCGTTAGATATCTACCTTCACGAGGAACTACACAGTATGGTATTCCAACTCCAAAAAGCGTAGCTGCCAGCTCCCCTCAGGAAGCATTCGATGTAGCGAAGAGTTTTGGTATTCACAAATCCCGTATATCTCCTGCGTCTCTCCTATTGCTGAATTTCTTTGACTTAAGGTCACAGTCGACTCGTAATCAAAGCTCAAGTTCTCGCAGGTGGACGTGGAAAGGGCAAATTTGACTCTGGGTTGCAAGGCGGTGTACACATGGTCGATAGGTATGAAGTTTTTCAAGCTGTCTTGCCTTCATCTCTGATATGACGCGTTCGCAGCCCCGAACAAGCGAAAGAATACGCGAAACAGATGCTTGGGTCAAAACTAATTACGAAACAGACTGGCGCTGGTGGTCGTATATGCAATGCTGTCAGTGCGATCACCTTGCATGCTCTGAAGTTATTGCTGCATTCTCATTTTCTGCCATCAGGTTATGCTGGCCGAACGACGCGATCCTAGCCACGAATACTACGTTGCTGTGCTAAACGACCGTGTTACTCAGGGTGTTGTCCTTGTCGTCTCCGCTGAAGGTGGTATGAACATTGAAGAAGTCGCCGCAAAAGACCCATCCGCTATCATCACAACGCCCATCAACTATGAAACTGGTTTAACCAAATTCGAAGCTCTCGCTATTGCAGGCAAGCTTGGTTTCAAGGACAGCGCCGCCAACGAGGCAGCAGATATTTTCATCAACCTATACCGCATCTTCAAAGATAAAGACGCGACCCAGATCGAAATCAACCCAATGGCTCAAACGATTGATGGTCAAGTGCTCTGCATGGACGCTAAGTTTGGGTTTGACGACAACGCCGAATTCCGTCAACAAGATGTCTTTTCTCTCCGTGATATTTCTCAAGAGGAAGCTTCCGAAGTCGAGGCCCAGAAAGCCAATCTTAACTTTATCAAGCTCGATGGAAGCATTGGTTGCTTGGTTAACGGCGCTGGGCTTGCGATGGCTACTATGGATGTTTTGTCGCTTCATGGAGGTAACCCCGCTAACTTCCTTGATGTCGGAGGGTAAATGACTGTTCTATATTGTCGATTTTCAACCCTAATGCTGATATATGGACCTACAGAGGCGCTACTCCTGAAACTGTGAAGAAAGCATTCGAAATTTTGCTGGCTGACCCCAAAGTCAAGAGCATTTTCATTAACATTTTCGGAGGTACGCACAGCTCACCAGTCAAAAACGTTTTCTATTGACCTTGATCGCAGGTATCATGCGCTGTGACTATATTGCAGAGGGTGTTATCAAAGCAACCAAGGAACTTGAGCTCAATATTCCTTTGGTTGTTAGGTTGAAGGGTACCAAGGAGAATGAAGCCAAACAGTATGTTACGTCAACCTTTCAGGTTAAAATGCTGACATCCGTTTTGCAAAGAATGATCAAGGATTCAGGATTGAAGATAACAGCATTCGACAGTTTAGATGAAGCTGCAGAGGCTGCTGTCCAGCTCGCTTCTTAAATAGATTGTGCTTACTACTCATTTGTCGGATGTGTTAAATATTATTTCTCTTTCCTTCGGCCTTCATTTTTGTTTGTTTTGGTGCTCAAACAACAATTATATACGTTCGATTGCATGGGACAACAAATGTTCGACCATATGAGACATGCGAGTAGGAAAGAAAGGAACATGAAGGATATAAGAACAAAAAAATAGTAGTGCATTGCAAGAAGCATGGGAAATTATGTACACTTGTTACCAGGTTGGCCGTGTTCCGGTGAAAGAGCCTGTAGGAGGAGGGGGTGCATAGGGCTGGGGTTGATGATGAGGCGGGTGTTGTTGTAAAGTAGGATGTGTATCACTTCGTACTAGGGTCCCGCCACCGCGTCCTGCATGTACAGGCATCATCGCCGGACTCCCAGGATACATAGGCATAGCAGGAACAGCGTGCGAGATGGCAGGACTCATCATTGACACTGTCCGGCCACGAGTTGGCGTCCCATTCTGTTGAGGTATGTTGGGTGGAGGAAGGGCATACATTGGTTGTGGTGCACCTGGAGACGGATGATAGGGCCCTATCATCGAAGGACTGGGGTATGAAGCAGTCATTGGTCTCATCATCGGCGAGTTCTGCGCGTTCGGATTCTGCAAGGGCATCCATACGGGACTGTAAAGCGGTGCCTGACCATTGACTTGCATTCGATTGGGGATAGGATTAGGATGAGAGTACATCGGATTAGGTGCCGGCGAATGACTCATCATTGGCGAAGGGTGGTAAGGATACTGTGGCCTCACATTTTGATTTGGCGGTTGGACTGGTGGAGGATGATAGTTGTATGTCGGCGTGGGTCGTGCGACTGGGGCTGTCGTTGATGGTGGGGAAATTGTTGGTCGATGTGAAGAAGCACTCGATGAAGAAGGAACCTGTTGGAAAGCTCGAGTTACATCATGTAGAGACATCCTCGAGGGCGCAACCATCGTTGGCGGTGGTGTTTCACCATCTTCAGATTTCACATCCTGAATAGTGAATGGGACAGTGGGCAAATCGTCCGTTATTCCGTCTAATGAGTTTACAGGATGCAATCCAGGCTGGTTGGAAGTCTGTGACCATACAGCTTTCAGATGTTCTGGATCCGGAATTCGAACAGGCGATTCTTTCACCACTAACCCAAGTGACGACCTGACCCATGGCGAAGCGTGATGTGTTGGAGGGGTGAGAGGACCACGATCAGGCTAGACAAAAAATTGAGCTACTATTTGATTGAACATTTGTAAAAAGACATACCGAATCACCTGAACTTTTGCTTTCGGTTTTGCTGCTAGGAATCAATGAAGGAAGGCCATACTGGGAGGTGGCTGGAGATGATTTAACAGGTAAAGACTTCACGGCGCTTGACGCTGATGGTGACGTCTGTGTACTCGTTCTAGATACAGCTTCAGGAAGTAAATCCTGAGCTACCGATATAGTTTGAGCATCTTCAGGAGACGTATTCGACGGTATTTCCAGCTCATTCGTAGCGAAAAAGCTCACAGAAGGCTCCGTACCCTGAACGTGAACGTTGCGGTAAAAAGCGACCCCTGAACCTGCGGGCATTCTCGGTTCGGATCTCGAACGCACTGGGGCAAGAGATGCATCCTCGCCTTTCTTGACCTGAGACACCGGCTCTGGCTCTGGCGGCGGGGATCTACTCGTCGTGTCTAGCCCAACAGAAGGCTCGAGGTCTGCCTTGCCTGTTGTCTGAGTAGGCTTGCGCCACGTTGACGCCCCATCAGCACCATTCAACTTACCGAATGCGCCAGCTACTACTGGTCGGGCTGTTGCACTCTGAGATGGAATGTTCACTTTAAGGACATTCTTCGGTATTCGAACTGGATACTTCAACTTCCCTTTGTAACCGCCGTACGCGTAAGGCTTTCGAAATAGCACGTCGTTTAAACTGAACTCTCGTCGTGACATTCCTTCTACAGGAGGAATAAAGGACAGTATCTCCCATCGTACAGGTTGGATTTTATTGAACAGAACCAACTGTTTGCGGGAGACAGGATCTCTACGAGTAGACGTGGTCGGAAGATTAACAGTGAAAACGTTCCACGCTTTCGGAGATTTCGGCGGCTCTGGATACGTTGTTGCAAAAGTCTCTGTGGGTCGGGGTTCTCTGAGGGCGGGAGGGAGCCAGCGATTGGACGTTGCGACAGGTAGATGTGTAGATGTCTCGTCTAGCTCGGAAGACAATCTATGATCTTTCTCGTGCATTACATCCAAAGCACCCTTAATCCGAGACATGGCGTCGTTAAGGGCAGACATAGCTGCCTCTTTGTACTGGTTACGCCGGGCCACATTCGGAAACGTATGTGCAGGCGCCGTAGAAGTAGAAACTTGGTCCAGCGGTGTCTGTTTGGGCAATGTTACCACCACTTCGGGGAATGTCGATTCTGTTTTGTATTCTGGTGGGGGAGCAGCAGCAGTATCACTTGTCAATTTTTCTTCACTTTCCGGTAGTACAAAAGTCGATTTGCGCGCGGCATCGTCTTTCTTCCAAGTTCCCACATCAGATTGCGTAATCGTATTTGAGGGAACGTTGACCTGCGAAGATTCTTCCTCGAAAAAGTCGCTCGCAATTGGACGACGTGGTTTCGAAGGAGAAGCAGGTACAGTCTCCAATTGTTCAGGTTCAGGACCTTTTGATTGCTCCTCCTCAGCCTTCTCTGGAACCCCAATAAATTTGGCTAGATCTGAGTAGTCCACAACCTCAAGATCTGTCAATGACTCCACTTGATCTAAAGCAGAAGGCGGAGGCGTAGCAAAAGACATCGTACGAGACCGCTCTACTGTTGTTGAGGTGCTCTGTGTAGGCGATTGGAAAGATTGCTGCGGAGTCTGAACGGAAGACTTGGTTCTCCAAGACTCTGCTGTTCCGGAAGGAGTGGCAGGGGTGGGAGGAGCGAAGGACGAAGATTTTCGAGAAAAAGGCGGACGAGAAACATCTTGTGATGGTATAGATGGCATCCTTGATGTGGAAAGCCTGCGGAGATGTGGTTTCCCGAAAGAAACACCGTTTACAGCAGCAACAGAAGGTGATAGTTTGGTCTGTACAGTAGATACTGCTTCTTGGATAATGGCAGATACCTTGGCATCCTTGATGCATAGTCGTTTGAGAAGAAACTATTCCAGTGAAGTTGAGTACTCTTACCTGAGATTTTGACATTGTTGGAGGTTGCGAAGACGCCTCGACTTTCTCCTTTTCCTCTTTCTGCACTGTCTCCCCTTCCGCTTTCTCCTTCTCTGTCTTTTCTGTAGTAAATCGGGCCTCAAGCTCTGCTGCTTTCCGTCTTGCTCTCTCCTTCTCCTTTTCCCTTGCCTCCTCCTCCTCCTGGCGTCTTTGCTTGGCTCTAGCAGCCGCATTTTGCATCCAATCCTTCTTCAAATCTTCGAGCTCCGCCACTGATACCTGGGGCTCTGATACAGATGGTGAAGCGGTAGCGGCAATTGGAGACGACGCCACCGCAGCATGGGTATGCGATAGGACAGGAGACTGAGATGGATGTCGAACGGAAGAGTGTCCCGCAGAGGATGTCGGCCTAGCAGAGTATCGTGATTCTCGAGAGGACTGTCTGCGTTCAAATGTGGGAGTGGAGGGTGGTCCATTCGCAAGGTGTGGAGGTAATTGTCTACCGTTGTCTCTGAAGCTTGAAGTACGGTTCATGACATGAGACGGAACAGGCGGAGGGCCCATATTAGATAAACGTCTGCCACGATGTTCTGGTAGAAATTCTCGCTCGAATGAGGGTGATGGAAAATTTCCTGGTCCCGCGCGCGGGCTCCGAAGCGGAAGATGTTGCTGTTGCTGTTGCTGTGACACCGATGGAATCTCTCTACGCGATATTTCATGCTCCTTTTGCTTTTCGTTCGTACCATTATACCCCCTACCACGATGTGGTCCTTCGCCAGGTGCAGGCTTCTGTAGCAATCGAATGTTATTACTGCTGACCTGAACTGTAGCAGAAGCAGGATTACGAACAGAGCGCGATTCTGAGCCTTGGCTAGGCCGTCCCATATCCCTGGAGTTGTTGTATGGCTCCAGTCTATTCAACCGTTCGTTAAAAAGCACTCTTGACGCCTCCACAGGTGAATGAGCAGAATGGGACGTTGAAGGAGAAATGTTGTGAGTTGCTCGTGCGGCAGGGATATGAACAAGGTCCGAGTTGTGATTGGATGTATTCTTGGAGCGTGGCCAACTCCTATCAAAATCATCTGCGAAGCGGTCTTCCTTGCGAACAGTTTCTGGGTGCTCTTGAGTAGAGTTTATCGGCTCGCGGGAAATTGTGTGTGTAGGAGAAGATGCTGATGGTACAGGTTCGTCGTTTGTGTCAATTTTGTATTGCCTTCCATCGCCAAACTCGATAACGCCGTCCAGGAAATTGTCGTCGTCCTCTTCCATCTATCCAAAAAATCAAATCTGAGAAAGAGAAGCCATGGAAATCACGCACCTCGTCCCAGTGATGAGCATTTGGATCTAAATGTACCCCTCGAAATGTATCCGCCTCTTCCATCCTTGCCTGTTTATGAGCCACCTCCGTCTCCGTCTCCGTCTCTGTCTCTTTAGGCTGTTTTGACTTGCTGCGACCTGTAACTACAGTATCATAAGATATATCACGCTTTTTGACCGAGAATTCTGCACACCTTGAGCTACTTCTGCAGCGGTAGGAAAGTCACTCTGTGTTCGAGGATCCGCACGTGTAACACTTGCTGCTGCTGCTGCTGTCGCTGCTGGATTTACGTTTCCCCACGCTGGCTTCCCTTGACTTGGTGCTGCTGAATGATTATTGTCTCTATGCACAGTTTGAGCTAATCCTAGCGATCGAGGTTGTGGCTGAATAACTTTGGCAGCGTATGGAAGCTGAGGTGCTGCGGGCACAGATACTGAAGCCAACGCTTGTGATGGTGTAGGTGCCAACGGTGAAGTACCATTGGGCGCTGAAGCTGAAGAAGTGGCCACTGGTGGAGTAACAGATGAAGGCCGAGACCAGCCAGGACCTGGCGAAGAGGCTAACTGAGCAGTAGCGGTGAGTTTAGTTGTCACTAGACGAGGATGGGAAGACGAAGATGAAGGTTGTAGTGTAGGTCTCACTGTCGGAGCAGTTAAACTCTGAAAATATACGAGTAGATATAGTCCGCACCTCCCAGTCTACCTGAATTTACGCCGAAAGCTGGCGCTGTCGTTGACGACGTAGAGTTTTTCTCCGTGAACTTCTTGTTGATATCAGATGCATTGTATTTTTTCGGCTGAGCAGATTGTGCATTATTTGAGCCTAGCTGGACGAGCGTTGGTCGAGAATGTGAGGTATTGCTTGAAGAGATAGCTGGAGAGCCCTTGCTGTCCATTGTATCACTGACAGAGCCAGAGGCGGTACTTGAATTGCTATGGGCCACATTGGTTCCTTCAGAGATATTTTGGACTGCAATCGCTGGGCTCTCCAGCTGCTTCACCCCTTGATCAGACGACTCCGATGAAATTGAAGGATTTTGGTCGGTATTGGCCATAGACGCGTCTATCAAGACGCCTGTGTCGTTTTTCAATTGAGCTCAGGTATGAGCTGTTTCTGAAATACCAATGCGGTTACAATATAAAGTCAGCTGCTGATAGCAAGCAAATATAACTAGAGTCAAAAAGACATACCTGAGGAATGTAACCTCCAAAAAAACGACCTCTTCCAATGAGTTCTGTTGTAGAAAGGCCGACACTTTCCGGCCTCGGGCAAGTAACAGACCCAAAAGGGAAGGTATTATGGCCAGAGTCCGAGGATCAATGTAATTTCATTGGTAAAGACTCTACAATTCTACACGCTATTCTACTTTTTAACCTCTGGTTCATCCTTTGGCGGAGGTAGAGTTTTAAGTTCCTCGGGCCTAAAGACAACATTTGTATGAAGACAGCGAGCTGTACAAAAAAAAAACACACGCACCGATTTGGTTTGACACCTTGACCGACTTGTTCCCAAGGAGAAAGGGATTCAAAGTTTCTACGAAAAAAGGATGTCGATATCGTAGCAGAAAAGATGGTTGAATGCACTAACCGGAAGGCTTGCGTGAGTTGAAGGGGCTCGTACACGACGCGCTTGCGTTCCTCATCGTACCGGACTTCGGTGTATCCCTAAACGCTCCTCAGCACAAGGTTTATACTTTACATATGCAGCCACTCACGGTAAGAGGGAAGTCTTTCCGAAGGGGGTGGCCCTCAAACCCTAAAGACGATATTTAGCAACAAATCCTGAATAGATGGTGTGAACTAACCATAGTCAGTCAGGATACGGCGACTGAGCAGTCATCACATTAGTCAAGATGCATCATATCAGGGGGAAGTAACACACAGATCAGGATGACCGCTGAAGAAGATACCGAAAAGATCCCAAGCTTCACGCTCATACCTACAGCGCGAACGTTCAGTATCTCGGGAATGCATAAGTATAAGCCTGCACATACCAGTCTGCACCTCTAAAAACCTCTACAGCACTCGGAACATGGTCTCCCTCACCAGCATACGTTTTGACCCTCAACCTCCCAGCAAACTTGACGCTCAACATATGATAAACAACTTCAAACCTTTTCTCCCTCTCCGGAAAATCAACACCACTGATATCCATCACACTCTTGAATTGGCATTGAGAATGGTCGCGGAGGAAGGTAAGCACAGGAATGATGCCAGAAGGAGCGGTATATAGTGTTAGTTCGTCTCGGAGAACAGAGAATTGTTGGATGAATTTAGGTAGGCATTGCATGAGATACGAGCCATAGGTATGAAGAGATTCAGCAGCCTGCGCGTATTTCTCAACGGAAGGATTCGGAGAAGTCGGTTCAGTGAAAGGAGATGCAGAAGCTGGAATCAGAAGCCTGGACGTTATTTTCAAGGTTATTTTGTCGGATGGGTTTTTTACTTGCCTTTGAACGACGAAGAACCATGAATAAGTCGAGCCCTCCTAGTAGACAAGGCAGAGGCAACTCTCAAAGCCTGAGCAGGTCGTACTGCTATTCTTGAGAGCATGGTAGAAAAAGTACAGTAAATATTAATCTTCCCACGCTCTTTATTTCTTTTCTTCTACTCCGATATGGCAAACACTGAGTCTTCCTCAACTCCCGAAATATTCGATTCTTTACCCTACTACGACGACGACCTCACAAAATACCCTTTTCTAAAGGAAAAAGTCGAAAGGGAATTAGCTCGGGAGCCAAAACCACCAACGACTCTACATCCCCGCGTTCCACCTGCCTATCAACTCTTCCCTGTCCGTTTTCCGTTTCTTTATGCTGACACGCTTTCAAACTGGCCTTTATCAGAAAAATCCACTACTCCAGGCAGAACTTCAGCGCATCGAGTCGCACAAACCCTTTCCGCTGCTAGACACCACCCGATATCAATTACCTCCACCTACTTCTGTCCCTGCTTCAGATGAAGAATGGAAAGCATCTCTGGATAATGCTCGAGCACAACTAGAGCATCAACGGATTCGGTAAGTTATTATTCTTGTTAATGGAATCACCCTGCCCAACGCGAATCAACAGACAAACCAATCTCACTTTACTGCAAACATACGGCGCAAATTCTTGGAGAGTACATAATTACCTTGTTGAAGCATCGGCAAAGCAAGTTGAGAAGGCCCTGGAAGACTTGAAGAAACTCACAGAGGATGTAAACCGAGACCGTAAAAACTATCAAGTATGTTTTCCTTTGTCACATTCTTTTACCATCCTTGTTGACAATCGTGTAGGCCAAGACGGGAGCGCAACTGAACGCATTAGAAACGCGCTGGACGGAGCTGATATCAAGTGTACTACAAATTGAAATGGCAAATGTTGCGATGGATGTCGAGATAGATCGTCTGAACAAGCGAGAAGCAGAATTAGCGGAAATGGTGTAAGAACAGTTCGGACGCACTTGTGGTACATTAGACGTAATAAAAATAGTGGATATCAGTATGAAATACGGAAAGTATTAGGTACACAGAGAAAATTCGAAACCAATCGTACAATTGAGGCAAAAAGGACATTGTTGTTTCGTATTATATCAATAGTCACGACTCCTCCTCTTTCTCTCCATTTTGTTCCTCCTTCTCTCCAATCTTCTCCTTGACATTTAATACGCCCCATCCCATTCGGGAAACAAGATATTCTTGACCGATAACCTCCACTCCAACCCGCAGAGCTTCCGCAACCAGATCCTCCACCCACTCGTAATCATCCCAAATTCCAAGCCAGGCTCCTGGGACAGCTTGTGTGATCGTGGAATGGATCAGATTATGGTCAGGGTCGGAGAGGTAAAGGAGGAACTGGAGATGTTGTTGCTTGGACTGCTCCGAAGGCGCGGAGCCGTCGGTAGAAGCTAACGCACTAATAGACGGAACACTGTAGGAGGTGAAATACGGTTGAACACGGAGGTACAAGTAGGAGTACGAGGTCGGCGATTGTAATGTCGATGATTTCTCCACCTTGGCTTTGAGTGCCGAATCTTTAATCTTGATGAGCTCATCTAAATTAGCCTAGAAACGTGTATGATGAATTGAGATGCGCATAGAATGAACATGAATGGTCAAGTCACCTGTGAAAGCTTCACTGCGGCCTCGTAGCCTTCAACCGTATTCAAATCTCTAGCAGCACTTCCTGCGTCATCTTTAGGTCGAGACTGTTCACCTCGATCTACAATTAGTTCACCGCCTTCAACTTGCTCCAGAACCTATAAATGTGAATATCATGAGCGCCAGTATACAGAATTATTAAGTTCAACACCATGCATACTCTCGTCATAGCGCGGAACACCAAGTTCTCTACACCATCGTAGCCATTCATGTCGTGACTCAGCCAAATTTGGATCACTTCGTGCTCAGAAATCGGAGGAGCGACAACATTGAGAATATCCGTCAACGTTGAGAGACCAACTCGCTTGAAATCCTGTCCTGTTGGATATATAGGCTAAAGAAATCGTAAAAGAGCTTCAGGCTCACCAAGCTTGTCCAGCTGATGCGTCTTGGCGTACTCCTTAACACCTTCGCTCCACTTCTTCGCCTGCTCATTATTTGGCAAGTTCTTTACTTGCTCATCGACGACCGTCCGAGCTTGTTGTAGAGCAGCAGAAGCTGTAGTCCAGACAGACCCCCAGCCCCAGCTTCCAGCTGCAGGGGAAATTGTAGACTCTGATGCCGGTTCAGATGACGTTCTATAAGCTGTCGGAGGAGTGCCAGATCTAGAAGGGGAAGTAGACGCGCCAGCAGACAACGACGAGCCTCCGAGTTTAACACGTTCTGTACTCTTTCTCAGAGTCGAGACTCCAGTTCTTGAAGCTGGCCTTTCGAGGTAAGCAGTTGTTGGACGTGTTGGCTCTGAGCTTTTTTGGGTTATCTCATCAAGGAAAGCCAAAACCTCAGTTTCGCTCTCTGGTGCTGGAGCAGTAGCTGAGCCAGAAGGAGCAACGCTTTCTATCGGAGTGAAAGAATCAAGGTCGTCGAGCAGCTGAAGAGCTTCTTCTTGTTTCGTCTTGGATTTCGAAGACGACATGGCTGTAAATGGAAAGAAAGTGAAAATAAACGCTCGCCCGGCCGAAAACAACGTGCCTTCTCTTCTTCTAATTTCTTTTTTGTATCTCTATGTCTATGCCTAGCTGGAAAAAAACTCGTTACAAAAAACCTATAGGGAAAACATCCACTGCAAATAAACTTGCCTTCGTTGTTGGCTCATTTAGATAAAGTGCTCGACGATAGGATAAACCAGAAATGGAATCGTAGTAGGTTTATCCTTGACTTTTATTTACCCTGCAAGCAGGAATACCTAGCTCGGGTGGGTATGTGCATGCTCACTCAAGAACACGAACTGATAACTTTCTTTCAACGTCTTCCACCCTTGATGATACTCAGTGGAGTGGTTGGCCAAAAGCTTATAATCAGTGCCTCATCTTCGTTGAACTTTGATCACTAGATGGGAACCAGCAGAACATTGAGGTGCCTGTAGTATCCCGCTGCAGATGTATCTGGAGCGTAAACGTATTAAAATATGGAACAGAATACGAATTTACTAAACAATTCTTCCTCATCCAAAGTAAGCTACCCCTCGGAAATTTTATCCTAGCTCTGTCTTCTGTCGTGAACTGGCACCTTCGGTAACACCCGCACTCACTCGAGGAAAATTCAGAGAAAAAGGAAGCCTATTTCCGAAAATGAAGTCTCAAGTTCTTCCCCGCTTGTAATTGCAATACCTCCACCAACATCAAGTCGAAGGAATGAAGTAACAAGAGTAGTTCGTTTCACCCAGATAGCAATCGTACTTTATTTCTCAAGAGACCCCAAGCTCGAGTTCGGACTCGGAAGAGTCCAGCTCTGACGACAACGAAGTGAGTCTGATCGCTGAACGTCCATTGATGATATGAATTCTTGAGAAATTTGACAGTGTCATCCGAGGTCCAGTCTACGGAGTAAGGACAAGCGAGCTAAAAGGACGGGAGTTGAATCCGAAAATGATGGCTCCGAATTTAACAACGACACAGTGTGTAATGTCTTTTTGTCTATGTGAACACATATATTTTCGCTTCCATTCAGATAATGTCTGTTCCTAGGCACGGAAAGGGCAAGGCAAGTCAGACCCAACGGGCTCTCACTTCAGCTGACACGTCAAATAACAGTCATATGAACCACCTCTCAATGAAGAACTTGCTGGCTCTTCGCAATTACTTTTAGACCGCTCTCAGGTATTTATCTCCGAAGGCTATATCCTCGGTGACAATTCTGGATTGTCATCAAAAGGACGACGGCAGAGGGTGACTGTCGCTGTCCGAATTCCTTATGGTTTCCTTGATAGAAAAGCACCGGTGGATAAATGGTTTCGAAGTAGCTGCGTTGAAAGATATTATGCCGAAGGTCAAACGACTTCCTCTCGGACAGTAGTTCAAGCCTTATGGCCACCCCCACTTAAATTCTACAATTTAAGAAACACAGCAAGAGGATCTGCAAAGCAGAAAAGATCATATTTGGACCAACTCGCTACTGTACGAGTGAACTTCGATCCCAATGAGTTTCGGATAATGATCGCCCTTTAATTCCTCTAGTAAGTCCGGGAACACCCAAACAATTTCAGGATGATGCCTATTTCCCTACACGATGTCGGTCGCCTCCAAACCAGGAAGATTCACTACTAATATCAACGTTTCTAAATCTATCGCTCGGTGCTACCCAATATGTCCACACGATTGGTCTCCCTGATGAGTGACCCCTCCGCTTCGGATGAGCATTGGAATCTCCGACAGCAAGAGCTTCGCATCCTCAGTATTAAAGAGCTGGTCAAGTTTTGTGTGGATGCCGCTTCTGCAAGAGAAATGGGACTGAACTCTGCCCTGTTCAAGGTCAACGATCAAGATGCAGATGATTTCCAGACATTACAGATTCAGCCCAGGTTCTTCGAAGAATATCGTCGATACATTGTATTGGCTGAAGACTTTGAGAAAAATTTCTAGTAGAGGGGTGAGTGTTTGATCATTCAATGGGTTTTCATTTGTTTCCTCCATTTTAGCTCGAAGTCTTATCGTTACAAGCATTGAAGTTGGCGGAAGAGTAAAGCTCCTTCCAATCAGACGACAATAATACTCATGTTCATTCGCTGTTCATACTTTCATCTACTTGATGCATTTCACATTAGTGAACTAACGAGAGAGGCTACTGGGGGCTTATATATACCGGGATCTTGATTAGAGCAACCTACAAAAACCTCCCGTTGTTACATTTTCGATGCTTGTAAAGCAGCAGTGTACATCCAATGATTATAGGGTTTATATAGGATTATTATTTACTCGAAAGATTGCAATGAGCACTCCATTTTGATCTTGCATGTGAATACCGAGTTCTTACCCGTTGTCGTGCGCTGTCTCTTACTTTTATACCGAACTATCATCTACTTCTATGGATCTGTCTAATGTCGAGAACTTCGTCCTAAACCCTGCTTTTCACGACTACCTCGCAATTCTCAAAGGTGCTCGCAATGGTTTCGTCTATGGTGTCAAAGTTAGATTCCCTCATGCACTCGTTATGTCGATATTATTTGGGCGCGGAGAGTAAGCACCTTCTCTTCATGAGTACCTTGGTTTGTGCAACTCCGTTGTTGTTTCTGTTTCAAGTATGAAGACACGGTTGAAAGTCATCTTTCGCGCCACGAAACAACATGCTTTCAACCTTGCCAAATTCGTATCTCTCTACAAGACATTGTTACTGCTCCAGAAGAAAGTGAATGGTGGTAAAGAACGGAGTGCAGACACGTTCATTGCGGGTCTCATCGGTGGATTTCTGGTATTCGGAGAACGTACAGCGGTCAATGAACAGGCGTGTTTTGTTTTCTTTCTCCTATTTCCCAAATTTCTGACATTATGCATCTAGATTGTTCTATACGTGATAGCTCGTGTCGTGGCTTCATTTGTCCCTCGAGCTGGCTCTCCGTACTCAGCTTCACCGCAATCGCCGCGGGCTACATCACCTGTGAAGCCTGTTCCTCCCAATTCTCAGTATTTCGCCGTGCTAGCTGCAGTATCATGGGGCGCCGTTATGTGGTTATTCAAGGAGAGAGGCGAGACGATACAACCAGGGATGTTCAACTCCATGACATATTTATATCGGGATTCTGAAGTTTGGAAGAACCTCAAGACTGTCTTATGGCATAACACCTAGATTATCAGATATTCGTACAATATCCTTCACTCTGTTGCATTGACTGTTGTAGAACTTTCAGTTTCGAAAGATACTCTGTAGGTGATACAGTATCATTGTGCTATGGCTGATAGTACTTCAAATGTATGTAAATACAACGCAGTGTCTAGGGTCCGTCTATAAGTTGGTTCTAACATTATTTAAAATAATCAATATTTACTCCAGACTACATCACCTACCAATTTTTCTAAACGTCCTATCGATAGGCTGTCATCTATGCCTTTGCATCCTGCAAGGCGTAGGTACGAAATTCGGGCAGGAGGTTGCGCAGCGTTGGCCTGCATAGCTTGCAAAAGAGCAGGGCTTGCGAGTACAGTTGGTGTGGAAGTGCTAGAAACACCCGATGACAAAAACAAATTCTCTTCCGAGATGCCGAGAGATTCCACTTGCTGGCTGTTTGCTTGTGAAGAAAGCTTCGTCCTACGTAGAGGCTTTATCACCCTACGAGCGGGCAATACTACGGCAGGACGTTTGTAAGATGTTGTTATAGAATCTTGAACCGCAGTATAAGGCCCAGTATTGTCATCGTCATCCTCGCTGGGATCGTTCCTTGCCTTGATCATATTGTAAAGAATCGTAACATTTAGGTCACAACCCCAAAAAGACAAGGCTTCTAGTCTTGGACAGAACTTCATCCTGCGTTGGGATTGCTGTCTGTTGAGATTCGAGGAATCCACGAGCTCCGACATCCAACCGGGCGACTGTCCGGGCGCTACTCGGGTAGCCTTCAAGGCGAGACTCTCCAGCAATACGAGGCAATTCTTCGCCGTGTCCAGAGAGAGCGAGGTTAAAGCTGGAATGTAGCCTAAGAGGGCGTCAACTTTTGATTCTTCTACCTCGAAATGGGATACAGAGAGATGTGTAAGGAAGGGAAAACGAGGATCACGGAAGAAAGATTCGAACCGAGGGATAGGAGGAAAGTTGGCATGTCGTTGTTCCCATTCAGCGTCGGCTTCTGAGCGGATCTCGGGATCAGTGTTTACAAGTTCAAGCTTCCGGAGGACTGGAAAAGTGAAATAGCGAAGGGATGAGCTCAGTAAATCTTGATCCTGAGCAATAAATTGGAGGGATAAATCTTTCAAAGTTGACAAGTGCAGATTTTGGTGGTTGGAAAAGCGTCGACTTTCTGAGCCCGGCGGTGTGATAGATAGTACTGGAGTGCGAGAACTAGGAGTAAGCCAGAGTTCAATCTTTTCCAGCGCGCTGGCGTTCATGTACGAGAACAATCTCGGAAACACGACCGAGTGCCCGCAGTTCAGGTCTATATGCTTCAAACAGGGAAGCACAACAGATCTTATCTCTGTGGATCCGTTGGAGGGAAGTACGGGCATAGAATTCGTCAACAAACTGATGGAAAGTGATAAATGAACGAGTTGGCGAGACATTGAGAGAAGTGCGAGAAAGTCCTTGAGCGGGGCCGTGTTGGGTAGCGGAAGATTGGCAAAAGATATATCAAGTTTCTTCAATGAGGAGTAGAATAGCGGCGAGAGGGAAAGAAATGGTATACGCTGTAGACGGAGATGTTTCAGGGTGCCAATTCGGCTTTTTGCATTCAGGAATTCTGTCAACGGTCTTTGAGCATTAGGGAAAGAGGCCGGATGTGCAACTTCCCGTGTAATAGCGAGTGACAAGGAAGACAGGTGAGGGCATTGATTGTCGGTGTCGTTCAGCATTTGGACAATTACCGCCGCTGTGTCGACAGCCATGCAGTCCACAGATAAGTATCTCAAGCGAGATATATTATCTATTAGCATAGCCAGTACTGTGGTCAATCTCCGAGTAACAGGTGTGCACTGCTCAACGCGTGTAAAGCAGCCCTGGCCACCAAAGATAACATCCAAAGGCGCGTCGGAAGAACGCGCTATAAAAGCTGAAACGTGTGCCTTGCTCCAGCCCGTGCAAGGAATATGGATCAATGACCAGAGGCGAGACGTGGAAAGGGCAAGTGTGCGCCATTTGCTGCAGGCATGAGTCACGTTGATCAAAGTACTTCGGTCCTCGATGCTCGCACTTTCATTCTCGTAGGGACTACTGCAGATGAAAGAGAATATCTCAATAAGGATTTCGCCAGGCAGCCAGCTGATAGGCTGCCTTTGACCAATGAGTTCCCTTCGTTTGGCTTTCAACGCCTCTCGTTCAGCGACGACCGCATCCTGCATCTTTTTCATCTCGTCAAGGACGCGCTGAATATCTGCTTCTCGTCGTCCCATCATGTCTAATTGTGCATCGAGAACAAGAAGTTCTGTGTTGAGAGTGGCAAGACGCCCTTTCTGCATAGTGGTCGAAATGAGAAATTGATAGACGCCCTACTCATGACTTAGTACTGACACCTCTTATAATTCCTGTTTACAACGTATGTATGATTCCCAATGAGATCCGCCATACTCGTAATTCAGGCCAAATGTCCATCTGAACTGGAGAAAGCAAACTCATAGCACCAAATCTAAATATACGCTGAAGATGGCCGTGGATATTGAGATGAGATCCAGGTCCTGTGTAGAACAAGCATGAAGGCGCTGCTAGCCCAGAAAGGCAGCGAAAACCCCGATGAAGCATTGTTCAGGAGCTCAATTTGTCTACCGTCCTTGGAATCTTCCGACACTTATACTAAAGTGAATGTTTAGTTCAGACAATGCAGGAGTAGGGGATTTATTACACAGGATTTGTTACACACCCTCAGCATTTCCACCGCTGCAACACAAGCTTTCCGACACACTGCGCAGCTCTGAACAGGCTCTTGATATGCAATGATCTCCATTTCTCCAGCGACATCCGTCACTAAACATCGAAGGTCCAATGAGAACGAGAAGAATTGGCTTTAATTTTCGCAGCGCAACTTACATGTTTCCACCTTCACAGCCAGGCTCATTCTCTTGGAGTGCCACAACTGAGTTGTTTCTCGTGAATGCGAGGGACAATATCCATATCCTTAGAGGTACCGTGACGTTGATCTCGTTAGGGATGTAGTTACCCCAAAATTGGAGGCAGAAACTCCTACCGTGAGGGAATATCTCCTCCGAAAGCAAGTGCTTACGCATCGCCTTGACCCGAGTGTCTTGTAATTGGACGACACGATGATATGCCTCAACGGGTATCATCTTCACCTCCTCCAGCCTGTAATTCGCCATTGGTTGTAGGAATTGGCTTGTTTTGGACGCGACACGGTGTAGCCCCTGAGAAAGCGCGAACACATACACTGCCACGGGTTCTTCTGGGGCATTAGCCAAGAGGTGTTCCCCCAATACCTCTGTGACAGAATCCGACGGCAGTGCGTATTTATCTGCTAGCTCAAAGAGGCTGGGGAGCAATGGCAGAGGTATCACGGTTTTTGGATCATTCCAAACCTTTGGTATGAGATTGAAGTTGTCACGTTTAAGTTGTGTCGGCGGTTGCGGAGGATGGTGTAGAAGATTCAAGAGAGCTGACAGATTGTCAGCGCTTTCGTGAAGTTCCAAAATCTCCTCGAATTCCCCACAGCATGTAAACATGTCACCTCAATTTAATAATCAGTGCTAACGTATGCATTGAGGCAAATCTAACTCACGGAAAACTTCGCTGTTGTACAACGCTTGGCGGCGTACCATAAATATCTCGTTGTCCTGAACGGAGCGCACATAGAAATCGGCATTGCTGCACTGGAAAGACATCGGTGGTAAACGGGTTCAAACAGGCGCCTTTATAGGACGGCCCTGGTCGCGAGACTGATGATGTGTCCAACAGTACAACCATATACGTGTTCAAGTGACACTGACAGTGAGACGTGGTTGATAAGTAAGCTGGTTTACAAAAATGATGTATCGCGATCGCGCTCGATAAAGAGAGATCCGTCAGGTGTTAGATACAACGGCGGATACCCCAGGCCTGAGGCCGGAAGAGCAGAGTGAAAGTAGACGAGAAGAAATGCAAACAGGTAGAAGAGAAGCAGTTGGAGAAAGAAAAAAAAACACATAGTGGTATCATCAAAGAAGGTAAAGAAGGGAGTCTAACAACCAGTAATCCCAGTAAAATCTCCTACAAGATAATGCACTTCGTTTTCTTTTCTCTTGGCGGCCTCACAGGGCCGCCCGCGGGTGGACCTACTTCTACATTGCGTGTCCGTCGTAGGGCACGAACGAGGTCTGTAAATAAACGTTCGACGTTTTGTGCTGTTTTGGCGGAGGTTTCAATGAATTCACAACCGAATTGTCGTGCGAGCGCCTGTCCTTCATCCTTGGACACTTCTCGTTCCCAAGTCTTGTCGCATTTATTGCCGACCAGCATGAAAATCGGTTCTCCCCTCTTGACTCGTCGCATTGACTGCCGGAATATATCGAGACGTTCAAACGTTGACCGCGACGCGATTGAATAGACGAGAATGAACCCTTGTCCCTCTCTAAATGACGGAGCATACGTGGATGAGCGATAAAATTCATGACCGAAAGAAAGGATAGTATTACCGAACCCATTGGTCCCGTAGTGTGGCGTATTCCTCTGGGTACAAATGTCAGAAAAGGCCGTTTTCTGGAAACGATAATGCTCACCCTGTCCAGCAGTGTCTATGACCTCGACAAAACACATTCGATTGTCCACTATCAGCTGCTTTCGGTACGCGTCTTCTATTGTCGGATCATAAGTCTAAACAGGGGATGTATCAGGAAAACTGCAAAGTACTACGTGAAAAAAGTTAGTTTGCCTACTTCTATAGAAAGCGAATTGCGATTGTGTGGGTCAAGAAGGTTTTGTAGCGTCGGGCGGCAAGGTGCTTACCAACAAAACAATTGAGCGTAAACTAATCATTGAAACCATCAATTTATGCGGCGGGATAAAAAAGATGAGAAAAACTCACCTGAACAGCCAAGGCTGTCTTGCCTACTCCACCATCACCAAGGACAGCGACTCTCCAGTTATCCATTTCTGAGCGAGCATAAAATCAGCAAAAGGAGTGAATGACTGAGTAGAGGAGCATCCACCTCAGAAAAGAGTTCGGCGAGCGTAAAGGAAGGTTTAGAATAGGGAAGTACAGATGAAGTCGAATAAGCAGGAAGAGAGTGAGAAGAAAGGTGATGAGAGATATTGACAGGGAAGACAAGCTCTAACTTGACGAGAGAAGAGAAAGAAGAATATTCAACAGTCGTCGTGCAAAAGTCGTGGTTCGTGGACGGGTCGTAACGCAAGGCGCAGAGAAAAGCCTTTGGGTAAGAATCGAAAGCTAACAGTAGTACAACAAGCCTTGGATTTGAAGCAGTGTATTGAAACCCCTTCTGAGCTTATGTAAGTCCGGATTTTCCCGGCCCGTTTAAGTCATGGAGATCTGTAAAATATTTGACTCGTAACCCAAAACCGTCATTCTCCGTTTTCCACCCTCAAAAGCATCGATATGGACAGCTGAAAAGGTGCTTTGTCTTGATTGGTCTCGGTTACTTGACCCACTGCTTTGATTTCTACATGAAGCAGTGCCGGTACATCACAGTGCCTGTGTGAATTCTGGACCATATACTAAAAACGGGGCGACCAGAGTTCCGAATCAGAAATGTCCGAGCGCTGGAAAAGACACACAAAGCGATCACAATTACATTGCCATCGCATAGGTTTTTACCTCGCTAAGGCTCAAATCTCGTCGACACGAGACTTGAGGTATGTCCATCATCCACATTGCTCCGAAGAGCACAGAGCGATTTTTGACCTTTCTACCGTTTAAGATTTGTTTTTTGGAGGCTCAGAAATCTTTGCGCAAGTTGCGCAAATCTATTTTGAGGGGACATTTTCCGACCACGGCTCCGAATCTTCGATTTCCTCGCATGGTGTCACAACCACCGAAGTAAGTTATCTGATAAAGGTGTGGGTGTAGGATTGGTCCTATCCTTGATTTTCTCATTTCAAGCGCAGTCATACCACCTCAAGCCTTCCGACCTTGTCGACCCTCCGAAGACCTTATCACTACGTTCAAGAGTACGGAATGAGTAGATCTAATTTTATAAAAATGGTACCGATTACTCTGCTTTCTAGTTCTGAAACTATACCTTCCTGTCGCAGGTTTAAATTCACAAAACTTGAGCAACTCTTGTCTGTTCTCATGAATTTGTCCGCGCAAATGCCATCGTGTAACCGAACCATCTTCCGCTTCCCACTCTACATTCAGAAGTCCATGCTTCAGCGAACCTTATCTTTTAATGAAATTGATAGGACCGTTGTACATAGAAGGCTTTTACCGTCCTCGAGAAAGGTCTCGAGGACAATAACAATATTTTATATCACGCTGATGCTGACACTGCTGGGTGACCTTCACGTGAATGGAAGTTTTATATGCCAAGGACTCTCAGCTACCATGCTTAGACTTGTGCACGATTACAGTGACACTCGACATTGGGGGACACAGTCATATCCCGTGAGTGCTCCGAATCACTGGTTAAGTCAGTAGGTCCGATTTTATGTATCTGTCGTACGAACCCCATACTAAAGTTTACCCCGCGTCTATACTACTTGTGCCCCAAACTATCCTTAGCTGGTTCAAAATCTGTTCTGCCTATGGTCCTCGCTAGTATGATTGATCCATATTCCATCCTACCTTATGCATATAGACCTAACGTTGAATTGTGCTCTTCTCTGTAGAAGCAGGCCTGGACAGTGAATACTCAAGTGGAAGTTTATGACAAACAGAGCCAACATCTCAAGATTACAGGTATTACAACTTCAAGTGGAAGCCGATATCAGACAGAGCCTACATCTCAGGACAACAGGCTGAGAATCAATAGATTCATCAAATGATACGGTAAAACATTTACAAAATTTCGCATCGAAGCTGTTCTAATGTTACAGGGAGAACTTTTTCCGTTGATGAAATCTAAGAAATACATTGTAACCACACGATGGATAACAAAGACAACAAACAATCCCCTTGACTCAGAGTGAACAAGCAATAGGTGTGTATATGCGAAACAAGGATGCAGTTGAATAAGGAATAATGTTATTGGTACCGAGGCGAGAACGACGGAAGAGAGACGTGTTTGCCGGTGGTTGTATGCGCATCTAGTGTCTATTTGGATTGCCTGGCTGTGCAAACGCTGCATGCACCAAGCGTTAAACGACTTCCGTCCGTCAAAGTCAACCTTTCAGTCCTGCCTGCCGAACTCAGCCTGAGTGAGGTTGAGCATAAATACGCAAGGCTGATTTTTAGGTGGCTCTATGAGCTTCACAGCCTTTTTGGAGACAGTAGGAGCAGGTCGAAGCGCGTTGGCAACACTCGGGAAAGGACGCAGAGCACGGGAAGACGGGAAAGACAGGTTTCGTCTTGGAGCACTTGGTCTGGTGATGGCACCCGTATGCTGAGATGCACCTGCCAAAGGCGACGAGACGAAAGGACGCGGTGAAATCGTCAATGAAGCTAAGAAATAAGTGTAAGGAAACACTGTAAAACGCGGTAAATAACGGGAGTATAATCACTCACCCATAGTAAAGAGTATTGACAGAGTGCGACGGGTCTTTACAGCAAGTAAGGCCAGAGGCGGCAAGCGGAAAATTGAAACTCCTGTAATGCAAGATCCTTCTGAGGATTGATGGGTATTGGTGAAAGTGGCTGGCGGATTTTAAATATCCAAGTTCCCCAAAACAGCTTGGGATCATTTCCTTGGGGAACTGTTTTGATTTGCGGTTAACCCGGGGTCGGCAAAGTCGGCCGGCATTCTAGCCTTAAATTCCAGCCTTGCTTACATACTACGCAGAGGCGCCTTTCAAATTCAAATCAAAGTCTACTGGAACATACACAGCTGGCGCTACACAAGCACTAGTGAACTAGTCATTCATGTAATATTAGCCAACGCTCGTGAACACCTATAAGTACAGGGACAGAGAGTGATGATACAAGACATAACGAGGGTTGAACTCAAAGCATCCAATATACAGGAGACTCGGTAGCAGTCACATAGTTAAGGTGATGGAGGTAGAGAGCCAAATGGAGAGGTATGCAAGGTGTGTGCATCATCTCGACAAATGCTTCTATTTATGATACGACCCAGAAACTCTGCTGCAATAAACGGTCAGCAAAGAAGTGGCCAACGAAGCTCAACAGATTGAGCAGATATCACTTGAAGGTGAGAACGAGGTGGGGTCTGGGTATTCGTTTGGGTAACACGTGCAGTCCTCCCTACAAACCGTATTGAAATCTCGATGGTTCAACAAATAGTCCGAAAGACGGCGGATGATCTTCTAAAATATATGAGCGACCAGGCCAAGAAATAGGTCCACCTCAAGATAAGGCAATGGACGGGGTATCTGTGACTCGGTTGGCAGAACGGCCTGAGCTGCCCATTACTGGACGTCAACGAGGAGATTGCGTTCAAGGATAAATTTGCCTTCTTTGTACTTCTGAGTCGCTTCGTAGGCCTTATCCTATAAACAGAGCTATGAGTACATCACGTCACATGTGAAAGAGAGAGAAAGACCAACGTATTTCCATCCCAATGTGGTGCCGCACTTGATGCAATAGATATCGCGGACTGTATGGTTCCCAGTAGTCATCGGACGATCGCAAGGCTCGCCCTCTACAACATTGACACTAAAGTGTACCGGTTTAGCATAGATTTGGGCCCAGAACAGAATTTACACATACACCACATCAAACAGATATGCTCTACCATGCTGTCCAGTAAAAGCCTAGAGTCACAGCATCTGTTAGCGCCGCGGTTTGCGATGAGTTCAGCCATTAACCACTGACTCTAGATATCATGGAATGAATTGTAGCGAGATGAGTTCTACACTTAGAGCATCCGTATACACGCTCTCCATGTAAGTATCGGCGATAGCTCATACCCATGATTGCAACCGAATTACGAGGCCGAAATTGTGCTGAGCGGAAAGGGGAAGTGACAAGAAAGAAACAAAGGTGAGTCCTGAAGGTAATTAGAGATTGGAGGAGTGAAGAAAGGAAATGCCTAGATGTCTTCGAGCTGTCTTATATATGTAATTTGGTGCCGAAGGGAAGATAACAGATCCCGGAAAAGCGAGGACAGGAGGGCAGAGGGCAAGCTTCATGATGATTTATATGTAGCCTGCCCTTGGATCACATGCCCCGGCACGGAAAGGTCAAAGCTGGTCCGTCCTTGTTATGGTCCGACGTCCTTTTTAGCCGCGCTCTAACACCGACATTAAATCTCTAACAACTTTCAAGTGTTAATAGGTCACAGTTCTACGCAATGCCGTAGCACTAACAAGCCATACTTTGTTGATCGGAATGTACATACTGTAACTTCGTTCTCGCAGAGTCATTGGACAGATTGAGATGCCAACCATTGAACTCTGCAATATTCAAATTACAAGATCATCTGTTCCCCTTTTCTTCACTTGCCAAAATGAGATATTTAGTTTCTGAGCTCACAATACCAGTGTATCATTGACCTTGCTAGCATTGGCCACACTGCATTGTCCATTTTTCCCATTGTATTGTTCCAGTTTTCATTCACATATGGTGTTCTGTTGCAGCACACAGCACTGGGAAATGTCGCTGGGTGCAAAAGTGAATAAATTATACTACTTATGGATAACTTTTGGTAAACATTTCTAATAACTTACAGGAATATATACACAAGTTTTGTTATGAACTGAGGGATCATTGAATTAGTATTGCAGGGTTAATTACAGGGGATGAAGAGCAAAGGAGAATACTTTGCGAGGGTAATGATCCTAAATGTTTGTCGGATCTTGACCCCACTATTAATGGAGTCCTCAACACTTTGCATGTCCAAGAGAGAAGAAGTAGAACATGTTCTATTTGCAATGACCTTCATGGAACATACTGACAAGAGGGATGTTAAAAACAACAATACAGATAGTAGATTAATTGGTATCACTATTCAAGCACTATCAAGGTTGATATTTAAACTGAAGAACTACCTATTTGATACTGTAGCTTCATACTGTAGGATCAGATAGGATTATGAAGCAATACTAGACCTGAATGGTTTAGTTCGACAGGAGAACAAAGGAAAGGATATAAAAGGAATAGTATGAATCCAATAAGTGTGGTGACAAAGGGAGAAAGCACAGAGGAAGCACAGGCTCAAAGCACAAACTGAGGTGAGGGGTGGGGCTAGCACCACACACAAAGGCTGAAAGAAATAAGGATCTTTGACAACAGTGATAGTGCAAGGGCCAATCACTAGGGTCACACAAGGGAAACTAGTTCCAAAGACCAAGTAAGTATATTGAGTGTAAATGAAGGTACAGGTACTAACCTAGTTCCAAAGACTAAGAGGTCAAGATGAGGAACTAGGTGTCAACTACTGTACTATATATATGAGTGTCTGGATGAGTAAGTGACAGCACGGGAAACCAATAGAAGTATCTGGAACATAATAGAAGGATACAGAAGGATGTAGAAGGATCGGAACAGTAACAAAGATAAAGAAAGGAGGAAAAATGAAGTAAGTACTGTATCCTGTGTAGCATGTCACAACAATTGTCACGAAACATTCTTTTTCATTATTCTTTTTCATTTCTTTTATTTACTTACCTACTCACCAAAGTGCTTACACCAGTGCTTGTTATATTTTCATTTTCATCTAGATTACATGCATCAACCTTATTGTTCTTGCATTGTTGTTTCATCCATGTGCAACTCTCTTGTGCATGTCAGCTCATTGACAGGACATCATCATTATTGTCCTGCTATCACATTTCTTTTATATTGCCTTGTTGTTTACTCACCAAATACCTACATGTCAGCGACTCGCTAGCTCTCACAAGAGACAACCAGGCATCACACAATAGACAATGAGCAAGAGGGCGAAAAAGCAAAAAGAGGATGGATAAGACAACTCAATACTAGTCTAGCTACCGAGGAGAATAGACAAGAATAGAGCTAAGGACTATAACTACAAAATACCTAGTCTTATATACTAAATGGGATATGAAGTCGTGAGAGACGTCTCACACTGTAACTGTGAGGATCTACAATAAGAGTTGCTCATATCCATAAGTAAAGCTGTAGGTATTCGGTGAGTAAACAATAAGGCAATATAAAAAGAAGCATGGAAGCGGAACAATAATGACGTCGTCCTGTCAATGAGCTGACAGGCATGAGAGAGTCACGCCTAAGTGAAACGACAACGTGAGAACAATAAGGTTGAAGCATGTAACCTAAATGATAATGAGAATATAATGAGTGCTGGTGCAAGCGCCTCAGTGATTAGGTAAGTAAAGAAAAGAAAAGGAAAAAGAATAATAAAAGAAAAGAATAATAAAAAGATTAAAGATCGTTTCATGACACTACAGCTTTACTTATGGATATGGGTGACTCTTATTGTGTATCCTCATGGTTACGGCATGAGATACTTCTCACGGCTTCATATCCCATATGTATATAAGACTTAGTATTTTGTGGTTATATTCCTTAGCTTTATTCTCATCTATACTCCTCAGTAGCTAGACTTGTATTTGGGTTGTCTTATTCTCATCACTTTTCATCCTCTTGCTCATCATCTATCATGTGATGCCTAGTTGTCTCTTGTGAGAGCTAGTGAGTCACTGACAGAAGAATAGAGCTTTTACCACATACCACCTGTCACAAACTTTTTACAAAACTTGCCTAGGATTCAATGTTCTGTTGGAAACTAGTTTTCTCGGTACATTACACATTTTATTTTGTCAAACACACTTACCCCTCCCTATCATAAATCAACATGACTGACAGTTCGATACACATGCCTGACATTGCCAAAGTCACCAACCCTACTTCTACCCTTTCAGCTTGCCGGGTGTTCATTAATACACCAGGAAACTATGATGGAGACCCTGCTACCTACCAACCATGGCGATGAAGGATAAGGGCTTACACAGCTGAGCTGATGGAGATGAAACAGGTTGAGGGATGTCGTGACGTGCTATACAGGATATGGTACTTACTCCATTTTCTCCTACACTTCCTCTTTTCTTTACCTTCGTGACTGCCTGGACCTCTCTCCGTTCTTCCATATCCTTTTACTTCCATCTATCATTCTTCAGAACCTTCCATCACATTCCAGACACTTCTATTGGCTTCCCGCGCTGTCGCTTACTCATCCAAACCCTTGTATATAATACAGTAGTTGACACCTAGTTCCCCATCTTGACCTCTTGGTCTTTGGAACTGGGTTAGTACCTGTATCTTTGTTTACACTCAATATACTTACTTGGTCTTTGGAACTAGTCTTCCTTGTGTGACCTTAGTGATTGGCCCTTGCGCTATTGCTGCTGTCTTGATCCTTAGTTCTTCAGCCTTCATGTGTGGTGCTAGCCCCACCCCTCACCTCAGTTTGTGCTTTGAGCCTGTGCCTCCTCTGTGCTTTCTCCCTTCGTCACCGCATTAGGTCAAGATCTCTACTCGTACCATCAGCCTTTCCAACTGATCCTACAAGGAGTGGAAATCGGACTTACCCGGTTCTCCACCTTCCATTGCCACTACGCCTTTGTTTACACCAGACATCGATTGTTCAGGATTTCAGCATGCATTTGATACTAAAGATCAGTGCAATGTTCATTCTAAATACAATCCAGATGAAGAACGTGACACTTGGTTTGACTGTGATGAAAATTTTTGTCCCAACCGATATTGTAACTTTGCTCCAATCGCTCCAAGCAATTCAGAAAACAGACAATTCATAGTCATCCCTAGAATTCCAAGCCGAGTCCCAAGCCGGGTTGGTAGACTTTCAAACCCTACCAGTGCTGTACCATCCGCTAGGTCCTCTCCTGTGCTTATCCCCACTGCCATCCTAGAACCAGAGCTAGAAACTGAAGCTGACCCTGTTGCACCATTTCCAGAGCCTATCATCATCGACATCTCAGTTACACCAGAACCAGTATCCCCATCCCCTGAATCCACTCCCATCATGGCTCATCCTCCTACCACTCAAGACCTGGCTATGTTAATTCAACAACTTGTGACACAACAGATGGCACTACAAACGGCAGTAGCCAGTATCACTAACAACATCAGCACCAATAAAGGTGTTAGCAAGCCCCAGACATACGATGGGAAGCATAACAATGATGCACAATGCTTCATTGCTGCCTTTGAACTCTGGGCTCAGGGTATCTGCTCTCTTAGTGATGAACAAGAGAGAATTAAATCGGCTATCTCATACCTGGATGGTGATGCAGCCATTTGGGCTACTCCCACCTTGGAGAACATCAGTCAGGTTGCTCGAGTGGTTGCTTCAGGACTACCAGCTCCTGCCCTCCTCTACCCAACCTGGGCTGATTTTGCTGGTGCCTTTAGGCAACAGTTTGAAACAGCTGATCCGGTGGTAGAGGCCAAACATGTTCTCAAAAGTCTTTGGCAAGGAAAGGACCGTGTGGCAACATATGCTGCAACCTTCAAGCAGTACACTAGCAGGACGGGATACTTGGATGCTGACCTTTGAGATTGTTTCTATGATCACCTCTCAAAGCAAATCAAGGACAGATTGGTCAATTCACAGGACAATACTGATCTTATGCACACCTTGATCAGTGAAGCAATTCAGATTGACAACCAACAGAACAAATGTGCTGATGAGGAAGGGAAACAATACTCCTGAAACACTCCCCACTTCGGCTCCTACACCCCCACTCCCTTTGTTCCAGCTCGCAATCAAAATGCAATGGACGTGGATGCCACCACTACAGGATGATCTGCAGAGGACTATCATAGGTCCATGGCAGGCAGATGCTACAGATGCGGGTCCAGAGAACATCGTAAGGCGGATGGACACCATGAACGTGATATCTGCAATCACTGTGGGTTAACTGGTCACCTGGCGGCTGTCTGCCATAGGAAGTTTTTGGGACTTCCAAAACCCCTCCCTCATTCCACAGCTGCTACCTCAATGGCCACTGAGCCCTCCACTTCCATTGCTGCTGCGACACCTGCCCCGGCTATGGATTTCACAAAGATCCTCCAGATGCTTACTGTCATGAAACATTCTTTCACATTATTCTTTTCTTTTATTATTCTATTCCTTTTCTTTTATTTACTTACCTAATCACTAAAGCACTTACACTAGTGCTTATTATATTTTCATTTCCATTTAGGTTACATGTGTCAGCCTTATTGTTCTCACGCTGTCGTTTCACTTAGGCGCGACTCTCTTATGCCTGTCAGCTCATTGACAGGATGACCTTTACTTATGGATACGAGTGACTCTTATTGTAGATCCTGATGGTTACATTATTCCTTAGCTCTATTCTTGTCTATACTCCTCGGTAGCTAGACTTGTAGTTGGGTTGTTTTATCCTCATCACTTTTCTCATCCTCTTGCTCATTGTTCATTGTGTGACACCTGGTTATCTCTTGTGAGAGCTAGCAAGTCGCTGACAGAAGAATAGAGCTTCTACCACATACCACCCATCACAACAAACATTTACAAACTTGCCTAGAATTCAACATTCTGTTGGAAACTAGTTTTCTCGATACGTTACACATTTTATCTTACCAAACACACTCACCCCTCCCTACTATAAATCCAACATGACTGATCAGTCAATACATGCTCCCACCCCTGACGTTTCAGAAATCAATGTCCCCACTCCTTCGGCTTGCCGGGTGTTCGTTAATACACCAGGGAACTATGATGGCGATCCTGCTACATACCGACCATGGCGACGAAGGATGAGGGCTTATGCAGCTGAGCTGATGGAGATGAAACAGGTTGAGGGTTCCCATTGACTCATTACCATCATCATGTCCTTCATGGTTGGAGGAAAAGCCAATGAATGGGCGCAGGTCTTGTAGTGACAAAGGGAGAAAGCACAGAGGAAGCACAGGCTCAAAGCACAAACCGAAGTGAGGGGTGGGGCTAGCACCACACACAAAGGCGGAAAGATAAAATGATCAAGACAGCAGTGATAGCGCAGGGGCCAATCACTAGGGTCACACAAGGAAAACTAGTTCCAAAGACCAAGTAAGTATATTGAAGGTAAACGATGATACAGGTACTAACCTAGTTCCAAAGACCAAGAGGTCAAGATGGGGAACTAGGTGTCAGCTACTGTACTATATATACAAGGGTTCGGATGAGTAAGCGACAGCGCGGGAAGCCGATAGAAGTGTCTGGAATGTGATGGAAGGTTCTGACAAGTGATAGATGGAAGTAAAAGGATATGGAAACATGGAGAAGGGTTCAGGTAGTCACAAAGGTAAAGGAAAGAGGGAATGTAGGAGAAAACGAAGTAAGTACCGTATCCTGTATGGCATGTCACGACATTACCCCCCTTCTACAGTCGATGTCCCAGCGACTATTTCCGTGAGGTTTTCATAAGGTTGCTAGGGTAAAGAGTTGAAGATGGTCGCTGAAATTTTTCGTGGTGCATTTGAGTGTTTTGCATAAAAATCTGCGATTGCCTCATCACTTGTGCCTACTAAGTTTTCTTCATGCTCCCAACTGTTGTGGCCTTCGTCGTAACCCTTCCACTTTACCAGGAATTGCAACTTTTTCCATCGTCCAAAGATCCGACTGTCCAGGACCTCCTCCACATCGTAGAACTCTTCTCCCTCCACAATTTTGGGCTCTGGTGGTGGTGGCTCGATTCCATTGACTTCATTCCCTTTCCAGGGAGACAAGCGGTTGGTATGGATGTTATCGTGGATTTTCATCCAGGTAGGTAGGTGTAATCGATATGTGAGTGGGCCCGTTTTCTCTGCGACTTCGAATGGACCTAGGCATTTGCTCCCCAGTTTCTGGTTCTTTTGCCGTACTTTTAATTTGCTCAGGGATAACCAAACCGGTTGTCCTACTTTGAATTCCTGTACTTTCCCCTTTACACCCTCTCTAATGCGCTCCTTGCTCATTCGTAGTGCTGCCTCTGCATCCTCTCGTGCATGCCGGAGCAGTTCTAGCCGGTGCTCGATGGATGGGTATTTGGTCTCAATGCCATTTGGAATGGTGAACTCGGGGGTGTAACCATAAAGGGTTTCGAAGGGGGAGTGGCTGTGTGCAGAGTGGATACAAGCATTCATGACAAACTCAGCAGTAGGGATTAAGAGGTCCCAGTCGTCCTGTCGGCGACTTATGTACATGCGAATGTAATGTTCGATTTCCTGATTAGCGCGTTCTGTCTGTCCGTTTGTCTCAGGGTAATAGGCTGTGGTCAGGGCGGAGTCGATTCCTAGCCGCTTCAGTAGTTGTCACATAACATCTGCTGCAAATTGAGGTCCTCTATCCGAGATGAATCGATGGGGTAGGCCATGTAAGCGGAAGATTTCTTTATAAAAGAAATCTGCTACTCCTTCTGCGGTGATCTCTGTTGTACAGGGGAAACAGTGAACCATCTTCATGTAGTGGTCCACAAAGGTGATGATAGCATTGTGGCCGTCTTGCATCATAGGTAGCTCTCCAATCAGATCCACGCCAATGTCCTTCCGGTACAGGAAGAGGTTGAAGAGGAGAGTGGTGGTGAGGGTTCAGGCATTTGCGCTGGCAGTGGTCACATCCATCAACATACTTGTCTACAAAAGAGCGCATCCCAGGCCACCAGTACAGTCTGCTGACTAGTTCCAGGGTGCCATGCATCCCTGGATGACCTGCAGTAGGTGCGTCGTGACAGTGTTCCAGGATTGTTTTCCTTAGCGCCATATCTGGGGGAACATAGACTTTATTGCGATAGTAGACCACACCGTTTTCTTCTCTCCACTCGGCTGTGCCACTAGTGAGACTTTGGGGTCCCTTGATACCTTTCAGACCATCCAGGACTTCGGCCTCCCGTTTGCTAATCTGCCAAATGCGGTCAAGGAGGGGGTTATGGAGAAGAACCATGGTTGCCGCATTAAGGAAGTGCTCGGGTTTTAGAACGATCTGTTCCCTGTTGTCCTCTGCATCTGTGACCTGATGCTGTGCCATACGTGAGAGTGCGTCAGCTTGAGTGTTAGCTTTGCCAGGGCGATGCTTAAGACGGAAATCAAACCGAGAGAGCCATAGTGCCCATCATGCTTGTCGGCGGCTGAGCTCTTGGGCTGTCTTCCAGTATTTGAGGTTCTGGTGATCGGTTATGATTTTGAAGGGTTCTGGGGATCCTTCTAGGAAGCTTCTCCAGTCTTTCAATGCCTCAATAATGGCCAGCATTTCCCAGTCATAGATCTCGTAGTTTCGCTTGGCTGGATCCATGGAGGAGGAGCAATATGCGATGGGGTGCCAGAGTCCATCCTCCTGTAGTTGCGAAAGTGTACCTCCAGTAGCGAAGCCTGATGCATCCACTTCGATCCGAGTTTGTTTCAATGGATCCCATAGTGTGAGGATTGGTGCCGATGTAAAGGATTCCCTTAGTGAATCGAAGGCTTCCTGCTGTTGTGATCCCCAAACCCATTTAGTGTCTTTGTGGGTAAGATCGTTCAGGGGTCAAGCTTTCTTTGCGAAACCGTCAATAAATCTCTGATAGAAGTTAGCAAATCCTAGGAAGCCCCGAAGGTCACGTAGCATTGTAGGGGCCTGCCAGTTACTAACTGCCTCTATTTTGACTGGGTCCATTCATGCTTCCACTTCACTGATCACTAAGCCTAGGTATTCGATGGAAGACTGTTTGAATTCACATTTCTCTGGTCACAGATACAGGTCATATTTGCTGAGGTGTGTAAGTACATCATTGACTACCCTTCGATGTTCATCCAGAGTTTCAGTGAAAACTAGGATATCGTCCAGGTAAACGGCCACTTTCCCAGCAGCAATGAGGTCAGCAAATATGGAGTTCATGAGGGCTTGGAACGTAGTGGGTGAGTTTGTTAGGCCAAAGAACATGACGAGGGGCTCAAAGAGTCCTCGATTTGTTGCAAATGCTCCCTTCCATTCATCACCCTCTTTAATCTGCACATTGTTGTACCCCCAGCGAACATCCATTCTGGAGAAGACCTTGGCTTTACGCAGTTGGCTGACAATGTCCGTGATGAGGGGAAGTGGGTACCAGTTTTTTACTGTGTATTCATTGAGTCGTCGGTAATCCTGTACAAATCGAAGTTTACCATCCTTCTTTTTGACAAAGAAGACCAGCGACGCCAGTGGGGATTTGGAGGGGCGGATGTAGCCTTTGCACTGATTCTCTTCCAAGAACCGGTCCAGTTCTTCCTGTTTGTTTGGGGACATGGGGTAGATTTTTGTCCGCATGGTCTCAGGAGCATTGGGTTTCAGATCTATGGCATGGTCCCAAGGCTTATGTTCTGGTAGCCATTCTGATTCTTTCTCAGAGAAGACCTTTGCATGTTTCCAGTATGACAAGGGGACCATCTCTTCAAATGACTTCGATGGCTTCTCTTTGTAGGCAGCCTCTGCGAGTTGTTGAGAATACATGTACCCTGCAGAACACCAAAGTTCTTCTGACATATGGCCAATGATTCCAGCTTGAACTAGCGCTCTCCTCCACTTCCTGTTGCCTACCAACCGATACAGAGGGGTGCTTTCAGTGTATTCATGTATTTCTGGGTCAGGCGTGGGGCGAGGGAGAGTTTCTTCTAGCAATTGGGGTTGGTCGTCAGGCTCCGGGATGGAGAAGTGAACTTGTGGAGTTTCCTTGGGTTCGGGGATTTCTTTGATGGTCATGGGGTGCGGAACCTTTCTGGGAGGGGTGATAGCCAATCACCCTTCTCTCCAGTCAATGTCCGGGTTGACCTTTCGGAGCCATGGAAGTCCGAGGATGATATTTTCAGACCCAAGGTTGGTGACGAGGTATTCGAGGAGCTGGGGTTTGTTTTGATCTATTGTGGAGAACAGGTGTACAGAGTGCGTGATCTGCCCTGCGGTGTTAAGAGACCCGTCAATGTTATAGAGGGTAATTGGATGGAGAAGACGGCGAGAGAGAATTTGATGTTGTCTAACAAAACAGTCATGAATGAAGAGACCGGTGGCACCGGAGTCTATCATTGCTGCGCTGTCTGTATTCTTGAGTCTGCCTTGCAACTTAATCGGTACGCGGAAGTGAGAAACATCACTGGATTGAGCGGAACCAATTGTACAGGAGGGTATAGATGCATAGGTAGAAGTAGATGAAGAATACAGACTAGGGAACCAGGCAGCAGCCGTGGTGGGTTCTCACTTTAAAAATTTGAGCGTAACTCTGCCATCTGCTCTGCCAATTCCTTTTGTCCCGCAGTAAGCATCTGAAGGATCTTTGTGAAGTTGGTAGCAGGGGCCAGTGTGGCAGTGGCGATGGAGGTGGAGGGCTCAGCAGCAATAGATGTGGCGGCCACAGAACATGGGGTGGGTCTTGGAAGTCCCAGGAACTTCCTGCAGCAGACAGCTGCTAAATGACCAGTTAGTCCACAATGATTGCAGACATCTCGTTCGTGGTGTCCATCTGCCTTGCGATGTTCTCTGGATCCACACCCATAGCATCTTCCCATCATGGACCTCCGATAGTCTTCTGCAGATCGTCCGGTAGTGGTGGCGTCCACGTCCATTGCATTTGGATCGCAAGCTAGAACAAAAGGAGTCAGGGTATAAGAGTTGAAGTTGGGAGTACTTTGGGTGTATTGTTTCCCTTCCTCATCAGCACGTTCGTTCTGTCAGTTGTCAATGTGAATCGCTTCACTGATCAGCGCAATCATCAGGTCTGTGTTGGCTTGGGAGTTAACCAATCCATCCTTGATTCGCTTTGAGAGGTGGTCATAGAAGCGATCTCAAAGGTCGGCATCCGAATATCCCGTCCTGCTGGCATACTGCTTGAAGGTTGCAGCATAGGTTGCCACCTGGTCCTTTCCTTGCCAGAGACTTTTGAGAACATGTTTGGCCTCTACCACTGGATCTGCTGTTTCAAACCGTTGCCTAAAGGCGCCAGCGAAATCAGCCCAGGTTGGGTAGAGGAGGGCAGGAGCTGGTAGTCCTGAAGTGACAGCTCGAGCGACCTGGCTGATGTTCTCTGAGGTAGGGGTAGCCCAAATGGCTGCATCACCATCCAGGTATGAGATAGCCGATTTGATTCTCTCTTGTTCATTACTGAGGGAACGGATCCCCTGAGCCCAGAGTTCAAAGGTGGCAATGAAGCGTCGTGCATCATCACTGCACTTCCCATCATACGTCTGGGGTTTGCTAACACCTTTATTGGTGCTGATGTTGTTAGCGATACTGGCTACTGCCATTTGTAGCGCCATCTGTTGGGTTGCGAGTTGTTGAATTAACATAGCCAGGTCTTGGGTGGTAGGAGGATGAGACATGGTGGAGGGGTTTTCAATGGGGATAGGCTCAGGAGATGGGGATAACGGTTCTGGTGTAACTGAGATATCGATGATGATAGGCTCTGGGGATGGTGCGACAGGGTCGGCTTCAGTTTCTGGTTCAGGCTCTGGAATAGCGGTGGGGATAAGCACAGGAGAGGCTCTGGCAGATGGGACAGCACTGGTAGGGTTTGAAAGTCTACCAACACAGCTCGGAACTCGGCTTGGAATTCTAGGGATGTCTATGAATCGTCCATTTCCTGAATCCCTTGGAGTGATGGGAGCGGGGTTATGGTATTGGTTGGGGCAAGGATTTTCGTCACAGTCAAACCAAGTGTTGTGTTCTTCGTCTGGATTGTATTTGGAATGAACGTCGCACTGATCTTGAATATCAAATGTGTGTAGAAATCCTGAACAATCAATGTCTGGTGTAAACGAAGGCGTAGCGGCAATGGGAGGTGGGGAACCAGGTAAGTCCGATTTCCACTCCTCGTAGGATCAGTTGGAAAGGCTGATGGTACAAGTAGAGATCTTGACCTAATGTGGTGATGAAGGGAGAAAGCACAGAGGAAGCACAGGCTCAAAGCACAAACCGAAGTGAGGGGTGGGGCTAGCACCACACACGAAGGTGGAAAGATAAAATGATCAAGACAGCAGTGATAGCGCAGGGGCCAATCACTAGGGTCGCACAAGGAAAACTAGTTCCAAAGACCAAGTAAGTATATTGAAGGTAAATGATGATACAGGTACTAACCTAGTTCCAAAGACCAAGAGGTCAAGATGGGGAACTAGGTGTCAGCTACTGTACTATATATACAAGGGTTCGGATGAGTAAGCGACAGCGCGGGAAGCCGATAGAAGTGTCTGGAATGTGATGGAAGGTTCTGACAAGTGATAGATGGAAGTAAAAGGATATGGAAACATGGAGAAGGGTTCAGGTAGTTACAAAGGTAAAGGAAAGAGGGAATGTAGGAGAAAACGAAGTAAGTACCGTATCCTGTATGGCATGTCATGACAGGTCTATACCGATGACCATTTTGATATTGAAAAAGGTGCATGGAATATTACAGGGAAGGACCTTTTTGATGATATGGACAAAGAATTCATGAATGTCGCCAGGGAGAAAGAAGCCCAGGACAAACTGACCTACATCAGACAGGGAAAGACTTCCACCAGCGACTTCTTCAAAGAGTTCAAGTTGTTGCTAAAGGATGCTAACTACAGCAAAAGCGATTCACATGTCCTCACCCTAGCAGAGAGGGCGGTCGACCATGTTCTACTATATGACATTATAAAGGGCCAGACAGAACCCTTTGCAGATTACCAAGAGTTGAAGAAAGTGGTTGTAGGCACTGATAATGTAAGGCACCAGTGAGCTGAACAGAAGAGAGGTTACGGGTATGCGGGGTGGTGGAATGCTAACCCACAGGGACAGAGTCGTGGACAGTCATCCACTTAGCAGAACCAACAGGAGCCAAAAGCAGCTCTGAAGGCAGAGTACCCTGCAGCACAGAGGAGAGATGCCACTGGCACCACGTTCAGAGGAACGGGCAGGCCAATGGACATCGACCAGGCGAGGGAGAAGCGGCTATGCTTCAACTGTGGCGAACCAGGCCACATGAGTAGGAATTGCCTGCATAAGAGAAAGGCGGTAGTCCGAGGTATCATGCTAAATATGAGTGAGCAGGAATGTACGGATTTCATTAACGATTTGGGTTTTCCCAAGGCTCCTCAGTAGATATAGGTCTGCAGGAGCCTTCACACATGGACATTTCGGAATTTGTTGATAATGGCATTGATTACATAATTAGTACAGGTACTAGACAGAAAAATGCGACCACCTTCACACACAAATCCGAAAAATCCGAAAAACCTATATGGTATGAACCTGACACTGCTGAATGGCTAACTCAGAGAGTTAGAGAAGATCAAATCCCAAGAGCAGTGGGATTGTTGCAAACCTGGATGCCCTCCTCCCGAGAAAAAGAAGCTTTGGAGGAAACCATCATGGACATATGAAAACGGAATTGGAAAACGGCAGTCACAGCCATCAGAAGTCTCAAGAACAAGAGAAGTTACATCTGTGGGACACATGGCAAAAGCCTGAAGCTTCTGGCAATACTTGAGACACTGGAGGATAGTCGACAAATTGTTACACAAGGACTTCTTGACAGCGGAGCAACAGGCTCCTGCATCAACTCAGAATTCATCAAATGGCACAATCTTGTCACGAAGGACTTACCAATCAAAACACCCGTCTATAATGCCAACGGCACACTCAATGACTCCGGCTCAATAGATGAGTACGTCGAGATCCAGATGACTATCGGCAATCATTCAGAAATCATACAATTCGGAGTGGTAAGTCTAAGAAAGAATAACATCTTTCTAGGACTAGACTGGCTACAACACCACAACCCGAGTATTGATTGGGAGATGTCCAAACTAACCTTCGACAGGTGTCCAACTTGATGTGGTTATAACCCACACTTCTGGACACCGGAAGATACTCACTCCAGAGCCGCATTAGAAGAAGGCGAACAACTCTTCTTGTTTGACTGGGATAGGTATGTCCATGAACAAGTACAGTCGAGGAAATGGACAGAGGAACAGGTGAAGAAGGAGACAGTAAAGGAGTTTGACAATTCCGAACTCTATGTCAGGGAGTATCCTGATGTTTTTAGCCAGGAAGAGTTTGACCAGTTACCGCAGAGACGTCCATGGGACCATGCTATTGACCTGACACCAGGCTCCAAGCCTCTAGACTGCAAGGTATACCCTCTGAACCCAAAAGAACAAGAAGCACTCAACAAGTTTCTTGAAGAAAATCTTCGAACTGGACGAATTTGACCCTCCACATTGCAGATAGCATTGCCCTTCTTCTTCGTCAAAAAGAAAGATGGTACCTTACAAACAGTACAAGATTATTGCAAACTGAATGAGATGACAGTTAAAAACCGGTATCCACTCCCTCTCATTCAGGAGCTAATTGATCATTTGAAGGGTGCTAAGGTCTTTACAAAAATGGACATCCGATGGGGCTTTAATAACATCCGGATGAAAGAAGGTGATGAGTGGAAAGCAGCTTTTCGAACTAACCAGGAGTTATTCGAACCAACTGTCATGTTCTTCAGACTCACTAACTCTTCTGCGACATTCTAAGGTTTCATGAATCATATCCTGCGAGACCTCATCAATGGGGGTCACGTCATAGTTTACATGGATGACATTCTGATATTTACTGATAGCATCGAGGAACACCAACAACTCGTTAAACAAGTACTCGACATTCTACAGGAACACAAGTTATTCTTGAAACCTGAAAAATGCTCATTTGAAAAACCAGTAATTGACTACCTCAGTATTATCATTGGAAATGGAACTATACGAATGGATCCAAAGAAAGTCCAAGCAGTATGGGAATGGATTACTCCCCACAAGAAGCGTGATGTTCAGCAATTCTTAGGGTTTTGCAACTTCTTCAGATGCTTTATTTGTGGGTTTAGTCTTGTAGTGAAGCCACTGACACAGCTTACTGGCAAGGGAACTTGGAAGTGGGAGAAAGTGCAGGAAGATGTGTTCGAAGAGTTGAAAAACCGAATCTGTGAGGAAGTAGTTTTGCTCATTCCTCAAACCCATGGGAAGTTCCGAGTGGAAGCTGACTCATCCGATTACGCTAATGGTGCCGTCTTGTCCCAGTTTGTCGATAACAGGTGGTATCCCATTGCTTTTCATTCCCATTCCCTCAATGAGGTTGAGCACAACTACGAGATTTACAACAAAGAACTCATGGCAATTATGGACTCACTTGATGACTGGTGACAGTATTTGCTGGGCGCGGAGGAACAGATCGAAATTTTTACGGATCACGCAAACCTCCAGTACTTCAAGAAGCCACAGAAACTTAATTGTCAACAAGCGCGCTGGGTATTGGAGTTAGCGGAGTACAATTTTGATCTTGTCCACAAGCCTGGTAAATCGATGACAAAAGCTGATGCCCTGTCGAGGATGACAGGTCTTGAGACAGGGGACAAGGACAAGGAGAACATCGTTCTCCTGAAACCGGAACTTTTCATCCGTGCTCTCAACCTATCAGCTCCCAAAGATCTCCTGCTATCAGAGATCCGAAAGAGTAGAAACCAAGTAGATTGAATTGTACAGGATGCCCTAGCTGCCAAAAACCCAGAGTGGACTGAAACCGACAAAGTTATTACATGGAAAGGGTGTGTTTATGTACCAAAAAACCGCCTACTCCAGTCCAAAATAATCACTCAGTACCATGACACGCTGCTAGCGGGACATCCTGGACAGTATAAAACCACGGAGTTGATCACTTGGGACTACTGGTGGCCAGGGGTTACACGAGATGCAGGGAAGTACGTCGAAGGTTGCGAGAAATGCCAGGTGACAAAATCACATCGCACCAAACCAGTCGGACAACTTCATCCACATGCGGTACCAACTGAACCATGGCAGATAATCGGCACTGATATGATAGGGGAATTACCAGAATCAGGAGGGTATAATGCTATTTCAGTGTTTATTGATCATTTTTCCAAAAGACTGCGACTGGTTCCATCACACACAACAGTCGCATTGGAAGGAATGGCAAAAATATACTGCGATCGAATTTTCTCTATCCATGGCATTCCATGAAAGATCATACATGATCGCGGACCTCAATACCATTCCCGATTTATGAAAGAACTTTATCGTCTATCGGGAATAGAAGCGAATTACACTACAGCATATCATCCACAGACCAATGGCCAGACGGAACGAACAAACCAGGAGATAGAACATTATCTCCGATTGCTCATTAGTTATCATCAAAATGACTGGCACAAGTGGTTACCACTTGCAGAGTTCACCTATAACGATTGAGTACATTCTGCGACAAAGGTCTCCCCCTTCTATGCTGACAACAGTAGACATCCCTATAACGGTATGGCACCTCAAATGACTTCGGACAACCCCACAGCACAGGTGTTTGCGGATGGAATGAGGAAGGTTCGAGAGGAGGTAGGAGCAGCCTTAGGAAAGGCCAATGAGGATATGAAGAAGTTTTATGACTGGAAGTGTGGTGATGAAGGGAGAAAGCACGGAGAGAGCACAGGTGCAAAGCACAAACCAAAGTGAGGGGTGGAGCTAGCACCACACATGAAGGCTGAAAGATATAGTGATCAAGACAGCAGTGATAGCACAGGGTCGCACAAGGAAAACTAGTTCCAAAGACCAAGTAAGTATATTTGAGTGTAAATGAAGATACAAGTGCTAACCTAGTTCCAAAGACCAAGAGGTCAAGATGGGGAACTAGGTGTCAACTGCTGTACTATATATACAAGGGTTCGGATGAGTAAGCGACAGCGCAGGAAGCTGATAGAAGTGTCAAGAAACGATCTTTTTCCATTATTCTTTTCTTTTATTTACTTACCTAATCACCAAAGCGCTTACACTAGCGCTTATTATATTTTCATTATCATTTAGGTTACACACGTCAACCTTATTGTTCTCGCGTTGTCGTTTCACTTAGGCGCAACTCTCTCGTGCCTGTCAGTTCATTGACAGGACAGCGTCATTATCATTCCGCTTCCATGCTTCTTTCTATATTGCCTTATTGTTTACTCACCTAATACCTACAGCTTTACTTATGGATACGAGCAACTCTTATTGTAGATCCTCACGGTTACGGTGCGAGATATCTCTCACAGCTTCATATCCCAATAGTATATAAGACTTAGTATTTTGTAGTTATATTCCTTAGCTCTATTCTCGTCTATTCTCCTCGGTAGCTAGACTTGTAGTTGGGTTGTTGTCAGCGACTCGCTAGCTCTCACAAGAGACAACCAGGCGTCACACGATAGACGATGAGCAAGAGGATGAAAAAGCAAAAAGCGGATGGATAAAACAACCCAACTACAAGTCTAGCTACCGAGGAGAATAGACGAGAATAGAGCTAAGGAATATAACTACCAAATATCTAGTCTTATATACAAAATGGGATATGAAACCGTGAGAGACGTCTCGCACCGTAACCGTGAGGATCTACAATAAGAGTCGCTCGTATCCATAAGTAAAGCTGTAGGTATTCGGTGAGTAAACAATAAGGCAATATAAAAAGAAGCATGGAGGCGGAACAATAATGACGTCGTCCTGTCAATGAACTGACAGGCACGAGAGAGTCGCGCCTAAGTGAAACGACAACGCGAGAACAATAAGGTTGACGCGTGTAACCTAAATAATAATGAAAATATAATAAGCGCTAGTGCAAGCGCTTTGGTGATTAGATAAGTAAATAAAAGAAAAGGAAAAGAATAATAAAAGAAAAGAATAATGAAAAAAGATCGATTCATGACATTACCCCCTCCCTAGAGCGCGAGTTCCACGAAGCGCTTGTCGTCTAACAAAATTTTCGGAGGGTAATTGTGAGGGTGTATTTTCGGTATCTGGCGGAGGCATAGGGCGGAATAACTCGGTAGGGAACAAGGAAATAGGGATTTCGAGTCGACTCAGGGTGGCGGGTTTGGGTTTAGTCGGATTTTTATCATGGAATTCCTTCAACAAATCAGAGGAATGGGTGATGTTGGACCGAGGTTCCCAAGTGTCTTCATGTGGTCCGTAACCTCACCACCTGACCTTGTACTTGATCCCTTTTCCTACCTTTCGTGAGTCGAGAATCTCCTCGACTTCGAATTCTTCTTCTTCTCCTACGACGACAGGAGGTGGTCGAGTGTTTCGTGGTTGAGAGGGGAATTGCGGTTCTCTATAGGGAGTGAGAAGGACTTCGTTGAAAACGTTATGGATACGTTTCCACGTAGAGGGGATATCTAGTTTATAGGAACTAGCGCCTATCTTCTTCTGAACTGTAAACGGTCCAAACCGTTTATCTCCTAACTTTTTCATCGGCTGGTCTGTCGATAAATTAGTTCCCTCAAGCCAGACCTTATCACCTGGCTTGTACTCTACTCCCACTCTTCGCTTACGGTCATAAAACTTCTTCATGTCCTCGTTGGCCTTTCCTAAGGCCGCTCCTACTTCGTCTCGAACCTTCCTCATTCCATCTGCAAACGCCTGTGCTGTGGGGTTGTCCGAAGTCATTTGAGGTGCCGTGCCTTTATAGGGATGTCTACCGTTGTCAGCATAGAATGGGGAAACCTTCGTCGCAGAGTGTACTCGATCGTTATAGGCAAATTCTGCAAGCGGTAACCACTCATGCCAGTCATTTTGATGATAACTAATGAACAAACGGAGATAATGTTCTATCTCCTGATTTGTTCGTTCTGTCTGGCCGTTGGTCTGTGGGTGATACGCAGTGGTGTAGTTTGCTTCTATTCCTAAAAGACGGTAGAGTTCCTTCATGAAACGAGAATGATATTGCGGTCCTCGATCATGTATTATTTTTCGTGGAATGCCGTGGATAGAAAAAATACGATCCCGATAGATTTTTGCCATTCCCTCTGACGTGACTGTAGTGTGGGACGGAACAAGTCGCAATCTTTTGGAAAAATGATCGATAAACACCAATATGGCGTTATATCCTCCCGATTCCGGTAATTCCCCTATCATATCAGTGCCGATTATTTGCCACGGTTCAGTTGGTACTGCATGTGGGTGAAGTTGTCCTACTGGTTTGGTACGACGTGACTTTGTCGCCTGGCATTTCTCACAACCTTCGACATATTTTCCTGCATCTCGTGTCACCCCTGGCCACCAGTAGTCCCGAGTAATCAACTCCGTGGTTTTGTACTGTCCTGGATGTCCCGCTAGCGGTGTATCGTGGTACTGAGTGATTATTTTGGACCGGAGTAGGCGGTTTTTCGGTACATAAACACGCCCTTTCCAGGTAATGACTTTGTCGGTCTCAGTCCACTCTGGATTTTTCGCAGCGAGGGCCTCCTGTACAGTTCGGTCTACTTGGTTTCTACTCTTTCGGATCTCTGATAACAGGAGATCTTCAGGAGCCGATAGGTCAAGAGCTTGAATAAAAAGTTCCGGTTTCAGGAGAACGATGTTCTCGTTGTCCTTGTCCCCCGTCTCAAGACCTGTCATCCTCGACAGGGCATCAGCTTTCGTCATCGATTTACCAGGTTTGTGAACGAGATCGAAATTATACTCCGCTAATTCCAGTACCCAGCGCGCTTGTCGTCGGTTGAGTTTCTGCGGCTTCTTGAAGTACTGGAGGTTTGCGTGATCCGTATAAATTTCAATCTGTTCCTCCGCACCTAGTAAGTATTGCCTCCAGTCGTCGAGGGAGTCCATGATTGCCATAAGTTCTTTGTCGTAAATCTCGTAATTACGCTCAACCTCATTGAGGGAACGAGAACGAAAGGCAATGGGATACCATCTACCATCAATGAACTGGGACAAAACGGCGCCATTAGCATAATCGGACGAGTCAGCTTCCACCCTGAATTTCCCGTGGTTACGAGGAATCAACAAAACGACTTCCTCACAAATACGGCGTTTCAGTTCCTCGAACGCCTCCTCTTGACCTTTCTCCCACTTCCAAGTTCCATTCCCCGTGAGCTGTGTTAGTGGCTTTGCTACCAGGCTGAACCCACGAATGAATCGCCGGAAGAAGTTGCAGAATCCTAGAAACTGCTGGACGTCGCGCTTCTTTCGTGGAGTAATCCATTCTCGAACGGATTGAACTTTCTTGGGATCCATGCGAATAGTTCCGTTACCAATGATAATACCGAGGTAGTCGATAACCGGTTTTTCGAAAGAACACTTTTCGGGTTTAAGGAACAACTTGTGTTCCCGTAGAATGTCGAGCACTTGTTCTACGATTTGTCGATGTTCTATTATATCGTCGGTAAAAATCAGTATGTTGTCCATGTAAACGATAACATGACCTTTATTGATGAGGTCTCGCAGGATGTGGTTCATGAAACCTTGGAATGTCGCAGGAGAGTTAGTGAGTCCAAAAAACATGACGGTCGGTTCGAATAACCCCTGGTTAGTTCGAAAGGCCGCTTTCCATTCGTCACCTTCCTTTATTCGGATGTTGTTGAACCCCCATCTAATATCCATCTTCGTGAAGATCTTAGCACCTTTTAAACGATCGATTAGTTCCTGAATGAGAGGAAGTGGATACCGGTTTTTAACCGTCATCTCGTTCAGTTTTCGATAATCTTGTACTGGTCGTAAGGTGCCGTCTTTCTTTTTAACGAAGAAGAAGGGAGACGCCATCTGCGAAGTCGAAGGTCGGATTCGTCCAGTTCGAAGGTTTTCTTCAAGAAACTTGTCGAGCGCCTCTTGTTCCTTTGGGTTTAATGGGTACACCTTGCAATCTAAAGGTTTAGAACCTGGCGTTAGGTCGATAGCGTGGTCCCAAGGACGTCGTTGTGGCAGTTGGTCGAATTCCTTCTGGCTGAAAACATCGGGGTACTTTCCGATGTAGGGCTTGGAAGTGTCGAACTCTTGAGCTGTTTCCTCTCTGGCTTGTTTTTCCGTCCACTTCCTCGACTGTACCTGCTCATGAACATACCTGTCCCAGTCAAACAGGAAAAGCTGTTCGCCTTCCTGTAATGCCGCTCTAGAATGGGTATCCTCTGGTGTCCAAAAGTGTGGGTTGTAACCGCATCTTGTTGGACACCTGTCAAAGGTTAGTTCAGATGTATTCCAGTCGATACTCGGGTTGTGGTGTCGTAGCCAGTCTAGTCCTAGAAAGATATTATTCTTTCCTAGACTTACTACTCCGAATTGGACGATCTCTGAATGATCACCGATGGTCATCCGAATCTCGACATACTTGTCTATTGATCCGGAATCATTGAGTGTACCGTCTGCATTGTAGACAGGGGTTTTGATCGGTAAGTCTTCCGTAACAAGGTTGTGCCGTTTGACGAATTCTGAGTCGATACAGGAACCAGTAGCTCCACTGTCGAGGAGTCCTTCTGTGACGATTTGTCGAGCATCTTCCAGTGTTTCGAGTATTGCTGGAAGTCTCAGACTTTTGCCGCGTGTCCCACGAACATAACTCCTTTTGTTTTTGAGACTCCGGATGGCGGTGACTGCCGTTTTCCAGTTCCGTTTTCGTATGTCCATGACGGTTTCTTCAGAGGCTTCTTTTTCCCGTGAAAAGGGCATCCAAGTTCGTAACAATCCTACTGCTCTCGGGATCTGGTCTTCTCTAACTCTCTGAGTTAGCCATTCAGCAGTGTCGGGTTCGTACCGTATAGGTTTTTCGGTTTTTTCGGTTTTGTGGATGAAGGTGGAGGCGTTTTTCTGTTTAGTACCTGTACTGATTACATAGTCAACGCCATTATCAACAAACTCCGAAATGTCCGTGTGCGAAGGCTCCTGCAGACCTATATCTACTGCGGAGCCTTTGGAAAACCCAAATCGTTAATAAAGTCCGTACGTTCCTGCTCACTCATATTCAACATAATACTTCTGACTACCGCCTTTCTCTTGTGCGGGCAGTTCCTGCTCATGTGGCCTGGCTCGCCACAGTTGAAGCATAGACGCTTCTCTCTCGCTTGGTCGATGTCCATCGGCCTGCCCGTTCCTCCGAACGTGGTGCCGGTAGCATCTCTTCTCGGTGCCGCCGAATATTCTGCCTTCGGAGCTACTTTCGGCTCCTGTCGGTTCTGCTGAGTGGACGACTGTCCACGACTCTGTCCCTGTGGGTTAGCGTTCCACCACCCCGCATACCCGTAACCTCTCTTCTGTTCGGCCCACTGCCGCCTTACATTGTCAGCCCCTGTGACTACCTTCTTCAATTCCTTGTAGTCTTCAAAGGGCTCCGTTCGTCCTTTGATGATGTCGTAGAGAAGGGTGTGATCGACCGCCCTCTCCGCTAGGGTAAGGACGTGCGACTCGTCCTTCTTGTATCCGGCATCCTTCAGCAACAATTCAAATTCTTTGAAAAAGTCGCCGGCCGAAGACTTCCCCTGTCGGATATAAGTTAGTTTGTCGCGGGCTTCCTTCTCCTTCGCGACGTTCGTGAACTCCCTGTCCATGTCGTCAATGAGCTGCTTCCCCGTAATGTCCCATGTCCCTCTGTCGATATCGAAATGGTCATCCGAGTAGACCTGAGCCCATTCATCGGCTTTTCCTCCGACCAGGAAGGACATGATGATGGTCGTGACTCGGTGGGAGTTGTCGACCTGCTTTGTCTCTGTTAGCTCGGAGACATAAGCCATCATTCGTCGTCGCCATGGCCGGTAGGTGGCGGGGTCGCCATCGTAGTTTCCTGGTGTATTGACAAACACCCGGCGTAGACTAGAAGTGACAGCAGCGACTTCCGCTGGGTCGGGCGCATGTATCGACCGATCAGTCATGTTGGTTTATAGGAAGGGAGGGGATGAGCGTGTTTGGTAAGAATGAAAATATGTAACGTATCGAGAAAACTAGTTTCCAACGGTGTGTTGAATCCTAGGCAAGTTTGTAAAAGTTTGTTGTGACGGGTGGTGTGTGGTAGAAGCTCTATTCTTCTGTCAGCGACTCGCTAGCTCTCACAAGAGACAACCAGGCGTCACACGATAGACGATGAGCAAGAGGATGAAAAAGCAAAAAGCGGATGGATAAAACAACCCAACTACAAGTCTAGCTACCGAGGAGAATAGACGAGAATAGAGCTAAGGAATATAACTACCAAATATCTAGTCTTATATACAAAATGGGATATGAAACCGTGAGAGACGTCTCGCACCGTAACCGTGAGGATCTACAATAAGAGTCGCTCGTATCCATAAGTAAAGCTGTAGGTATTCGGTGAGTAAACAATAAGGCAATATAAAAAGAAGCATGGAGGCGGAACAATAATGACGTCGTCCTGTCAATGAACTGACAGGCACGAGAGAGTCGCGCCTAAGTGAAACGACAACGCGAGAACAATAAGGTTGACGCGTGTAACCTAAATAATAATGAAAATATAATAAGCGCTAGTGTAAGCGCTTTGGTGATTAGATAAGTAAATAAAAGAAAAGGAAAAGAATAATAAAAGAAAAGAATAATGAAAAAAGATCGATTCATGACAGTTGTCTTATCCATCCGCTTTTTGCTTTTTCGCCCTCTTGCTCATCGTCTATTGTGTGACGCCTGGTTGTCTCTTGTGAGAGCTAGCGAGTCGCTGACAGAAGAATAGAGCTCCTACCACACACCACCCATCACAACAAACTTTTACAAACTTGCCTAGGATTCAACATACCGTTGGAAACTAGTTTTCTCGATACGTTAAACATTTTCATTTTTACCAAACACGCTTATCCTCCTTCCTATAAATCAACATGACTGATCGGTCGATACATGCGCCCGACCCAGCAGAAGTCGCTACCATTACTTCTAGTCCACGCCGGGTGTTTGTCAATACACCAGGGAACTACGATGGCGATCCTGCCACCTACCGACCATGGCGACGACAAATGATGGCTTACGTTTCTGAATTAACGGAAACGAAACAGGTCGACAACTCCCATCGTGTCACCACCATCATTATGTCCTTCCTGGTCAGAGGAAAGGCCGACGAATGGGCCCAGGTCTACTCTGATGACCACTTCGATATCGACAGAGGGACATGGGATATTACAGGGAAGCAGCTCATTGACGACATGGACAGGGAGTTCACGAATGTCGCGAAGGAGAAGGAGGCCCGTGACAAACTAACTTATATCCGACAGGGGAAGTCTTCGGCTGGTGACTTTTTCAAAGAATTTGAATTGTTACTGAAGGATGCCGGATACAAGAAGGACGAGTCGCACGTCCTTACCCTAGCGGAGAGAGCGGTTGATCACACACTCCTATACGACATCATTAAGGGACGGACGGAGCCCTTTGAAGACTACAAGGAGTTGAAGAAGGTAGTCACAGGGGCTGATAACGTAAGGCGGCAATGGGCCGAACAGAAGAGAGGATACGGGTATGCGGGGTGGTGGAACACTAACCCACAGGGACAGAGTCGTGGACAGTCGTCCACTCAGCAGAACCGGCAGGAGCCGAAAGCAGCTCCGAAGGCAGAGTATTCTGTGGCACCGAGAAGAGATGCTACCGGCACCACGTTCGGAGGAACGGGCAGGCCGATGGACATCGACCAGGCAAGGGAGAAGCGGCTGTGCTTTAATTGTGGCGAACCAGGCCACATGAGCAGGAACTGCCCGCACAAGAGAAAGGCGGTAGTCCAAGGTATTATGCTAAACATGAGTGAGCAGGAACGTACAGACTTCATTAATGATTTGGGTTTTCCAAAGGCTCCGCAGTAGATATAGGTCTGCAGGAGCCTTCACACACGGACATTTCGGAATTTGTTGATAATGGCGTTGATTATGTAATCAGTACAGGTACTAAACAGAAAAACGCGTCCACCTTCATACACAAAACCGAAAAATCCGAAAAACCTATACGGTACGAACCCGACACTGCTGAATGGCTAACTCAGAGAGTTAGAGAAGACCAGATCCCAAGAGCAGTAGGATTATTATGAACTTGGATGCCCTTTTCCCGGGAGAAAGAAGCCTCGGAAGAAACCGTCATGGACATACGAAAACGGAACTGGAAAATGGCAGTCACCGCCATCCGGAGTCTCAAGAACAAAAGGAGTTATGTTCGCGGGACACGCGGCAAAAGTCTGAAACTCCCAGCAATACTCGAGACACTGGAGGATGCTCGACAAATCGTCACAGAAGGACTCCTCGACAGTGGAGCTACTGGTTCCTGCATTGACTCAGAGTTCGTCAAATGGCATAACCTCATCACGAAAGATTTACCAATCAAAACACCTGTTTACAATGCCGACGGTACACTCAACGACTCCGGATCAATAGACAGATACGTCGAGATCCGGATGACTATCGGTGATCATTCAGAAATCGTACAGTTCGGAGTGGTAAGCCTAGGAAAGAATAATATCTTTCTAGGACTAGACTGGCTGCGACACCACAACCCGAGTATTGATTGGAAAACGTCTGAACTGACTTTCGACAGGTGTCCAACAAGATGCGGTTACAATCCACATTTTTGGACACCAGAGGATACTCATTCTAGAGCAGTATTGCAGGAAGGCGAAAAGCTTTTCTTGTTCGACTGGGATAGATACGTTCATGAGCAGGTACAGTCATGGAAGTGGACGGAGGAACAAGCCAAGAAAGAAACAGTCGAAGAGTTCGACACTTCCAAACCCTATGTCGAAGAGTATCCAGATGTCTTCAGTCAGAAGGAATTCGACCAGTTGCCACAATGACGCCCTTGGGACCACGCTATCGATCTAACGCCAGGTTCCAAACCTTTAGATTGTAAAGTATATCCACTAAACCCAAAGGAACAAGAGGCGCTCAATAAGTTTCTTGAAGAGAACCTTAGAACTGGACGAATCCGACCTTCTACTTCGCAGATGGCATCCCCTTTCTTCTTTGTCAAAAAGAAAGATGGCACCTTACGACCGGTACAAGATTATCGCAAACTGAATGAGATGACGGTTAAAAACCGGTACCCACTTCCTCTCATTCAGGAACTAATCAATCGTTTAAAAGGCACTAAAATCTTCACGAAGATGGATATCAGATGGGGATTTAACAACATCCGCATAAAGGAAGGTGACGAATGGAAAGCGGCCTTTCGAACTAACCAGGGGTTATTTGAACCAACTGTTATGTTCTTCGGACTCACTAACTCTCCTGCGACATTCCAAGGTTTTATGAACCACATCTTGCGAGACCTTGTCAATAGAGGTCATGTTATCGTTTACATGGATGACATACTGATTTTTACCAACGGTATAGAAGAGCATCGACGAATTGTAAAGCAAGTACTCGATATTCTACGGGAGCACAAATTGTTTCTTAAACCCAAAAAATGCTCTTTCGAAAAACCGGTTATTGACTACCTCGGTATCATCATTGGTAACGGAACTATTCGCATGGATCCCAAGAAAGTACAAGCCGTTAGAGAATGGACTACTCCACAAAAGAAGCGCGACGTTCAGCAATTCTTAGGATTTTGCAACTTCTTCAGGTGCTTTATTCGTGGATTTAGTCTTATCGCAAAGCCGCTGACACAGCTCACTGGGAATGGAACTTGGAAGTGGGAGAAAGTACAAGAAGATGTGTTTGAGGAGCTGAAACGCTGTATTTGTGAGGAGGTTGTTTTGTTGATTCCTCGTAACCAGGGACAATTCCGAGTCGAGGCTGATTCATCTGATTACGCCAATGGCGCAGTTTTATCACAGTTTGTCGACAATAGGTGGTATCCAATCGCTTTTCGTTCACATTCCCTCAACGAGGTTGAGCGTAATTACGAAATTTATGATAAAGAACTCATGGCGATTATGTACTCACTTGACGACTGGTGACAGTATTTAATAGGTGCGGAGGAACAGATCGAAATTTTTACGGATCACGCAAACCTCCAGTACTTCAAGAAGCCCCAGAAGCTCAACCGATGACAAGTGCGCTGGGTACTGGAATTAGCGGAGTATAATTTCGATCTTATTCATAAGCCTGGTAAATTGATGACAAAAGCTGACACCCTGTCGAGGATGACAGGTCTTGAGACGGGGGACAAGGACAAGGAGAACATCGTTCTCCTGAAACCGGAACTTTTCATCCAAGCTCTCGACCTATTGGCTCCTGAAGATCTCTTGCTATCAGAGATCCGAAAGAGTAGAAATCAAGTAGATCGGACCGTACAAGATGCCCTCGCTGCAAAAAACCCAGAGTGGACTGAAACCGACAAAGTCATTACATGGAAAGGGCGTGTTTATGTACCGAAAAACCGCCTACTCCGATCCAAAATAATCACTCAGTACCATGATACACCGCTAGCGGGACATCCAGGACAGTACAAAACCACGGAGTTGATTACTCGGGACTACTGGTGGCCAGGGGTGACACGAGATGCAGGGAAATATGTCAAAGGTTGTGAGAAATGCCAGGCGACAAAATCACATCGTACCAAACCAGTCGGACAACTTCATCCACATGTGGTACCAACTGAACCATGGCAGATAATCGGCACTGATATGATAGGGGAACTACCGGAATCGGGAGGATATAATGCCATATCGGTGTTTATTGATCATTTTTCCAAAAGATTACGACTTGTTCCGTCGCACACTACAGTCACATCAGAGGGAATGGCAAAAATCTATCGGGATTGTATTTTTTCTATCCACGGCATTCCACGAAAAATCATACATGATCGAGGACCTCAATATCATTCTCGTTTCATGAAGGAACTCTACCGTCTTTTAGGAATAGAAGCAAACTACACCACGGCGTATCACCCACAGACCAACGGCCAGACGGAACGAACAAATCAGGAGATAGAACATTATCTCCATTTGTTCATTAGTTATCATCAAAATGACTGGCATGAGTGGTTACCACTTGCAGAGTTTGCCTATAACGATCGAGTACACTCTGCGATGAAAGTTTCCCCCTTCTATGCTGACAACGGTAGACATCCCTATAAAGGTACGGCACCTCAAATGACTTCGGACAACCCCACAGCACAAGTGTTTGCAGATGGAATGAGGAAGGTTTGAGATGAAGTAGGAGCGGCCTTAGGAAAGGCCAACGAGGACATGAAGAAGTTTTATGACCGTAAGCGAAGAGTTGGAGTAGAGTACAAGCCAGGCGATAAGGTCTGGCTTGAGGGAACTAACTTATCGACAGACCAGCCGATGAAAAAGTTAGGAGATAAATGGTTTGGACCGTTTACAGTTCAGAAGAAGATAGGCGCTAGTTCCTATAAACTAGACATCCCCTCTATGTGGAAACGTATCCACAATGTTTTCAATGAAGTCCTCCTTACCCCTTACAGGGAACCGCAATTCCCCTCTCAACCACGAAACACTCGCCCACCTCCTGTCATCGTAGGAGAAGAAGAGGAATTCGAAGTCGAGGAGATTCTCAACTCACGAAAGGTAGGAAAAGGAATCAAGTACAAGGTCAGGTGGCGAGGTTACGGACCACATGAAGACACTTGGGAACCTCGGTCCAACATCACACATTCCTCCGATTTGTTGAAGGAATTCCATGATAAGAACCCGACCAAACCCAAACCCACCACCCTGAGTTGACTCGAAATCCCTATTTCCTTATTCCCTACCGAATTATTCCGCCCTATGCCTCTGCCAGATACCGAAAACACGCCCTCACAATTACCCTCCGAAAATTTCGTTAGACGACAAGCGCTTCGTGGAACTCGCGCTCTAGGGAGGGGGTAATGTCATGAAACGATCTTTTTCCATTATTCTTTTCTTTTATTATTCTTTTCCTTTTCTTTTATTTACTTACCTAATCACCAAAGCGCTTACACTAGCACTTATTATATTTTCATTATCATTTAGGTTACACGCGTCAACCTTATTGTTCTCGTGTTGTCGTTTCACTTAGGCGCAACTCTCTCATGCCTGTCAGCTCATTGACAGGACGACGTCATTATCGTTCCGCTTCCATGCTTCTTTCTATATTGCCTTATTGTTTACTCACCTAATACCTACAGCTTTACTTATGGATACGAGTGACTCTTATTGTAGATCCTCACGGTTACGGCGCGAGACATCTCTCACGACTTCATATCCCAATAGTATATAAGACTTAGTATTTTGTAGTTATATTCCTTAGCTCTATTCTCGTCTATTCTCCTCGGTAGCTAGACTTGTAGTTGGGTTGTCTTATCCATCCTCTTTTCGCTTTTTTGCCCTCTTGCTCATCGTCTATCGTGTGACGCCTGGTTGTCTCTTGTGAGAGCTAGCGAGTCGCTGACACCTGCACAAATCAAAGTTTACCATCCTTCTTTTTGACAAAGAAGACAGGCGACGCCAATGGGGATTTGGAAGGGCAAATGTAACCCTTGTATAGATTCTCTTCCAAGAATCGGTCAAGCTCTTCCTGCTCATTTGGAGACATCAGGTAGATTTTGGTGCGCATAGTTTCAGGAGCATCGGGTTTCAGATCTATGGCATGATCCCAAGGTTTATGCTCCGGTAGTCATTCTGATTCCTTCTCGGAGAAGACCTTTGCATGTTTCCGATATGCCAAGGGGACCATCTCTTCAAAAGATTTAACTGGCTTCTCTTTGTATGTGGCCTCTGCAAGTTGTTGTGAATATATGTACCCTGCGGAACACCATAGTTCTTCTGACATATGGCCAATGATTCCTGCTCAAAGTAACGCTCTTCTTTGCTTCCTGTTGCCTATCAGTCGATACAGAGGTGTGCTTTCAGTGTACTCATGTATCTCTGGGTCGGGTCTGGGAGGCATTTCTTTAGGCAGTTGGGATTGATCATCAGACTCCGGGGTGGAAAAGTGAACATGTGGGGTGGACGTGGAGCCCCAGTCTGGGTTTGCTTCTACAAGGTGCTCTGTGGTTCCTCCCACATTACTCTCCTTGGGTTTGGGGACTTCCTCGATGGTCATGGGAGATGGGACTTTTCTAGGGCGGGTGATAGCCAGTTGCCCTTCTCTCCAGTTGATGTCCGGGTTGACCTTTTGGAGCCAAGGGAGTCCAAGGATGATGTTTTCAGAACCAAGGTTGGTGACAAGGTATTCAAGGAGCTCGGGTTGGTTTTGGTTTATGGTGGACAGTAGACATACGGAATGTGTGATCTGTCCTGCAGTGTTAGGAGATCCGTTGATGTTATAGAGGGTAATAGGCTGGCGGAGACGATGAGGGAGGATTCAATGTTGTTTCACAAAACGTTCATGAATGAAGAGACCTGTGGCACCAGAGTCTATCATTGCTACACTGTTTGTATTCTTGAATCTGCCTTGCAACTTAATTGGGACGCGGAAGTGAGAAATGTCACTAGATTGAGCGGAGCCAATTGTACATGAGGGTATAGATGCGTAGGTAGAAGTAGAGGAAGAATACAGACTAGGGAACCAGGCGGCAGCCATGGCAGGTTCCCACTTTAAAAATTCGATCGCAGCTCTGCCATCTGCTCTGCCAACTCCTTTTGTCCTGCAGTGAGCATCTGAAGGATCTTTGTGAAGTCCATCGCAGGGGCAGGTGTTGCAGCAGCAATGGAAGTGGAGGGCTCAGCGGCAATTGAGGTAGCAGCTGCAGAACGAGGGAGGGGTTTTGGGAGTCCCAAGAACTTCCTATGGCAGACAGTTGCCAGGTGACCGGTTAGCCCACAGTGATTGCAGATATCACATTCATGGTGTCCATCCGCCTTACGGTGTTTTTTGGACCCGCATCCATAACATCTGCCTGCCATGGCCCTATGGTAGTCCTCGGCAGATCGTCCCATAGAGGTGGCATCTACCTCCATTGCATTTGGATCGCGCGCCAGGATGAAGGGAGTGGGGGTGTAGGAGCCGAAGCTGGGAGTGTTCCGGGAGTATTGTTTCCCTTCCTTATTGGCATGTGTCAGCGACTCGCTAGCTCTCACAAGAGACAACCAGGCGTCACACAATAGATGATGAGCAAGAGGGCGAAAAAGCAAAAAGCAGATGGATAAGACAACCCAACTACAAGTCTAGCTACCGAGGAGAATAGACGAGAATAGAGCTAAGGAATATAACTACAAAATACTAAGTCTTATATACTATTGGGATATGAAGCTGTGAGAGATATCTCGCGCCGTAACCATGAGGATCTACAATAAGAGTCGCTCGTATCCATAAGTAAAGCTGTAGGTATTAGGTGAGTAAACAATAAGGCAATATAGAAAGAAGCATGGAAGCGGAATGATAATGACGTTGTCCTGTCAATGAACTGACAGGCACGAGAGAGTTGCGCCTAAGTGAAATGACAACGCGAGAACAATAAGGTTGACGTGTGTAACCTAAATGATAATGAAAATATAATAAGCGCTAGTGTAAGCGCTTTGGTGATTAGGTAAGTAAATAAAAGAAAAGGAAAAGAATAATAAAAGAAAAGAATAATGGAAAAAGATCGTTTCATGACAGCATGTTCATTCTGTCGGTTGTCAATCCGAATTGCCTCACTAATCAGATCATGCATAAAATCCGTATTGGCCTGAGAGTTGACCAATCCATCCTTGATTCGCTTTGAGAGGTGATCATAGAAACGATCTCAAAGGTCGGCATCCGAATATCCCGTCCTGCTAGCATACTGCTTGAAGGTTGCAGCATATGTTGCCACACGGTCCCTTCCTTGCCAAAGACTTTTGAGAACACGTTTGGCCTCCACCACCGGGTCCGCTGTTTCAAACCATTGCCTAAAGGCGCCAGCAAAATCAGCCCAGGTTGGGTAGAGGAGGGCAGGAGCTGGTAGTCCTGAAGCAACCTGACTGATATTCTCCGAGGTGGGAGTAGCCCAGATGGCGGCGTCACCATCCAGGTATCAGATAGCCAATTTGATTCTCTCTTGTTCATCACTAAGGGAACGGATCCCCTGAGCCCAAAGTTCAAAGGCAGCAATGAAGCGTCGTGCATCATCACTGCGCTTCCTGTCGTACATCTGGGGTTTGCTAACACCTTTATTGGTGCTAATGTTATTAGCGATACTGGCTACTGCTGTTTGTAGTGCCATCTGTTGTGTTGCAAGTTGTTGAATTAGCATGGCAAGGTCTTGGGTGGTAGGAGGATGGGCCATGATGAGAGTGGTTTTGGCAGGGATGAGTTCAGGAGATGGGGATAATGATTCTGGTGTGACTGAGATATCGATGATGATAGGCTCTGGGGATGGTGCGACAGGGTCGGCTTCAGTTTCTAGCTCAGGTTCTGGGATAGCAGTGGGGATAAGCACAGGAGAGGCTCTAGTGGATGGGACAGCACTGGTAGGGTTTGAAAGTCTACCAACCCAGCTTGGAACTCGGCTTGGAATTCTAGGGATGGTTATGAATCGTCCATTTTCTGAATCACTTGGAGCGATGGGAGCAGAGTTATAGTATCGATTGGGACAAGGGTTTTCGTTGCAGTCAAACCAAGCATCACGTTCTTTGTCTGGATTGTATTTAGAATGAACATTGCACTGATCTTGAGTATCAAATGCATGCTGAAATCCTGAACAATCGATGTCTGGTGTAAACAAAGGCGTAATGGCAATGGAAGGTGGAGAACTGGGTAAGTCCAATTTCCACTCCTCATAGGATCAGTTGGAAAGGCTGATGGTACGAGTAGAGATCTTGACCTAATGTGGTGACGAAGGGAGAAAGCACAGAGAAAGCACAGGCTCAAAGCACAAACCGAAGTGAGGGGTGGGGCTAGCACTACACACAAAGGCTGAAAGATAGAGTGATCAAGACAACAGTGATAGCGCAGGGTCTAATCACTAGGGTCGCACAAGGAAAACTAGTTCCAAAGACCAAGTGAGTATATTGAGTGTAGACGAAGATACAAGTACTAACCTAGTTCCAAAGACCAAGAGGTCAAGATGGGGAACTAGGTGTCAACTACAGTACTATATATACAAGAGTCTTGATGAGTAAGCGACAGCACGGGAAGTTGATAGAAGGATATGGAATGATGTAGAAAGATATGGAAGAATGTGAACAGATCCAAACCGTAACAAGGATAAAGAAACGAGGAGATGTAGGGAAAATAAAGTAAGTACCATATATTGTGTAGCATGTCACAACACTTACTGCACCGATAGCCTACCGATTAGGTTATCCTTGCAGGCTCCACTTTCACCACGTCTACAGAGACTGCCGCACCAAGCCTGCCCACCCAAGCTATTGACTGCTCTGCCTACCCGCATGCTTTTGACACTAAAAACCAAACCCACATCCACTGCAGCAAAAGCAGTTCCTGGGCTGATTGCAGTTCTCAACCCTGTCCGAATGCTTTTGCCAACTCTATCAGTGAAGAAGAGAACCTTTCTGACAGTACTGTGATCACACCCATCCTAATCCCTGCTCCAACTGTACCCCCACCCACTATGTCAACCCCCAAAGACAACACCAATCAGCTCATGGCACAGCTCATTGAGCAGGTGGCCCAGCTCACGGCTAACCTCCACAAAGCCTCAGCCAAGTCCAGTATGAACAAGCCCGAGCTCTTCAAAGGCTCTAGTAGTGCGGAAGCACGTCGCTTCATTGCCCAGTATCAAAGCTGGGCAATAGAACAACCAGATCTGAGCAACAACAAAGGGAAGCTGATTAAGGCAGCACTAGGATTCTTCTCAGGCAAGGCTGCAGACTGGGCCACACTGTACCTCCTAGAATTCAGCCACAACCAACAACCCTTCAATGGACGATGGGAAGACTTCAAAACAGCCTTCACCCTCTGATTTGAATCCATTGATGCAGGTATGGAGGCCCGGAATGCAATCCAGCATCTCAGGCAGGCAAAAGGCCAAACGGTAGCGGAATTCGCGCAGAACTTCAAAGACATTGGTGATCGGACCAGGCTCTCAGACGTCAACCTGCAAGAACACTTCCATAGCAGCCTCAACCCAGAGATCTGACAAAATCTCATTGTGGTCAATATAGCCCAGGGACTAGCCCCCACACTAGAGGAGGCTATTAGGCGAGCAATTTCAGTGGATGTGTTCCTGCACGATCCCACCATGACTGGTCGCAATCCAGGCACCTCCCATACCTCTTCCCCCCCTGCCAACTCCCATGCTATGGATGTTGATGTCATGCACACTAGTGGTAACAGCAGAAAAAGCTTTGTGGCTCAGATGAGAGGTAGGTGTTATGGTTGTGGCTCGCAGAGTCACGAAAAGAGGAACTGCTCATACAAGGAGACAGTTTGCCACTACTGTGGGCAACAAGGCCACCTAGAATCAGTCTGCCAAGACAAGTTCATGGGTCTAGAATGGGGCCAGGGTAAGCGTCAACAACCCCGCCGCCAACAAGTCGCTGCTTCCTCTTTAACACCCTTCACCCTCTTCTCCAATGAACCTGTCCAAATTGCCGCTTCCACTCCAGCCCCCACTGCTCCGCCCCCACTTACTCCTGACCTCTCCACCCAGATCGCACAGCTCCAGGAGCTGCTTAACAGAGCCAATGCCATGGCCCCAGTACCAGGTTCTCAGGAGGGTTTTTAAAGTGGGTACCCATCTCGGCTGCATCGAGAGTACCCGTAAACCAGTTTGCTATACATTCTACATCCGCATATGATTCTCTTCTATCTTGTAAAATATCTACTATTTCGGAATTGAACTCCAATTCATCTCACTTCCGAATTAATGCAAAACTAAGAGGAAGAAATCACAGTATAGCAACTGCAGCCATGGTTGATTCTGGAGCCACTGCTCTATTCTTGAACCAAGAGTTTGTCACCTGCCACCATGTAAGGACCTTCCCACTCAGGAAACCCATTGGCATTTTTAACATTGATGGGTCTGCTAACCAAGCAGGGCAGATCATGCACTTTGCACGTCTAGCCTTGACTGTGGATAAGCAAGAATGGTGGATGGACTTGCTAATAACTAACCTGGGAAGTGAAGACCTAATTTTAGGACTCCCCTGGCTACGTAAAACCAATCCAGATATCAACTGGGGGAAAGGACGACTCTCAGTCAGATCACAACAAACAGTGATAGAGGAGGTGGAAGAGCAAGACACAGTGGAGGAAATTGAAACCATTATCACCCCCGAACCACCACTTGACATACCGGACGAGAAGACAGAGGAGTCGCCCATACACCGTATTCGAGCCAACCGACAAACCCGATGTGCATGGGTGAAGTCAGGTATTTTACATGAACAAACAGAGGAGGTCTGGTGCGCTGCAGGGTTCACCTACTCCCAACAGCTAGCGGAACAGGCCCACAAAGCAAAACCTGTGAAAACCTTTGAAGAAATGGTCCCAGAACCCTACCATGATTTCGAAAAAGTATTCTCCGAAACTGCTTCAGAGCGCCTCCCTGACCACCAACCCTGGGATCATGCCATCAAATTGATCCCAGGTGCACCTGAAACCATGCGCACAAAAGTTTATCCAATGTCATTGAATGAACAAGGCGAACTCAACTGTTTTCTGGATGACAACCTCCAGAAAGGCTACATTCATCCCTCAAAGTCGTCACTGTCTTCACCTGTCTTCTTCGTTAAGAAGAAAGACGGGAAGCTCTGCTTTGTACAGGATTACAGGAAACTCAATCAGGTAACCCTAAAGAACTGCTACCTGCTCCCACTGGTAACTGACATTGTCAGCCATCTGTAGGGGGCACAGTACTTCACCAAATTTGATGTCAGATGGGGCTACAACAATGTCCAGATTAAGGAGGGTGATGAGTGGAAGGCCACTTTTGCAACCAACCAAGGGTTATTCAAACCCAGTGTAATGTTCTTTGGTCTCACCAACTCCCCAGCTACCTTCCAAGTGCTCATGAACTCCATCTTTTCAGACCTAGTGGCGGTGGGGAAGGTAGTGGTCTACCTAGACAACATCCTCATCTTCAGCAATGATTTGCAAGAACACTGGCAGGTAGTGCAGGAGGTACTAAAACAGCTAGAAAAGCATGACCTCTACCTGCGACCCGAGAAATGTGAGTTCAAAGAACTCCAGATTGAGTACTTGGGACTAGTGATATCAGAAGGGGAAGTGCGCATGGACCCAGTAAAGGTAGCTGCAGTCCACGACTGGCCTACCCCAAATAATCTGCGAGAACTACGGGGATTCCTAGGTTTTGCTAACTTCTACCGTCGATTCATATGGAACTTTGCCCGCATAGCACGCCCTCTGAACAGCCAAACAAAAAAGGATGCAGGCTTCAGTTGGGGGACACACCAGCAACAAGCATTCAACACCCTAAGGGAAGCATTTATCACAGCACCGGTATTGGCACTCTGGGACCCTAATAGGCTCACACAACTCAAGGTAGATGCATCAGGCTTTGCAACAGGAGGAGCCCTAATGCAGAAACAAGACAATGGCCAGTGGCACCCAGTAGCATTTCGATCAGCCTCCATGCAACCAGCCGAACGAATCTACGAAATCTACGACCAAGAGATGCTTGCCATTATTGAAGCATTAAAGGACTGGAGAAGCTTCCTGGAAGGTTCACCACAACCATTCGAGATCCTCACTGACCATGCAAACCTGGAATTCTGGCATTCTGCTCAGGACCTCAGTAGACGGCAAGCACGATGGGCACTGTGGCTGTCCCGCTTTGATTTCCAGCTCACTCACTGCCCAGGCAAGGCCAATACTCAGGCAGATGCTCTCTCTCGCATGGCAGCACATCAAGTTTTGGACAGCAAAGATAATTGACAACAGATTGTTCTGAAACCAGCCCACTTTATGCAAGTAGCAGCAACCTCACTACAGAATCCGCTGGAGGACCACATCCAGAAGGCATCGCAAAGGGAGGCCCAAGTACTGGAAGGACTGGAAGAACTCAGGCAGAAGGGTCTCCAATGCTTGGCCAATGGAATAGCAGAATGGGAGGAAGATAATGGACTAGTGTACCACCGAGGTAGGGTATATGTCCCACCTGATGATGACTTACAGACAGAAGTACTCAAACAATGCCATGATAACCCCTCTGCTGGCCACCCCAGACTCCACAACACCCTTGACCTCGTCAGCACCCATTTTTGGTGGCCCACCCTACGCTCCTTTGTAGAAAAGTATGTGGAAGGATGTGAGACTTGCGCAAGGAAAAAGATACAGAGACACCCACGAGCAGTAACATTACCCCTAGATGTCCCGACAGGCCTGTGGGAAGAAGTGGGAGTCGACTTGATCACACAGTTGCCCAACTCACAAGGATATGATACTATTCTAGTCTGCACTGATCTCTATGGGAAACAAATCCATGCAATTCCTTGCACAACCTCCATCACAGCAGCAGGCATGGCTGACATCTACTACCGCGAGATTTTCCGCCTCCATGGTCTCCCCCTCCGCTTTCTTTCAGACCGAGGACCGCAGTTTGCAGCAAAACTCATGCGTTTGTTACTCTCCTGCCTAGGGATTAAATCAAATCTCACATTGGGATATCATCCCCAAGCAAATGGACAAACTGAACGGGCAAACCAAGAAGTTGAAAAGTACCTCAGGCTGTATGTTGGATGCCGCCAGGATGACTGGGCAGAGCATTTGCCAATGGCGGAGTTCATGATTAACTCTCACACCCACTCTGCACTTGGAACATCCCCATTTGAAATCACCTATGGCTACCTTCCCTTATTCAACATTCCTGTGGGACAACGGAGTGGGATTCCGGCCATGGATGATCACATCCAAATACTTCAAGAGGCACGGCAGGATGCTGGGGCAGCACTACATCTGGGAAAAAGATGGCAAAAAGAAAACTACAAACGGGGAAACGAAAGGCACACCAGTTCCAAGTGGGAGACCAGGTTTGGCTGAGCGCAGAAGACATCAAGCTCCAACTTTCTAGCGAGAAACTGGGCAACCGACAACTAGGGCCCTATGCTATTTTGGAGAAGGTCGGCCCCCTAGACTACCGTTTAGACCTCCCACTGTCTCTGGACCACATCCACCCTGTGTTTCATGTTGATAAGCTATACCCTTGGAGAGAGAACACCGTTAACAGCCAAATTGCAATGCCGCCAAAACCAGTATACCTAGAAGACGAGGACAAACCAGAGTATGAAGTTGAAGACATCCTGGACAGTCGGGTTAGGTGGAAGAGGTTAGAGTACTTGGTAAAGTGGAAGGGCTACGATGCAGGACATAACTCATGGGAACCTGCACAAAATCTTGAACATGCACCATCCACAGTCCAAAAATTCCACAAAAAGCACCCCCAGGCGGCGAAAGCTTGACCATCAAGGGCAATGGTCATAAGGACAGGGGTAATGTCATGAAGTGAGCCACCCCCTATCATTTTCCTTTCCTCATGATACACCATCCAAGCACCCTTACCTACAATAACTATTCTGGAACCTTCCATCCTATTCTATCAGTTCCGTTCCATTCCTTGTGCCTGAGCTACACAGTATTACATCATAGTTCCCACACCCTACCCTGTATATATAAGCCAGCCCCCCACAACCTGGTCCCTTATCTTGACCTCTTTGTTGTTGGGACCAGGTATGTCACTACTTACTTCTCCATATTTATTATCAATATAACTTTGTCGTTGGGACCAGTATCTGTCCATTTCCGTCCAAGTCTCCGCTCCGCCTGCCACCATCGTCACCTCTTTGTGACAACATCCACACTCAGTCCCATCGGAGCCTTGGCAGATAATTGGTACCGACATGATAGGGAAACTACCGGAGTCAGGAGGATATAATGCCATTTCGGTGTTTGTTGATCATTTTTCCAAAAGATTGCGACTTGTTCCATCGCATACTATAGTCACATCAGAGGGAATGGTGAAAATTTATCGCGACCTTATCTTTTCCATACATGGGATTCCACAAAAAATCATACACGATCGAGGACCTCAGTATCATTCCTGTTTCATGAAGGAACTCTACCGTCTCTTAGGAATAGAAGCAAACTACACCACGGCATATCACCCACAGACTAACGGCCAGACAGAACGGATGAATCAGGAGATCAAACACTATCTCCATCTGTTTATCAACTACCATCAAAATGACTGGCACGAGTGGTTACCGCTTGCAGAGTTCGCTTATAATGATCGAGTACATTCTGCAATGAAAGTCTCCCCCTTTTATGCTGACAACGGTAGAAACCCCTACAAAGGCACCACACCCCAAATGACTTTGGACAATCCCACAGCACAGGTGTTTGCAGATGGTATGAAGAAAGTTCAAGAGGAAGTAGGAGCGGCCTTAGGTAAGGCTAATGACGATATGAAGAAGTTCTATGACAGGAAGCGGAAAGTCGGGGTAGAGTATAAGCCAGGCGATAAAGTCTGGCTTGAGGGAACTAACTTGTCAACAGACCAGCTGATGAAAAAGTTAGGAGACAAACAGTTTGGACTGTTTACAGTTCAAAAGAAGATAGGCGCTAACTCCTACAAACTAGACATTCCCTCGACATGGAAACATATTCACAATGTTTTCAATGAAGTTCTCCTTACCCCTTACAGGGAACCACAATTCCCCTCTCAACCACCTCCTGTCGTCATAGGAGAAGAAGAAGAATTTGAGGTCGAGGAGATTCTCGACTCACGAAAGGTAGGAAGGGGAATCAAATACAAAGTCCGATGGTGAGGATATGGACTGCATGAAGACACTTGGGAACCTTGGTCCAACATCACACATTCCTCCGATTTGTTGAAGGAATTCCATGACAAGAACCTGACCAAACCCAAACCTGCCACCTTAAATTGACTCGAAATCCCTATTTCCTTGTTTCCCACCAAATTATTCCGCCCTATGCCCCAAGCAGACACCAAAAACACGCCCTTATAATTACCCTCCAAAAATTTTGTTAGACGACAGGTGCTTTGTGGAACTCGCGCTCTAGGGAGGGAGTAATGTCACAAAATCCTATACTACAAATTAGGGCAGTGCGCCTAAACCAGCGCTTTTTCTTATTAGTCATTATTTATGTCAGCAAAACTGTCAACGTTTTAGTGCTGCGGTGGCAGCGGCAACTTAAGTTTTTCCCACACATTACAATACACAATCTTGCGACGTGTTTGCTGCATGTTTGCTGAGTTGACTTAGGTTTTTCTCACACATTACTTCAAGCTTGCAATGTGTTTGCTGCATGTTTGCTGCATGCATTGCATGATAATTATGCTCTCCTTTGTTTCCCTTTCCCATCTTCTACTATAATTTCACACTATAATTGAAGTTCCTGATAGAGGAAATTTGACTACAGATAAAATGTTTGGTTTCTTACAAGCTATTGACCTGTGTGCAGGCTCTGACTACTATTCTCACTTTAAGGGATTCTGAGTCACCTCCCAATACACCTCAACATCGACAACAAAATGCTGATCGTGAGAGGGAACGACAAACACGTACCCTAGGCAGCCCTGAAAATCGACGTACACCTCAACCATCACCACATGGTGGACCAATACCATTCCAACTCAATATACCTCAAAATTATGTACCTTCCCAGCATTCACAAGATGATCTATTTCAAGTAATCAACCATAATGGCCAAGAGTTTCAATTGACTCAAGGAATTGCTAATCAACTCAGAAATTTACCTCCACTACTACCAACATGGGGCCGTGGCCGTGGCCGTACTTCAAATCAAGCAGTTGTAGGTGTAAAAATTTCAAATACATAGTGCTGTGGCCACCAATCAATATCTTTACCTTATAGTCTCCTCATAATCAGAATCAGAATGCCCATGCAGGACCATCAAATTTGGCATATCAAAATCAGGTATTAGCATACTTATTTAGAGATTTTAAGGCTCATTTATTCTCTTGGTAGTTTCCTCACTTACCTGCTGAGCTACAAGCTCAACTAGCATTTGTACAGCCTCACCCTGCAAGACCAACATTGAGACAGAATCATAGAAGAGCCCAAAGTCATATCCGTAATACATTCTTTTCTATATTACACTATTTATTGCTGACTATCTTTACTTTCAGAATCTATATCATTTAATCCAGAAAGGCTGACCCATGAGCATGAGAATAATGATTCTCCACAAGATGACTTTGAGAATAGCCAGAGACTTCCACCAGGTCCTGGCTATCTCACACCAGAAGGCCATGACATGCACCAACAACATGAACAGTTGCAAAATGTGATGCACAACTCCCAAGAGGTGCATGAGCAGCACTTGCAACAGCAAGAAATTGATGTGGGAGATCATGAACATCAAAATGATGCTCCAGATGAGCCTATTCCAATAGGTCTACAACCTATTGAGAATGATCGGATTTATAACTTCTGTTCTTTGGGAAAAATGGATATAGAGTGTCCATTTTGTGGTGCATTGCATTGGCAAGCAGAGAGACTTACACATTCCTCTGTAATAAATCCTAAATTTGGAGCATGCTGCAAATCAGGGAAGATTCAGCTACCTATGTTACAAAGTCCACCTATTGAAATCAGGAATCTCTTTACTGGAGTTGATCATAACTCAAAGCACTTTTTAGACAACATAAGGAGTTATAATTCTGCTTTTGCTTTTGTATCATTGGGCCTTAAGATTCAACCACAGAATGATCCTGAACTTCCAAATACTGGGCCAAGGCAGTTTAAAATTAAGGGTGCACTTTGGCATTCTCTAGGCTCCCTTTTGCCTGAGGGTGACAAACCCCCAGTATATGCACAGCTTTACATAGTTGCACCTGAGACTGCTTTAGAGCAGCGCTTAGCCAATAACAGACATCATGGTACTGGGTTACTGTCATCTGTTATGCAAACAATATCTGATTGCCTTCACCGCAATAATAACTTTGTGAATCTCTACAGATCAGCATACCAGAGAATACAAAACCTTCAGGCACAGGCTCCAAATTCCCTAAATGGTGCTTATATCAAACTGCATTTCAGTGATACAAATGATCCTAGGAGATATAATATGCCATCAGCTGATGAGGTTGCAGTTGTTCTTCCAGGCCCAGGTACTGCCACAGATCATCGAGATATTATCCTTCAATGTAAGGAGGGGCCACTGAAACGTATATATGAAACCAATCCTGCATATGCACCTTTACATTATGTTTTACTGTTTCCCAGAGGTGAACTAGGATGGCACCTAAATATCAAATATGCAGATAGACCTAATGAACCAGCCTCTAATGATGATCATGTTACCCAGATGGAGTACTATGCATATCGCCTTCAATCAACGCAATCTAGAGATTGAATCAAACCATCTGTTCTATGCCAAAAATCTTTTTCAGCAATATATTGTTGATGCATGGGCCCAAACTGATCAGTCACGCTTATCCTGGCTTGCACGCAATCAGAAGAAACTCAGAGCTGAGGTTTACAGTGGTTTAGTAGATGCTGTTCATTCAGGAGATGTTCAGCTGCAAGATATAGGGCAACGAGTTATCTTACCCTCTTCTTATATTGGAGGATCAAGACATATGTTCCAGCTCTATCAAGATTCTATTGCCTTAGGAAGAGCATTTGGAAAACCTGATCTATTTCTGACAATCACTGCAGATCCAAATGCACCTGAGATTAAAGAGGCTCTCCTTCCCAGACAGACAGCACAAGACAGACCTGATTTAGTTGCCAGAGTTTTTCGTGAAAAAGTATGGATCATCTTGAGGGCTATTGACAAAGGGTGTTTTGGAAAGTGTAGAGGCCGTGTTTACACAATTGAATTTCAGAAGTGAGGACTACCTCATATACACATTCTTATTTTTCTCTATCCCCAATCACAGTATCAAGAGGCTCATCAGATTGACAAAGTAATCTCTGCTCAGTTGCCTGATCCTGAAACACATCCAAATTTATTCATGTTGGTTGAAAAGCTGATGATTCATACACCATGTGGTGATCTCAACCCAAGTGCATCCTGTATGAAGGATTCAAAATGCTCCAAGGGTTATCCTAAGGTATTCCAAGAGCATACTGTTTTGTCAGAGGATGGCTATACCCTTTATGCTAGACCCAAGAATGGAAGGCTTTGCAAGAAAAAGGTCAATGGCATAGAAATTGATATTGATAACAGATGGGTTGTACCTCATAATCCTTGGGCTTTGATGGAGCTCAAATCACATGCCAACTTAGAGTGTTGCATTTACATAAAAGCTTTCAAATACCTTCATAAATACATTTACAAAGGCCATGATCGTACAACCATGGCAATTGGGAAAAATAAAGATGAAATACAGCAATATATAGATTCCCGTTATTTATCTGCCTCTGAATCAGTTTGGAGGCTTTTTCATTATGATATGCATGAAGAAATCCCAAATGTTGTCCGCCTTGCAGTACATACAGAAGCTGGGCAATTTGTAGTGTTTGATGCTGATGCACCAGTAGAGGAGGTTCTTGATGCTGTTGGGTCAAAAGACAGCACACTTACAGCTTACTTCAAAGTTAATGCAGCAGAGAAGAAAAAGGCTGAGGATGATCCTGAACATGCAGTAATGGTTGCACGATCACTTTTGTACCAGGAATTTCCTACAAAATGGGTCTGGGTAAAAACTACAAAAAGATGGAAGATTCGTGAGGGTAAAGCTGCTCTTGGGCGGATGTATTTTGTTCACCCTGCAGCTGGCGAAAGGTTTTATATTCGACTGCTGCTTACAGTTGTCAAAGGTGCTACATCATTTGCAGATCTACGTACTTATGAAGGAGTGGAATATCCTACACACCAAGAAGCATGTTTGGCCCATGGGCTTTTGCAGAGTGATTCTGAGTGGAAGGACTGCCTAGAGGATGCAAGACATATGCAATCTGGATCTGCACTCCATTCACTCTTTGCAACAATTCTTAAAGATTGCCGTCCTGCTCAACCTTTTTTACTGTGGGAGCAGTTCAAAGAACACATCTGTGATGATATCAACCACCATTTACAGACCTCAGGGATTATTGCCAACCCAACACAGGATCAAATTGAAGATTATGGTTTATATCTTATTGATAAAATCCTTTTCCATGCAGGAGTACATGATGGATTAAAAGGTTTTCTGGGCATGCCAGTTCCTAATTATGAATTTTGGGCAGGGGATGAAGGCAATAGGTTGATACGAGAGCAGCGTGCCTTTCATGCTGAAGAACAACAGCAAAGAGCATCAGAGAATATTGCAAAGATGAACAGAGAACAAGCAGAGGCCTTCAATACAATTAAAGCTGCAATATATGAGAATAACCCTCAGATGTTCTTTCTCCATGGTCCAGCTGGAACTGGAAAAACATTTACATATAATACACTCTGTTATGCATTGCGTGGAGATGAAAAGATTGTATTGTGCTGTGCTTCATCAGGGATTGCTGCTCTTTTACTCCCAAAGGGGCGAACTGCTCATTCCACATTTAAGATTCCTATTGAAATATATGAAGGAAAATTATGCTCTGTCAAGAAGAACTCTGATCTGGGTGAACTACTGCATGAGACCAGTCTTATTATTTGGGATGAAGTTCCAATGCAGGACCGGTATTGTCAAGAGGCTGTGGATATAACTATGAGAGACATTAGGGACACCCCTAGCAAGCCATTTGGAGGTGTTACAGTTGTTTTTGGAGGAGACTTTCAGCAAATACTTCCTGTGGTCCAGAAAGGACACCGAGAGCAAATTGTGGGTCAGTGTATCCAGCGATCTTATTTATGGCGTGACATAAAGATCCTTTATCTAAAAGAAAATAAAAGATTAAGTAGTGGTACAGCAGAGGACAAAGAGTATGCAGAGTGGTTACTGAAGGTTGGACATGGTTCAATTAATGGTCCAGAAAGCCAAATAAAGCTTGACCCTATTATGAAGTGTGGGGACTCTGTTGACTCCTTGATCTCTGCCATTTATCCAAATCTCAATGTTATTGACTGTGCAGCAGATAATGTTGATTCATGGTTTTCAGAGCGCACTATACTCTGCCCACGAAATGATACTGTTGATGAAACCAATCTCATGTGTTTAAATACATTGAGTGGCAATATCAATACTTATCATAGTGCAGACAAGGCTGTCATAGATGAAGCAGCAGATGGGGATTCTCAGTATCCTGAGGAATTCCTTCACAATATCAATGGTTCTGGCCTGCCACTGTCACAACTACAGTTAAAGATTGGTGCACCAATAATGGTTCTTAGGAATCTTGATCCATCAGCTGGAGTTTGTAATGGAACCCGTGCAATCCTTACCCGATGTACAGCAAGAGTACTAGAGGCTAGAATACTGGGTGGAGATAATGCAGGCCAGATTATATTGATTCCACGTATTACACTCAGCCCATCCAATCTTGATTTACCTTTTGTCTTTCAAAGACGCCAGTTTCCTGTGAGGTTAGCATTTGCAATGTCCATCAATAAGTCTCAAGGGCAATCAGTTAAAACAGTTGGGTTGAACCTTCAATCCTCAGTATTTACTCATGGTCAACTCTATGTTGCTCTTTCTCACTCTACAACAAAGCAAGGAGTCAAAACAATTTTTCCTGAAGGTATGTTATATACTTATAAGTTTGTGTTTTATTTACTCAGAGCAATCTACAGGAAATACAGAGTGCATAACACAGAACATTGTCTATCCTGAGGTTTTGCTTGATTAGAGTTTAGTGCTGTTAAATTATATTGTATATTTGAATAATGTATTGGCTCAATACAATCAATATTATATGTGTTGTTAAAAGTCACTGTCCCCTGCCCGTGCCGAAGGCACGGGTCAAGCAAAGCTTGTGATCTTTAATCTTTTTATTATTCTTTTCTTTTATTTACTTACCTAATCACTGAGGCGCTTGCACCAGCGCTCATTATATTCTCATTATCATTTAGGTTACATGAGTCAACCTTATTGTTCTCATGTTGTCATTTCACTTAGGTGCGACTCTCTCATGCCTGTCAGCTCATTGACAGGACGACGTCATTATTGTTCCGCTTCCATGCTTCTTTTTATATTGCCTTATTGTTTACTCACCAAATACCTACAGCTTTACTTATAGATACAAGCAACTCTTATTGTAGATCCTCATGGTTATGGTGCGAGACGTCTCTCATGACTTCATATCCCATTTAGTATATAAGACTAGGTATTTTGTAGTTATAGTCCTTAGCTCTATTCTCGTCTATTCTCCTCGGTAGCTAGACTAGTATTGGGTTATCTTATCCATCCTCTTTTTGCTTTTTTACCCTCTTGCTCATCATCTATTGTGTGACGCCTGGTTGTCTCTTGTGAGAGCTAGCGAGTTGCTGACAGGTTGACCAAGGGCATGATGACTAGAAACCCGCGCACTAGCAGGTTGTCCTGGAGCTGGACTGAAGACGTTAGATCGATGTCGAGAATGTCCAGCTCCCGATATTGATTCCATGAATGGCGCAAAGGCTGTTGTGTTCGATGCGAAAGGATTAACTGTTTCCGGTTCCTCTGTTACCAACTCGTTGGACACTCCAGTGTTGGTGCGGTTTCTTCTGCTCCTTGTATAGACCATTGTTGAAGGAAGTGAAATTGTTGAGTAGAATGGAAAGGTTAATGAGGACGAATGTGCTGAGTGTCAGTTTAAATATACTGTTATGATCATGCACAAAGGGATTGTCGGGAATGATCGCGGGATGATCATGAGAAAATGCGAAGGGAAATACTTTGTGAGGTAAACCGATCCTAGACAATGTAGTCGGACCTTGACTCCACTATTAGTAGAGTCCTCGACACTTCGCATGTTTGCAAGAGAAGAAAAGTAAACGTGTTCCTTTCGCGATGACCATTGCAGAACGTACTGACAGTGAGGATGTTAAAATGATGACATAGCTAGGTGATTAATTGGTATCACTATTGAAGTGCTATCAAGGTTGATATTTAAACTGAGGAACTACCTATTCAATACCGTAGCTTTATACTAAAGGTAAGTCAGGATCGCGAAGCGATGCCATGCCCAAATGGGTTAGCTTGTAAGTAAAGAACAAAGGAAGGTATATAAAAGGAATAGTGTGAATCCGATAAGGATAAAATGAGATAACAAATAATTGCTTCACGTCGGAATTCCTTTGCAAAGTAATTGTGTAGTGGTAAAAGGATATAAGTAATATCTAAGTAGCGGAATGGATCGTGAAGCTTCATAAAGACTTAGCTTGCATAGATATAACACCATCATTGAAGCATTGAAAGACTGGAGAAGCTTCCTAGAAGGATTCCCGGAACCCTTTGAAATCATAACCGACCACCAGAACCTTGAATACTGAAAGACAGCCCAAGACCTCAGTCATTGACAGGCACAATGGGCACTATGGCTCTCTCAGTTTGATTTCCACCTTAAGCATTGCCCAGGCAAAGCTAACACTCAAGCTGATGTACTGTCATGTATGGCGCAGCACCAGGTCACAGATGCAGAGGACAACAGGGAACAGATCATGCTAAAACTGGAACACTTCCTTAATGCAGCAACCATGGTCCTCCTCCATAACCCCCTCCTCGACCGCATTCGGCAGATCAGCAACCAAGAGACAGAAGTACTGGATGGTCTGAAAGGTATCAAAGGTCCCCAGAGTCTCACTAGTGGTCCAGCCAAGTGGAGAGAAGAAAATGGTTTGGTTTACTACTGCAACAAAGTCTACATTCCACTAGATACTGCACTAAGGAAAACAATCCTGGAACACTGTCATGACGCACCTACTGCAGGTCATCCAGGGATGCATGGTACCCTGGAACTAGTCAGCAGACTCTACTGGTGGCCTGGGATGTGCTCTTTCATAGACAAGTATGTCAACGGATGTGATCACTGTCAACACAAATGCCTAAACCCCCACCACTCTTCACTCCTTCAACCTCTCCCCATACCAGAAAGACCCTGGCAGGACATTGGTGTGGATCTTATTGGGGAACTGCCTATGACACAGGACAGCCATAATGCAATCATCACCTTTGTTGACCATTACACAAAGATGGTTCACTGCTTCCCCTGTACAACTGAGATAACTGCAGAAGGAGTAGCAGATTTCTTTTACAAAGAAATCTTCCACTTACATGGCCTACGCCATCAATTCATCTCTGATAGAGGACCCCAATTTGTGGCAGATGTTATGCGACAGCTACTGAAGCAACTAGGAATCGACTTCGCCCTGACCACAGCTTATGACCCTGAGACAAACGGACAGACAGAATGTGCTAACCAGGAAATCGAACGTTACATTCACATGTACATAAGTTGCCGACAGGACAACTGGGACCTCTTAATCCCTACTGCCGAGTTTGTCATAAATGCTCATATCCACTCCACACACAGCCACTCCCCCTTCAAAACACTTTATGGGTACACCCCCGAGTTCACCATTCCAAATGGCGTGGAGACCAAATACCCATCCATCGAGCACTGGCTAGAACTGCTCCAGCATGCACACAAGGATGCAGAGGCAGCACTACAGATGAGCAAGGAACACATCAGAGAGGGTGTAAATGGCAAAGTACAGGAATTCAAAGTTGGACAACCAGTGTGGTTATCCTTGAGCAAATTAAAGGTATGACAAAAGAACCAGAAACTAGGGAGCAAACACCTAGGCCCATTCAAAGTTGCAGAGAAAATGGGCCCCTCACATATCAATTACACCTACCTACCTGGATGAAGATCCATGACAACATACATACCAACTGTCTGTCTCCCTGGAAAGGGAACGAGGTCAATGGAATTGAGCCACCACCACTGGATCCCAAAATTGTGGAGGGAGAAGAGTTCTATGATATGGAGGAGGTCCTGGACAGCCGGATCTTTGGATGGTGGAAAAAGTTGCAATTCCTGGTAAAGTGGAAGGGGTACGACAAAGGCCACAACAGTTGGGAGCATGAAGAGAACTTAGTTCGCACAAGTGACGAGGCAATTGCAGATTTCTATGCAAAACACTCAAATGCAGCATGAAAAATTTCAGCCTCCATCTTCCACTCTCTACCCTGGCAACCCTATGAAAACCTCACTGAAATAGTCACTTGGACATTGACTGTAGAAGGGGGGTAATGTCGTGATGTGCTACACAGGATACGGTACTTACTTTATTTTTCCTATATCTCCTTCTTCCTTTATCTTTGTTACTATTTGGATCCAGCTACATTCTTTCATATCCTTCTACATCATTCCGCATACTTCTATCAACTTCCCGCGCTGTCGCTTACTCAGCTAGACACTTGTATATATAGTACAGTAAGCTGACACCTAGTTCCCTATCTTGACCTCTTGGTCTTTGGAACTAGGTTAGTACTTGTATCATTGTTTACCTTCAATATATTTACTTGGTCTTTGGAACTAGTCTTCCTTGTGTGACCCTAGTGATTGGCCCTTGCGCTATCACTGTTGTCTTGATCATTATTTCTTTTAGCCTTCGTGTGTGGTGCTAGCCCCACCCCTCACTTTGGTTTGTGCTTTGAGCTTGTGCCTCCTCCGTGCTTTCCCCCTTTGTCACTACAAGAACCATGGTTGCCGCATTAAGGAAGTGTTCCAGTTTTAGCACAATCTGTTCCCTGTTGTCCTCCGCATCTGTGACCTGGTGCTGCGCCATACGTGACAGTGCATCAGCTTGAGTGTTAGCTTTGCCTGGGCAATGTTTAAGATGGAAATCAAACCGAGAGAGCCATAGTGCCCATTGTACTTGTCGACGATTGAGGTCTTGGGCTGTCTTCCAGTATTCAAGGTTCTGGTGGCCGGTTATGATTTCAAAGGGTTCCGGGAATCCTTCTAGGAAGCTTCTCCAGTCTTTCAATGCTTCAATGATGGCCAGCATTTCCCGGTTGTAGATTTCATAGTTTTGCTCAGCTGGATCCATGGAGGAGGAGCAATAAGCAACAGGGTGCCAAAGATCATCGTCCTGTAGTTGTGAAAGCGTACCTCCAGTAGCAAAGCCTGAGGCATCGACTTCGATCCAAGTTGGCTTGGAGGGGTCCCATAGTGTGAGGATTGGTGCAGATGTGAAGGAGTCCCTTAGTGATTCAAAGGCTTCCTGCTGTTGTGATCCCCAAGTCCATTTAGTGTCTTTGTGGGTGAGGTCATTCAGAGGTCGAGCCTTCTTTGCAAAACCTTTGATAAATCTCTGATAGAAGTTAGCAAATCCTAGGAAGCCTTGGAGATCACGTAGCGTTGTAAGGGCCTGCCAGTTACTAACTGCCTCTATTTTGACTGGGTCCATTCGCACTTCTCCTTCACTGATTACCAAGCCTAGGTATTCAATCGAAGGCCATTCGAATTCACATTTATCTGGTCGCAGATATAGGTTGTATTTGGCAGAGGCATGTAAGCACATCGTTGACTACCCTTTGATGTTCCTCAAGGGTTTCAGTAAACACTAGGATGTCGTTCAGGTACATGGCCACCTTCCCAGCAGCAATGAGGTCAGCAAATATGGAGTTCATGAGGGCTTGGAATGTAGCAGGTGAGTTTGTTAGGCTGAAGAACATGACAAGGGGCTCGAAGAGTCCCCAATTTGTCACAAATGCTCCTTTAATCTGCACATTGTTATACCCCCAGCAAACATCCATCTTAGAGAAGACCTTTGTTTTGCACAGCTGACTAATGATGTCCGTGATCAGGGGAAGTGGGTACTGATTTTTTACTGTGTATTCATTGAGTCGCCAGTAATCCTGCACAAATCGAAGTTTACCATCCTTCTTTTTGACAAAGAAGACAGGCGATGTCAATGGGGATTTGGAGGGATGGATGTAGCCTTTGTGCCGGTTCTCTTCCAAGAATCGATCAAGCTCTTCCTGTTCATTCGGGGACATGGGATAAATTTTGGTCCACATGGTTTCAGGAGCATCAAGTTTCAGGTCTATGGCATGGTCCCAAGGTTTATGTTTGGGTAGTCGTTCTGATTCTTTCTCAGAGAAGACCTTTGCATGTTTCTGATATAATGAAGGGACCATCTCTTCGAATGACTTTGATGGCTTCTCTTTGTAGGCTGCCTCTGTGAGTTGCTGTGAATACATGTACCCTGTAGAACACCAAAGTTCTTCCGACGTATAGCCAATGATCCCAGCTTGAAGTAATGCCCTCCTTCACTTCCTGTTGCCTACCAAGCAGTACAGAGGTGTGCTTTCCGTGTACTCATGTAGCTCTGGATCAGGTGTGGGGAATGGAGGAGTTTCTTCAGGCAATTGGGGTTGGTCATCCAGCTCTGGGATGGAGGAGTGAACTTGTGGAGCTGAAGTGGGGCCACGGTCTGGGTTGACCTCTACAATGGGTTTGGTGGTTCTTCCCACATTACTTTCCTTGGGTTCTGGGACTTCTTCGATGGTCATGGGATGTGGAGCCTTTCTGGGAGGGGTGATAGTCAATCACCCTTCTCTCCAGTCAATGTCCAGGTTGACCTTTTGGAGCCATGGAAGTCCAAGAATTTGTGGGCCAGAACAGAGGGAGTGGGAGTATAGGAGCTGAAGTTGGGAGTGCTCCAGGTGTATTGTTTCCCTTCCTCATCGTCCCATTCATTCTGCCGATTGTCAATGTAAATCACTTCACTGATCAGTGCATTCATCAAGTCTGTATTGGCCTGTGAATTGACCAATCCATCCTTGATTTGTTTCAAGAGGTGGTCATAGAACCGATCTCAAAGGTCAGCATCCGAGTATCCTGTCCTACTAGCATACTGTTTGAAGGTCGCCATGTATGTTGCTACCTGGTCCTTTCCCTGCCAAAGACGTTTCAGAACTCATTTGGCCTCTACCACTGGATCTGCTGTTTCAAACCGTTGCCTAAAGGTGCCAGTGAAATCAGCCCAGGTGGGGTAGAGAAGGGCAGGAGCTGGTACTCCTGCAGCATCCACCTGAGCAACTTGACTAATGTTCTCTGAGGTGGGAGTAGCCCTAATAGCTGTGTCACCATCAAGGTATGAGATGGCCGATTTGATTTTTTCCTGTTCATTATTAAGGGAACGTATACCCTGTGCCCATAGTTCAAAGGCAGCGATGAAGTGTCATGCATCGTCACTATACTTCCAATCATACGTCTGGGGTTTGCTAACACCTTTGTTGGTGCTTATATTGTTGGCACTGCTTGCTACTGCTGATTGTAGTGCCATCTGTTGTGTGACAAGTTGTTGAATCAGCACTGCAAGGTCTTGGGTGGTAGGAGGATGAACTATGATGGAAGTGTTTTCAGTGGGGATGGGCTCAGGAGATGGGGATGATGATTCTAGTGTAACTGAGATATCGAGGATGATAGGCTCTGGAGATGGTGCGACAGGGATGGCTTCGGTTTCTAGCTCAGGTTCTAGGATGGTAGTGGGGATAAGGCCAGGAGAGGGTCTAGCGGATGGTACAGCATTGGTAGGGCTTGAAAATCTACCAACCCAGCTCGGAACTCAGCTTGGAATTCTAGGGATGACTATGAATTGTCCATTTTCTGAATCACTTGGAGTGATAGGAGCAAGGTTACAGTATCAGTTGGGACACGGATTTTCATCGCAGTCAAACCAAGTGTCATGTTCTTTGTCTGGATTGTATTTAGAATGGACATCGCACTGATCTTTGGTACAACAACAATGGAACATGAACAATCACAACTAGCACTGAACCTTGATATGTTACCCTCGCAATTTGAGGTCTCTCCGACTTCTGCAGGTTGGTTGGGTCCGTTCACCAAGTTTCCAGATAAAGAGAAGATGGTGTCTACTTTGAAAGAAATTGGTCCACTACCCAGCGACATCCGTACGAACTGGGGAGCCATTGATTGGGTTATAGGACAGCTTGTGGAGAAGAGGTTACTCTATACGGATGGTGCGGATGGTGCGTTAGAAAAGGTACCACCGAACTGGATGGATATTTACAATTATTACAAGCGTCGTAAGTCACTCTTCCTGATCTCTTTAGACATTCTGGGTTGTGCTTACTAGCTACTTATTTAGCTGACGGCTCAAAAGTCCAGATAATCCTTACAAAGACCAGTAAACTGAGTTTTTTGATGGTGATTGTGGGTCAATTTGGGGCCTTTCAATTAGCGAACGACAAGGTCACCTGGAGGCAAGTAAATTCAAAACAACACATGGAAACCTTTGAGTTGGACTTTTCGGAGGCTGGTACCGCAACCTTAGGTCTTCAGGTTGAGTTTTCCGATGACTTGAATTGGCTTGAGATATATGGGAAGATAATGGATATCTCTTTTTCAGGGAATCCACAAATGCTGTCTTTTTGGGAGCGGCAGTGGAATTTTATTGAGCAGGTGCTGAAGATCCTCTGTGAGGGAGTTGTACTTGTCGATCCCGCTGGCAGACTCTGCATTGGCGAGGAAATGTACAAGAGGATGTTGAAGAAACTTCAAGATGCAGTGAAAGTAGTATAGTTTATTTCAAGTATTTATTGTCTTACAATCGACATCCTTTCACCAAGCTTTTATCACAATTGTTGGACTTGGAGTGGTTCAATAGTTCTAGTAATATTCTAGTCTATTTCACATCATATATATATTGAGAGGATTGATTCCACGTTCAAATTTCGTGTGGCATCTGTTGACAAAATGCCCAACTTTTTGAGCTGTTGATTGAAGACGTTCTTGTTAGAACAATGGATCTTTTATTAGATAGAGGTGCTGGCGTTGAAGACCACAGTAAGGGTTGAATGATATTTCCTAGCGTTCCGTTTGGTTAGCTAATCAAAATAACTGACTTTGCCGACTTTCGCCCATCTTTCAGCTGAACTCACGCATTCCTCGAGTCCGTCTTTCTGTATTTCCTCTGCAGATGAACGATAGGAAACGACCGGCACTAGAACAACTATCATCTGTGCGTGCCGCTAAGCAGCAGCGCACCGGTCTTCTCAGTGCCAACGGCGAGAGACAAAGCCCTGCTGTAGCCAAAACTGCAGCTCTCGTTTCTCGCTGGAATCGAATATACCACGATTTGAAGGAATTAGGGAAGGATACTATTTTGCTTATATCAGGTGAGGCACGACGACTACTAGGTATGTCGTTCAGGTTATCCAACGTTTTGCGTAGGTCGCGTTGTCCCATCGGAGTCGCCAGAAGAGTTCATAGAGCAGCAAGGATCTTCACAAACTCTTTCACCCTCGCCAGAGCTTCTGACTCAATCAGGTACTGCAGTGACAGCCCAGGTGGAATCTCCTCCTACTACACCAGACTCGGCACATTCTTTTGCTGTCTCCCAAAGCTCTTTGAGGCCTACAAATCTCTACGCGACAAGCAGCTATTCATCACTACCTTCTACATCACATTTTACATTCACGCCTCGCAACCATCATCTACACTATTCTTCACAAAGCTCCGAAATCAGCTTTCCCACATCCTCAAGCATTCACCGTCTACCGATTACACCGTCATCTTCCTCACCCAACCTATATTCCTCTCGTAGACCACGAAAAAAAAGTGCTATGGGTCCACCTCCGGATCCACCGGCGTCTACCTCGTTCTTTCGGTCGACTTCGGTCTTGGAGAAAAACTTGCAGTCGCTGAAAATGGGGCAGCATTCACGGCACTACAAGACTAGGCCGCATATCTATGTGGAAAGAGTAAGCATTTATCTATCATACAACTACCTCCAGCTTGAATTCGAGACAGCATAAACAAGAAATCAAGAAAAAATTGGAAGCAACGAGGGATGAACTTTTCAAACTAGCACAACAAAAGCGGGGTGCGTTATCCATCCGTATTCACGCACGATCCACTCATTCTCTGGATAGGTTTTAAGTCCGATCGAAAGGATTTTGATTGTCAGTATCATCAACCGCCGTGTTCTCCTCGTCTTAGCTACTCATGTAACACCCAGCATATCTCGATTATTCCTATATGCTTGAACAGCCTGAGAAGAAAGCACGCTTTACATCCCGTAGGTCTCTTTGCGGATTTTGACCAGGACGTGAATTCACCGGACGGGCTGTAGCTTCGATGATTGACTTGCGCTCAGAATATGCGTCCGATGAAGAGAAAATCCGTGTGCGTCGAAATTCAGAGTCATCCAATGTAGGTGTCATAGTTGACAGCGAGTGGGTGGTTCTGTCGCTGATGCGAAATCAAAAGCGAGAACAATGGCTAGAAAGGAAGTTAGAAATCGCTCAGAAGATGTTAAACGGGTGCGCACTCTTTTGTCTTCTGGTTGGCTTTTATGTTAACCTTTCGAGTGTTGCAGACCAAGACCTCCCCCAGTATGGAGCCCTTCCCTTGATGACCTCAAACTCCGACAACGTTCCAAAGACGATTTGATTGAACAACGACTTCGACCTCAACGCCCCCCTCTGCCATCCTTACTACCTTCAGAAGACGAAATCAAGGTACAAGCTCTGCTCAACCAGCCCGGTGTTATTTCCAAGTACGCGAGAGAGCAGGTGTTGAACCAAGATTTAGTGCGGCTAAAACCGGGTAGCTGGTTAAACGATGAAATTATCAACTTTTACGGGGCATTGATATTGGGACGTTCGGACGCTTCCAAAGAGAACGGAGATAACGGGACTGTCAATGGAGTTGTCAATGTTAAGAAGGGCAAGGTGCTGAATGTGCACTATTTCACCACATTTTTCTGGCAGAAGTTAACACGAGACGGCTATGAAAAAGGTCGGTTGGCAAAATGGACCAAGAAGGTTAGTCCAAGCTTCATAATATATGCTCGTTGCTTACATCCATTTTATCACATAGGTTGACCTGTTTTCCAAAGATGCCGTCCTTATACCTGTGAATCACGACAATACCCATTGGACAGCTGCAGCTATCAATTTTCGACAAAAACGAATAGAGTCATACGATAGTATGTTTCTGGATAGATCAGCGGTGTTCAAAGTGCGTTCCCATTACTGGTATTGCTGTATCTAAAATAAACAATTTTTATTTAGGTCCTTCGAGGATATCTAGATGCCGAACATCGTAATAAAAAGAAGGCACCGTTCGATTTCACTGGTTGGCAAGACTATGTCGTAAAGGTACACCCCACTTGGTTCAGTGCAGGCACTGGTTTAATAGGTTCACAATAGGATACCCCGCAACAAGAGAATGGGTATGACTGTGGTGTCTTTACCTGCCAATTCCTTGAATCTTTGTCCCGTGGCGAAGAAACGTTCAACTTTACACAAGACGACATACCGTATCTCCGTCGACGGATGATTTGGGAGATTGGCCATTCAAAACTCAGGACCGACCCATAACACCTGGTCAAATCGATGACCTTTGAGAAACCTACCTGCCAACCGATCGCTTTCCTTAAGGTTGTGTTTCGCGCATTTGTATCTTGTTACCTTATATCTATAGTTATTCCATTCAACATTTGAAGCTTGCGCAATATTACCTACGAGAAGCGACTTCTTGAATACAGTATTATGATACTTCGTATTTGTCGTAAGCGTCAGCTTCGGAGGAGCCTTCGCCGTCGCGGTTCTTGCACATAGCACAGCAACCTGAACTGATCTACGAAAGTAGGTCCGCGAGCTTCAACTCAATAAGCCGCCAAACCTCGTTTGGTATGTATGTCCCTTTTTTTAAAAAAAACTGACCGAAGATGCATTTGGAAGCAACGCCAAAGTGACTTTTTGAATTGTAGAAGGTATCAAGGTATGCTATCTATCTATTTGTTACTGCTTCAAGGCGCTTCTTGTAGGCCTCGTTCCAGATTGAGAGAATCTCCAATCTCTGTATAACTTGGTTATATTGACAGGAACTGCAGCCTATATCGATTCCTATATATGTAGTCTAAATTCATGGAAAAGAGATGTCTCGTGAGTGTGTTCTGCAAGTTCATAACTTCACAGAACAGATTGTAGCCTGATGAAGAGAGCACGCTCGTCGAAAATTCAGTGCTAAGTTTATGTGCTACACTTCTCGTCCATCATTGAACGGTTCTGATGCGAGATATCCACAGCAAATGTAATGGCTAGAAGGAGACCTTGAGATCGTGCAGAAAGAACATGTTCAACGAATGCAGACTGTCCGGTTCTTTGTTCCGGATTCTTGTAAACCTTCTGCCGAACAGCAGGATTCCTTGACACGAACCTTGAAAGTATCGAAGATGGTATAATTGAACAACGGCAATCTCCCTCCCCCATCTTCGGTACGTCCTAGCAACGAAACCGAGAGTACAAGGACAAGCCGGGTCGGTGGTTGAACGCTAAGATTATCAACTTCTATGGAGTACTTATAACACTAGGTGCAAAAGTAAATGAATACTACAACTTATAGATAACTTTTAGTGATATTATCTAAAAACTTACAGGGATTCATACAGAAGTTTATGCTATGTTACCATTTCCTACATAAGTTTTGAATAAATGTCCTGTAAGTTTGCCAGAAGGGATAAAATTTATGTACTTTTGCATCCAGTGTAATGGGTTGTTCGGATGATTTGCAAGAAAACAATGGAACGATAAATGAGGTGACCGGCATCGGGAATGGTGTACTGCTGAGTACATACTACTTCCACATTCTTCTGGGAGAAGTTGACCCTGAGACGGTTATGAGAGAGGTTGGTTATCTCAATGGACAATGGAGGCTCAGCAAACCCTCGATATCTGCTCACAACTCCCATTTCTTCTGTGACACCGGTTGACCTGTTTTCCAAAGACATTGTGCTCATAGCATTGAACTTTCACAGCATCTACTGTGCCGCCGCTGCGGCTAACTGTCCACGAAAAACAATCGAGCCGCAACCGTATGATGATATATGTCTTCGGATAGGTTTATCCATGTTGGAAGTATATTCAGAGCTTTTGGACGATATTCTTTGAGATTCCGACGGTCGCTTCTGGGTCTGGGTTTCCAAGGAAAATTAATAGTGATGGGAACAGTATAGAGCAAGCGCAAGCCCAGGACTGGGTTATATGTAGAATGCTGTTCATCGTCGAAACCACCATACGACTACAAAAAACCAAAAGACAACGATGAGGAAGACAATGTACCATAGCCATCGACATCCTTGCCGTGAAGCCATGTTGTTCATGCGCCGAAACGTTCCCGAAAGAATACCTGAAGTTTCTGCAAACGCGTCGTTCTGGAGAGCGATCGGTCAGCGTATTTTGTCCCAGAAATAGGAAACTACACAACATACCATATTACTGAGCTGAATCGCTGAATCCTTGACTTCATCCCGTATACCAATTGTCAGCTGAAAAGGCCATCATCATTCGCTTTTGGGACTTGTAAACGGAGAACAACATCTTCTTTCCCGCAATTTAACTCACATCTTTCAACATTCGAACTTTAGCATTTAGTCCCTCTATTGCCTCGTCATTTTGACCTTCCAAGTCGTCTGCGAACCGCTGACCAGCAGGAGGATAAGGTGAAGACCGACCAGAGGCAGGTGGTGTCGAGCCGGCAGGGAGTATAGACGAACGGTTGTGTAAGACACTTGAGTGATATCTGAGGAACGTTCTCATGCAAGACCCATCAAGCAGTTTGTAAAACTGACCGTTGAGACATGAAGGCGAGAGGAAACAATTTCTAAATAAGCATTGAGTGTGAAGGTCAAAGTTCCAAAAACTGATCATCAGTTACACGTGGAAGTATGTCGATTTATGTCGCTGCACACGAACACATCCAATATTACAAGGATTCTTAACAAAGAATCAAACTATCGAATACAACTCAAGAGGCAGATACCAAAGGTGTTGATAACAGAGCCAAGGGAGAGTGAGTAGAGTAAGAAAAAAAAAGTATGCACACCTGGGTCCACAGATGTTGGAAAGGAATTGAAATCAAAAAAGGGATGCAATACTGATACTAATAACGGATGAGATACGGACTGGAAAGATGCGATGAAGATGGTGTGCTGTGTAGTGTAGAATTGTTCGATGTCCATAGGATTTAGAAGTGTAGCGTCAAAAGTACAAGTACACAACAAAACGGGGGTCGTCATAGGTCAATCAATACTCATCCGGTTCGGATTCAGGCTTGCAGGTCCTGAAAACGCTGCTGGATGTGTTGAACCATATCGCTGATGTGTATTCTTTCGCGCCACTGTTTGATCATTGGAGTTAGCACACCAACGGTCGACACACAGTTATTCGACTTACAAGCACTCTTCAACCCTCGACCAAAATTTCGCATGACCATGATTGAAAGAACGAAGGTTGCAACCAGTAACACAATTGCGATAACCGCTGCGGAGCAAATTAGGATCTGGCATATGCGTCCTAAGATGTACAATACTTACAGAAAACCATGAGCGTCTTCCAAACGAGTTTCAGATCATCCGTATCCTTGTACATGAGTACTTTGACAAGCTGTCCTAACGAAGTTAACGATGTGACAAGCAGGTGAGAAAAAGATGCAACACACCTTGTACACAAAGTAGACCATAGCGCCAACGCAGCCAGACATGAATGTAGCCATCATCCATTTGTTTTCATGTCGAGCAGCAAGATGCCCTTCGACCAGCAGAACCAGTGACAATGGCATAGCAGCGCATGTAACATAGTATTCCCAGTCGGTCTTTTGCAGCACCAGCCAGATAAATTGCACAGAGAACCCGGCCCAAAAGAAAACGTCGAACTTGACAAGGCACTCATAGATCTGGTAGTTGGCGTACATCTTCTTAATTCGTCGATCGGCTCCCAAGAATTTGTACACCTTCCAACCAAACTCGTTGTATATCTTCCAACCCAGCCCAATGTATGCCAATTCGGCTATGGAAATGACAATAGGTATTATGGTTGTTAGGACGTTGATCGGTACAGCAGAAGAATCCTTGCTTGAAACTATTTCCCGAATTTCGCCAATCTGAATGATAGCGTAGACAAGGAAGAGTGCGTTGAATACTCTGTGATGAATTAGCAGGGTTTACAGAATGAGTACGGGCAAGCGACGCACGTCAGAAAAATGAACTGGAGGGTATTTCGAGCATACACAGCGTCTATCGCCATCACAAACTGGAAAACGCTGTCGTAGACAGATCAACTACGTTGAGAATCTTGTCGAAGAAATAAGTTGACGTACTGTGCAAGGGCAAAAATGCTCAGATACACAGGCATTTTGTTAGGATTCGAGGAGTTGTCACCGGCCTCATGAACTCGCAAGAGAAGCTCGGCTTCAATAGCGAGATCTATTGTGGTTTCCACGAGAACAGTAATGACATAAAATCGACACGCTAACGACTCTGGGAGAACCTAATGACAAATAATAAGCACAAGAGGATCATTGTCTTTGATTGCGGCGTACTTTCTGCCAAAAGGTTCTAGTATCTGTCTGTTTTTGCGGTGGCCGTGGTGGATATGCAACGGCGGTAAGGTCATGAGAGGAGTCATCCGATTGTTTGGAAGAGAGTGTAGGCTTGTGAGAAAACGGATAAGAGGGGCCACGACGGTGCTGTTCTCCAGAAAACACTGGTGTCTGGACAGCAAAAGTTTGGTGGCGAGAAGTGGCGGGAAAAGGTGATGAATATTCGTCTATTAGGTCGTCGTATGAGGATTTGAATTCATCCTGATCAAATTTAGGTTGAAGATTGCCATTCAGCGGTTGTGAGCGTGAAAGATTGTCGGGATAAGAAGTCTGGTAAGCCATCTTGAGTACTGTTATAGATATAACTTGTCAGCCAAAAGGTCGACCTGCGAAGATTCGAGCAGACTGTGGGGACAAATGAGCGAGACAATGAACGTGAGTGATAAGTTCTAAAAGAATTCTCACACATAACGTACCAAGTATTTCCAATTATCCTACGCTAGTTAATTTTCTTCGAAAAATGTGAATGCAAAGAGTAAAAAATTTGTACAGAGGACGAATGTAATGTAAAATTGAGGTTCAAGAGATCGTTGTACTAGCAACTGTGATGAATATCAAGTATCCAAGCACACCGCCTACGTTTTCAATTAAGTATTTGAACATATACGAATATATATTCTCGTCTACACCCCGAAAACTTGAGTAGACCAACCTCCAAAACTTAAAGTAGTCGTAACTTTCCTGTTATTCTGTTCACTAGTTTGGATGGACCTATACAGGAAAGCTCATGATATTACTTCTAAATTATTCCATATGTATCTTACCTGCTATCCCAAGAACAGTTCTCGATCCAGCTGCTATTTGTGTTCTTCCACTTTATTGCAGTTAAAGCATTATTCATGTAGAGAGTTGGACTGAAAACCTCACGCGTCCTGGATTGAGCGAGCACATAGATTTAAACTCTGAGCCTGCGCTTGCAGCATCAAGAGTTCTTCTTCACTGAAGCATTTCAACGCGATCTTAGTCTGCCTTTGACGAGGTGATGCTCAGCCTCTATCAAACTCCGCTGGTACACCTCGAGATTAACAGACGCACCCGCTCCTTTCCCATTGCCTCAAGAACTACGAATGGAAACGAGAAGTGACTCAAGACTCAGAAATGGAATAGAGAAGGGAACACCACACACGGCTGGGTTTGAGGACAACAGGGTCTTATAGCATGCTAAGGCGGCGTGTCTGTATGTGCAGTTCGATATTTGAGCGAGGTGCGGTACTATTAGATGTCACGCCTTACGAGCACCTGAAGAGTCGTAAAGAATCAGAATTTGTAGCCACAATAATAAAACTTACTGTGCCGCGATTTTCCCAGTGGACATGTTCAGATCAGTCTGAACAACAAATACCTGCACGGACGCTTCAGTTGAATCATATCTTAGGAAGCGGAGAAACAGTCGGACCATTTTGCATTCGTCAAGAGGGCCTACGATGAGCCCAGAAATTTCACCATCACTACCTGTACTTGAAGTCTCGCTTTCTGAATCCGAGTTGTCGTTCGAGGTCGTTTTTTCAGCAACAGATTGTAATGTTTGTGACGCTTCATTGTTCTTCTGCAAGCGGATAGGCTTTGTTACACGCCCGGCGTAGTATCCGAATGAAAGGGAAGTTCCAACGACTGCGGTATATATTACTGCAGCATTGTTAGTTCAGCTAGGAATCATACAAACTCTTTTGCACCGACACTGCTCAAAAGACATGAATGAGATGGTGAGCGCTGATTATGTTTCGCACCACTATTCAGGAATCATCGAAATTGGTCAAACTTGCAAGCTTATAACACATGATATTATTATTCTAAGTCCTTAAATATCTGGGATACATGAATTATCAAGTACAAGTTACAGATAATACGGATTTTTTTAAAACTACCCACTGTCAGAAGTATCGGTAGACGATCCCGTCTCGTCTCCTTCATCATCTAATATAACACGGATCATTATAACGACGAACAAACGAGCATCGATTCGTAAAGAATACTCGCCTTCAATATAAGCAGGAACAGGTGGTGGTGGCCTTGGCGGACTGGGTTGTTTCAATGGTACAGTTTTGGGGCGACTAACCATCCCTTTGTTCAAGAAACTAGAGCTGAGAGTAGACGACAATGATGCATCAGGTGAAGATTCACGGGAAGATCCAGTCGATTCCCTATCATTGAAAGACGCGAGTGATGCATCACGGAGCTTTGAAGGTATCTTGGACTGGGAATTGGTTGCTTGGAGCGAAGGCGTCTTTTAGACCAGATAGAGGTGTTCATATAGGGCAGAAAAATGAGAGGAGTATAATACACACGCTGCTTGGGACTCCATCCATGTCTGATTTCACGCGAGAAACAGGAGAACCTATGAGTACTGAATAAGAATTTGTATACTATTCAAGGATATGTTGAATTCACCTTTTTGTTTCTGTTTCTTGCTCGGTGAGATTTGAGGCGAAAGTGGCTATTGAAATCGGTTACAAAGTTATCACATATGTAGAACCATTTAGCATACCCGCTTGCGCTTCAGATTAAACTCTGCTTCGTCTAAATGAATCGAACGCGCGATAAACATTTTCTAGCGGAAGATTTTCGGAATTCAGGATTACCTGTGCGTTTCGTCTTTGATTTTCCTTTGCTCTTCTGAGTAGTTTTACCATCATCAGACAGATACCCTACCTCCGAAGCAGGAGAGCCGGACCTCCCAGCGTCGGAAGGTTGTCTAAAAAAGGGATGGTTAGAGAATACGACATCAGAGAGTCAATAAGCCGGTAAATACTTCGCTTTTGTGCTTCCACGCACAGCACCTCTTCTGGAGCTATTTAAGCCCATGCAGTTACTTAGATGTGGCGCGTAACGATTTGAGGCTACCTACACAGTCCCACTTTAGTCTGTGTCTGATTTCCATAATGAACTAGTCAGTAGTGAACAGACCATTCTTTGGCAGTTCACGCATTCCAAGTGTATTGTGCCATCCGATCCCTTTCCGGCATTTGGGGTATTGGTAGCTTCAACTGCTGAAGGAGTTTCTGCTCTCGAGGAAGATGTCTGAGTTCGTGACAATTGATTGAGGGAAAGTGGGACGTGAGCTATGTTATGTGTTGAGAAGAAATAAACAGTATTGTTTTCCAACGCGGAGTGCTACAGTACCTGCATTACATCTATTCCGGGGTTAATCAGTTTCTGACAATTCTGTCGTGGTCATTACACGGTACACGCACTGTGTTCCACAGGTTTCGCAGAGAGCGCGACTCCTGGCTACCTCTGCATGTGCTTCGAGGGCTACATCCATAATAAAGTCATCCAAAAAGTCGCAAAAGAGTCTGTTGCCCTTCACTTGAAGTTTAGATATACTCAACAACTTCGATTTTGGGTACACACCAGAGTTGATAAGATTTGTTCTCTTTCTGCCCTCTCTGCTTTAGATGGGGCCATTTGGTTGTGACTGGTTGTGACGGGAAAGAGTTGAACTATGAGTTGAAGAGCAACTCGTAATCAGCGAGCAATTTCCTACAGCAATCACGTTATTCGTGGCGCAACCACAGTTCTATTTTTCCAGCCCACAGCTTCAAAGAATGCAAAATTTCCATCATTGTAAAGTGTGTATATATGTCCTACGGTGTACGTTAGAGGAAAAGAGAACCGATTCTACATACTTCATTAAATAAATCATTCACATATACAGAACTGTATGTTGGTCGTGAATACCCTTGAACACCTCAGTAATGGGACGACGACAGCCTCGAGACAGTAAATATGCCCAAAATGACAACAGCAAGGGCACCAATACTCGCAGGAAGAAGCAAATCTTTCGGAATACCCATGACCTGGTCTTGAGGAAGAGGTGGAGGTGGAATAGGGAAACTGGCCGGCATCGGAATTTCTTGCTTCTCTACTTCTTGGATCTCCTTCTTGGAAACAGCGGCCGTCTCCACTGCTTTTGCTTCGCCCTCTCGGGCTCCCGCATCTTCCCAAGCTTTACCTCCTTGAACGAATAATACAACACGGTCAGATCCAGAGTTCCTCGCGATTTTCACCGCGTCAGATACATCATGATCAGAGGTAATCAGGACAGTGTCACCGTCTGCATCTGTGTATGACAACAAAAAGTCGATGGGATCTGGTGGTATTACGTTGGGGTCCGTGGGTTTGTAGTCAGTGAAGAACGGATCGGTTGTCAGTTTTCCGGCTACGATCTCCCTAAGATGCTCGACGTCGTCGTGTCGGGACTGGAATCGATGAGTCCGTCCACTAGGTGTGCGGAATTTGAACACGTATGTCCCGTCGTCAACAGGTAGAGGTGCATTGATCGAAGGTGTACCCTTCTGGTTATGATAGCTGACTGCAGATTCATCGTCGACAACTGATGCAGAATCGTTGGGATGGACTTCGGAACGAGGAGAGTGCAGTTGAGAAAGGCTAGTGTTGGATTGTAAGGCACGGATATCCGGAGGAATGTGAGATCCAGATAACATCGATTCGGTATCGTCGTGACCAATAGAGTCGAAGAAACGGCCCCACATCGGACCTCCGTCCGTGTCATTATTGACACCTTGTTCTACGCTCACAGCATTCATCTAGGAATTATGAGAGATACTGACAGCATGCACACGAATGACAACGAACTTGTTCCAGAGTCGCATATGTCAACTTGAGGACATCAACGATGGCCACAAGACGACCATCATCCTCCAGGACGGGTAAATTGAGGTAATGTCCAGCTACACTGACCGTGAATGAAGTGACATATCCCAACACTATATCACTTACTGTGCATCTTCTTCAATGCGTCGTGAACACTGAGGGTCGGAGGGGCGGTATCAGGATGAGGTGTCATCACTCGGACAACGCTGCACCTCCCTGCATCCAATCCGGCGGCGATGACTCGCAGGACAACATCCTTACTGGTGAAAATACCTACTACCTTCGAGCTTGTTTGCATTCCTGGAGACGTGGCGACACCCTCCATAACACAAACCGCCGTTGTCCTCCTCTCTTTCATCAACTTGGCTGCTTCACGGACTGTGGTCTTGGGTCCTACGGTAGCAGGTTGGGTTCTAGAATCCATGACAGTTGTCAGATCAGGCAAAGCAGTCCTTTCACGCAGTTTTTCAGCCCATGCGAGCATAGCTGCAGCTTGGGGATTAGACCCTACACTTCCGAGTTCAGACTGAACACCAGCCATGGCATTGAACAACTGTTCAGAAGCGGCAGAACTTCGTTCTACCTTGCCCAAGGCTTCGTGGAAGACTTTGGTGATATCTAGCAATCCGACAACGTTGCCATCCTCATTGCAGACGGGCTAGAAGGGGACGAGTAAGATATTGACATTTATCAAGGACCTAGAACATACGTACCAAATGCCTGAAATGTCTAGACACCATCAACTGTAAGGCTTCCGTGGCACTGGTAGTATCCTGTGTAACCATAGGGTTCCGGGTCATGATTTGGTGCACGGGTGTCAGATGAGGATCCAATCCTTCTGCAGTAACCTGGTGCGCATTACAATGAACAAAGGCGGAGATGAATGATATTATCGACGCACCCGGTAGGCTAAATCTTTCGCCGTAAAAATCCCACTCAAACCTTCCTCATCGTCTACAACCAGAACACAATCTGTCCTTTTTGCAGCGCACAGCTGACTAGCTTCCGCGACAGTTATGTTTTCCGGAACAGTGAGAGCTGGTGAAGGCTTTAGTGCAGCGACAGTGCCCTTCTGAGGAGACGCTTTATTGCCACGTCTACGCTGTTGGGTCTGAGTAGTAGAAATGGTTCGTTTCCGGGAAAGCTCGGATTCAATCTTTTTGCGGATGGCCTAGAACATTAATTAATGCTCCCAGTCAGCGAATGCTCAAAGACTGCGAGATACAGCAGATAAAATAGACATACTTCATCTCTTTTTGAAGTCTTTTTTCGCGTCTCCGATTGAAAGCCAGAAAGAGAGGACATTGAGGTATGTGTATTGTGACGTGAACCAGGTAAAGGCGAAGAGGCTCTTTCTCCAGGAAAAGGTACTGGCGAAGATACGCTCACACTTCGAGCTTGGGAAGGAGAAGAGCTGGGAATAGGGATCCTGGACATTACGCCTAAGATTCTTTTCACACCTCTACCTTGGAACCGTAAGGAATGTATTGGCCAGAGGTTTCAAGAAACGTACTTAAAAGTACTTCCACGTGACTCATTTACAATTCGCACGAGTCCAAGCTGCATCGACAATTGACGCGACGCGTTTTATATGATTATCGATTCAAGAATGAAAAGAAGACCTCGTTACATTTCAAGTCCTTCGCTTGCCTGCCACAGCTCCTCCTCTATTCTGTCTCTGCCTAGTCGTGTACCAGTAGTAACCCCCTCCGATCGTAGCCAATGCAAGGAAATTCGCTGTGCCGGATTCAAATTAATTATGGAATTATACCAGCCAGACAAAATATATCACTTACCAGCAACAAATCCAACAAGACCTTGACACATGTCAATGCCCAGCTTCAAGACACTCTGGAACAGCTGTATAGTGCTGCTCAACACGTTTATGAAGAAAGCCAGAATGGCCTGGAAGACGGCCATGAGTGAATTGAATAAACTCGCGCCAATGCTGGTCAGAGCGCTCATGAATTCTGAAAAGGCTGAAGATATTGTTGGTGCCATGGTTGAAAGATAAAAATTGTTTTCCAAATTTTTTGTCTCGACTCTTTATAAGTAGCCACTGTGTTCACTCATGGATTCACGTCATTAAATCGTCACTACTATCATTTGGAGCAGTTAAGTTAAAATTCTTGTTGTATGATAAACTAGAACAACAAATAACAACCAATTCTCCAAATTGTAACTCTACAAACTTCTTCAACAACAAAAAGACTTTTTTTTTGTCCTTTTAGCGAGCTGCAGCACGAGCGCCTTGTGCAGGAGCTAAAGTACTTCCACCCCACCTGGCAACAAGACCTTTCCCTTGAGTCCATGCATTAGTCAAAGTAGGATTACCCTGGCCAGCAATGGTCGCGTCAACGCGAGCCACAGTATAAGCAACAGCGTCACGAGTAAAACTGGATTGATACCATCTCTGACGGAGGAAGTGCGCGTAGATAATCGGAGACAAGATGGAGTTTCGGAAAACAAGGGCACCGAGAAGGATGCGAACAAAGATGATCAGTTCAGCATATGCGACGGCTTTCATGGCGGTGTCATAGTTGGCTTTTCGAGAGCGTATTAGCGGCAAGTTGCTATCTATAACGCGTTCGGCATACCTTTGACCCAAAGCTGAAGTTGTTTAGCAAAGCGATGAGGGGTAGGTGGTCCATCAGCAGTGGCAGGAGGTCCTGGAGGAAGGAACTGCGGCATCAAAGTCGTACGGGTAAAGGTGAGGGCGTGGAACAGAGAGAAAATCATGAACGGAATCAAAGTAACTAGGAACAAACGGTATATGAGGTTTTGGGAAGATATTATAGGCAATTTGAACGCATACTAGCAATGGGTTTCGAAGTCCACCAGAAGAAAGCAAGAAGGAAGTATTGCACATTCTTAACATTCATTCGATGAGTGTTATCGTCAAAAAAGACCATTGACTACTCACCTCGTCAAGCAAAGCTTTCTTCACGTAGGCTACGTTCGGTTGGGGGACCTACAGCGCCGTCAGTGTCTGTTTTACGTCATACGATTGGCATTGCGCTCACTCCCATAGATTTTCTACGAAAACATAGAGGAGATATTAACTGAAGAACCAGGAAAACAAAATAGACTACTCACTGGCAGACAATAGCATAACTGAGAAGAGCACCAGTGTAACACGCTGCCAAACACGAGTCGTCTCAGACCCGGGTCCTCCTCACGAGCACGAAGCTCATCGAAAAACGTACCTTTGTACCAAATTGGAGAGACGGTTTTGAATGTGGCGTAGGCAAAAAAATATCGAAGAGCTGACAGTAGCAGGATAAAATGCCCGGAAGCCCACAGATAATGCTAAAAGCCCAGTCAACGTTGACGGTGTAATGGGGAACAAGACAAGATAGATAACATACCTGAGTCGTAGCCATCTACGAGGTTACAAAGGATAAGAAGTAGAAAAAAAGTACAGTCGCTGAACGTGCGTATCGGAGTTGTCGAAAGAATTTGCGGATGAGAAATGACGAGTCGAGATGGAGTTTGTTTGTTTATTTGCCAAATTTGGTGGGCGCTAATTCACTGTTTAGATTAAGCGCCCAATACCTTGGTTAAGGGCTTTTCAGGCTAGCCACCATGGGGGACTTCCAGCTTGTTGATCCTAAAGGATGGGAGTACGACTTACACTCGGTAATATTTATTTCCCCCCTCACAAACTTTCTTGCTAACTCGCCCTAGGTATACTCGGCTTACATCGGTCATTTTCAAATACACCACATTGCCTGGTAAATTATACTTCCGTCCACAAACCCAAAGATGTTCGAGCCAATTCTCGATTTAGGTATGAAAAGTCTTGGGGACATCTATTCTTCACCTTTGAAGAATTTCTCGCATTTTCATGGCCAGCCATCGTCGTGACAGATGCTCGAACAGGCAAGGCGCACATCGTTACCCGGCTGACTTCTATTGGTGCTTTTCTGAAAATGATTAAAACTAGGTGCGATTTTAGTTCTCATTTAACTTTCGACATGCTCTTTGACTCTCAACTACAGGTTTGGTGAAACACTTCCTCAGGCAGCAAACATGGTAATCATTCAACCCTTCGAAACCACTACCCGCCATCTCCGTCATGTCTCCGATAACGCAACGTACAGAAAACTTTACAACACCCTTCCAGCTGCCGTTCTCAATGCACAAAAGCAACGGATACGTAATGGAGAACCAAATTTCATTCAAGAAATCTGGGGTAAGCAGGACAAAACTTTCATCGCTATTGACTTTGAGTGGAACGAGCGCAACGAGAAGAGCACTTTGGAATGGGGCTATGCCGCAGTGAGATGCGGACCTTTGAAGTCGTAAGATGACCACAGACGTGGCTGCCTTTCGGATTATCCTGACCTCTAAATTGATTTATCCGTTAGGCTCGGTGTTTGGCCCCCGGTACCCGATGATAACTACAGGTTCGTGGATTCTCAGTTGCATCTACAACGCGTTTGACGCGCATACTAATGTAGGAAGGGCCATTACGTCGTTCATGAATACATAGACAAGGTTGTAAACAAATATTGTCCTACTTATCCCTGGCACGTACGTCCTATCATCCTTTGATCTTTTGTGTTCTTCTGAAGTCCCGAATTAGTATGCAGTGAGTTATTTTAAATGATCAGTATATAACAATCATTAACAGGGAATTTTTATCCCCAGTTCGGCGATAGTCAAGTGATCTCAAAGGCATTGCTTCCGCAATTAATACAAGCTATCATTAGGTTTGTGTTTACATCAAAATCTTTTCACGAAACTGAAATTGCGCCCACAGTAGTCTCGCAAGTCCCGACTCTGAGACGTTGCCAAATAACCTTGTTCTCGTCACCCATGGAGCCAACGGGGATTTAGCTCGTCTTGAGGAGATGAAAATCAGTCAGTATACCTAACAGTTCCTGCATTTATATCAACTACGACGGATTTTTTCAGAAGTTCCACACAATATGCTCGTTATTGACACTGGCGTGTTAGAACGAAGTCTATACAACGAAGGCCTTCGTCCACTCATGGTGGACCCCAAAACTAATCAACAACGTCAGCCAGGTTCCACGCTTTCATTGGAGAACCTTCTTCGTTCATTCGCCATGTCATCTCAAAGTGATAGCATCGTACTGCCCCACGTACAGTTCCACAACTCTGGCAATGATGCTCTTATGTGTCTCTTTGCCCTGCAGATGTTGCTTGACCGCACAGGCGTGAGGGTCCCGACTCCGAAACGCAGCAACAAAAATTACAACTATAGCCGAGGCATTAATACAGGATTGGGTTTGACTACACCCATGACAACACCGTCGTTGATGAATACTCAGACGCCTTGGGTCGGGTATTCTACTGTTGGTGGTTTGCTTACACCTAATGGTACTCCTGGGCAGCGTACGTCGGTGTATGATCTTTCGTCAGAATTTGGGCAAATGCGGATGGGTAGTGGAGAAGATTCGGCACCGAGATCTCCTGGGTCAAGGTTAACCCCCGGAAGTGGAAGTGCACGGAACTCGAGGAGGTTGAGCGGGTTCAGATTTGGCGATGCATGAACGGATAGCATAGCCTCATTCATTCGAAGTGAGGTGGTAAGTATGCTGATATGGACTTTCACAACGGATCTTGGACTTTTGTGGTTCACTTGTTACGACTGACTTCTGGCAGCTATTCTTTTTGGAAACACATCTCCTACACACTCGCTTGTTACATTCACTGACATTCATATCGCATGATTGGCCCGTCAATGATAGCTTCATAGCCGATACTCTAACGACTTCTCTTCATATTCTCAGTTTTAGTCTCAATTGTACTTCTGGGCAATATATGAATATGATCTCAAAATTTGTAATTTGCGGAGGAGTATTCCTCAGGGAACATCGGCTTATTTATTCATGCAATCCAAGAACTTGGAGTGAATTCACCCAAAAACATTATCCAACACTATCATCTGTCGAGTCACTCTACTTCTCAGAATTGCCGTTATCATCGTAAATTTTTTAAGTGAACAGATGGTTGTCGAGGAGGATTGAATATTGGTACCGTCCATGCGCGTTTCAAACGAGGGAGCTCACGAGGCTCTGTGTACACCCATGTATCAAAATACAGCCAATCAGTAGCGAATCAGCACATACATGTAACTTCTTGGGATCTGCTCCAATCAGCGTGTCTGCTTTTTCGCCGTTTTTAAATACCATGAAGGTGGGCATCTGTGGATAATCATCAAAATAATCGCAGAGATCAACTTGACATTTACTACTAACAGCACGAATTCCTACTTCTTGAGAGATTTCAGGCTGATCATCGACATCTACCTTGTAAAAGCCGATACTTGCACTAAATTCAGATAATTCGGTGTACTTCTCGAAAATGGGCGAGATGATTCGGCAAGGGCCACACCATGTTGCCGAGAAATCGATAACGACCTAGAAAGAGATTATTTCGACGACTACAATCAGCAGTGAAACGAACAGGTTTAGGGCCATTGATCTAGACCCGATGGTCAGAACAAGTCAGTAAAACACACAAAAAGTACCATTCAAAGATGCCTTACGATCTGCTTGAATTCTGCTAAAGACTTGATCTCTTTGACACCCATGTTTCGACTTAGAAAAAAATCAAAAAAAGCTTCTGTGATGCCAACTGAGGGAAGTAGAAGATAGATTGAGAGAATAATGCTAACGAAAGTACTGTACCACAATATAGGGTTTCTCGCAAGGAACCGGGGTGGCTATGATTACTGATAAACATCATTCCTCCCTTCCAGAGTCCTTCCGGAACTTGAAGGCTTCCGCAACTCCCTTTAATTTACGAGTGACATCTTTACACAGCTGCGTTAGTTTCCATTTAACAAAGCAGCCTTAGCTTAATCGCAATGGAGATTGAATAGCATTCTAGAAAGAAGACCTTGATAAATGTTGAAAAATAGCTAAAGGCGTTTGGAATCGGATATCCCACAGCTGTTTCTCCCGATAAATTTAGTCGAATGACTGACAATGCCGCGCTGTTCAGCCGACACCAAGATAGGTCCAGAAAAAGCCAGACTATCAGAATGTGCGTTGTCCTCCTATATATGAAGTCTTTTCAAACAGAACTCCACACCGGGTGCTAATTGGATGCACAGAGATTTCAAAAGCACTGACATATCACATAGGGGGGTGACGCAGCGAAAAAAAAGGTATACAAGTGAAGAGCCATGCGTTTAGAAAAAGAGGGATCGTCTGGGGATATGATAAAAACTGCGATTCAAACAAAGAAAAAGCGGTGAGATTGAAGAGGCTGAAATGAAAACATAAACCAGAAGATTCGGACTGTTTTATTGATCAAATTTGATCAATCATGAAAACGTTCCGGAACATGTACAGCAGATAATAAGGTCAGACAGCTTCCTCAGGATGATTGGCAATGACTACAACGTTTAAACCCACATTACTATTATTCAATGAAACTACAGGAAGACTCCGCGAGTTATATGTTACATGGGATATTTCTTCTTTCAGAGCCAACACCCGTGAAAGATGTTCCACTCAAACGAGGGTTGACCTCACGACGTTCTGTGAGTAGCAGAATAAGTACAATTGATCATGGCTAAAGATAAATAAATGTACCTCTAGTTCTCCAGAGTTTGCTCCAACAAGCTGCTTGCCTTTCTCACCTCCCTTGAATGCCATGAAGGTAGGCATCTGTATCAACATTTAGCATTGTTGAGGGTGGATTAGAATCAAATTTTGTACTACTCACAGCACGTATCCCCACTTCCTGAGAAATATCAGCCTGCTCATCGACATCGACTTTGTAGAAGTCAACGCCAGAGTATTCCTCTTGCTCAGAGAGCTTCTCGAAAACAGGGGAGATGAATCGACAAGGGCCACACCATGTTGCCCAGAAATCTATAACGACCTAGTAGAAACAAATTGATGAGTTTCTACAATACCATGAGTCCGGAAATAACACAGACTGGTTTAGAGCCGTTGATCTAAGAAAGCAAAGAATGATCAGCACAAAGCAACAGTGCGAAATCAAGAATCGCAAGCCTCACAATCTGCTTGAAGTCTTCGTAGGATTTGATTTCTTTAACGACCATGTTTAAAAAGTGAAGTGTGATGCTGTGTGTGGATCGAAGGTGGATGTCAACTTAAGAATAACGCTGTGGATATCTTGATACTGATGCTTTATATACCTTCTTGAAGATGAAGAATAAATAGTCCCCGGTCACGATACTCGAAGACTGACTAAAGCGATGACTGAGAATCACACTGCATCAAACAGGTCAGCCTGCCCGATGCTGAACACAGATACACGATTCTCCTAATTAGTCATGAGCCAAGCAGCACCTGGTCGTGATGAAGCGGCAGAAGGACGGAGAACACCAGAGAACGGCTGGACAATCGGTAATCCTATGTTCCACTCTATTGAAGGCAGTCAAGAAGATAAACATCTTCAGGGCCGTAAAATTAACATCGACCTCAACGCGGGAAGCAAGTTTGACCTTTTCAATAGTACGCCTCCAGGTAACTGGGGGCCTATGTACAGATAAAGAAGAGCGACTGGTGAATGGGAAAGCATGAAAGAATCGAGATATTATCGGGAAGCTGACCGAATTATCTACTCCATTGACCTGTGTTACCTAGCTTCTTGCGATCTTTATCCTTCTTATAAAACTCCTTCGATACCTTTTTATGTCCTAGAGACTCTATCCTCCTTTGCTTTCCTCCATCTCGGCGCGCATGAGTTCTCCCTTGCCTCTCTCGCTCCTCTTGTTCTTCTGATTCCGATGCATTATCTACCTCCTGCGCATTCGTCACCTCCTCCATTATGATATTATCTTCGTCGTCGTCTGCATCATCTTCGCTTCTCGATCTTTTCTTCCCGTTCTTCTGGGTGTTGGAAGAAGAAGACTTGGCGGATCCGACTCCCAGATTGAGGTTGACACGAGGAGGTACGGCAAACCCAAATGCTTTCCCGACCTTCGCTAGATCTAGAGCGTTGACATCGAAGATCTTCTTTAACGAATATGATGCGTATGCTTGAAGGTATGACCGAAATCCGTCCTTTGCCGATTGATGGAGGTAATAGTTCTTGGAAAGCAGTTTCTCCAACTAGATGAAAAGCCGAAAAAGCCGAAAATACGAATCAGTGAAAAGGTAACTCTAAATTAATGAAGTTTATATCCAAACCTGACTCTGAATATTCAATATTCGTTCTTGAGGAAAGCTAAACTCGTTGAGCGGGACCTTCGCTTCCTTGAGGTACCGGAGAAAACCAAGTTCGCTTTCTAGCAAAAACAACAAACTTTTGCCAACTTTTCCAGCACGAGCTGTACGGCCGACACGATGAATATAATCGCGAGGGTCGTCTGGAGGATCGTATTGAATGATGACATCCACTCGGGGAATATCTAAACCTCGAGCAGCAACGTCGGTACAAAGTAGAATCCCGCTTTCTGCGTTCATGAACTCGAAGAATGTGTTGGTTCGTTTTTGTTGTTTTTGATTTCCCTAGGAGTAATTATCATTAGCGTGAAACTTGAAGGATTGCAATGGAATGTCAAATTACATGCAAGTCCAAGACAGGAACGTCGATATAGTTCAATAATTCAGCATGGTATTTGACTGAATTTCGACTAGAAAAGAAGACGATAATCTTCTTCTTTCGGTTCATTTTGAGGTAGGTGAATAATAGTAGGAAACGTTTATCTGAAGGACAGACGACATATCCTTGTGAAAGGGTCGTCACTGTGCTCGTTGACTCCTCCTTGTCAACGTCGATCGATATAGGGCCCGGGCGCAATGATATTCGAGCTAGATCGTTAACTTTTGTTGTTTGTGTTGCTGAAAACAACATTGATTGTCGGTTTTCTACACAGGGAAATGAGCACTGGCGGAAGTAGGGCAAAGAGGTTGAGTCGGCAGATACGCGCCATTAGGTAGTATGGATATAATTTTCTTCATCTGCTCCTCGAAACCAATCTCCAATATCCGATCAGCCTCGTCAATAATCAGAGCTTTCACGTTCCGGAAGATGAACCCTTTCGTGCCCTACATTACAAACGATCAATACTCAACTTTACTTTCAGACAATAGAATAGACAACTGAACGTACCTCCAGATGATCCAACAATCGTCCTGGCGTAGCCACAACCAGATTCACACCTTTCGTCAACTTTTCTTCCTCTGCTCTTCTATTCGCACCACCCATCACGATCCCAAAAGTTTGTGAATGATGTTGCATTAAATCCTTGGCCACACCGAAAATTTGTAATGCAAGCTCTCGTGTTGGAGAGACGATGATGATACCAGTTCCTAAAAAGCATCTAACATGAGTACAGCGTATCTCAAAACAGAGTTTCAATTCCTGGTACCATTCATGGGCTTGAATTTTAGTCGATGTAATAGTTCAACGGCAGGAATAAGAAATGCAAGTGTTTTTCCAGACCCTGTCCGAGCTGCCCCAAGTACGTCCTTTCCTGCAAGCAGAACCGGTATTGATTTAGCTTGCACTGGTGTCATTGTGCTAAAGCCCATATCAGTCAGTGCTCTGGTCGTTTGCTCCGATAGATTTAAAATTGAGAAGGGCGGTCGTTCAGGAGTTTCGTCAGTGCCCTTTGCGGGTAGAGTGCTGGTGGAAACTTGAGCTTTTTTAGTTTTAGAGCTTTGGGTGCTGGAGGAGACATCCGTTTGTTTTTCCTTGCCTTTGGTGCCCATGATTAAAGGATGAAGTTGCAGGGGAGGAGGGAGATGGAAGTAAGTGCTGAAATTTGAAAAATATATATTTCTGCCGGGAAACCGGCAAACAGCGTTAAGCTTAAACCACTGACTATGGCTCCTGCTTCGCAAAGTATGTGTTCCGTCCTTTATGTTAATTCAGCACTAGAGCGATTTCAGTTATAAATTCTCTACTACTGGGCACCGCGTCTGCTGCGCTAGGATTCTATTTGGGACGAAGACAATCAACTTTCGTATCTCTAACCGCGGATGAAACTGGACATAACGGCGATGACGAAGAGGCAGAAGAGGACGACGACGACGAGGGAATTGCTGACGGTGACTTGGCAGCAATAGCTCCTGGCTACGGAGAATCATGTAAAATGGTACGCGTAATCCTCAACTCGAATCGAACCAGGAAGATTGACCGTTTGACATGGAAAGAATAGGTGTTGGTCGTCAGAACTGACCTCAAAATGACTGCAGGAAAGATATCTGCTCAGTGAGTGCAGACTTCGAAGAATGAGTTGTAGCTCACGATCTCCTTCTATAGATGCGGGTAAGTCGTACTTCTTAAAGTGGTGAGCGAATGTTGATCAACATTCAGACATGCAACTCTGGCCTGCTACAAAGCTTTAATGAAGAAAAATGCGAAGGTACGAATATTGAATTTCAATGAAGTACCTTCTGTCGACCTCGTGTACAGCTTGTGCGTCACTGGGAAAGGACAGGGCAAGTAAATTCTTTTCTCTTACTCGAGATTTTCTCAATTGGTCAAAGCTAGTCAAGCTAAAATTGCACTCAAGGGCACTTCTGAGGAGCAGTTGCTGGAGCTGGAAGCTATCGCAAAAAGCCTAAACTTATGCGCTCGTTCAATTGTAGATGCGTAAGTTATTTCTTGTTTCTCTTCGCGCTCTGTGTTTGCTGATGGCGAGGTTGAACAGCGGACGAACACAAATTGAAGCTGGTACAAGAACTGTACTAGCTATTGGACCAGCGCCTGTTCGACTTGTAAACCAAGTGACTGGCTCTCTTCGGCTTCTGTGATTAATCATGTTTCTATGTTCAATTGTTATAAAGTACAAGGGGCCGTGAAATTCTACTTTTACAATGAGATGATAGTACAAATTTGGTTGTAGGAGGCAATGTCCAAAACTTTTCTTCCCTCTTCCGAGTCGAGCGACTCGACCTAGCAATTTTCAGAATTGCCTGATTCCGATTCGCCACCGTTGCCAGCGTTGTCTAACCGGAAGTGCATATAGTCAATAATGATGGACTGGTGATAATGTATAAAAGACATACCAGACGCGATGTCGATGAGCCCGTCGCTTGTAGTTGTGCCTCCTCCAGAAGCGTCGCCGGCTGCTCCAGAGTAGGCACTAGGAGCGCCACCTCGTCTGCGCATGCATTTCTTGTTACTAGAGTTCGAGGTAGAGAGCGGAGAATTCAAGGCGTCGCCAGACTTGGAATTTCCAGAATTTCCGGCGTTATCTGTCCAAACCGGAGAGCAAGTTTAGAGCACGTTAACATAAAAGCAAAGTTTAGAAGCGTACGCGAATCCAAGTTGAGAATTGAGCAACCTAGTGGGCCGCAGGCGCCGGTAGAATTGGTCGCCACTACATCCCCTCCTTTAGAAGGACCAGCTGGACCACCATAGCTGTCGTGGCGACCATCGAGAGGGCGGCCAACGACAGTACTGTTGTGAGCGAGGATGAGTGCGACGAAGAGGAGAGCGAGGGCGAAGAGGCGAGAAAAAGCAGACATTGTCGTTATGATAGTAGGTTGATGGGCTGGGGGTAGTGGTAGTAGGAGGTTAAGGCTAGTTACCCAAAAAAGAAGCCCCCATCTGGTTTTATAGGGATACTGGTCCGTGCGGCGCATACATCCAGCTTTTCGAAGTCCCGAAAATGGCAAAACTCATAACGCGTGACGCAATATGGATAAAACGGGAAAAAGGTCTAGACCTCTCCACGTGATAGAGTAAGTATGTAAGCAATTCTCGATTAACCGTGGTCGATTTTTGGTGACCTTGGAGCGGCGCGTCAGGCCTCGCGTCACCCACAACCAAACGGTAAATGCAAGAAATATTAAATATTGAAGATAATTCCATGACCATCAACTCTACTTCTTCTTTTATAACTATCTTCCATGGCCAATATCGCTGTTGCTCGAGCATATCAAGCATCTTTTCAATCTCGACCCAACACAACTCTCGCAGTCACCGGTGGAACTTTCAATGCTCTGGGGGACTTTGTAGCACAGACATGTCAGAATACAGTGAGTATTCGTATCTGTATCAGTACTGAAGTACTGTTAAACTTGAGTTTACAAGTACGGAAAGCAAGAACATACTGGCCCGACTCGCTATGATATAGATCGTACAATACGCTTCTTTTGTTTTGGTTTCGCTATCAGTGAGTTATCTCTTTTGCGCTCATGCAAACTGAGCGCTCATTACAGCTGATGGCGTAGGTCCTCTCATTGGAAGGTGGAATGTTTTTCTTGAGCGACACTTTCCCCTTCGTGCTTCGTCGGGTTTGGGTAATGTCAGTTTAAAAGCACTGTTCAAGCGAGTTGCAGCAGACCAGATCGTAATGTACGTCTCCCTGTTTCCTATCGTGGTGTCGTCCTTGTTTGACAAATGACCAGGGCTCCAATCGGGGTATGCTACACCAACGCTTTATGTCAAGGTCCTATTCACTGACTATTCACTCATTCCTAGCTCTCACTCTTCTTGGGTTCCATGGGTATGATGGAGAGACGCAGCATGGCTCAAATCAAGCAAAAATTCTCCGACCTCTACACACCTGCCTTGCTTACGAATTGGCAAGTCTGGCCCATAGCCCAATTCATCAACTTCCGCTTCATGCCTCTACCTTATCGTGTTCCATTCCAATCCACCTGTGGTATATTTTGGACACTTTATTTGTCGATTATCAATTCCAAGTGCGTTGCAAAGTCTGTTTCGATGATATTCTCTGACGTTCTCCTCGTGTCACATCAGGGAGGATACTAAGCAAGATCGAGAAGCTGAATTGCACAAGACCATAACACAGTAGTATAATTTAATCATCTAGTCAGGAAATATATCGAACTTTCTTGCCACTTTCGTACGTAGACTCCATCTCTTGATATCTTTTTGTATCTCTAGCACCTTTCGTCTTATCTGTTGGGCACTTTAATATAGTATTTAGGCATACAGGATGCACGGATGCGCAATTATTCGCAATAATATGGAATAGAAATAATCTACTTTTTGCATTCAAGCTATGATGCACCATACTTGTGCCTGAAATATGCGGGGGGTAAGGTAGCCAGGACGTCTACTAACGGTCTTTCTACCACAAGCAGTTCCCCGGGACCCAAATAATCGACAAAGAGCACCGGACGGTACTGCGTAATCATCTTCAGCTCCTTATGCCGTTCCTCTACACCTTCAGGATTATTCTTCTGCGGTTTATAGCTCTCCCGCCGACGTTTTCTCGAAAATCCTGAACTCCTGACAGGACCATCATCAAAACTAATCTTACACAACCAGGTCGATCCCCAAAAAAGAGCACACCGCCCGGACGATTGTGACGGTGCACCGGGCGTTAGAGGTTCGAAGGAAACACCGATAATGGGATCGTGGGTATGAGTGAATCTTTTCGGAAGATTATCACATATTTCTCTGGACCAAGAAGGGAATTGGCGTGTTTCAACGTCGTATATCTGGAAGGTATTGTTCGGGAATGCGAGAACGAGAAGATTGGGGTTGGACGAGCTAAATGCGACGGATTGGGCAGGAAGAGGGAAGGACGGTAGGACACAGTGATGCTGCAAACGAACTAGTTATAGAATAGCAATTATGAAGAGGGCCCAAACACTCACCTGTATGGAGTCCAAATTGAAGATATGAGTTCTACTGCGATGATCGGACGTTGCCAACCACTGCCCATCCGCACTGATAGTCATACGGGTAACATTCCCCAGAAGAGGTGAATCTTCGTCTTCGTAGCTGCTATTTTCCTCGTCAGAACCCATTTCGACGTCCGTATTGATCGTTTTGAGGTCTTTTGTGACTCGATGTGAAGAAAGGTTATTCCTTTGCCGGTGATGGTCAAACTTTCGCAGAACACGGGGGTTCTCTTCGCTGATGTCGATGACAAGAATGTACGACGTCAAGGCGGCAGACATGACTAGTTTTGTGGAATCAGGAGTGAAGGCGAAAGACAGACCACCTGTAGACGAGGGTTTCTGTGGCAGATGAGGTGAGATTATTGAAGCAAAATGTCGTATTCGCCGAGGTTTTACTTGTCCTTCAGCCTTGAAATCCTGGTGAGCACTGATCCTTTCTTCAATATAACTCAAAGCTTACATTCATTATCAAACGGAAAAGTTTAGTCTCATACAAATCAGAGACGACAAGCCATTTCCCGTCATCCGATATCGCAGAAGCCACAAGGTTGGTATGGACGTCTAGTTCCATCTCTACACATTTCTCCCAGTCAGCAGTGTCAGTCTCCTCCGGCAATTCTTCTTGATCATCGTCATCTAATGGAGAAGGCTTTTTCAGGATCCTCCATATGCTCACGCGTGAATCCCTCATACACGAAACTAAACGTGCATGACGAGCTATGTGGATAGCAAAGGTAGATGAGGGTCCGGAGGAGTATGGCAGCCGGCGGTGGTACGAATCGTCGAAAGTCGCATGCACGCTTGTAGAAAGCGGATTTATTACTTTGGATAATAGTGTACTCGACGGAAGCGCGGCAGGAGTGACGACAACAGACATATCCAGACCACCTGATGCGACAACAGGTGCGATCTCTGAAGAAAATTGTCGCTTATGTGACGAAGGAAGGGGGGTGTACGGAGGCCACATCGCTAACGAGCGAACGTCGTGGTAGTGCATTCGACGAGAGGATGTCTGCATCCACCGCGCCTTCGAATCGGGGGTCTTCTCAGTACCTTGGCTGGTCTTGACACGAGAGTATTGAACGACCTTTTGATCCACGCCGGAAGAGTATATCGCGTGTCCATCCTTTCTTGGATTATAAGCAAATAACGAGCTCATTTGTTGAAATGGTACTAACCGGGCCTACTGTAAGACAGAGAACATCGGCTCCATGCGACTTGAAGCTCTGCAGCTGGGTACACGTTCGCGAGTCCCAGAATTTTACCATGCCTAATGAGTCGCCAGAGACAATAGTGCCATCCCTGAAACCGGAAAATTGAGGATTGTCCTCCATTCAAAAATCACCAACACTGACCCTAATGTGTCTACTGCCCAGACTAACGTTCTTTCGCCTCGAATTTTGTCCGTGCCCATCCTATCAAGCATTCTTCCAGTAGAAGCATCCCATTTTCGTAAGCTACTATCTGAACAACCAGTCACCAGCCATAAATCAAGCCATTCGTCGTCGTCGTCTTCGTCGCTAGAGTTTTCTTTCGGCATTGGTGGACCCCAAGCTACGCTCAATATTCGACTTTTTACTCGATCGAAACGCTTATGATGAGTGAGAGTGTCATCCGCGACGGATATGAGTCTGATTGTTCCATCTTCACAACCTAAAGCAAGCATAGTTCCAGCAGGATTCGCCGCTACACACCAAATAGTTCCGCCTTGTGAACTGATCGTTCTCTATACCATTTGAACAACAGTCAGGACACGAAGGGGCCGTGACTTACTCGTATAGTTGAGCTTTCTGTATCCCATTCTAAGAGCTCACTACCGCCTCCTGAGCTGAACAACCGTAGATCAGATGTTGAGGGGACTTGGTCCTCCATTATTGTATGAGGCTCTCGTATGACAAAGGCAAGAGAGTCAACTTTTGAAGGATACAATCCAGGCAAAGTCTTGAATATTTTTTGTCTAGATTCGTCCAGTAACAAAGAGAAAGAAAGAACTAACCTTTCTTATCACCCAAGCCTGTTTCGACTGTGATTCGTTTTTCGGTCCTGTCCATTCGCACATATCAATATTTCCATTGGCACGTCCAATTGCTAGAGTTCCAAATTCTAAATATTTTGAAAAATGTTTTGGCCGTTTGATAGAAGGAAGACGAAGCGGGGGGAATGCGAGAGCTGTGATAGTGGAAGGATCAAAATCGATAAAGCGACAACGATGGACCGCGACAGGGCTAGTCGCGTCGCACATTCTAGGAAGATGAAGAAAAATAGTATTCATACGGGCGTTTTTTTTCCTGTCCGACCGGCGAAAACGTGACAAGTCGACTCGACTTCCTTATACCACCACTTTCTACACTACAACTTTAATGTCTTTTCTCAGTGGTGCAAGGCCCGCAGGGCCCACAGGAGGCGTTAATACGGACAAAATTGAGATGGCCATAACAGAGTGCGTCTGCTTCTTCTCAGTTTATTCATGGCTAACGCGTCTTTGGATAGACTTGACACTATTACCGATTTTTTCAACCGAATGGTTGCGTCCGTCATTTTAATAGTGTCTACTGACGGTCTACTCATTCTACTACTAACAGGTCTTGTCATGCCAAATGCATTACCCCACGCTACACTGATGGTGAACTGAATAAAGGGGAAATGGTCTGCATCGACAGATGTGTGTCCAAATACAACGAAGTCCAGAAAAAGGTTGGCGAAAAGATTCAGAGTCGGGGAGCAGCAGCAGGCGGAGCAGGTCCAGGTCCAGGAGCAAGCGGACTAGGTTTCTAGTCGGGCACATGTAAACATTTTGTTCAGTGCAGCACGGTACGACATAGAGAAAACAGTGTAATCGAGCTCATGAACGCCAGAAATAACCGACCGTCATCGACTACTACTCTATAACTCCAACAGAAAAGCCCATACAAATCCTACAAACACATCATTTGCCAAAATTAGGGAAACATTCGGACATGGACTTCGTATGCTTGTTCTGGGAGTGTTCTTCTAACCTGTGTTGACCAAGAATGGGTTCATACCAAGAACGGACTGTCAGGACTCGAGATACTTACGCAGGTTGCCTAGTAGTAATAAACTAGTGCACGTCAGTATCGGGTGCCCGGAACACAAGCTCTTTTGACGCACAAAGGCTTGCTTGCAAGTTTGACAAATAATAGATTTCGCAGCATCGTTGGTTTTCTGCTGGCTTGTCGGCCCTTTGCTTGCATTCTTGGTGTTCCTCTCTCGTTTCTGTGCTGCTTTTGCGCCCTGTATGTAAAGTTTTAACGAATCAGCAACGGCAACTTGCGGAAGTAAAAGTGCCACAAACGTTACCCATATTGCAAAACGTCTAAGTATAAGCTGAATGAAAGAATAAGAAAAAAGAGAAGGAACTAGTAAGCCTCGAGGAGACAGGAAGTGTCAAGATGAAAGGTGTAGATTACGTTAATCACGAGCGCTTACTTAGGCTATGAGCGCTTAAATAGACGCCAGAAAGCATAGCCACCTTCTAGCAAAAATTGTTTCGACCGTGAGAATGGTCGGGGTCTATGACACTACGAGATGACTCCTCGTTTCCTCCACGTTTTCCTTAGAGCCTCTCTCCCTTTGTTCGTACCTCTAATATATAGACCTACGGCGTGGTGAGGTCTCTTTCACCATCGCTCGCAGGTACGTGCTTTCTTAGGATATCTGATTCTCCATTAACTCACGTCCTCTCACCATCGCTCGCAGTTTATAGTACGCGTCGTGTAATTAAAATTCTCCCTCCTTCCTCCCTCATACATTGATTATCATTTTACTTGTACTTATTACATTAGTCTCCTGTAGCTAAGCTTGAGGCTGTTCCCAATTCCTGGGCCAGTTTCAAGAGCTTTAGACCCCAATATTACGCTATTGTGCCCAAAATACTCATCACACATCCGTTCTTTCACTCAAGAGTTGCAAGCATTGATATTATTACTTTGGTTTCCGGCTAGTTTTGGGAAAGAGAACGGTGCAGAAGACCATTCAAAATAAGATGATTTGCATTGTGTACCAAGTTCGCACAGAAAAATAATCTTAGCTGTGTATTGATGTTTGACTGATCTATAAACGATCGATAAGCATTATGCAGAAAAAAAGTGACAATTTGGTTCGGCCTTATATATAGGCGTGTGTGCAAAAAACAAATCTAGCTGTTCCTTGACTCATTGCCACCAACTGCTTCTCTCTCAAAGATGTCCCAGGTCAAAGTCTCCAATGCAGCAAAGGCCAAGGTTGCAGAAGAAATTAAGTTTGATATACTCACTAACGTGCCAGAGGGAGATAACGAGCTTAAAAGGAGCCAAATAGCCCGTGCTTTCATCTGTGAACTGTTTTTATCCAGCAGATATATGTTTAAGAACTCATTATTTCTGCAGCGGACACTATCACAGGTTGAACTCTTTTTCAAATGCCTTACAAACTCTGCTCAATGTATCATCTCAGTCCCTACAAAGGAAATGTATTCGTATGCTCTCCTTGCTAGTCTCGGCGACGATGTCTACCACGAACCATCCACCGCGCAAGTGTCTAAATATAATTTCTTCCCAGGTTCCGGAATTCTGAACAAACATCCAGTGCCCTTGAAGCTCACATCGCCAAAATCAGCGGCAAAGAAGCAGGTCTCTTCATGCCTTCCGGGTATGCGTACCGTTGGAGCTCAATTTTCCCCTACATTGACTGTAACTTCTCCCCAGTACCATGTCAAACCAGATCGGCTTGCGAACTCACCTCATGCAGCCTCCATACACCATTTTATGCGACAACAGGGCACATATCTACAAGTACGCCTCGAAACACGTCTGAAAGTCCATCCGCACGTCGTTCTGACTTTACTGTAGGTATGAAGTTGGCGGGGCTGGATTTCATTCTGGCGCTGCCGTGACTCCTGTCGCCCCCTCGAATGGTATTATCTTTCTATGTGTGACCCAGATTGTTTCCTGAAGTGATTATAGGTCACCATCTGACTCTAAAAGACGTGGAATCCAATGTGGTGTACGGTCCAGATGTTCACTTGTAAGTATTGTGTTGAAATCGAAGCCCAAGATTTCCGAAATAATACCAGAAATTCTTCACAGCGCACCGACAGAAATCATTGCACTTGAGAACACCCTCAACGGAACAATATTTCCTCAAGACGAAATCATCTCCATTTCTGAATTTGCCCGATCCAAAGGGATTAAGATGCATCTAGATGGCGCTCGGATATGGCATGGTAGACCAATCTGTTCAAATCTTCTACATGATATTTTAACAATTTACGCCCAGTTGCTGCGGAAATAGGAACGTCACTGAAGGAGCTACTGGACCCATTTGACTCTGCGAGTTTATGCTTCAGCAAGGGTTTAGGTAAGATTCATAAACTTGTCTCCTCGATTTGCGAATTCTTACTTGGAACCGAAAGGTACGCCGATTGGCTCTTGCTTGGTTGGTTCGAAAGAATACATCACAAGAGCTCGACGCATTAGAAAACTATTTGGTGGTGGAATGCGTCAGACTGGATTTCTCGCTGGCGCGGCTGCTTATGCACTCACCTATAATTTCCCACTTCTCGCCCGTGTTCACGCTCTCGCAGGTAAATTACAGAAATCATTTGAAGAAATCGGTGTCACCATTCTCAGCCCCGCCGAGACTTGCATGGTATGTCTCTCGGTATCGCCATGCAGGCCATGCAGCCCATGATAATTGGTTCATTCTCTGATAGATCTTCTACGATGCAGGCAGTATAGGCTCGACTTATGACGAAATTGCCGAGCGTGGTGCGCTGCTGCCAGAGCCTTTGTTTTTAGGTGGATCAAGAGTAGTACTGCACATCCAGACTTCGGAAGATGCAGTCAACGATTTCATAAACCTTATTGCGACTATAGCTGAAGAAAAGCGCAAAGCCGGTTTCATCAAACCAGAAATCCAAGTTAATGGTCACCAAGACGTCTACGTTAGACGCGCGAACTAACTATTCACTTAATTTATCTGGTATTTGGAATAGATTTTTTGATTGCACAACAACTACAAAAACATTTTCAACCTTTCCCAACATATCGTTGTTTTTCATACTCTCTCCAGAGTGCCTTTACTATCGCCTTCTCACCCGCATCTGTAGCAGAGGCCATCAGCGCATCTCGGCCGAAGTCGTTCATCATCCCACACAAGGCATACAATCCCGGTTGCAACTCCTTCCTAACTACCGCTGGGATTGCACACAATGGATCGTTCAGCGATTTCACATAAGCCTTAATAACATATGCTGCATGTTTAGAGAACGGTTTCGCTAACGACTCCGCTTTCGGCGGCGCGGCCGTTGACGTAGTGAGTTTTCTGATGATCGATTTTGTGTTCAAAGACTCCAGCAAACGAGAAAGGGCTTTGGCTTCCTCAGCGCTCAAAGGGTCTTGAATATTGATCCACGGTGGTAGACCACGAGATACTACAGCGCTTTGCTTCGGTCCTAGATTTAATCGAGGGCTTCGCATCGACTGGATTAAGTACCTCAGCACTACTCCTAAGTGGGGAATGGTCAACAAAACCAGGTCTCGGCGTAAACGCACGAGGGTGGTGGTGATTGAGACGATGCAGTGGAAAGTTTCGGCCGACGTTGTTGGATCATGAGTTTCAGCGTCTGCACATGATTTCGCAATGAATAACCAGATCCCGCTGATATCAGCTAGGCGCAGTGTGGCAGGCTTTCAGAGAGGAGGTTAAGACTGAAAAACTGACAAAGACATCAGTACCTACCCTGTCGCGACATCTTTGTAAAAGAAGCCGTAGCGCAGGCAAACGAATTTTGTCAGTGAATATTTCGCGATCATTGAAGATATTAATGCTCTCAGTCACGAAAATTTGCACCATGTGGAATGTGTCTTTTAGGGAGTTTATTAGTAGGTGAAGAACTAAGGGAAATGGCGATACTCGCTTTGAGGGGATTCTTGAATTAGAATTGATAGAACATGTACGAGAGCGCCGCTATCTTCCTCCTTTGCACATTTGAGCGAAGCCACGATAAAATCCATCCCATGTTTGAAAATATCTACAGACAGAGTAGGACAGAGAGAGGAAATGGAACTGTCGATGCTGCTTAGGCTCGCGACGGGCCTGTCTTTGGCTAACAGGACGTAGGCAGCAACCACGATTTCGAATCGTTGCGGTTGGAGGTTTACTGCACAGAAATTAAATTCTTCCAAAAGCACACCGAATACAATGGAACCGGCGTTCTCATCTCCAGATAGTTTCGCAAATGCGAACAGTTGATCTATGTTTTCGCCGAAAACTGCGATGTCTTTGAAAGAATAAGTGATTGAACCAGATAAGAAATATCAATCGTACCTGTAATGCCTAACCAACGACCTAGTTTGAGCACTCGCTGCCAGCCTTCTAGTAATCCCCTGGCCTGCGTGACCTTTAGCGCACTGGGCTTGTTCATCAATTCCACCAAACTTGGCAGCAGGGATTGATGCAGAGCATCGTAAAGCTCTTTAAATTTATCCTGTACTGAGTTTGAAAAGCTGAAATGAGAATTTCAGACTCAAAGATTGAACTTCAGGCGGGACGTGAGATTAACCTTTTCATTGGATATCCCTTCATCAACAATTCGACAACGATTTCGAATGACCGAGCCCAGGGATTCAGTGGCGAAAAGTGGCTTGATTGAAGGCCGTCTGAATAGTGCTGGATCAGCTGCCCAATCTCTTTGGAGTCATTACTCTTGAAGAGATTCCTGAAAGCATTTTGTCAGTTTCGACTATGAAATATTTGGATTGAAGAAATTACTTCAACAGCAGTCGAATCAACTCCGTTGTTTGTAAAAAAGATTCGACATTAACCTCAGCATTGTGTAGACGCTGCAAGTATACAGCTAGGTCACCCATCTGTAGGAACCAACGTAAGAGTGTGACTTCACTATGGTATCGAGAGTACGCACCAGGTTGTCGGAGAGGTCGGCAGACGATATACTACGAGAAACACAAACCCTCAAGGTGTGCAGTAAACCAGCGTCATTCATAGAAGTCATTGTTTGGTCAAATAAGATTGCTCGCTTTACCAAGGAAAGTCTCAGTGTTCGAGACAGATATTCTGTCGGAATGAATGATAAAATATTGAATACTGAGTGCACAACCTCCTTTTCATGGAGAGTAGCAGTTGTCCAATTGCATATATCAGAGATAGATTGCTCAATGAAGGCAAGAAGGATAACTAGATAGATAACCGTGATAAGTAATGAGCAGAATTAAGCCACTTCGAGCCACTTAGAATAACACTCACTCCGGACTTCAGATAATTCCCAAAATTCAGCCGACGATAAGGCTTGATTCATTAAGATTTTCATGGCATTTTCACCACTACGAGTCTGTATATTCACAAGCAAAACGACAAAACGTTCCAATTGTGCCTTCGACGCGTGTAAGCTTAGTCTTGCAGTTAGGCATAGACATAATCATCAGACGTGGTTAGTACACTTACTCGATGAGCGGAAACCACCTTTGGATCACCATGTGAAGTACATTAATCATTTCCGGAGGTTCATCGGTTTCTAATATCCTCAGTGTCACATCCAATAAGGCTGGTTGCTGACCGACAGGCGCGCATTGAAACAAGGTACGGAGCTAAAGTAGATAATAAGTTTCAGTAACAAGATAAGGAAGCATTGCAAACCAACGATTTCGAGCTGCAACTCAGGCAGCATAATTTTATCGATGCTCTCAAACAATCGTTGGGTTAACTTCGAGGGGCATTCGACATTGATTGTAATACTGGGCGAACGTTCAAGACCAAGACTGAGAGCATATCGAAGACGGAGGTTGCCCCGCATTACGACCTCGTCATCCCAAGAAGAGGTCCTGTTCGTCTTGCTCACACCTTTGACCATCCTAGATAACGAATGCAAGACCACTTTTGATGAGAAAGAAGTGAGCAGCGTTTCTAGCTCTGGTTGGGATTCCTTGGGGACTGAGCTGGCTGAGAATGAAGATAACACCACAGATGTAAAGATAGCAGCAGTCGAAAACGCGAGAGTTGTTGCCTTTGTCACGTCATTGTCAGCACTGTCGTTGTCAACTTTCCTCTTTTTACGAGGACTCTCTTCGTCCATAGATCGCGAAAAACGATGATACTGCTCCAAGAGGTTTTGTATACGCTCGGTGACGCTGCGAACGACAGTTATGGTCTGAATCAAGGGCAAGAATTCATGTACGCATTTTCCTAGATGATCCAAATGGCTCGGATGAAGACAAGCACTGTTGCATATTCGTTCGAAGACCCTTAGGAAATCATGACCGTTTACAGTTTCTCGGAAGTCAATAGACATCAGGGTATCGATATAGAGGGGGACAGTTCGTGTTTTGACGTGGAACTGAAGAACGATATCCAGTAGCTCCAAAGCGGGAGTCACCGTATCTGGAATCTGATTTGGAAAACTCAGCTTAGTGCGTGATGATAAAGCATTGCACTTACCAGTATGAGTTGTGAAAGAATGTTGGGAATTACGCCTTCAATCAACCGATAATCAATTTGGGCCAGTGAACTTAAACAATGGATCACTGGCTCAAGCGTGACTAGAACAACATTAGTTTATCGCTGATCGGACGCTTGTTTCGTTCACCTTGAATATTCGCCGTTAATTCCACAACAGCTGAGTTGACGATCCCATTGAAAAGTTTTTCTGTCTCGAGATGTCGTCCACTGAATAGATTTTCTTGATTTACCACGTCCAAAAGAAGGGCATTGGCTCTCCAGCTCTGATCCTTCTGCGTTGCTTCATTCAAGATGTGCTGACATGAAGCAAAAAACTGTAACGAAGCTTCACGATATTCTTCCAGAAAATCAGTTTTTTGACTTGATCCTAATCCAAAGATAGCGTTGCGTTTTTTCCTGAGAGTTTGAATGTAAGACAAGAAGACTCTTGGTAGGACAGGCATGATGATTTCTGGGGTGAAGTTCTCGAAAGCACTGAATATCGTGTTCTCGGTTTTATTGTCCCGGAGGATATCGATATTGAGGAAACATTCAACACCAGGAGTATACAGAGATTCGAAGAGGGTCGAATAGTTTGGAGACGATTGAAGGTAATCCAAACTCAATAACCAGTCTTTCAGATGTGTTTGAATAAAAGAAGTAAACGTCTATGGAAAGCCCGCCTGTTCTAGAGCCGATTTTACAGTAATTGATTTAACTCACCTTTTTCTTTGCAGTTGAAGTAGAAAAAGACCGATGAAAAGAGACAGCGACCTTCATGATGAGATGGCTGATATGCTGATCAAGTGGCTGGCGCTTCCCGCACAATCGCAGAGATGCACTAAAACATTCCAGCAATAGCTCCGTACTGACTTTTGGAGCGCAAAATGGCCACAGAATCGTGATGCATTCAGAGACGATACGCGTGTGTTGAGAGTCATCATTGGCAGCATTTTGAACTGATTCAAATAACTGAATAACAATCCGAGTGAAAGGTGTTCGGGAAACCAGCGGCGCCAGCCACGAGTCGGATTTTGTCAAATGAGAGGGTAATATAACGTCCAAGAGAAGTTGCCAGCTCGCGGTATCCGTGATTGAATGCCTATAGGAGGTATAAGTGGAATGTATAGAGGTATTCCGTACAAGCCTCACGTCTCATGGCTCCTCACGAAACAGTCGAGAATAAAACCAACGATGACTTCGGCTTTCCTAGGCGCATAGAAAGATTTTTGGTCCCAAGCTGCTCGTGCAATCTCAATCTTCGAGGGACCTCCGAGATTGGGTGGATCCGCGCTGGCTTTGAGAGCTCGGACAAAATTTTGGGATGAAGAAAGAAATGAATCCATTTCTTGCAGGACTACGAAAATTGCCGCGAAGCATCAAGCCGGCAATTTAATTTCGGCATTTCGGTTCTTAGAATATGGCATCGACCATATCGGTCGGAGGTCCCGCTTTACAAAGTGTTCTCCTTCTTCCACTATTTACAAACCAAATCGATGTCAGTGACACAGGATTCTGAATTACTTGTCGAATGTCTTGAACTACAAAGAGAAGAATTAGAGGTCCTTGAGGTATGCGCTTAGTTCTCTTATAGGTTTCCCACCTCCCATTGACTTCGCAGTCTATCTATCCGGACTACTTATCTACTGATATATCGAAGGGCTCTGTGAAGCTCGAAATACCTGTCGAACTAGAAGATCCTCGACAAGTATTCGTCAAAGATATTGACCAACAGGGACATTCATCGTCAGATGTAAAATCGCTGACGTTGTCACTGTTACCTCCGCTACTGGTTCATGTTATGCTTCCAGAAACGTATCCTCTACGGGAACCTCCTAGAATATCATCAATTCGTGCCACTCATTCCTGGATGCTTCATACTTCGCGGCTTCGAGACCTCATAGTTGACAAGTGGAGCAGACAAGCCGGTGAACGAGTCTTATGTGATATGGTTGATTTAATACGGAGCGGCGCGTTTCTCAATGAGATTGATATGGTCGAAGACTGTGGTGTACTACTGTGAGTACAATATAATATTCTCTGTATGTGCGTCCTCGATTTACACCTCTTTCAGAATACAGCACAATACCCCGGAATTACTAGCACCTTTATTAATCTCCTTCGAAACATTAGCAAAGTCTGATGAATTCAATCATAATTCGTACTCTTGCTCTATATGTCTATCTTCTCTCAAGGGATCTAAATGCCTCCAACTGTCTTGCAAGCACATCTTTTGTCGGCACTGCTTGGAAGATTTTTGGGGTTTGTGCATTACCGAGGGAGACGTATCGAGAGTCGGCTGTCCTGATCCAAATTGTGTCAAAGAGGGTCGGCAAGCCGATGAGGAAGAGGTAGCTAGAGTTGTATCTGAAGAAGGGGTTGCTCGATGGCGGTGGCTGAAAGAAAAGTCCATGATGGAAAATGGTATTATTCCCGCTACTGGTGTATGCATACCATTATTATCTCGCTGATGTCAATTAGACCCGTCGATCAGTATTTGTCCAATGGTTCTCTGCCAGAAGCCAGTACCAAAGCCTCAAATCACTGATAGTGAAGAGTCGGGTTGGCAGAAGCTACGGGTCTGTCCATCATGTTCGTATTCGTTCTGTTCCTTTTGTAAACGGACATGGTCAGTTTTATTTTTATCACACGAATCTGTAGGTTGATGTCGATTGCAAGGCATGGTCCTTTGTCTGCTTGCCCAATATCCGCCTACGAGACCCTTGTTTTAGACTATCTCGCCTTGCCGGAGGACTCTCCTGGAAGAAAGACAATCGAAAACCGCTTCGGTCGATCCATCGTCCTAAAAATGATAGTCACATATCAGGAAGAGCAGGCGTTTAGTCAATGGCTAGCAGATTCATCGACACGCTGCCCAGGTTGTAACGTCCACATTGAAAAGTCGGTGGGATGTAATCATGTGCGTGCAGATTTGTGAACGATCTTCTTACGATTGACTGTCCTTGCTTTAGATGATCTGTTCAAAATGCAAGCAACATTTCTGCTATCGTTGTGGAACAAGACTGTTCGCCGCTTCTCCTTATCAACATTTTTCCACACCGGGTTCTAGTTGCTTCAATAAACTGTTCGATTTCAGTAGTGAGCAGGACGAGTGGCAACCGATAGAAGGATTTAATGTCTAGAGAGGCATTATGTAACATGTTACCAGTGGCAAGATTCTGTGCGCCCTTTTTCTTTGTCCAGATTAGTTGCCTCTCATTCTTTCCAAAACACAAGAAGTGTTTCGCTAGAACGTACGTTCGAGATGCCCTACTGATTTCAAAAATTGCAAATGCTTAGCCGAAGCAGTCGGCGATTCTTTAGTATGTAGTAGTTGAACCTTGGAAAATTAAACATAATGAAATGATAATCGCCATGAAGTTGGGCCGAAATTTTCAAAGCCCGCTTTATTTTGACTAGTCACCGCGAAGTCAGTTGAGACTTGGAAAGTCTCGGTGTTTAGTTTTCTTCCTCTTATACTCCAACGTCAGCTCTTAGGTTGTTCTTTCTCCCTTTGCCTTCTTTTTGGACAAACTCCGGCAGCCACGACATTGATACCATTGCTTTGTGTCAATACCCTCTCACTTATATTATCACCACATACCCCTCATCGCATCCATTCACAACTGTGCAATTTCCCATAAACATCCACTGGCTCGAAAGGTTCCATGGAAGTCTATACAACGTCTTTCACCTATCCACGCAGGTCGCGACACATTCCTTCTTCCACTTCTTCGCTAGACTTTGCTGGTACGCAGAACATCAACGATACTCCCTTTCCTAGCCACAAGTCTTTCAGCAATAACCAGCTCGCTGAGGATGTGTCTAGTCCAGAAGCTGCAGAACAGATCGCGAAACTGTCCATGTTGGCCATGACCTTACACGGTTGTCACGTCTCCTACTTGGAAATGGGTGGCCGAGGGTGGAATTTTACTGTAACAGGCGCCTACCAGCATGTTCTTCAGACTCGCGGTATGATTCTCAAGGAGTGTCCTATACAGGTAAGAAATGATTTTAATCTCTTTTTATACTATTAGTTGGGCTGACGTACTTGCCCCAGCATCGCGCAGCTATCAAAGTCACACGTTCTGAAATTTTAGACTCTCCTTCTTCAAAGCCTGCTCTCAAGCCAGAAGTTCGGCGCCGGCTGGATGATATCGCTTCGCAGACTCTCGCTCATATAGCTGTAGTCAACAGTCCACATTCGCTTTCTAATAGGACTCCTCCAGATGGCATTAGCAGCAGTGCTGGGTGGTCGGGTTTGGAAACAGAGCGTATCTGCGAGCTTGTTATCACTGGTTCTGGGGACTCTGTAGATTTGGCCAGAGTCCGGCTGCTGGTCATGTTGGACGAATTGGTAAGTGCCGAGGATTTCTCAGAAAAAGTGGCATACTGAAAATTTTCCACAGAGCGGTCTCCACTTAGAAATGTGCGAGATCGACAAGAAGTTGCACACAATTGTAGCCGGTCGAAAGCGTAGCGTTCTGCAGTCCATCCAGGAGGAAACCGCCACGAACATTTATCTTCCTTCGCCTCTTCAAGGACATTTGGGCCCAGAGCTTTCGGTTCCTCCTAATTTGACCGATAATACGAACAAAAGTAACAGCACTATCTGGATAACCGGAGAATTTTTCAATGTTAAGCGAGCTCGGGATATGCTCTACCAGATGTCTGCTACAAAGGTAGAATACTGCTTTGCTATCTCCGCGGCCCTCCATCTAATTTAGATTCTAGGCGAAATCCATCATCTCTCGAGATACCGCAATTCTTCCGCGAAAGTTGGATTGGATGGTCACGGATAGGGCGGAAGATTTGAAGAGCATAATGCATGATAACGCCACGTACATTCAGTTCCCCCCACTTGGCAGCTCGACTAGTTTGATTTCGGTTTATGGTGACCATCGTGTGAACATTCAACGTACCATCCGTTCGATCATGCAGCTTGTAGGTTGCGATTGATTTCTGGAGGCGTACCTGCTCATTTTTCCTCCCTTCACAGGCTTGTCAATTCTATGTCGGGTCTTTCTGGCTCCTTCCCGTACAATTCAATGCCCTGTTACCCCCTCCCACTCTCAATCCCTCCCAGGTCACAAACCTTATCAAACAGATCTCACTTACGACTGGAGCGGAAGTCGTTTTCAAGAGCATGTGCTTCGAGCTTCATGGTCTCGAGCATGAAGTTCGTGCCGGAGTTGGTATGATCATGGAATTGGACATAGTCAAGGTAGAAGAAATCGCTGCACATTATGTGTTTTCCCTAAATCAACATTTCCTCTAGGCATTCCATCATGAAATTCGATTTCAGATTGAGCTTTCGAACGAACATCGTGAATTCATCAGTGGAAAGAAGAATGGCAAAATAAATAAGATCATGCAAACATCTAACGTCAAGATCAAGTTCGAAACCTTCAACGATCACAACTTCCTTATCGATGTGTCCGGCCCTGATAGTGTCGTTCTTCAGGGAATGTCGTTGTTGCAGGAAGAGTTGCCTGCTGAAATATCATTCCATGTACCGGAGGCGTATCACAAGCGCATCATCGGTGTCGGTGGCAGGAGCATTCAACGAATCATGAAGAAATATGGGGTGTACGTTAAGTTCTCGAACGCCGAGGAATTCGCTGCGTTGGGTGGCTACAACGACAATGATGACAATGTAATTGCGAGGACGCCCGCCAAGAATGCGCTCAATCTTGACAATCTGAAGCAGTCTGTAATGGAGTTAGTCAATCCAAAGGTTTGCCCATACTCGTCACGATAACCAGCATTGTTGATATTTTTTCATAGGACAAAGATTTCGTTAATGAAACCTTGTCCATTCCTCGCCGATATCATCGTACTCTATTGGGTGAAAAGGCCATCTTCATTCACGATATCGAGACGAAGACAAACTCCCAGGTTCGGTTTCCTGACAAAGAAACAGCCTCCGACGTGGTCACCATTTTTGGTCCAGAGAGCCAAGTTCAGATTGCGGCAGCCATGCTTCTGGTAAAACACTATTTTTCTAAGCATATTTTTACTGACTTAACTTGCACCCTTAGGACCATGTTCCATTCGAAGCTGATATGGCAGTTCCTCGCAGTAGCGATCTTCCGCGAATAATCAATTCCGCTGAGTTTAGTAGTCTCGTTGAGCGCGTTAAGCGGGAGCTCCAGGTATCGATCACCCCAAACGTCAATATCTCAACGATGCACGGTACTGCTGCTTCGGAAGCTCTCGGAGATTATTCGTTCAAATTTCGATGTCAGCGAAGTAACACAGACTTCCTCATCACTGCAAGAGAGATGTTGGAGCAATTCCTGCACAATCACAACATTCGTGTCTATCCATCGCCTACCTCCCATGCACATAAGCGCGGCGATTCGTTTGCCGACGCTTTCCCTCATTTCGACAGTAAGCTGCTATCTACTGCGAAAACACATCATGGTATGCTTTGGGTTGGTTGTTTGGGTATAATTCTGATAACATACTTCTTTCAGAATCCGCTGATTTTGGGCGACCCGTACATGATTCTGACCGTCGCCTTCGTCTGGCTAGCTCTTCGCCAGACGTGAAGGCTCTGTTCAATGCTCCAGCCTATATCTACAACTTCGAAGAGCAGGATGACAGCCAAGTTCCCTACATAGGTAGTTCGTCCCAGGATTATTGGACCCCGATGCCTCCTATTGTGCGTTACGACATGTTATATTTCTTACCCTTTCTTCCGTTGACCTACGACTTGATACAGGGCTCTGGCATTCCAACTAGCGCTAGGCAAACCGAGGATGCTCTCAAACGTGGCTCAGATTCCCTCCTTGAAGCCAAATTGAAGGAGCAACTTTCTAAACCCCGTTCTCTGACAAACCGTGCCCAGTCGTTGGATTTGACATATTCTCTTTCGCGCATCACTGAAACGTCTGGATCTGGACTTCCACCTCCGGAATCTCCTAGCAATTCTGGTAATGAAACTGGAGGCAATTCCAGTCCGATTTCTGCGACGGCGCCTTCCTTCCCTAGTGTGTACGGTGGGCGACCTGCTGTCATTGGCACTTCAGCGCAGCGGGGCTCGAGGACAATTGAGTTTGATAATGAAGAAGCAGCTAGCGATGGAGTCACCCGCGTCATGCACAACCTCGGACTCTAAGATTGACATGCCTATTCATTGTTTAGACCTTGTTTTTGGTTCGGAGGACAAAATTCATGCAAAAGACGAGACACGTACTATCAGAACCAGCCTATTTCTATTCTTTCTCTGCACACAGAACTTTCAAAAACTTCCTTTACCTTTTCGTTTTGTAAATCCAGAACACTAGTTCTACCATTGTACCATGTTTGGCTGCGATCTAACTGATGTTTCAATCCTCAATACTTTGTCTATCATGTACAGTTTGACGTTCCCTTTGTTGGAAACGTAGTATTGTTATATAGTCTCTTATAATAGAACAAAACAGGAATCCTACGTAGTATCAATTAGAGGGAGCCATACGGGTATTAACAGTGAAACTTAGACTTGAACCAGTTACTGCTGCTGAGACTCGATGAGCGGAATCACTTTCTCGGCTTCGCTGACAACTTTAAGCGTCAGTTTTCGAAGGTCAACACCGAAGCTACTGGTTCGAGTCTAAGTGAAACCAGAGTCGACAGCAATACTGATACTACTGAGTAATCCACGGCACTTCATACAAGACAAAGTCGTAGAATTCTTGTTCCATGAGAGTTTGATATTCTCCAACAAATTCCTCTGTGTCACCTTCTTTCGATTTTGCACCTTTCGAACGTGGACCCGAACTGAGATAAGAGAAATACGATTGCAAGACACTGAATGTCTTCTTCGCAGATTTAGACTCAGGCTAGAACTCATTCATGAGGCCGAAGAAGACAAAGGAACAACCATGGAAATACCTGGACAACGATACCGATATAGTTCGCAGGTAGACCATAGCGAAGCACGCTTTCGACGAATAATCTAATGACCTTGAGGTGAACGAGAATTTGGAACGATTCTGAAAAGTTCGTCCGTGATAGGTGCAGTAGCTCCGTCTGAAAGTAGTCAGTGAGTGCATAGAGGACTGAGCAGGAAGTATTACCCAAAGCTCTCGTTCAGTAACGTCAGCCGTGTCCAAATCCTGGCGTTGCTTGGCTATCTCTTCCTCAGAGTATGCGAAATCGCGAATTATGAATCTAAAACCTCGCTATTGAGATCAGAAGAAGTGCGGTTGAGCTGGTATTCGTACTTATTCTCTCGGCACTGCTGGATGAATTCATCGTGAACGCGTCGAAAAATGACGACGCTGAAGAGGATATATTCTTCGTCAGAGGCGACGACACTATAAGAAATGTTAACTTGTACACACAGAAAGATGTAATATCAAGTACTTGGCTGATCTAGGTACTACCATGTTTGCGAGACGTTCATACTTTGTATTCCAGTTCTTGACAAGATTTCTGAAAGTCGTTTAGCTCATTTTCAACGATTCGAATAGAATACGAACTTTGGAACCGCGGCCAGTAGTGTTTCAAGGTATTCTGAGTCTTGTACGAAGTCTTCCTTTGAGACGACATCCACAAGCGATCGTACAGATAGGTTCCCGCTGGATTGGAAACGTCAATACACGGTAGGCGGATAAACTTTGTGTGTTCATACGTCTTCTTGCGCTGCATCTGAATGAGCGATCCTTTGACCAGATTATAGTTTGTAAGTTTCGCCCTCATCGCGTTGTCTATCGATGTCATTTCCTAAGATATGCGTAAATCAGAAGAGAATCCATGGCATTTGAGCTAAGCTCACTTTGTTCAAGGTGTCGACCATATCCCTCAACCCTTTCTGTACTCCATATCTACTCTCGTTCCATCTCCATTGACCGAGAAGGTAGCTCTCAGTACTACTTTCATTCACTAAGATATGTTGGGATAATTTGGACGGATCGTTGTTAAGCAGATTGCGTAGAGTGTCTACAATCTTTGCGACTGTATTCGTGAAGAATGTATCTTGTTTAGGAAGATCCTCTGATAATGCTATGAGAGAGTCCAAGGTCCCTGTCTACCTCGTCTATCAGCAGTGTATTCCACCAAATGCTGAGTACTCTGACCTTGAAGGAAGGAATACCAAGCTCGGCAATGAGATTGGTAGATGAAGTTTTGGATGACTGAACCAATTTAGAGTTAAGTGCTTGAATAAGTCCTTCGGAGTCTCCATTTAGCGGTGCAGAGATAATCCAGGTACTTTGGTCGGAAGGCATTGGGAGTACTTGTTCACAGCGAGTATTATATTAACCTCTTGAAGGTCGGCATCGACGGGCCGGAATTATATTCTTTTCCTTCCACTAAGCATAGAAAAATGGCGCGAATTACTAGCTTACTTGCGCTCATTGTCGACCAAATTTAATTTGCAAATGGCATCGTTTCTGCGTGCTTTACGTCCGGCGGCGTTCTTTCGCCCCTCTATGACTTTCGGATACTCTAGCTCTGCTCGTGCTGAGGCTCCTCTCATCATAAGTCCCTCTCATCTTCATCAAATCGTGAAGGAAAACCAAACCGTCACCATTCTTGACACCACCTGGTTCATGCCAGATTCACCTCGCAAGGCCTATCAAGAATTTCAAAAAAGAAGAATACCAGGCGCACAATTTCTTGACCTTGACGAGGTACTCATTCGACGTCTATGCTTGTATTTACATAGCGCTAAGTCCTGTTCAAAGGTCGCGAGTGCCCATGAATTGGGCTTGAAGCATATGATGCCATCGGGTGTCCAGTTTGTGGAGGCTTGTGGTATATATATTCCAGTGTAACTGTGTGCAACTCTGACTTCGTGCTAGAGAAATTTGGTATCCAGCCCTCGACACACGTAGTACTGTATGTTTTTTCTTTTGTTCTGACTCACATGGAGTCTGATTCGTTGTAGATACGATGACCATGGGGTCTTCTCCTCTCCCCGGGCTTTGTTCATGTTCAGAAGCCTCGGACATCGTAATTCGAGTATATTGAACGGCGGCCTTCCTCTTTGGGATGCCAAATCTTTCGAAGTTGATGCGAACCCTCCGAGCCTACCGCCTTCAAAATCTCGGTATTCTCTCCCCGAACTTGATCAGAATGTCATTCGGAGTAGGTTGTCAACCCTGTCATTCAATGCTTTTTCGCCGATGCCATACAGGTTACGAGCAGATGGTCGCAAACTCTGAATTGAACCCATCGACCTCTGTCGAAGCCGAGCTAGTCCTCGATGCGCGCCCTACTGGCCGGTAACTATCTGATTCAATTTATTCGTTTTTGCCCTTCTCACGGATTGCAGGTTCGCAGGGAAAGATCCTGAACCTCGTCCAGGTCTTTCTTCAGGCCATATCCCCAACTCTTTCTCCCTTCCTTTTAGTTCATTCCTCGAGACTAAAGAAGGGCCTCAGGGATCGACGTACACCGTTTTTCGAGAACCTTCCGAAATTCGCAAGGAACTTGACAACGCGGTCGGGGCTGCACAGGCAGAGCGTATTATCAAGGGTGAAGCTACTGCTGTAACTACATGCGGCAGCGGAATGACAGCTGGAGTCATTTGGCTTGGTTTGCAATTGTTGGGTGCCCCAAAACTCAGTCTGTATGATGAGGTAAACTTTTCATTGTACCTGCGACATGTAGTTGTGCTAATCGCGCCCTTGTCCCAGTCTTGGACCGGTTATGCTATGAGGCAAACGAGCACAAGAGAGAAGGCTTAGATCGCACCTGTACACTTATACACTGATTGAAGAATATATCTGCCCTCACTGTCTCACACATTATTTACCCGTCTATCTTCCGTTTCTGAAGGTTCCCCCTCAAGTCAAAGAAAGGCTAAATGCAATATTAATATTTTACAAGTAAGGTAAGTATTGTTGTTTCTTCCCTGATCCCCGTTTGATTTCATAAATCTCTTAAGACCTCCATGAAGGGCGGAGGATGTATCAACGGCAATTTGCCCAAGGCACGGGCAGCTATTGAGGGCACGAGCCTTACAGTTAAGGGCCCACTCCACAGGATTTGAGGACGTAGACTCACGACATCCACAATATCGTACTTCGATCCGGCGGCGTTTTCCCTGACGGTAAATGGTCAAATTCCAGCTACATACTCAATGATGTTCAGTGTGACGACGCACAAGATTCGGGTCGGACGTTTTTCACCTTTCAGTCAGTAGGATATTGAAGCCCTTCGTTGTAACTTCTTGCAATAGATGTTGTCGTGCGATAACCACTGCGTTTCGTACGTCTGCCTCGTTCTGATTGTGTTTCTTCACGTCGAAAACGTAAGTCCCGCAAATTTCCCCGTCATTCACCGTGTCGAGGTCCAGTTCTGGGCAATGAAATTAGAATTCGGAAGGGATATATAGTCTGCTAACACACCTTCATCTTCGTACATTAGGACAGAGTCCACTGCTTTCCCCTCCACCACCTCCCAAGGCGATTCCTTCGGACGAAACTTGAAGAACATGAATCTTACAGAGTGTCGTCACTGTCGTAGAGTTCGGTCTGAATATTCGGTAAAATTCGTACGGCTTGCTTATGTAGCATCGATGACTAGAATATTAGATAGCCGTAATTCCGATCTTGAAGAGATATTCTATCCGTAGTCTGAACAGCCTTGGCCGAAGGCTCTGCACTTTCACCTTCCCGTCTCTCAGGAATGTAAAGTTCTTGACTTGTCCACCGCCTCGCCATTTAAAAATCACTCCTAAGGCTATTGAAGATCTCGCAGTATGCAACACACGCCTGCTACGCTGAAAGGAACTGTGCTGATGTTTGATCATTACCAACTTCGTGTTTGCAGCAGGTATATATCAGCTGTTCATGGATTCTTGGACGATCTAAAAGCTCAAGCTCGAGGTCTGACAATTGGTGGATGATGCACATTGATTCGAACGACTGATAGAGATATCATGAACATTTGTCAAAGAGCATGCAAAAAGGGGTGCGTGATATCATTCATTTTGAGTACATGAAAGCGTTTACAAAAGAGCAAATGCGAGACTAGCCAGTCCCGCAGCTACTCCCAGTAAGGATCCAAAAGCCGGCGTAGGCAGACCTGATGCTCCTGACGACGACGATGAGGTTGTGTTCGTGCAAGACTGACCGGTCACATTTGCAGAAGTATCCAGCGTAAGATCGGCACACTAGTTGACTATTAGCCTCCAGAAGCCTAAATACCATTGAACAAACCTACCTGGAACAAGTTACCATCCCCTCCATCAAAAAGGAACTTGAAAGAGAGGTTGTTGAGCTAATCTCGGCATCAAAAGTGAACTAAATCTTCACCTGAATGGTGACATTTTCGCCGTTCGTCAAACCTGTAGCATTGGTCTGTGACAGGTCAAATTGCATACAGAACGATCCCTCTATGTTCTCTTGGAAGAAAGGTGTGATCTGGGTAAAGTTGTCGAAGGACGTGGGGTTTGATGCATTAGTGATAAACACCGCAGCTGGTGAGGAAGAGATTAGATCAATTTTTGATACTTATTCACAACTTTACCTGTCCACTGTGGATGCTCGGAGTTGAGCGAGATGATTCCGTTATTTAACGGGAAGGAAGTCCTGTTCGATGCGACACTATCGTAGCCGTCTATGGGGAGATAATTATTTCTGAGTTCTGGTCATCGATGGTAAATACGTACCACAGAAAGTGGGTTCCTGGTCCTCAACGAAAGTTCCTCGAGGGGGAGGGAACTGAAGCTGAAAGTGCGCACTGACGACAGCGAAGAGTCCAGAGAGGATCAAGGCAGTGAAGGAGTGCATAATGATTGACAGTGCCGAAGCCTGGAGACTAGATTCATTGCTCGCACTGTCTTATAAGGAAACATCAAACTGGGGGATAAAAAATTCTTTCATTCCCAATATAGAAATCGCCGTAACAGTGATTGCCGCGTACATCCGCCGCCTGCGTACCTTCGCAGTCTGTTAACGGTATAATACTAGTGTATTGTATATGTCTATACCTGTATCTCTCTTGAACAGACGAGTTGAGAAATCAGTACATTGTTGTACTATGGTAGACTACGGTGTCCTACATAAGTATACTGGAACGATGAAATTAGATTATATTCCTTAATATTGCAGTCAGAAGCGGTTCATCCTTCCAAACAGAACCTCCCCAATTCCTAAGCCCAACACGATCGATATCAGATATGCCGCTTGGAACGTCCTGGAAACAGAAAATATCAGAACACATGAAGCGGCCACCAATAGCGATGTCCAGATTCTCACATGGCGTTCAACATGAGAACGTATCCCAGCAACGCTTGAACAGCATAGATAACACCCCTCGAAACATCTTGGCTAGCGATGAACGGAGCAACATTGCGTGTCTTTCGACCTGCAGCGAATCCGGATTTCACACTGGCAGCATCGTCTTCGCAGCGCTTTCCTGCCGAATCGTCGTTGGCAGTCAGTGCAAGAGCCCTGAAATACGTTGTTAATATTTCATGTCGACAGAATGGTGAATCAAGTCACTTCTGATGCCAATGGTGCTCCAGCCCAGCGCGAGTAGCAGACAGCCAGCGTTCGAGAAAGGCTACGAGTACGAGGCCGATGCATGCGCCAGCTATGGCTCCTGACGAGTTCGGGTGCCATGCCTGGAACAGTAAATTATCTCCAGCAGTGAAATGAAGATAATTTTTCATCGTCATGTTCGAATTCACTTGGAAGTAAGGGGCAGAGAAAGCAGTACGAAAATCCAAAATGCCAGATTTACGCAAGCAGCACTGTCTAATATTAGTCCACCCTAGATTGAATGGGGAAATACATCTGTTTGTGAGTTCTATCCACGGGACTGTGGCGTGAGCACTAGCAAATTACACGAACCGTACTGGGTGGTCTTGTACAGAATTCTCAAATGTCGTGATTGCAAATCTACGTCGATGGAGAGGTCTGTATAGACAAACCAAGTCAGCAAAGATAAAGGAAACACATGGATCTAATCTCAACAAGGTAATCACAATAGATAATAATATGTGTACCAGGAGCATTTGGGATTCGCAGTTACTTGGAAGGAATAACGTACTAGCGTCCTTCTTCGACAGGCGGCTCCTTCGGTCTGAAGTCCTTCTGAAGTACGGGTTGAGAACGACAGTGAACTGATTACTACATGCTTGAATTGCAGCGGTTCAAAAGCATCGATATAATGGAAGGACAACTGGTAGATCAGAGTTGAACGTCAAGAAGAGCAGCGACATTACGCTAAGCATACAGAATGTAAAGCATATGTGTATATCTCACAGCAGACAACGCCGAGATAAGATTTCTGACTGCATAAAGGTGGAGGATGTCGATGAAGCTCAGGTAAATCGGGCCGTCGAATATGATGCCATTGTTGCTCATAACGGCCACGATACAGCACTTTCTTTCTGTCTATCCACCATGTCAATACTACGAAGATCCAGTATGCGAGCCATTATAGGAGCCCGCCTTAATGCGCCGAGGTTACAAGCCATACAGTGCACATACATCATTCGATTCAACTCTACAGAACCAAAGCTGAATCCAAGGCCAGTACCAAAGGAGAAGGAATTTAATTCTAAGCGAGACTGGGACGCGAAAGTGATCAATTACAACGAGTTGAAGCCTAAAACAGAGAGCCCTGCGTCAGTAGGTGATTTATCTACTTTCCGCGAGAACTGATTTGTGACCATTGTCAAGAACTCCTGGCTCATCGATGTTCGAGAGCCTGATGAAGTTATGCAAGGCATGATCCCTTCCGCAGTCAATATCCCTCTTACAATCCTTCCGGAATCGCTGAGCGCATCTCCGGCAATGTTCCGGGAAAAGTTTGGTTTCGAAAAGCCTGAAAAAGATCAGGAAGTTACATTCTATTGTCGGAGTGGAAAGAGAAGTTCTTCCGCGAGCGATATTGCGAAGAGAAATAGATATACCAAGTGAGCATTTTGCTGGTCAATTTTCTTCGATTGTTCTAAGTAACCCGATAGCATTCTCAATTACAAGGGTTCATGGCTGGACTGGGTGGAAAGGGAAGCGAAAGCACAGGGAAAGAGTTCATAAATTACGATACCATAATACATTTGAATTCTCTCTGAGTTTATACCGTTGAAGTAGAAATACGAATCAAAGTTGAAGCTTGAAGCAGTTTGAAGTGTCACAGGTGTACAATTTATTTCGTAAGCTTTCCAACACTCAACCATCGACAGCAATCTATAGTTTGTGTCCATCTTGTTCTTTCACGATGGAAAACGTGCCACCACAGCCAATTCAGACCTCTACTCCAGGTGCTAGCAGCAGCTCTGCAACCGTCCAACCTCAGCCAACAAGTCCAGCGCGACCACCAGACATTGTTGGTGTCCTAGGCAATCTGCTCAAAGTTCAGACCGGAGAAAACGTGTCTAATGAACGAATATCGCATCTTTTACTGTCGAACATGGAGACATTGATCAAGCAGGGCAAGCTGTCCCAGACACAGATCCTACAGGTGCTTGCTAGTTCCCTTAATCTCCATCATCGAGAAATCATTAAACGAGGAAAACAATCGTCTTTTGTAATATTCGATGCTATTGGTGCAAATTTGGCTGACATACAGTGGAGCAGTTGAAGATCTTTGCGGACAAGCACAAGAATGCTTTGGCGAATGGGCCAAGTAAGGTGAGCTAAGCTCCTTATAATATTTAAATTAAGGAATGGTCTTGGAACGAATACTCCCTTTCATCCCGAATCCATTCATCAAACGCTTTGTCCTACCTTTGACAATCTCTGGTTAAATATTCACTCCCACAATCTAGCCTTCGACACCAGCACCAACCTCCGCACCTCCTTCGCAATCATCTACACCTCATCCAGGTTTCAAAGTGCCCACGGAGATGACTCTTGCTAGTCTTCAGACGGCCACTTCCGCCAACGGAAACGACTCGACATATCCAATATCTGCGGCATTAACACCATTGACTTCCTCGACTGGTGCCGTGCAGTGGACTCAAGCTAGGCCAACGCTAACGGGTGGGCTATCCTCTGGAAGGGTTGTCGGTCAGTAATCGTTGCTTTTACTGGTACTAAACTTAATTATCATCGTGGCTCCACAGGTGCCCCTCCACAAGTCGCCCGACCTGGAGATGTATCAACACTTCTTACTTTAGACGACACGCGCACCGGTATCAATGGTTCAGCGGGAAGAAGGAAAAACACACCGGCTGATCAGAATATGAGGCGAACGATACAAGACTTAGTAGCCAGTATCGATCCGAATGTCAAGGTCGAGCCTGACGTCGAGGATGTTAGTCCAGCTATTTTCACGTTAAAAACCTGTCTCCTTATTCTCTTTTCACAGCTTTTACTGTCCATCGCCGACGAGTTCATTGATTCAGTTACGAATTTCTCATGTCGGCTAGCAAAGCATCGCGGTGGTGACACCCTTGAAGTCAAAGACTTGCAGTTACATCTAGAGCGCAACCACAACATTCGGATACCGGGATTTTCTTCTGATGACACTCGGATCGCGTTATCTTCTTCCTCGTTAGCTCCGTACGGCGGCGCTGCTCCTACCGGTGGTTCTGGCAGGAAATTACAGGCTTCCGGAGCTGCTGCTGCAGTCTCAGGATTGAGGAATCAGAGATTGAATCAAGTGGCACAAGCGAAGAGGGATGGAAAACTGATTTGAATAACGAGCCAGAATTCGTTACAAATGAGCAATCAGGACTCTTTCCGAGCTACATTTTTCCCGTCTTACTTATTGCTATCCAGATGCTTTGTATATTTTATCGAATGTTTGCCTGCTTTCAATGTAAACTAGAACGTAACGCGAGATGAACGTCTGAGTGTAGTTGCTGAATTACGTAAGACATAACGATGTTCTTCTCCGTCGTTCGTGTTGTTCCGCGTCGCTCGCTTGTTCCGGTCTTCAATTCACTCAAACATTCGAGACTATCTAACTATGGCGCATATAACTCTACATCGTCGATGATACGATATATGTCAACACCACCTCCCCAAGTGAATGTCAGGTTTGCAGGTGTACTTCTACCATGCAAACAGATCGTCACTCAAACTCTGCGGCGTGACCGTCCTTAGCTCGTTATCTATGGAGCAATATCATCAGCTTTCGGATGAAGTCATGGATATGTTACTAGAAGACTTGGAGGAGTTGATAGAGGATCACGGTGACCCGTCGTTTGAGGTCGAATACCATGTATGTATGACTTCGCGTTTGCTACTTTTCACACAGAGTCCTGAATACTATTACCAGAGTGGGGTATTGACCCTCAAGCTTGGTGACAAAGGAACCTATGTTATCAACAAGCAACCTCCGAACAAGCAGATTTGGCTGTCTTCGCCGTTCAGGTGAGTATTTACGAGACGAATGTTTTGCTTTGCTGTGCAGACGCGTCTCTCCTCCGCAGTGGACCTAAAAGATACGACTACACCGAATTGGATGGATCCTGGCGATACTCACGCGACAATAAACCACTCGACGAACTATTGAATGAGGAACTTGGTCCAACATTCGATAAACTGATTCAATTGTCTTTGTCGTCCTCAAAATCGTAGAGTTTCCAGCAGAAAAGGTTGGTATGTAATCTACATGGATTTTGGGAAGGTCTACGTCAATGGAGATTCAATTGCCCTACTCCAGTGTAATTGCGGGAATTACTGATATAAGGCGATGTCTAATTGAAGGTATTGTACAATGTGCATCTAATGGGAAAGAATTGGTATGTAAGAACATGATAATGATGATGGTGTGTAAAGAAGTATGAATAGGCAAGCTATTGACATGCCAATCATGAATCTCACAGGCTGAGTTCCAGTTGTTGTCGTCGAGAGAGTACGACTGAGCCCAACAACCTGAAAAGGCGGCCATTAATTTGCTCAGCAGTAAATGAAAAATGTGATGTACTTATTATTTTCCTCATAATGGCCTTTGATCGAATTCGTTTCGTGCTGTTTTCCAATATTCGAAGTAGACGGCGAAAGTTCGTAGCTTCTTTGCTGACTGGGAACATGGGTTGGGGTAATAAGAGGAGGCAGGCCTTTGCCAGGAGGGAAAAGATGTTGATTATAGGCATGAGGCTGATTTGAAGAGGATTCGTCAGCAGGGTAATTGGAGCTTGACAGTTGTGAGAGGGAATTATGGGACAAAGACAGCCTATGCCGATGTAGAGTGTGCAATTCATGTAAGAAACCGTTGGCCGATTTGTAAGGTGAGTTCAGATCGGAACTATGTGATGCACCCAAAGTCAGATAAGGCTCGTCGTCGTCCACTATATCCTCTTCTCCATCATCTTCTACATCGTCGAAAGTTTCGTACAATATGTCCTGTGAGGTGGCCCAGCCTCTCTTTTGACCATCGAGAACGGGCGGTTGAACTCGCCTCCGCTTTATATCGCGTGCCTTTTCCACAGGTGTGAAGTCAGATATGAGAGGAGCATTGGATGAGGAAGATGGCGGAGGAGAAGGAGCTCTTTGCCGTTTTAACATTGGCCAACTTCTAAACCGATGGCGGAGACTGGAGAACTAAAGTCCATAATATAAGAGCGTGCACAATATAATGTTCATGGTCACGTGTATCATTTATTGGTCACGCAAATTAAGCTGTACAGTATACAGTGTAAAGTAACAGCGTCGATTCATCTGCTTTCTCCTTGTTCGAAATGGCCGACATGGATGTCTTCGCTGCCATGGGGATCTCTGGTTTCGGTAAATCGAGCCAGAAAAAGAAGCTTGACCCGTCAAGGTTTGACAAGAACAAACGAAGCGAGGTATAAATCATGTCTTCTCATTTTTTCTTCCATTGTAATCAATCGTATTGTAGGTTTCTGCATCTGCACCTGTTCCTGTCAAGGAGTCCACATTAGGTTTATCCTCTTTGCCAGCAGAGAAACAAAGCGAGGAAAGTGAAGACGAAGAAGACATCGGTCTTCCGTCACTTCAAGCTTCAACCAAGGATGGCCACGAGGAACCAGAATATGATCCTGATGACATGGGTAACGACGATATGGGCAATGATTCTCCTCAATTTCCAACAACACATGAACTTCTTCTAAGAGACCATACAAAAGTCGTATCAGCTCTAGCCTTGGACCCTTCTGGCGCCCGGATAGCCTCCGGCTCCCATGATTACGATTGCAAGCTGTGGGATTTTGGTGGTATGGATATGAGATGTAAACCCTTCAAGAGTTGGGAGCCTTCTGGCAGTTATCATGTGCGTGTGATATGGAACATCCTCGAGCAAAGTTCATTAATTTCACTGGGCTTAGATCCATGATATCAAGTATTCGAATGATGGCCAGAAGTTTTTGGTGATATCCGGAACTGTACAGGCTAAACTGTATGATAGGGATGGAGAAGAACAGTACGTTTGACTATACACTCTCGAGAACTGGATAGCCTCACCTGACTGCTAAGAGCTACTTTCATAAAGGGCGATCCTTACATCCGTGATATGAAAAATACCGCGTGCGTCATTTTTTATTCTGATATATTCGTTTGAAATCAAGACTATCCTTTAGTGGACATGTAGGAGAGCTATCTGCCTGTGCCTGGCATCCAAAGGACTCCCAACTATTCATCACGTCGTCTGCAGATTCCACAATTCGGTAAGTTTCCAGGTCCGTTGGCATGTCAATCCTTTTCATTATCATGGTTCTTTTGATAGCATATGGGATGTCGAGAATAAACGAAAGCAAAAGACCGTTATCGTGGTCAAGTCCAAAGACCGTGGAGCGAGAACTAAGGTTCTCTCATGCGCTTATTCTCCTGATGGTGGGATGATTGGCGGAGGTGAGTTCGAAACCCTGATGTTGTTCGGGTCTTCTGGACTTATGCGCTTGATGGTTTAGTGTGCTTGGACGGGGCATTGCATATGTGGAATACGAGCTCTAATTTTGTAAGGCCGAACCTGAGTGTGGAGGGCGCCCATGTGAAAGGGACTGAAACCGGATCGCTGGTCTTTTCAGTTGATGGGAGGACGGTCATGACCCGGGGAGGTGATGATACCGTGAAACGTCTGTATTATTTTTCCTCGTTTCTGCTAGACCCGGTGTTATTGACTATTGGAATTTCAGTCTGGGATTTGAGGGCTTTTAAGAAACCATTGTGCAGTCGCTCCGAGCTGCCTACGCTGTACCCTAATACCAACGCAATCTTTAGCCCGGACGACAAGCACGTCGTCACAGGGGCAGGTGCAGCTGTTAAGGGAGGTACAGGACGACTTATGTTCATGCGAAAAGATAATTTGGAGATTGAAAAGACCCTGGAGGTCGGCGCTACACCAGTGAAGGTCTTTTGGCACTCGAAAATCAATCAGGTAAGATTGATCAAGAGATCCTTCTGTTCATTTTAAATGAACCTCCTGCAATAGGTTGTGACAGGACTATCGAATGGCGAAATATGTGTGTTGTATTCACCTCACACGTCGTTGAACGGAGCAAAACTGTTATTGAACAAGGGACCGCCGAGAAAGGTAACAATCGAGGACATGTCCGATGCACTCGCTGCCCCAGCTATCCTCACTCCTCATGCGCTCCCAATGTTCCGAGATGGAGATGGTATTGCTGGAGGCAGTAAGCGGAAGAGGGAAAAAGACAGAATGGATCCCAGAAAGAGCCGAAGACCGGAACTACCTGTTACAGGACCTGGAAAAGGAGGTCGAGTTGGAGCAAGCGCTACGCAACATGTTGTGCAAAATTTGGTTCGGGATACAACGCGGGACGAAGACGTGAGTGGGCTGACATTGGATTTGTTTTTTTCGTGATCGGCGTTTCTAAACAACTAACTTTGCTTCAGCCTCGAGAAGCGCTACTCAAATATGCATCGATTGCGAATGAAGACCCTCAATGGACATCAGGTAAGCTTCTTTTGGTTAGAGTCTTTTTTTTTCCTAGCCAGCGATAGACTGTTCCCGTCGGGCATAAGCTGCGGCGGGATTTTTTTTCTGAACGGTCTATCGATTCGGCAAAGGCTATGGACATTTATATGCACGTGTTTATAATTGATAGGATCACTGACGTGGCGGTGATTACCGAATTTTTTTTGTCACAGCTTGGAAGGAGAATCAACCACGGCCAGTTTTTGCGGATGCGCCTGAAGTTGAAGAAGAAGAAGAGGAAAGTTAGAGCTGCAATAGCATTAATGGCCAGCCAGAAAGAAGAGAAAGGACAAAGAAATCTTATAAAAACAGCAGAATAGCTCGTTGATGGTCCGTGCGCAGGGCTGGCTCGTGATCAAATTCTCTCGTATATAAGGCAGTAAGCATATATCAAAGCCCCAAATCTAACACCCCCCCTAATTTTTTCCCGCAAAACTAAAAGAGCGTGTGAATTTCACACAAGATTATGAACGACGCGCCAATAATCAATTCCGATGTCGAGCTCAACAGCGAACAGGCTGTGTTCGACACTGCCAACACTGATGACAAGCCTTTTGTCAACGGAATCTCTAGTTGTTTGCCGGTTTCTCCTGCTACTCCCGTTTCCAACCAAATTTCTCCGGACGTGAAAATAGACGTGGACTACGAAGACCAAGAAAGCGACGCGCGCAATGATCCTTTGCCCATAGAAACTATTGATGCTGTCGAAGAGGAGACTTCGAAAGACGTGTCGACTGTTCCCGAGGTTGGAGCAGAGGTTCATTCTAGTACGTTTCGGCTTTGTTCGTTGTCGTTGACAAGATTTGGCTCACCGTATTGCCCCTAGGCTCACCGCCGCCAGACACCCCGATGGACACTAATGACAGAAATGAAACCATATCAACACCGATGAACGAAGTCAACGGCCCTAACGGTGTCCATGTTGTTAATGGTATCAACAACATTCATGCAGATCCAGATATAATTATGGAAGAGCATACTCCTGCAACAACACCTGGCGTCTCAGGAGGCTCTTTCAGCGGTGCTAATAGCTCTACAACTCATACAACACCAAACGATGCTCTTGACGATGACGATGACAAACCTCCTCCAGCAAAAAGGGCAAGGGTACACTCTGATGCTGACCAGGCGTCAATTGCCCATGTAAGCTTTTCCCTCTACTTCTGTACGCCGTATCTGGGCGTGCTGATCTTCTTTTCGCCGTATCAAAGTCTGCAACTCCTCCGCCGCCTTCAGCTACCACCACTATAGTGACGCTTGTTCCTCCACCTCCATCTGTTTCTGCAGGTCGAGACCTCTCCGCAGTGCCTTCTACTGTTGGCCCATCGACGCTCACCGTAGGGCAGTATCGGTTTTGCCAGTCGACCGTCCGATCTCTGAAAAAGATGAAGGATGCATCCCCTTTCCTTCGCCCTGTTGATCCTGTCGCTTTGAATATTCCCCACTATCCGTCCATCATCAAAAACCCCATGGATCTTTCTACAATTGAACGCAAGCTCACTGCCTCGAATCCCGTCAAACCTGATCCTAACTCTCTTAATCCTCGCTACCGTACTGCTGAAGAGTTCGTCGCAGATGTCCGACTCATCATCTCTAACTGCGTGACATTCAACGGACCTGATCATGTCATCACTGCCATGGCGAAGCGAGTGGAAGAGGTTTTCGATAAACAAGTTAAGAACATGCCAACGGCAGAGGTAAGCATTGTTTGGTTGTGCATGTAATTCATTCACTCATTTCATCTTAGCCCCTTGTTGTCAAGAAACAATCTCCGCCGCCCCAACGGGCCGTTGCTGTAGCTCTGCCCCCTGTACCTGCTCCTGCTCCTGCTCCTGTCAAGAAGGTCCCTCCCATCCGTCGACCTTCTACCTCTATGCCCGCTATTCGACGTAACGATGCACAAGAGGCAGTTGGTCGTCCAAAGCGAGAAATTCATCCTCCTGCTCCAAAAGACCTTCCGTATGCTGATGCTCCGAAGAAGCCACGCAAAGTCAAGCATGCAAAGGATAACGGAGGATCGGTTGAACAGCTTAAGTATTGCTCCAAAATACTTAGTGATCTGCATAAAAAACAATACTATACAATTGCCAATCCGTTTTATGAACCAGTCGGTAGGTTTTTATTGTTGTTACCAAATCATTCGCTTAAGCATGCACAAACAGATTGGGTAAAACTTGAAATTCCTGCATACCCGAAGGTTATTAAGCGGCCCATGGACATGTCGACAATGCGGAGGAAACTAGATGCCCATGATTACCGCACTGCCTCCAATTTTTGGGACGATTTCAAGCTCATGATCCGAAATTGTTTCACTTTCAACCCTGCTGGCACGCCTGTGAATCAAGCCGGGCAGGAGTTGCAACGTGTTTTTGATGAGAAATGGAAGAACCTTCCAATTGAACCTGTGAGCGAAGACGAAGAGGAGGAGGAGGAGGATAGCGATGATGAACGAGCCCGTAAGTCCATGAATGACCGTTCTGTTTCTGTTTACTGATATAATTCGGCCAGGTACTATCGCTATGATGGAGAGTCAAATTGAAACCATCCGCGGCACGATCTCACAGCTCAAAAGCAAGCCAAAGGACAAGAAGAAGAAAGCAAAGCAGGAAAAAGCACCCGTCCCTTCCACGTCAAAAGCTTCCCACCCGAAACCTCCGAAACAGCCAGTGACGTCCAAGAAAAAGGGCAAAAAGACGGTCACGGACGATGATGTTCTTTCTTTTGAACAAAAGAAAGAGTTGAGCGATACGATACAAAATCTAGAGGGTTCCAAATTGGAGAAGGTCATTCAAATCATCCACGAAGGTGTTCCTGAGATACGCGATGTAAGTTCCATTGTTATCGTTTCTTCGGCGCCTATCTCATACTTAATCCCAGAGCACCGAAGAAATCGAACTTGAGATTGATCTTCTACCCACTGCGGTACTCACTAGATTATACAATGTTGTCGTGCGACCTATGAAGGCTGCCCCGCCAAAACGCAATCGCCCAGGGAAGGGTACGGGTACGGGAGGTTTGAAGCGCAAGAGTATGGACGAAGAAGTGGAGGCGGAGAAGATTCGACAACTAGAACAGCGTATGGCAATGTTCGATCAAGGAGCTAACGGTGCTGCACCTCCTGGAGCTCGCGCGCACGACAGTGATCGGTCGTCCGATTCTAGTTCGGACGATAGCTCTGGAAGCGATTCGGAGTGATTGTTTCGCTTCGTTCTTGTTCTCAGTTTTCTGTTTTTCCTGCTGCTTGTTCCGACGATCCAATTTACGCCAGTCTTAGCTTACCGTTTAGTTCTTTTTTTTTGACCTACGTTATATGGACCGCTATCAACGTGGCCAGTTCTATTTCTTCCCCAACCACTCACCGTTTGTTACGTTTACACTAACCTTTCTTTGACTGCAAATTGGTGGAACCTTACCTAGGCAGCATTTGCGTCGCTTTCGCTTTCGGTGCGTGCCGGGTGTTGCTTAAGTTGTACTGTCTCTTCAAATATACTTTCTTACTTTCTTGCTCCTATGGTAAACCTATTTGAAGTACTATATTTTCTATGCTCAAACCGTTGAACCGAGAGTAAATAAACTGTATTATACAACATGAACTGAGTACATAAATAATAATGATCAGTTTTGGAAAACATTTAGGAAAATGAAGACAACAAAGGATGAAGGCAGAGCAAAACTTATCAGCACTATATAGATACTAGAACTTCTTCGAGTTTTTCTTTTGAAACTGTTGCCAGCCAACGCGAGAAAGGTGTAATTTAGTTGGTGGATGCTGCGGTGTGGCCGGTTCTACTATGGGTGGGGGTGCCACAGGTTCAGATATGGCAACATTTGTCGGTGACGGAGGAGGGTCCACTGATGACCAGCCGCTTGTCTTTGAGTAAGAAGCGCTCGTAGTGGTAGACGTGGAAGAGGCTACAGTCTTCCAGCCAGAAGAAGACGGCGCCGCTGGAGAGGACGGTTGAGCAGCTGTCGACCCTACAGTGGCCCATCCAGCCTTCTTAGAATCACTACGAGATGGGACGCTAGCCAAACCAGATACTAGACCTGCAGCTTCTGAAGAACCAACCGAAGCCCAGCCGGACTTCTTAAAACCGCCACCAGACGAACCTGGTGTGCTGTTACCAGAAACGGATACCCAACCAGACGCTTTCGCGTTTTCACCCGCTGGATTGGCTACAGGTGCCAGCGCGGTTGCACCACTAGCAGGCAAAGTGGCCTTAGCCATCCTTACTCCGCTCGCAGCCGCAATCTTTCTCAATTCCCTCTCTTCCCGTTTCCTCTCTTTCTCCTTTCGTTTGTCAATTTCCTCTTGAGGCTTGATGCGAACACTGGCTTGCATATCTCTAAAACGAGCTTTGTGATGGTGGGCATACGAGTTAGTATGTTCGTCGTACTGAGCGACATTTTTGAACTGTTTGTCACACAGTGAACAGTAAAATGCCTTGAGCACGTCAGATATTTCCTCGGCTACTGCAGACTTGCGTGCAACGGCATCCTATATGATGAAATGAGATGGAATCAATGTCCTACCGGTATAGAATGTAATGAACAAACTTGCCTCTCGAGCGCGTCGTTGATCTTCAGTTTCCTTCTGCTGGCGTTCAGAATCTAATTCACGGCGTTGAGAGACTGTTGTCTCTATCATTTCCACGTCTTGTCGGACCTTTCCAAGACCAGTCGAATCCGCCTTCATTTGGAATGGAATAGGATCAATACGGCCTGATACGAGCTCAGATTCTGTCTCAAACATGCGCAGCAACGACTAAATACCTTGGCCAGAGACACCCAAGGGTTGACCCTCTACCCAACCAAGCTTCGCGAGCATAGCAAAGCCCTTATTGGAAGCCTTGATAGGAGTTTCGACAGTGATAACTTCACGAGCTGGACGTCGGACATATTCGTCGTATTTAGTTATATCTTGATCAACATCCATGGAATCAGCAGTAGGAGAAGGGCTGCGAGAGACAATTGATACATCGTCGTCGCTGTCTTCATGTTTGCGCTAAGGAATTGAAGGAAGGAGAGAATTGGGCAGTATACACTGTATAAGCGACGACAGATTGACAGTCGAGTACCTTCAGCGACGTGGGTTCATCTGAGCGAGTAGCAGATATAGCATTCCAACGAGCAATTGTACTCGCGGACATTTTGATGCTAATGGTATCAGTAGAAGAGAATGGTGGTATGGAAATGTGTGACCCTGTGTCACAAGGAGTCACACAGATAGCGTGACGTTATTCTGTGACTATCGAACCCAAAGGACGCGTCACTTTCGACAAACCTAACGCGTACTTTCATCTCTTTTATCTGCTCAACATGGTTTGCATTTTGAATATCTCTTCAGAGCCTTGATACTGACGATCTACTATAGTCAATAATGGAATACAACGGTGGCTCCGTCATAGCCATGGTGGGCAAGGACTGTGTCGCAATTGCCTCCGACCTACGGCTAGGGAATCAAGCTTTAGGGATATCGTCGAACTTCCAGAAGGTATGGATTCGGATATCAACTCCTAGGCCACCTTAACAACTCGCATCGTACTTAGATATTCCCTGTAACGGACCGAATCTATCTTGGACTACCAGGACTTGCTACAGATGTAACCACATTGTCCGTACAAATCAATTGTTCGATTTCCTTCAAAATCTCACTGTCGAGTCTAGACGAGAAACCTTCAGGTACAGAGTGAACATGTACACCATCAAGGAAGAACGAGAAATCGAGCCGGAAACCTTCGCCCACCTAGTTTCATCTACACTTTACGAACGCCGCTTTGGGCCTTACTTTATCGAACCTGTCATGGCTGGTCTGTCAAAATCAGCAACAAGTGGTTTTAAACCTTTTATCGCCGCAACAGACCTCATTGGCTGCCTGAACTTTGCGAAAGACTTTGTCGTCGCAGGTACAGCGAGCTCCAAATTGTATGGTGTTGCTGAGGGTTTGTGGGAGCCAGATCTAGAGCCAGATCAACTTTTCGAAACAATATCACAGACGATGCTGAATGCAGTCGATCGTGATGCGTATTCTGGCTGGGGTGTAGTCGTACATGTGATGTATGAAATGCTTGCCTCAACTCAATCATGGACTGATATTAAATTCACAGTGAGAAAGACAAGGTCACCACTCGTACATTGAAGGGAAGAATGGATTAGACGTTGTATGTATATCAATGGCATTCTTTAGAAAATGTTGCACTTCAACAACAAAAAGAGGGATGCTTGTAACTCACATCAGTGCTTCTGTTCGAATCATTCTGTCTACGAACACAAAATCACACTATGTACATGATGACATTGCTAGCTATATTTTCATTGGGAACAGGCTGCAAAAGTAAGGTACATTGAAGTGGCTGGCAGAATTTATAGCAATCAGAATACAATTCTTCAGTTGACGAACAAAGTTTCTAGAAGCAGTTTCATGAAGACTCGCCAGATATGCATTCCATCCTGCCGTGGAATGCAAGATAGGTCTACGATGCATATTCACGGATGAGTATGCTGAAGATAAGAAAAGATTTCGATGTAGGGAAAAGGTACTCAAGGACGAAGATAATCATCTGCGTCCTGTCTTTCTTTAATAGAAGTATTTCACCCTTCATATCTGCCACTGGTATCTCCCATTCCTTCACCAACTGATCAAACGTTACCTTGATACCCACTCAGGATCCACTAAGCCTGTTCGCGTAAATCCAAAGGTACAAAGCGACATAAAGACATTATGCAGTCTCAATCTCCTGTAGACAATGGCCTGGTCTCTCGAGCGGCGCGAAAGATCATCTGTATTTCAGGGAATTTTGCGAACGTAAGCTGCACATTTTCGGGCACCTTTGGGACTCTGTCCAACGGTAGGGATGCATTCAGTGCAAACAAAGAAATATGCCTCGGGTGTCGCATTGAGCGTACTCACTATGTCGAAAAAGAGCAAGAGAGCTGTTGAAAGTTTTTTGGCAGCTGGGGGAATCTGTTGAGATTTAGATCGTTGCAGTTTGACAACACTCTAGGGCTAGGATCATCTTCTGGAATTATCATTTTTTACCAAGCCTGAGGGTTCGGTACCAAAATGATCCAAAGTGATAATGGCAGAAGCGAACACTTGAGTGGTGTGAAGATTACAAGCAAAGGACCGGGACTGAAAGGCATTAGCTGTGTACGAAGATAGGATGATTCTCAAGCGCTACAAACCTCTGAAATGGCGGTCAACACATATTTTTTTTTCCTACTTTCGACAGCTGCGAAAGTCCATAATTTTCAACTTCCCAGGCGGGCATAGCAGGAAAATGACTTGACGCATTGAAAGATATCGAGTAAGATAGTAATGATATATGTATATGTCTGTACTAATAAGAATGTTCCCTTCTCCTTCATGCTCCTCTAAACGGTTTCAGAAAAACAGAGTTCGGGTGTGATCATCTTCTTTGACAACAGATTCTCCCAATGGGGATTCCAAGCTCCAAGTTTATTTTGTACATGCAGAATCCTAGGAAGCCCTATAATTGGATCTGATACGAATGGCCGCATGTCTTTGGAGGGCAGAAGTTTTAACAAAAAGTCTCGGCTCAATCTGAGACGGCTGGATAGAAAACAATTACTCTTTCTCGAGCCCCTTTTGTTCAGTCTACTATTTGGACACAGCATATCACAACGCGGCAAGTTATAAAGTCTAATTTGGTGCCCGGACTTTGCCATCTCTCCCGTGTTATCTGGGGTCAGCGAGGTTGGATCCGCAAGCAATCCTAGTATTTATAAATTATTTCAGCCTAAAGCTACGCTCGAAGTGACTCGAGAGCGGATAAATGCCCAGCCATAGTTCACGACGTACAACGAGGATTTAAGTATCTTTAGCTGAGTAGTATCACTTCGTGCAGAAGCAAGTATTAAACTCAAACATTGCCTGATGTTTTGAGACGTAAACGATCTGAAGAAATCATTATCCTACAGTACACATTGGTTCAATCTACAATGACCTGCATTTAGCACTTGCAATCACCTGGGCTGCAAGCACAACTGGAAATAGATATCCTCAGTAAAATCTTACTCTGAAATACAAAACACGCACGAGGGTCCGCAGTTGCACGTCTGGCTACCACAGTGCTCAGACTGGAAGGTTATTTGAGTCTACAACGGGTTCAGGCATCAGCAACCAAATTAACAATCGCAAGCAGAAAAAATTTACAGCAATCATTTGGTGATAGTTTTTTTTTCTTTCAATTTGTAGGGGGCGTTTTTTTTTTGTTTCCAAAGGGTGAAAAATGCGACCGTTATATAGAATAAAAATATATATTACATCATAGATATATGGCTGCAAAGTGACGAAACGACGGAGCCAAAATTTCATAAAATTTTAGCCTGAGGGAGGGAAGGTGGAGACTGTCGGAGACAAATCTCTGTAACCATTCAAGTTATGAGAAGTATTCTTAGTTATGGAAAACCGCTCACGAGGCCAAAAGCCATGAAAAACAGTTTATTCTCATAATGAGTACTAGTACGTACCCAGTGGCAATGATAACCGCGTAGCAATCTTCAATATCTGCATAATTCCATAACATCAAATGGATATACACGGCTAAATCGTGTGGGGTGACAACGGACGACAAATCCATATGTTGGTTCCCGAGTACGGTGCCTCACTCAGGAATTCCTGCCTTAAAGGTCGACGTGAGAAGATGGCCGTTAGCGAAGGTTGTTGTCAATGGGCCGAACGAGTTATAGACGGGGGCCTGATGATTTTGAGAACCATATACATGGGTTTATGACTGAGCAGGTGACAAGAGATATCAGCGGATGAGTTAATTTGGAAGGCCGATGACCGATGAATAAGGAAGGGAAGTTAGCGACGGCGATGTACGTTGAGGACAGCGAAGGTCACGATGGGTGATGACGAATTGGTTCCGTTGAGGGTAACGTGTCGAAAGATGATAGATCCGTGCTTAAGCTATGTAAAACTAATTGAGCAGGACTATCAAGGCGAGGAGAAATCAAAATACGCACCAAGAGGGCCGGAGATGCCAACTTCGACATCGAAGTGAAGAATACACGAAATTGAGCCTGAACAGAGGTCAGATAAAGAGAACTTGTATATGAAATGACTCTTGAAGGGTTGCATGAAAAGCTTGTGGAAAGTAGAAGCAGAAAAAAGAAGAAAGAAAAAAAAAGGACAGAAGACGATATGAGGCAGGAAAGGAAGGGAAAAACAAACAGAACTGATTGACAGAGGGCTTTTTATAAGGTGACGAAGCATTGCGGAATAAATTGAGGCATATCTGCGGACCGATTATGTAAGTTTTCCAACGCAATAATGCGATTGGCTGGCGAAATTTGGTTTACCCGATAACGTGCCGCAGTCCAAGGGCGCTGAGATGCTACTAGACATTAATTCGTCTATCCTCGTCTTCGGAGGTGGTGGAACTATTGGATCTTCGACAGCCTTGCATTTAGCTCGGAAAGGGTACAAAAAAATACGTGTTCTAGATGCTTACCCCATTCCTAGTGCTCAAAGCGCTGGAAATGATTTGAACAAGATAATGGGTACAAGTCTGCGTAATCCAGTGGACAGAAAACTCAGTCTTGAGGCGGAAGATGCATGGCATGTACATTGCATTCCTAAAAATCATAATAGCAGCCGAATTCTACAGGTCCAATGACCCGACCTTCTCTCCATATTATCATCGTTCTGGACGAGTAAGTATTCCGATTATGGGCACTTTCCAGTCCAAAAAGGCCTAACCGACGCAACAGTTGGATTGCTGTGGCTCTCCTGGTGGTATAGAAGATCTCAGAGACACAGTCGCAAAGCTCCAAGAGGCGGGACTTGGCCATACCGTGCAATGGCTTGACGCGGAGGACGAAATCATCCAACGTGTGCCACAGTTGGCTGATTCAGATATCCATGTACGCTTACTTACTTAAACCTCGTTTTGGATTTCAGATATGATTTTTCTTGATCAAAGGGATGGAAAGGTATATTTTTTGAGCGAGGAGGATGGCTCGCCGCGGCAAAGGCAATCGATTCTGTCGGCAGGGAACTCGTCCAACGCGGTGTTAAATTCTCTTTTGGAGAGTAAGCCTATATCATTTTCTGATATCTACCTCATAAACATGTATCGTGCTATCTAACACAGCTCCGGGACGTTCGAAAGCCTCGTTCTCTCTGACGACAGAAAGACCTGCCTGGGTGCCGTGACCAAGGACGGAACTCGGTACTTAGCTGACAGAGTTGTTTTGGCGTCCGGAGCATGGACTCCTTCTCTCGTTGATCTCGAGGATCAATGCTGCTCCAAAGCCTGGGTATATGCTCACATACAACTGACGCCCGAAGAAGTCAAAGAATACGCCGGTTGTCCTGTAGTATATAACCAAGACCTTGGATTCTTCTTCGAACCTGACGAGTAAGCTTTTTTCTGTCACTCATGCACAGCCTACATCTATCTGCAGGAACGGAATCATCAAAGTGTGCGACGAATTCCCTGGTTTCACCCGATACAAAATGCATCAGCCATTCGGTGCTCCAGAGCCAAAACTAGTATCAATCCCGAGGTCCCATGCTCGCCATCCGACAGATACCTACCCCAATGCATCTGAGATCACCATCCACAAGGCCATCGCTACGTTTTTACCGAAATTCAAAGACAAGGAGCTGTTTAATCGAGCAATGTGCTGGTGTGCTGATACGGCAGATGCCAATCTGCTTATATGCGATCATCCTAAATGGAAGGTATAGAAGTCTTTACTTTTCGGATTTCCTGGATAGGCTCAAACATATGCTCTTGAACAGAACCTCTTAGTAGCAACTGGTGATAGTGGGTGAGTCAGACGCATTAAACTTGGTTCTTAAACTCTGAAGAACTATCCAATCGTCGTGAAAGGCATTCGTTCAAACTCCTCCCAATCGTAAGATTCATTCGTTTGGTCAACGAGCATCGTGTTGAAGTCCAACATTCATATCCGTCATTAGATTGGTAGACATGTAGTCGAATTACTGGAAGGGACTCTGCAAGAGGGCATGCAGGAAGCGTGGCGATGGCGTCCAGGTTCTGGGGATGCACGAAAGTCCAGACGTGCAGCACGTGCAAAAGATCTTGTTGAACTTCCGGGATGGAAGCATGATTCAGCGGAAAAGACTGGTTTCTAGAGGAGGAATGATATATAATTATATTCGCAATGGCTGCATTATCATTCATCATTCCCGTTATTTCTTTCCTTCCAATCCGGGTAAGCTGAACATCTACAAAATGGGCATGAATATCTCTTTCCTAATCAAATTTTTCTGAGACTAACCTCGAAAATAGTTTCAGAGGGAACTCCCCAACCCCTGATACCTTCTACACGATTATCCATCCTCGTTCCTAACATGACTCCAACGACTGCACCAGTCTCTTCATCGATTATCGGTCCTCCGCTAGACCCTGGAGTAGGTAAAGGTGAGAATAAGAGATGAGAAAGGGCATCATATGTTCCCGGCTAATTGCCTTCACTTGAGTGAAATCATAACAACGATGAAGCAAAAGCCTACCTCAGTTTCCCTTCCCGCAAAGTCGCGGTAGCCCAGTACCTTCCCTCTTACCCATTTACTCCACGAGCCGCCGACCCATGGGCTCCATTCGGGTCCCTCTGGTTGATCATAGGACACAAGATGCCCCATAACCGGTGTTTCTGCATCAACAGGGTAAGGGGATATAGGTAGTGTAGCTACAGGAAGCTTTTCACAGCTCAGGATCATCAAGTCTGATCTTGGGAGTGAAGACACGATATTATTTATAGGATAAATATCACCTTCACTGGATATCACGAAAGAACCTGAATTTACGCGTCCAGAGATCGACGAGGAATGATGTGCTAAAGTACCACCGCCGCCGATTTTCAGCATGAGCGGTGAACGACGGATCTGTTAAACAGATAATATCTGTGATATGAGATTACATACGATAGGATGTTAAACCTGCCTCCTCGAGTGTATGCGCACAACTGAGAATCAAGGACTCTCCTTCGCGGTGTGACGGTGCTTCCAACGCAAATCCGGATGCAACTGTGACTTTATGCTCATCTCCGTCTTGTACACAGTGTGCAACTAGCACTACATCAGAGGTATTGGCAGTGGATGCTTCTCGATTCATTTTCCGCGAAGCAGATGGCCGAGATTCGTATAGCAGTGAGCCATCGAGGATACGACCAGAATTTCTGAAATAGTTTTGAACGAGGTCATTGAGGGATCGACAGTTTGAGGAAGAAGCGGCGTTCAGAATACGCTGGTCTAATGGTCTCCAGAATGAAGATACACTGGCGTATTGTCTGGCCGACCAAAGACTTTTCAGCATCGAGATGACAACAATGACAAAGGATAAATTGTGAAAGCTAATGTGCCCGCCTAGCTCAATCGGATAGAGCGTCAGACTCTTAGGCGAAGTATCTGAAGGCTGCGAGTTCGACCCTCGCGGTGGGCTATTAGAAAAACGGTGAACTCTTTGTTATTTTGAATTAGTACTATTGTGTAGTAGATATGTAGTATGTTTTGAATCAATACTACATATCGTACGATATCTCTGCATCATTATCTACCACAAAACTGCCAAACTCGTACATATCGGGCTCCTCATCATCCCTTGCAGGCGAGCTGGAAACAACAGGCCTCCGGCGATTACTGTTATAAGAGTTACGCCCGAAACGTCCTTTTCTAACTGGCATGTTGGCAAATGATGGGCCTCCACCGGGGGCTTGTGTCAAAAGAGACTGGCGGTAGGCCAAGCTTTGGTCATACGAGGGTGAAGCTTGGGTCTCTGGAAGCTCTTCCAAAAACATCCGATCCGACTCACTCTCGACATCTTCACTTCCGGAGGAACCCTCGCTCACTTCATCCCCGGAATGCACAGCGGCATCATCGAAAAGAGGGTTACACTTTGCAGGAAGTCGCGGTCGTTGTCTGCGTTTCTCTTTGTCTTGAGAGCGCTTGATACCTAGCAGTGCTGGAGGTTGCGTTTCTGACGATCCTTGCCGTCGATGTAGACGTCGGCGAGCTTGATCAGAGCTTTCCATTGAGGGTGAAGAGCCAGCGAAAGCGATTGTTGCTACGCGTTTCTTACCTAAGGTTCTTATAGCGAAAGAAGGCTCAGGTATCTGCGGGGATGAATGGATAGAAAAGGGAGGAGAAGAATTGACGAGGCGGGCAGGTAGGTCAGGAGAAGGCATATTACCTCGATGAATCTGGGATAGATCAGCTGGTGGTGGTATATTGTAATTGTCTTGTCGAGTGGAAGTCCATCCTCCGTTTCGTATTTGGGAGGGCGGAGGCATAGACCACCTAGGATCTACAACCTCCTGCGAGTCCACGACCACCGGCGGCTTGATCAACGACCGGATAGAACCTGACGGCGGAGTCGAAGGCATAGACCACTTGTGATCTAGAGCTCCCTGTGATTCAACAATTGACGCTTTGCAAGACGATGAACTATGGGTAAAGCCTGGGGACAGAGACACAGAGGCACAGTGCATGCCGTCTAGTGAATCATTGACCAGAATTTTAGTCGGTGATGGACTACGTTTATCACGGAGTGGTGATAGATCAAAGTGATCGTCGAGATCGATAATGGAATTGTCCATGTCAGAAGGCCCTTGGGTTTGCTTAACGACAGGAGATGAGTTCACAATGTCAAAGTCAAGCTGCGTGTCTTCATTCTCGTCTTCAAGTAGCCACGCTATATTCTGTGCATTTCGTGGAGAAGATATTTTCGGAGGGGACTGGCTCCATGATTTTGGCGGCGATTGAAAAGCCTGTTCAAAATCTTTGATAGAAAAGTCAGCGAAAACGGGTCGCCAATGAGATCACAGAAAACTACTGCAACGCACCTGAGGCTTCACGATCTGAATCAGTCAAGTCGATCACTTCAGCGACCCCGTTGACAACAGCGTGCTCGGATGAACCCCTACGAGGAGACAAAGACGATAAACTTCGATTGGGTTTCATCGAGAGGATACCATTTTCAATTTCCATATCGTCAGAATCATCAATGCCTTTGGCTTGCAATTGACTCGCTGTCCATTCCATAAGCTTAGAAACCTCTTCCTCTTTTCCTTTCCTCTTTCTGGTCTTCTTCGGTTTATCCGGATCAAGCGTCTTCGCTTTGCGCAGCGCGCCCGTGCCAGTTTTGGATTTGGGAGCAACGGCAGATTTCGACTTCTTCAGGACCTTGGATGCACCAAATACTCCAGAAGCAAGGTCCAAATCGTCCTCGTCATCTTCGCCCAAGGCCTCAAAATTCTTTGATTCGCGAATTTTCTTGGCCTTCTTCCCCTTCTCTTTTACCAACAGATCCGTGACCTTCACAAAACCTGTGCTGGCCCCTTGCGGTATGTTTCTCCCTATGTCATCATTCCTCTTGCGCTTGACACCCTTCTTTGTCGAGTTGTCGCCCTCGCCGCGCTTCTTAGGTGCTTCATCGCGTACGTAGGGAATGATCTCCATGTTTTTCTCGAGGCACTTGGGCTGAACGTTATCTGGAAGCAGGCGCTTAACGTCTGCGTAGTATTCCAGATGCGATCCATATATGATTGATGCTTGGACGTCTTCGTAGCTAGATTGGGCTTTGTCGAAATTGTGTTCCTCGCGGCCCTCCGCAAGGAGAGCGTGGACGTAACCAGACCGTTTTCGTCCTGTTCGGCCTAATCTTTGAAGCTAGATACACATTGGATTGAAAAGTGTACTTCCAAAAGGACGTTTAGCAATATGCAACATACCAGACGAATTGGTGTTTTTTGTGTATCGTAGCAAATCGCGAGATCCACCTCCCCAATATCTAAACCTTCTTCGCCTATGGAGGTTGCGACGAGAACATTGAAATCGTTGTTCTTGAACTTCTCGATAATCTATACGAAACGGATTGAGTTTTACTGCAGAAGATGGGCAGTAGCCGGTCTCGCACCTCTAACTGCTCGCGTTGTGCTTGTCCTTTTTTGCCTCTCTTGTCTGTACCTTGCCCGATGAAAGGTGTAGCCCGAATGAGAGGCTGCTCCGCATTCAGCGCTTGAACGATCTCATCTACCGCCGCACGGTGCACAACGAAAACCATTGCCTTCGTAGCCCCTTCCCCACTTTCCGGATCCCCACCCTCACTCATTCGCGCACCAAAATGCTGCACGATCAGGTTTTTCATCTTTTCCATCTTCGGATGTATGGTGAATCCTTGCGTATTTTGTGCACGAATTTCGTTCATGAGGTTGAGAAACAGTGGATTAGTGTGAATCTTTTTGGATTTTGTGACATTTGCCTTTTCGTAGGGTTTCAAGCCCTCTGTAGTTTTAGGTCCACGGACATAGGCTTCGAGTTCGTCGTAGCACATCTTAGTAGTACCTTCCGTCTAGGTTTTGAGTGAGGATATCGAGTAAATAGTCAGAAATCGGAACAGTAGCTTACAAGATAACCCAACCATCGAGCAAATGACGCTAAGTTATAGAAGTGGTCGGAAAGATGACGCTGGGCTTGGCCTAAACCTTCCGCCTGTCTTGTTGCGGCGAAGGGATGCATTGTTGATAGATTGGGATTACCTCTCCAAACATGAGCAATGGGTTTGAAGAAGGACTACAACAACTGTTAGTGAAAGAAGACTCTGCACTAACGATCATGGCCACTTGCATTCATAAGTTTAAGAAGGAGATCCTTAATTCTGTTGATCTCTGGGGTCATCGAAATGATATGCTTCTCAATTTCCTACACAAAACCACAATCACACATATGAATAATGGTTATGCCATAGCAAAGGTACATACTTTAGCATGATTATATTGAGCTAGCTCTTTTTCATCGCGAATTTCGATATGACTGATGTGCAGTCCGTCGATGAGCGTTTGAACAGCTTCTTTGTTACTACCAGGAGTAGCAGTAAGAGCTAACACTCGGAAGTGAGGATTCTTTGCCATCATATAGCGAATGACTTGGTTGTAAGCGTAATCACCCGTGGCGCGATGTGCCTCGTCTGCAACCCGATAAATACCACTCTAATCAGTCGATTGCTGAATACTTACCTACGACGATGAGAACAATATCTCGAGCATCGCAGTTCTCCGTTTGAAGATCGTTGATCAGTGTCTGGGGCGTCATATAGAATACACGCTTTTGTCCCCACTATACTCGGAGGTATAAATTTGAGTAGGTGGATGATGCCAGCAAGACAAAGCTCACAAATTTATGTCTTATTGGTTTGGATATAAGTCCAGTCATTTCTACTGCATCACTTCCGGGTATACCACAAACTTCATGGCAAGCCTTTACTTGTTGCGACACGAGTGGTTTCGTTGGAGCAACAAATACCACTTTCCCCTCCGGAAACCATCGGTAATCTGCGTAAAGGAAAGCAAGCGGATAATAAAGAACGGATTTGCTATACTTACAATTTAGCATAACAACTCCAGCGATGAAAGTCTTTCCCGTACCAGTTGGAAGAGCAACGATTGTATTTTCGAAGAGACTGTTCTGGACGATCTCAAACTGATAGCTACGCTTTGGACGGTTCAGAGGGTAGATCCAGTGTTTTGACTCCAAGAGATCAGGTTGAATTTTCATGGGAGGAGCCTAAGGGAGTCTCTGAGACGCCACGATTAAACGGTGAGGGACATCACATACAGGACTGGGGACGAAAAGGACAAGATTCATGGTCGGAATCACATTTCATGGAGTAAGTCCTGCACTCACCCGACTGTCATATAGAACAAAATTGGCAAAGAAATTGATTGAAAACCCATGGCACTCACGAGATACGAAAGGAGGTGGAAATTGCTCAAACTCAAATTCTTCCTCTTCTTCCTCTCCGGCATCATCGTCTTGTTGCTTCATTTTTCCCTTTCCTTTCGCCTTGCCACTCTTAACACCAGTCTTCGCGAAAGCAGTATGGTCCCATTGTTTTGCCTTGCGAGGCTCTTGTTTGCTTTTGGCCCTTTGCGCATGAGAATTGGCTCTACTGGAAGATGCACGCGCAGGCAGGACCTCTCCATACAAAGTAGTTTGAACTGTGCCTTTTGATGAAGTCCTGGCAAGCGGAGCAACTTGTCGTGGTGGTGATGGTGGTGGTTGGTAGACACTATCTTCTATGGCTTTGATAGCATCGAGAGCGTGTTCATCAAGGTCAAAAGATTCGCCATAGTCTGAGCTATCTATCATGATTGGAGAAGGGCCTCTTGTGCTGACAGGGGGTTGCTCAGTCGATTGCTGATATTGCGCCTCGATTGCGCTAAGCTGTTCGAGAGTTTCTTCGTCAATATCGTCGTCGAAGTAGCCATCAGAGCTCATCCTAGTGGGTTGAGAATTGTTTTACACTATGAGGGCGAACTGCAGAACATTAGGTGGTTGTTCAAGAAATGACTATATCGCGACCGCGTTCAGTGCACGTGATAAGGCAGCTCGGACCGGTCCGCTCTCGGCAATTGCCGCTCTTGCTTAGCCAATTTTGTCTTTCGACTTGACTTGGAGAGCAGTGTAATTCGACTTTTCATCTGACTTTAATTCTTTTTCCACCATATATCAATGATATTTGACGAATCAAATGCGCCACACTTGAAACCTTGGCTTGTCAGAACTCTTGAGCCAATGTACGCCATTGAAATTGTATTTTGATCTTGCCTTTGCTAATTCTCCTTCCAGATGCGATGCAGAACCTGGTGCTTTAGCAGACTACATACTGGCGTTGTTGAAGCATAATGTTCCAGAGCCTGAGATGAAGAATGAACTTCAATCGCAGTTGGATGAATTTCTAGAAAAAGGTGTGTCTTAGGGTGCTTGACTGCTCTGCCTTATTACTTATTTATGCGTTTAGAATGCGCACCATTCATTGACACACTGTTCACCGCTCTAAGAACCAAATCTTACCTCCCATATACAGACGAACCCGTTGTCGTCCTCAGTAAATCTCTTGATACTGGCATACCAATCCCTCTGGATGCATTATTATCTTCGCCTACATCACCGGAAGGCAGTCGCAAACGCAGCCTGGAAAACCCAGACTCCGGTGGTCGACCATCTTCAAAAGGACCTCGATTAGAAGGCCTGCACTCCCGATATGCTAACGGTCGAGGGGGAGCCTTGGATACCCGATCTCAGAACGGATATCCAAGTAGAGGTCGTCCCAATGGAGTCGGACCAATGAACGCTTACCAGCCGCCTGACCAGAAGCGAATATGCAGAGATTACTACAGTGCGTCTACCGTCACTTATTCATTAGTATGCATTCTTAATTTTTTGTCATCATAGATCTTGGATTCTGCTCTCGTGGTGCACTGTGTAAATTCAGTCACGGTGAAGATGCGCTTGTCCCAGATCAGTTGTATATGAACGGTGGGATTCCATTCATGCCGATGCTCGGGAACGGTATGGGAATGGGAGGCGGTCCAACCGCAGCTTACGACCCGAGAGAGGCCCAAATTGATATGAGACTTATGGGGACTAGAAATAATCAAGCAAGACCTGCTGTTTTGCCTCGCATGCAACAAGAAGAGGGTTCAAGTCGAGTCGTCCATAAATCAAATGTCAGTGGGGAACTTCCTGTCATTCAGGATCTCACCCCCGAAGTACCTTACAATGCTGTTACACCTAATCCAACTGCACATTCCTCCCTTTCTTCATCAAATCCTACCTCTGGTCCCACTCAAAATCCTCCCCTGCAATCATTGCCCAATATACCAGAGCCTCTATATATCCCAAATGCCCTTCCGGCACACGTGAACTTCTCACAAGACGTAGAAATGGAAATACCCCTCTCTGCGCCGATTCCTCCAAGCAACTGGCGCGGTGGTCGTGGAGGAGGTAGAGGGACTGGACGAGGACGTCAGTCTGGCGCCTTCAATGGAGATCATGCTACCTTCCAATCCGAAAAACGGAAAGACACGACCCTAGTTCTGGAAAAAATTCCCGAAGATAAACTCAGCCTAACACAGGTCAACGACTGGTTCAAGCGATTTGGTACTGTCACCAACGTCGCTATTGACCAAGGGCAGAGAAAAGCCCTCGTCAGCTTCTCCACACATGAAGAAGCATACACTGCATGGAAGTCCGAAGACGCCGTTTTCAACAATCGGTTCGTCAAGGTTTTCTGGCATCGACCAATGGAGGGGCACGGTGAAGCAGGTCGTCGTGCGTTAGCAGCGTCGGCGCCCATGTTAACAAAATCGTCTACGAGCAAATCTTCATCGCCAACGCCGACAGCTATACCACTTCGCAAAAACTCTTTAACACCCACTGCAGCCGCTCTAGCTGCAAAGCAGCAACTCCTAGACAAGCAGATAGCTGAACAGAAGTCGCTCATGGCTTCTTTGACGGCTGCTTCTTCTGCGGAGGAGAAGAAAAAAATTATGGATCGCTTCAAACAGTTAGACGATGAAATGAAGGCGTCCACTGCAATTCCGGTGCCTTCGAAGGACGTTAAGCAAAAGAAGGAACGAGACAGGCTCGACCAGGAGCTCGAGGTACATGGCACTGATGTTAATGGAAATGCAGAAGGGAATGGTGAGACAACGGAGCATTTGAAGGCCAAACTTGAACGCCTAAAAGCCGAGGTCAGTTTACCTCGATAGTTTCATTTTCTCTAATGCTAACGTTGCGCAGGCAGCTAGCTTGGGTATATCCGACGATCCACATTCAAGCTATCTTGGGCCCCCCTACCGAGGATATAGAGGTCGTAGTCGAGGAGCTCGAGGATCTTATTTCCGAGGCGGCCCTCGCGGAGGACCACCACGGACAAGTATGTCTCTTGATAATCGTCCTAAAAAACTACTTGTAAAGGGTGTCAGCGGTGGGAATGAGCAGGCTCTGCGGGACTGGTATGAGGTGATGAGTCTTAAGTCTGCATGAAAAAGAATGTTACTAAACCCTAGCGGATAATCGTAGACCACAGGCCAGATGGAGTCCGTCTTTCAAACTGATTCTGGAGATATGATTGTGTCCTTCCGGACACGTCCTGCCGCGGAACAGGTACATACTACTTTTATTCATCTGACTCAGATTTAACAGGTCCCTTTTCTAGGGCCTTGCAAAAGGAACCAGCATTCCAATGGTTGGCACTGTCCAATTAACATGGTACACCGGTACACAACCACTATCTTCAAGTCTCAAGTCAGAGCCTACCGATGCCGGGAGCGTGGATACATCATCCAAAGAGCCTCCAAAAGTTGATACGGTGGATCTAGAACCAGAACCTCTGGTAGAGGAAGTTGAAGACGTGGTTGCTAGCGGTTGGGGCCGGGAAGACGACGGGATGGGGATGTAGTCATCTTGTAACATGCGCCGTTGTATTATGTTTTATTGTTCTCGTTATCTCAAGCGATGCGCTCAGAGCGCAGCGACTTCGCTTCACTGATCTGATTTGCACAACTGCAAGTGGCGAAACAAGTTTACATATGTTTTGAATTATCCTCTATACGCATGTAATCATCAGTCTTTATGTAGGGTGTGGCGATTCCTAACGACTCCAAGCAAGCTGTCCCTTAGCTGGTTATGGTGTCGGTCAAGCGAATATCACGGCTGCTAGCACCGATAGAAATTGTCGATGTGCCAGTTGGGATTATCCATTGCTGGCTCACGACGTCCCAGACCGAAAAATCAAACCTCGAAAGACTCATGGTCACCTGTGTACTTTGTCCAGGTGCGAGAAAAACACTGTCAAAGCCTTTGAGGTTCATCGGCGCAGCTCCTGCAGAGGGAGGAAGAGTGATATACAGCTGTGGGATCTAGTAATATCGCTGACTTGGTGTTGTGTTTGAGACGACCATGAAGAAAAGATCATACCTCGTTCCCAGAAACAGTACCGTTATTCTCCACTGTAAACGTTACATTCACTACTGCATCATGGAACCTGATACAGGTGAACATTGGATGACCATCATCAACACATAAGTCTTACCAAGAATCTAAAATAGCGCCAGGACCAGAAGGAGGGTTTGAACTACTGGAAGTAGAACCTGACACGGTGACATCTGAATATGCAAAAGTTGTGTATGATAGCCCAAAACCGAATTCGAATCGAGGGGCAATACTGGCAGAGTCGAAATGGCGATAGTCGATGAATATGCCCTCGTTGTACGGGATCGGAAGAATGTCAGAATCTGGAGCATCTTCATATATCACTTGCGCGGAATAGTCGGTTGTGGCTTTAGCAATAGTGAATGGGAGTCGTCCGCTATATATGAGCTCTTGATTAACTGACTCTTCTATAACTAATTTGAAATGAGAAAAATACCTTGGATTATAGTCTCCGTATAGGATGTCAGCGATACCATTGCCTGCAAAATGCATCGTGTAATGTTTTAGGAAGGATTTATACAATGCGTAGCTACCCGCTTCTTGACCAGGCAAGCCACTCCATACCACAGCAGTAACTATTAAATATTGTCAATAGTCGAGAATAATCATTCCGAAGGGGCATGTACCGTTTTCGTTATCGATCCAAGATTCCATAATGATAGGTCCGACACTGTTAACCACAACGATCGTGTTACGGTTCACACTGGCCACTTGGGAGACCAGTGCATCACCACTGTGCCAAGCGGAAAGATTATTACGATCCCCCTCATTCCCTAGATATCGATTGAGCTGAAACGCGGAAGACAGAGGGACCAAACAGGATAGAGACCTTCGACCGTCAAATAGCCTTCTCCCGAATCAGCTAGAGCAATCATCAACCTTCGCCGGACAGTATTATACTGATTCTTACCAGTAATGAAGACCAGAGCAACATCTTTTTTGGTTGCAGCTGCAGTTGCAGCATTCAAATCTGTATCACTGGACGACGAGGAGACAACAGTGCCCTCTGTAGACGCCCGTGAAGTTATGGTATCTATGGGCTGAAACGAGAGTCAGCACCTCTTTGTTGGAGGAACGGCAGTGGAAACGAACAGCGATAAGGTACGGGAAGCTATCAGTTCCACTTCCCCAGCCTGGCCGTTGGTTAGCATTGAATTCGACCAACTGAAAATTTATCGCTTGCCCATGGCCAATACTCCGTCATCACCCGAACGATCGCTGTAGCTGTTTGTGCGGCGAGAGAGAGGTGAGTTGATTTAGCACAAAGTGTTGTGTAGTTCGCCTACCCGTTAGGTCCTTTTGAACTGTTGAAAGCGCCATTTCCAATCACCGCTAATGTAGACGGCTTGTTGAGAGGGAGAACATCTGCGGCATTTTTGAGCAGTATTGTGGACGCTCGGTCGATCTCGAGAATTAAACTTGGGCGCAAGTTCTGTGAAAATGGCTTGGAAGCGAATCATGCGGCTTACTCTTTGTGATCTGCCTGTACGTTAACATGCGTATTTACTGGGGCGTTCAAGTTCCATGCATCGAAATTTACAGTAGGGTAGTTCGAATCTTGACCGACAAGATACCTGAGAGAATACTGGTCAGACAAATCCTAAACCACAAGACAACTTGGTGCGGACGCTTACCATGCAGCCAGAACGCGGGTAGCCAAATCCTTTCGGAAGTTGAGAAGTTCAAATGAAACTATTTAAAGAAACGGAACTCACTGTAACTCTAGCCTCAGAGACACTCCCACTGTTTACTGCGTCTACGAGATTTTGTCCAAACCAACTGATGGACAGCGGATAAATACACTACCAACATTGGAGATGAAAACCGATGTCTCTTACTTTCCTCCGGCTCCAAGAGCCCCCATATCCCCAGGCATGGTCATCTAGATTGGATATTTTTATCGAGTCTGAGGTGTAGCAACATAACATGCCACCCACATCTAATCCTGCGTTAACGGCGGGGGCAGTAGAGTGTGTGGCTCCCCAATCTAATGATGGTTAGATGGGTCTATTTCCATACTTCCAAACCAAGTGTACTGCAAAGTCTTTACCTGACATGACATCTGGAATATCGTGAGTACAAAGCAGCCGCTTGAATGCATATAGTGGTGTACTTACACCCGGGGAACGCAAACTCGCCCTTCAGTATCCCGTTCAGCGTCTTGTCATTCTCGCATGCAAAGCTTCCATTAACTATAAAAAACCTCTTAATCACTACCAACGATGGAGCAAAGTTAACGCACTTTGGTCTGAGAATGGGCCAAGAGTGAGCACTTTTCGGTCAGCAAGCACGAACTAGGCTTTCCGACGCACTATAACTGCACATCACCGAGGCAACGTTCGCCTGCACACTCCGTAAAAACTGATGTTTCGTATTTCAGTCTGAAGGGAATACGCCTTGGGCTAAGCAGTTCTTACCGGAATTGCATACAGCTCATGCTCCTGCTTTTAAATCAGTGCCAGGGAAGGAAATACGACACAATCTCATACCGTTCTGGAAAAGTATGCCAATGGTTCAATCAATAAATTGCAACCCTCGAAAGGTAAGAGTAACATGCGAAACATACCTGTCATCTACCTCCGAGCTACTAGTTGTCCGGGAGTGCTCTTGCTCGTTGTTGATGTAATGTTTTGCCGTGGCTATGAATTTCATTTCAGAATTGCAAGGTCCCTCAGAGATATAAGCACAGAAACCTTGAACTCCGGTAGATTGGATACCCATGATCGTTTCGTAGGCGCCTTCTCCAGATAAGAAGGGATCCCCACCGAATCTGTCAAGCATCGATATTGATCTAGAGGTCTCCTTAAATGTAGGGCATAATATATTTACCCTTCCCAGTTTCTTCCCGCAGCGGGAGCACGCATAAGGTTCATCATCGGTCCAAGAGCAACTAGAGGCTTATGTGTGCCCGGGGTATTCAAGGAAGATGAACTTTCAACTTACCATTCACACCTTTTCCATAAAATTCCTGACCCATCGCTACTCCCCGCTCTCGCATTAGAGTTCGGTTGAATGTAGCAGCTACATTGATAGCGCTAAGTATTAAAAAAGAGGATGTGAGTTAGTGTCTCAGGTGGCTAGTTAACGAAACATACGGCGGGAATGCCGACACGAAATCTGCATAACGAACTCCCAAAGGACTATCTATAGAATTTGTACTTAATAACACGATCTGTGATATAAGTTTTCCAAGAATGAGTTTACTTACCCTCTAGACACAAACCTGGAAAAGATATGGAAGGAATTGGGGGTGTGTTGCCAACGCAATTTCCTTTTTCCCAGCCGACACCTAGAAGTCAGAAGTAAGCGGGAAGCCGGCGGGGGTTACCTTTCGAAAGGAGCGCACCACTACCCAGATTGACTTTGTCCGTCAGAGAAAGTTTTGCCACGGCAGCTTGTGCCTAGTAATTACCATCCATTAGAAGGTTTGAGCGACGGTACAAAGATCCCCTTACTTTGGAATATGCTGCCGCCCATTCTGGAGATAAGTTCGCTATCCATACACGTAAGTCATTCGTGTTTAAATAGTAATATCCCCTGGAAAGATTTACCGGGCGGAGTGCTAGAGGGCACGCTTGTACTAGAGGTCGAAGTACTAGAGACAGACGACGTGCTAGATCCAGAAGTCGAAGTGCTTGAAGGTGCCGAAGTTGAGCCAGGAAGACACTGAGAATAATCTGTTGATCTTGCTGAGACCTTCAATCGGAACAGGAACGGCATAAAAGTCACAAGCATTGATGACTATACAGGAACTTCCGCTGGCACAAGTGGTACCCCCAGACCTGAGCGAATTATCAGAGGGGCGCCCGTCATTTTTGAAATACTCACCATCCTATACCTCCGCATTGTTGGTAAATGGACTGCTGAGCGTTAACAACAAGTACAGTGATACCAACACTTCCAAGGATCCACGGGAAAAGCATGTCGAGTTTCCTAGCCTCCAGGTCAATGCGGTGCTCATTCTTATAATTCTCATTGTCGGCAAATTGCCACGAAGGGCGCTGGGGTTGGAGAACGGAGTTTTCGCGGAACAAAATTTCAGAAGCTTTGATCAGGCGGTAGTGGTCACAACTAAGGCATCCACAACGGGGTCAATGGCTGCATAGTGCCCGCGACATGTTCGATAATTGATCATGCTCGGTGTATACACATTAATATATGCATTAGTATCCTAGTGTAAGTTAGAAGGTATTACATTACCAAAGCGGATCTATATTGGTGTCTTTCCATCCTTTAGCTCTAGCTTCCCAATATCCTCCAGTATAAATCCATTCGTCACCCTCCAATTTAAACCATCTCGCTTGAGGTTCTTTCCCGTTTCTTCGCCTTGATCGTTGCATTTCTTCGACTCGGACCTTCTCCGCTTCAGCTCGGTCTATATCTCCTTCCTCCAATGCTCGAACATCAGGACGATAACGCGAATCAGTTGCTGGCAATTTCTCCGCAATATCAGGTGTTATCTCGTTCAGAGTCATACTAAACGATGTAAAACCATAGTAGTCATGGGTATGCTTTGGCCAGGGATGAGCACGCCAAAGCAAGGTAAAATGAGATGCATCGACTGCTTGAGATAAGTGTGCATCCCATTTTCCTTCTAATTGAGAAGTAACTTTCCCTGAAGCGTTATGGACTTGGCCAGACACCAAATTTATTTCGCCCCAGTATCCGTTTTGTTTAAATTCTAAGACGCATTTATCCCGACCGTTGACGTTCTCAATCGTTAGCTTGCCGACATGTTCTAGATATTTGGTTCCAACCATGAGATTCCTCATGAAGGAGGAGGGCTTCTTCCTACGACAAAGAGTCTGAATCAGATATCAACGATATCATTGGGAAAACATACCATTGATAGTGGTCATTTCCTATTTTGAGGTGTGTTGTTCCCAGAGGAATGATCTCCAGACTTTTTCCTGTGGGAAAAGATTCGTCGGCAATTATTCGGTGAACACCCGAGCGTTTACATCTTGCGTACCCCAGAACTTGGTTTTTCCAGCAGAAGTGGCATAGAGTTCCCAATTTTCTCCTTCTGCATGATAGGCCATTTCAACGGGAGTGTGTCGCACCTTCTCCGCAATAAATTTCATCCGCGAGTCTTCGAAGGTTTCCGCGAGCATGGGGTTGCTTCGAAGAGAGTGAGAACTCAACCACGTGTGGAAAACGGAGTTCACTCACAAGCCTTTCCTACCTGTTCGGTGTTTAGTGTGCGCGTAACCCGAGACTGCGAACGCAGCGACAAATTGCATTCGCTCTACGGGGTCAGATGTAGTCGCAGCTCGGTCGAGCAAGTCGAAATGCTCCAATTCCTCAGCAGCCCGCTGCAGAAGAGTAAGAGGTTCGTTAAATGACACAGGGAATGCGATGGTGGACAAATCCTAGTTTGTGGATACCCCTGTCAGACATGACTGAGAACAATGTGCCAATACAGCTGTACCTTTCCAACGTTTTTCTTCAACACAGCAAACAAACTCCCTTCGTCGCCCGTTACCGGTGCCGTGAGATGAGTCCTCCGAATAACCTGTGAGGTACCCCTGACTTCATTCTTCTGTCCAACATCATCTATAACCGGTGGTTCTTCTCCCAGGTCTTCTATATCCGTATCTAGACTAGATTCCTCAGGTTGATCCAGGGAGCTTCGGCTGTCGCTCGTTACAGTCCGAGTAGGTATCTCGCCATTATCCGGTGATGCTTGATCATCGAGAACAAATTCTTGAACCCCTTCTCCCTCAGAGGCGTCAAACCAATCATTTACACTATCTGTGGTGGTCGTAGCAATGGAAGTTCGTTTTGAGCGCGGCCTGAAAGATGATGTGAATTTTTCTTCGGAAGCGTGGTCTGGGAAGCCTTCTTCTCGTTCCTCTTCTTCTGCTGTACCTGGAAGTGGCGATGCTTGTGCAGATGGATGCGCAGATTGCGTTGTGTCGAGAATGGAAAGGCCTTGGAGTGATTTAAGTAGGGTTACATGCTGTACTTTGAGAGATTCTAGGGCCGTGTGGATTCGTTGATAGGACGTGGGATCAAGAGCTTCCATTCGTGATCCGTCGTTATGAGCTTCGTGACTTCCATGATGGTGACCTGTCTGTGAATGAGCTCAAACGACGGTAAAGAGTTGAAATCATGCAAACCTTTCTTAAATAAACCGAACACGGAAGCGCTTTCCTTGGACTTGTCTCTACTACCGCTGGGCTTGCGCTTTATCGAATCGCGTAGATTGACGAACGCATCCTCGAGTTCGAGTAGCGTCTATGGAGAACATTAGGACACGCGACAGGCGTAAACGGCAGTAAATATGTACTGTGCCCATTTCCTCCGCTATTGCAGCGGATTTGTTCAACTTCACGGTGCTCTGGCGCGACGATACTCTGATACTTGTAGATCTCCGAGATTCTGGCACATGTGCTGAGAATTTCCTACATTGAATTGTATCTTTGTCAGAGAAACGGCTATCTTTGAGAGCAGGAGTATAACCTAAATGCTCCCATCCACTGAGCGAAATCCTCGGTACACAAGCACTTTAGGTGAAAAGTTGCTCTATCGGAATCAATGTGGATATCTTTTCGCCCTGAAGCAGTAGAAATAGCTGCGTTTGGGAGGTGAATTTGGTCTCGAATGGGTTGTCCAGGCTCGAAAGAGTAACAAAGGAGGCCAGATTGATAAAGCATGAAATATCTACGAGCAAATCCTGGAGCGCAAGTCAGATAGGGGTACTTTGGAAAAAAAAGATTTAATACGTGCATACCTTGCATCTTCTTTCTCCGTTTCTTTAATATCCATCCTTCTTGAAGTATTGGTACGCTGAACAGACCTGATATAAGATTAAGGGAGGTCCGAGCGACTGCGTAAGCGGGTTGATGAGTGTCGTCCATGAGAATGAACAGAAAAACTAGTTATGATAACCAGTCCACTGTTTCGCCCCATCGTTGTCGGCGGCGATTTAGGGTTAGGGTCTAAATGATGGGCCGGAAGCCGTACCTTGCCGGAGAGACACATTACCCGAAAACATTTTTTCCAAGGCATCTCACACGAACACCCTGGGTTACCGGGTTTTCACTGGATGATTTTGGCGTTTACACAAGAAAAGGGTAGAACTTCCAAGAAAAAGGAAAAGAGTCAGTAAGGCTTACGTCCTTTCTCTATCGATGAATCAGCTTCCCGCGGCCGGCCCGAGCATCGATGAGCAGAAAAGATTGTCAGTGTTTCCCCCATCTTTACTCCGTACTACCATCTTCACCTCCAACTCTACAAATTAAACATGGCAACGTGAGCGTTAACTATATTCCGCTGTTGCTTTACTCATTCTGCCTATCCCAAAATGCAGCGGCGACATTGGTCTCATTGGTTTGGCTGTTATGGTATGTTACCCGTCGTCGTCATATATTCTAATCCGTTCGTTAAGCTGTTCTTCGTAGGGTCAAAACTTGATTCTCAACATGAACGACAAGGGATTCACCGTCGTCGCCTATAATCGTACTACCGAGAAGGTTGACCGTTTCCTGGCTAACGAAGCAAAAGGTTTGTATCTGTAAGTTGCTCATGTACGCGTAATCTTTATTGATGATTGGGTAGGAACCAAAATTCAGGGTGCACACTCGATTCAAGAGCTATGCTCGAAGCTGAAAACACCGCGCAAGATTGTCCTTCTTGTCAAAGCTGGACAGGCTGTAGACGACTTTATTGCCCAGCTCATTCCTCATCTAGAGAAGGGTGACATTATCATCGACGGTGGTAACTCTCATTACCCTGACTCCATCCGCCGTACCAAAGAGCTGGAATCTAAGGGCTTCCTTTTCGTTGGTTCTGGTGTCTCTGGTGGCGAGGAGGGTGCACGCTATGGTCCTTCTCTTATGCCTGGTGGTTCCCCAGCTGCATGGCCTCACATTAAAGAGATTTTCCAAAAGACCGCTGCCCAAGCATACGGCGAGCCTTGTTGTGACTGGGTCGGCGAGACTGGCGCTGGACACTACGTCAAGATGGTTCACAATGGCGAGTATATACGCTTCTTATACGAATCAGTCTAACTTGAAACTTATCAGGTATTGAATACGGTGACATGCAGCTTATTGCCGAGGCCTATGACATTCTCAAGCGGGGCTTGGGATTAAACGAGGATGAAATTGCCGACATCTTTTTGAAGTGGAACAAAGGTGTTCTTGACTCATTCCTGATTGAAATTACTGCAGAAATCCTGAAGTTCAAGGATGATGATGGCGAACCCGTTGTCACCAAGATTCTGGACCAGGCTGGCCAGAAGGGTACTGGAAAGTGGACTGCGATAGCTGCTCTCGATGCTGGATCACCTGGTTTGTTTTTCCTTCTTGTAGCGTACATTTTGTCTTATATATCTGTTGCAGTCACTCTCATTGGCGAGGCTGTCTTCGCTCGTACTTTGTCCGCCCTCAAGGAAGAGCGTACCCGCGCAAGCAAAGTCATCGCCGGTCCCCAAAAGGAGCCCTTCCGTGGAGACAAGCAAATGTTTATCGATGATCTCGAGCAAGCTCTTTACGCATCCAAGATTATTTCGTACACACAAGGGTTCATGCTCATGAGACAGACCGCGAGCGACGTAGGCTCCTTTCTTCCTTTCGCAACTGTTTTTCACCTTCCGCATTATAGCTTGGCTGGAACCTCAACTATGCGGGAATCGCCTCTATGTGGCGTGGGGGATGTATCATCAAGGTAAAATTTAGTGGACTCTAGTCGAGTCTAACAACGCATTAACTCTTTTGTACAGAGTGTGTTCTTGAGTGATATCACCAAGGCATACAACAAGAAGCCCAAGCCCGAGTCACTGTTGTTCGATGACTTCTTCAACAAGGGTTCGTGACAACTTTCTATTGAGAACTTTCAGCCTAACTTCCCGATTAGCGGTTCACACCGCCCAGCCTGGATGGAGACGTGTAATTGCCCAGGCCGTCCTCTGGGGTATCCCTACACCTGCGTTCAGCACTGCACTTGCCTTCTTCGACGGATACAGGAGTGACGTCGTTCCTGCCAACCTTCTTCAAGCTCAGGTGTGTTATGTGTTCATTTATCAGCAAATTCACCGCAATTGACTGTGCACGATAGCGTGACTACTTTGGTGCTCACACTTTCCGTGTTCTGCCTGGAAAGGAGAACGCGAAGTTCAAGAAGGGTGAAGACATTCGTGCGTGTTCTCTACTCACCCCAAACTGCGATCAGCATGCTCACGATCTTATTTCAGACGTTAACTGGACCGGTCGTGGTGGCAACGTCTCTGCCTCCACTTACACCACATAAAGTTTGGTAGACTTGTTGGTGGTTCAGGCTGATTGACTTAGAAGTTCACCTGTACCATTGTCCTCACTGTTGTTTTACTAGCAAGGAGAAATGTACAGTAGTATCATTAAATACTCAACGAATGATATCCACATAGAGGGTCCTGACACGCTCACGTGCTTTCTTGCAACGTTGTTTTCTGCAATCAGGCACTTCTGCGTTTCTCCATGGCCTCAGTTACTGCATTAACTCAGCAGCTCTCCTCGCTGGACATATCAAAAAAGCAGGAGCCAGTAGTTGAAATTTCAAAGCTTCTCACGAAATATGCTGCGCCCAATCCACCGACGAAAATGAAACCATCGGCCTCAAGTTCAACTCTGCGAACGAAAGCGAGCGTGTCTTCACTGAAGACTCAAAGTCAAAAGTCTTTGCACGCAGCCGCCTCGCAGCCGAACTTACAACCAAAATCCAAACATACGAAGACTGGTTCGGTGGATGCGTCAAGAGGGATTGACATTGGGAAATATGATGGCGGTCTAGAGGCGGATAATGTGGCACATATTTCGGTGGATGAAGCCCCAGACCTGGCTCTTGACTCAAGTAAACTGTGAGTATTGCTTGACAAGGAAGGATTATTGAAACCAATTATCTTCAGGTCGAATCCTACTCCTACTTGGTCGCTACATGCCTTCGACATTGGACGACCATTGGGCAAAGGACAGTTTGGTCGAGTGTACATGGTCCGAACGAAGGCTCCACCACAATTCATTATCGCGTTGAAGACCCTATATAAGGCCCAGCTCGTCAAGGACGGCTGTGAACGACAACTCCGACGTGAAATTGAGATCCAAATGAACCTCCGACACCCAAACGTTCTACGTCTATACGGCTACTTTCATGATTCACAACGTGTATTCCTCATGCTTGAATTTGCTGGTCAAGGCGAGATGTACCGACAATTGATCAAGCAGGGTTCATTTTCCCTGCGACGCAGTGCCAATTACGTCTACCAGATGGCGGATGCGTTGTCGTATCTCCATTCAAAACATGTCATACATCGAGACATCAAACCAGAAAATCTTCTGCTCGGTCTTAATGGCGAGCTGAAGATAGCCGATTTTGGTTGGAGCGTGCACGCACCAGGGAATAGACGTTTGACCAAATGTGGGACGTTGGACTACTTACCTCCAGAAATGGTTCTTGATAAAGAACATGGAAAATGGGTAGACTATTGGGCGCTCGGCGTTTTGATGTACGAGTTCTTGAATGGAAGTCCACCATTCGAGGACCTCAAAAGCCGGAAGAGTGGGTATTTTTTGGTGTAAAATTTTTTCTATCTCTGACAGATTGAGGTAGATACTATGAGACGGATTGCTACCGTCAATTACAAGTTTCCTCCCAATTTCGATGCCGACGCTAGAGATCTGATTAGCAAGGTATGTGCCCTACACAGTGTGTCGTTTGTGGAACTATCAACTCACTTCGACATCCAGCTACTGAAGCTGGAACCCTCAGAACGCCTTGCCCTTAGCGAAGTCATGGTGCACCCATGGGTCACCAGGAATAGAGGATAAAACCAAGGCATCAAGTATTTCCTGTACATCACTGTTCTTTCCTCCTCTGCCATTGTATAGTACCTGCATAACTGTTGTCTGTTGTAATCTCGCTTGTTCTTGCTACATTGTTCTTGATTCGATTGTGCACATTGAGCTTTTAAATTTACTATAGACATAGATTCGTCAATTCCTCAGAAGTAGTTGTTTTTTGAGCTGCCTAATGTTTTTGGTTGACGGGATCGTTAAAAAGAAAGTTTGTGTAAAGGAGGCCTTCAAGACAACGGTATTACAGTCAATACCTTGTCCTTCAGTATCTCTTTCTCCGCCGCTGTGTCTGTTGGACCTAATTGTATCCCCACCCATTCTCCTGCCTTCTTCGCCATGTCAGTCGCTTCATACCCGCCGTTTTTCTCCAACCATGACCATGCTAACACAGTTGCAGCAATATCAACCTCAATGCCTTGTTCACTCAGTTCCTTCTTCATACCGTCGAAAGTATCGAGATTGAGCTTGAGCAATGAGAAAAGAGCTGTGCTCCAGGAAAACCCTCCATCGAAGCGCTGGAGGCGGGCGATTGCAGCTAATCGTTCTCCAGATGACATTGTGGCTACGTTGGTGTAGATTTTCTGAGTAATGCTGGCCAAAGGCTTTTGGGTCAAAGGTGACGATGAAACGACGGTATTCAAGTTAACCGGCGAAACTGAAGTCTCGGAAGTGGGGATACCCGAGTTGTTATCAGAATTTGAGGACTTGGATATAGAAAGTGACAGGCGTTTGAGTAAAGGAGAACGACTTTTCAAAGTTGGTTCTCTTGCTCCATCGACGGACTGCCGCTTTCCAAACCATCCTCTACTTCTATACCCCGAAGACAGGCCATCGCTATCGTTAGTGAGGCTGTCGTGAACAGGAGTTGGAGGTGCCACTTCGTGAGTCACAAGTCTGCGAGCAGAGTATTCCTCTAGATATGGGGCATACATAATTCCAGTGCTTGGGTTGTAATGAGATCTAGGAATCGACGAAGGTACGCTGCGAGTCGTAGGTTGACGAATCGCTGCATATTCTTCCTGACGGTAGAGCGTCGGATCCGTATCCTCAACTGTCGGGTCGTAAGACTCGGTAAAACTAGTCTGGACCCGTTGAGAGCGACCGGCAATCATATAAACATTCGAACTAGACGTTGCGGTAGAAGACGAGCTCGCATTATCTTGTCGGTTAACTCGCGAAACAGAGACCATGTGTTGTCGATCGTCCACAGCGATGAAACTCGTATATTCGCTTGTAAGCCCGTATGTCGTACCAAGCCTAATAATGTCTTTCTTGAGATACGCTCGTCGGACTTCATCGTTGTTATTGAATGGTCTGGAGTCTGCGATAGACGGAGGGAACGCATGCTTTCCTTCTTGGCGGTCGGCGATAAGGGCTTTGGCTGCGAGGATGTGAAGAAACAAAGGTTTGGAAACTCGTGATTGGGCTCGAGATTGAGCTCGGGACGATGTGAATAGTGATGAAATATTCAAGCTAGATGATAAGCTGAAACCAGACGTCGATATTGAAGATGAAGATTGAGGCTGAATGAGTTTCGTAATTGGAACATCCAATTCGACTCGGCTTCCTGTGAGCCTCACAACACCTCGTACCTTGACGAATGTCGGTGCTGAATCGTCACTATGCTTGGTATTCAGGAACGGGGCTGAACTGGTTTTGATGATCGCATAGATACATACTCGTGTCCCGGGGAAAATAGTTGGTACAACGAGGGGAGCTTGTTGGATTGTAGGAGGAGGTGGAAGATGAGGATCAAGATTTTGCTTTGGAGCAGGACCAATTCCTTTGGTGTAATCGATGAACTTGGAACTGAAGAGATTTATTGGGCGAGATAGGGAAGACGGCTTGTTATTCAAAGTCTTTGCGTCGTCGTCATCATCTGTTTCTTCGCTTGTGATAGTATCGTCCTCCTTACCGCTTGACTCCTTCCAGTCTGTACTGGTCTCGCCAGACTCTCCCACCCCCAACCATTCAACCTCAACATCAATTTGAGGCGTCCGGGCAGCTCTTACCAATCTAGCGCACTTCCCTATCATCTCCTCCCCATCCTGCACATAGACTGCTATGCCTTCACCAGCCTTAGCAATGCTCTCGCACATATCCGACGATGCACCGGCACCGATACCTAGCGTGAACACTCTAATGAACGACTTCGCATTTGAACGATCATTCTGTGGTAATGGTCCTGGCAGATTGCGAAGGGCGGATGTAGTGGCGGAGACACAAGCAGAGACGTCCCAGGAACTCCCATCCGTCAAGAGGAAAATGGCAACAGGTTTATGGAGAGGTTTGTGGAGGGAGAAGACGGTCTGAAGGGCAGAGGGAATTTCAGTTCCACCGTAATCTGCTTCCAAAGAGCTGACCGAATCACATATTAGTATTACCATTATGAAAGGACCGAAAATAGAAATTGACCCACTCAACATGTTTTGTAGCTTCATCTACCGACGATTGGGTATATATAGCGCTATAATGCCATAGCTTGCTCGTATGAGAGCCGAACGAAACTAGATTGAACGTAGTGTCCTTGGTCGGCAGGCTGCGCAGTAGTACAACTAACGCATCTTTCACGAGTTGGATTTTTTTCCCCCGCATACTCCCACTACGGTCAATCATAAAAATATACTCCATGCCCTGCGTTACATCAGGGACTTCGAATCTTGGCACAAAAGTTAACGCCATAGCTGTCGTGTTGCCTTTGGACGAAGGATGCGTTTCGATGAAGCAGCGCGGGTTATCCAGATTGGCTGCAGAGACGACGAGTATAACGTCCTGGGTGAGGAAGCCTTTGGTAGTCTTCAAGGAGACTTCTGCAGAGGTAGGATCCGTTGGGTGCAACGTGAAAGAGATAGGATGACCTGAAGGACAGGAAATACTCTTGATAGAACCAGCCTGCTGCACAGTAGCTTTCATCTGGAAAGGCTGTATAGCTGTCGCACCATTAGCGGATACGGTAGGCGCAGCTCCGTAACGTTGAGCGTAAGTACAAGGAAAAATGAATTTAACTTGATCATTGTTTTCATCGTCTATCAGAGCTTGGATGAACCGAAGATTGATAGTGACTGTCTCGAATGGCTGAATGTTGCCGACGTTGATAGAAAAGACTAGAAAGGAAGTGGAAATGGAAGGTAAGAATAAGATATGTAGTCAGAATCTAGAATTTTTACCATCATGCGTTTCTTCTCGACCCAAACCAGCGGTCTTACCTAGGCGCTTGGCCTGGCGAAATTCGTTCTCAGCATCTTCCTTGCTTCGAACAAGACCCTCAACGCGCGTCCCATCCTTCCTGATCATCTCAAATCCACACACCGCAGCTCCGGTCATCAGTCCAAATGCATACGTCGCATTGAGGACGCACCCCAAGGGGTTAGTAAACCGCTGCCATAGTGCCACTGAAGCATGAACATCGGTAATGCAAACCTCTACTGAGCAGCCATTGAGTATTAGACTAGATGATGGCGTGTAGAGCCTGCATATAGGTGCGGAGAGGAGCTGCATAGTTGGAATCTACAGGCCAAAAGGTGCCTGCGAGTCTTATAAAAAGCTAAACACTGCCTTTCAGAATAACATCTTTCTCTGTGAGAAGTATCAGCGATGCTTTGAAGTGGGAAAAAGCTGTTGAACAAGAGGGGCAGTCCAGCAATTTGAATGGTATCAATGGCAGGTATGACATTGTTATTCAAAACGCTGTGAAGACATCCGATGAGAAATTATCACAAGTCTGGTGAAGAACACACAATCCGTGATCCCAAGAGTTTGTAAGCGCCTGTGCAGTTGTACGAATCAGAGTCTTACTTCCATCAACAACGAAAAATAACATATTAATGAGCCAGTATTGAGCAATCTGATGGCCAAAACCACTGCTGTAATCAGTCACATACAGTCTTTACAGCTTCTTTCATCATATACAGATCACCTCGCTAATCTATACTATGCATAATGAGGGAAACCGCCTTGATAAGTCTGTAAAATATGATCCACCTCAATTGTTTTACTTTAAACTTTGTACACAGATACATGACATGCTTCTGCAGTGTATAACACTGGGTGCAAAAGTCAATAAATTATACTACTTATGGATAACTTTTGGTGAAATTCTCTGAAAACTTACAGCAACTTATATGTCAGTGACTTGCTAGCTATCACAAACAATAACCAGGCATTACATGATAGTTGATGAGCAAGAGGATGAAAAAGATAATGAGGCTGGAATATAACCCAATACTAGTCTAGCTCCTGAGAAAAGAAGAATAGATGAGAATAGAGCTAAGGAATATGACTACAAAGTATCTGTTAGGAACGTGCAGATTGATGAGCTCCAATACTGATCCAGTGAAGATACTATAAGTATTGGATTGAAGTCTTTGATGATGGTACTGTTATCAGTAATACCCTCGCTATGCTGCATGATCCAAGGTTGAAGATTTGGTCAATGATGAAGTTGATATTGTACTTGATGTCGACAACAATGTTGAGTGAAGTAATAGAGAGTAGGGACTAAGAGGAGTATAAATCCAAGTTGATATTAAAACTGAAGTACAACATTGTAGGTCATACATCTTATATACTATGAAGTATCTACCTCAGATAATACTAGATATAACAATAACTATTGTAATATCAGAGTAAGCTTGGTTCAATAGTATAATCATAATAGAGAAGATTAGTAAATGAATGAATAAGAAAGAACAATAAACCAGGAACAGCATATATAAATCATATGATCAATACCAAAGATATTCCACCATCAATATCATCAATATGATACATCAATGATAGAACCTTGTTGTAAGTCCACATGGTAGATCAATCAATCTGATGAGATCAAAGTGCATGGTTGTAACAGTATCCTATCTTATATACATATAGTAAATGAAACCATAAGAACTCTCTCACATCATAACAGTGAGGATATATAATATGAGTCACTTGTATCCATCTCATCAACAGAGGACATGTCATGGTTTATATGGATGACATCCTGGTTTTTACAGACAACATAGAAGAACATTGACAAATTGTGAATCAAGTACTTGACATTCTATGGGAACACAAATTGTTCTTAAAACCCAAGAAATGTTCTTTCAAAAAACTGGTCATTGACTACCTGGGTATCATCATAACAAGTGGAACTATTTGTATGGATCCAAAGAAGGTACAAGCCATATGAGAATGGATCACCCCACAAAAAAATGCAGTGTTCAACAATTCCTGGGCTTTGTCAGTGACTTGCTAGCTTTCTCAAAAGATAACAGGTGTCACATGAGAGTTGATGAGCAAGAGGATGAAAAGACAATGAGGATAAAACAACCCAATACAAGTTTAGCTACTGAGGAGTATAGACCAGAATGTCAGGAACAATTACATCACAAGTAACTGTTATGATTGTGCACTAATGGATCATTGGAAATGGGTCACAGGGTTAATCACAGGAAAAGGTGAAGGGAAATACTTTGCAAGGATAAATGATCCTAAAACATTTAGTCAGACCTTGACTCCACTATTAGTAGTGTCAGCGACTTGCTATCTCTCACAAGAGACAACCAGGCATCACACAAGAATCAATGAGCAAGAGGATGTTATATCTATGCAAGCTAAGTCTTTATGAAGCTTCGCGATCCATTCCGCTACTTAGATATTACTTATATCCTTTTACTACTATGCAATTACTTGGCGAAGGATTTCCGATGTGAAGAAATTACTCGTTATCTCTTATCATCCTTATCGGAATTACACTATCCCTTTTATATCTCTTCCTTTGTTCTTGACTTACGAGCTAACCCATTCGGGCATGGCATCGCTTCGCGATCCTGACTTACCTTTAGTATAAAGCTATGGTATCGAATAGGTAGTTCTTTAGTTTAAATATCAACCTTGATAGCACTTCGATAGTGATACCAATTAATCCTCTATCAGTATCATCGTTTTAACATCCTCGCTGTCAGTATGTTCCGCGATAGTCATCGCAAATGGAACACATTTACCTTTCTTCTCTTGCGGACATGCAAAGTGTCGAGGACTCTACTAATAGTGGAGTCAAGGTCTGACTACTTAGTCTAGGATAGTTTTACCTCGCAAAGTAATTTACTTCGTATTTCCCCGCAATCATCCCACGATCATTCCCGACAATCCCTTTGTGCACGATCATAACAGTATATTTAAACTGACACTCGGCACATTTGTCCTCATTACCCTTCCCATTACATTCAACAATTTCACTTCCTTCAACAATGGTCTATACAAGGAGCAGACGAAACCGTACCAACACTGGAGGGTCCAACGAGCCGGTAAGAGAGGAACCGGAAACGGTTAATCCTTTTGCATCGAACGCGACTGTTACGGGTATGCTTCCACTACCTCGTATGGAACATCCGGAAGTTATGGAAACGACAATGGTAATTCATTCCTATCCTTTCCTTATCAGTTTGGGACCGGACCGTACGACGACATCCGATGTTAACGGATATGATTACTTTTAATTCCCACCCTATTATCTTTTAATTATATTATTGGGAACTTTTTACAATACTTATTGTTTTATTCCAGATACTCATTGTTCTTCCTTTAACAATTAGGATTACTGGTATATAAGCATTAGTGTCCAGTAGATAGTTCTCCAGTTTAAATATCAACTTAGATCATTCCGATCTAGAGAGGTTATGCCTATAACTCCATCCGGACTTTCCAGTCTAACTTGATAGTTGTCTGAACTTATCCAGTCGACTTCCGGACGTCCGAAATCTACAAACATCCACGGAACCACTATGACATAGCGGGAGCACTACTGAAAGTAGTGCTAAGGTTCTTGTTTGACTTTACATTCTACCTTTCCACTTTTCTACTGATTGGTAGTTACCGTTCAAACCCGGAAACTATTGGAACACTCTGTACTATACTATTCACACTAGACCTCACGGAACCTCACCGGAACAGTCTTAACAGCGACAGGCTTCGCGCCATTCATGGAATCTATTTCAGGAGCCGGACACTCTCGACGTTGATCTAACATCTTCGGTCCAGCCCCAGGACAACCTGCTAGTGCGCGGGTTTCTAGTCATCACGCCCTTGGTCAACCTGACCATTCCGAATTCGAGTACCAAGTACTCTATACAGAAAATGGTGATCCCGTTACTGTACGAATGCCGCGAAGAAATCACATGGCGATACCAACAACTGAGATGGAAATCCCACCATCTCCTACCACTTTTACACTTGCTGACAGAATGCGTCAGCAGCTAGCAAACGCTCCTGGCCCTTCGCGAGGTCAGATACCAGTTACCACGATGGAAATTCCGGAGAACATTGAGGAAGCGGAAATTGATGAAGAGGTAGGTCCTGACGAGTCAGGAAATCCCGGAGACCCAGGGGGATCTGATCCTGATAGCCCTGGAGGTCCCGGGGCACCTCGAGGTTCTCGTGTTCCTAGTTGTTCTAGGAGTCCAGTGGAACGGGTAGGTAGTGTCCATCTGGACCCTACTGAACAACGCATCCTAGATGTGTTTCACACGTTTAAGGGTTCGCTTGATACCCTCGGAACAGTCCTCGCGGGCATGAACACTAGCAGCCCCATGGAATCCGGAAGATCGAAAGTCAAGGATCCTGAAGTATTCGATGGATCTGACTCATGGAAACTGAAAGGTTTCCTCGTTTCCTTATTTTTGGTGTTTATTGATCGTCCCTCATATTTTACTGATCAAAAGAAGATCAATTATACTCTGTCGTACCTCAGTGGTTCCGCGAAGGAATGGTTCGAACCAGATATTCTGGATCCGAATCTTTCCGCAATGCCAGCGTGGACAAGTTCCTTCGCAGCATTGGTGAAGGAACTTCAGGACAATTTCAGTATGTACGATGCACAGGGGGAAGCCGAGGATAAGATCGGCATGTTAAGGATGAAGGAATCTGACAACATACGGAAGTATAATATCCGTTTTAATACCCTTGCGGCATCTACTAACTGGGACTCGCACGCCCTTACGTGGGCTTATCAACGCAGCTTGGCAAGCTGTATCAAAGATGAGATGGCTCATCTTCTGGAACCGAAGACGCTTGCAGAATACCATTACGAGGTACTTCGCATAGATAATAGGTACTGGAGACGAGAAGAAGAGTGGAAAAGAGAAGCCGCTAGATCGACAGGTGCTTCCTCGGGAGGGAAGGCATCAAACACGTTGAAGAAGAACACACCAGGTTCTTCACAATCTCCTACAACCACCACCACCACCACGTCAACCTCGACAAATAACTCGGGGAAGAAAGGTAAGTCGAGTGGAGGTGGAAGTTCCTTGTCATCGATGAGTACTGCAGTGACTAAACCTGCATACGTGAGCAACCTCGGCTCGGACGGAAAGCTCCTCGCGAAGGAGTCGGAACGTCGAAAGAAGTTGGGGTTATGCGGATTTTGCGGGGGAAGTCATAAGTTCGACAACTGCGAGAAACAAAAGGCTCGCGAAGCTCGTGGACGTGCCGCGGAAACACAGGAAGTAGTGGCAAGTACCTTTTCGGTATTGGAAAAATAGTCCGCAACTCCTGTACCCCAGTACGAAGCGGGAGTTGCGTTGACCAGGTTCATACTACCGGGGAAGTTAAATTAAATGCATCCACTCTTTCTTATGATGAACGATCTTTTACAATACCTCTTACGATAGATTGTTCACTTCGCGAGGTCTCCGCAAAGCTTTCTTTTGTTTCTTTACTTGATTCCAGTTCTACCGATTGTTTTATTGATTCTCGTTTTGTGTATAAACATTCTCTCCCTACTTCTTCTATTCCTTCAATCAATCTCTGACTTTTCGATGGTTCTTTATCTCCGAAACCAATTTCCGAGACTACATCTCTTAATGTTTGGTTTCCCTCTGGCGAGCTACTACTACTGACATTTTATGTCACTTTACTAGATTCCTCTTGTGAGGCAGTTTTAGGTTATAGTTTCTTGACCCGCTACAATCCGTTGATTGACTGGGCATTGAGAAACATTACATTCCACTCCACCAAGCAAGTTGAGTTTCCCTTGATGTCCTCACTTCCGCGAACACTCGTTCCGGAAGAAACTGTCCCCTCGCGGGGTCAGCCTACCATTGGTTCCGAAGAGGTTCCTTCGCGAACTCGTTCTCGCCATTCACCTTGTCCTTTATCGGACTCTTTCCCCTATGAACCCATCTACTCCTATCCTTCAGTGGCTCAATTGGCCGCTTCGCGACTTGAAAACCCAGAGATTGACATTGCTCTTGTCAATGCGGAACTCTTCAACCGCGCTTGCAAGAATGCCAAGTGTGAACTGCGAATCTTATGCGCGGTTCATAGCAAAGTTACAGTGCGAGCTGCTTCGACAACTTTGGCAAACAATAGCAATCCCTCCTCATTACTGAAGCATTACGTGGACTTCGCGGATGTCTTCGATGAAATCGAATCCGAAGTGCTGCCTGAGCACCGACCTTACTACCTCAAGATTGAATTGGAGGAAGGCACCGAACCACCTATCGGTCGTCTTTATCCTCTTTCTGCCAAGGAATTAGAGGCTCTACGTGATTTCATCGATAAGCACCTCAAATTAGGCGCTATTCAATCTTCGTCCTCTCCTCATGGAGCTCCGGTATTATTTGTACTGAAAAAAGACGGAAAACTTCGACTTTGCATAGACTTTCACGGTCTTAACAACATCATGAAAAAGGATCGATATCATGTACCTCTTATTTCTGATTTACTAGACGCTCCGAAAAAAGCTAAGGTTTATACTAAACTCGATCTTGCTCATGTGTACCATTTAGTTTGAATCGCGGAAGGCGATGAATGGAAAACAACATTCAGAACTCATTGGGGTTCTTATGAAAGGAAGGTTATGCCATTCGGACTCACTAATGCTCCAGCAGCTTTCCAATGGTTTGTTAACGATATATTCGCTGACCTTTTAGATGTTTATGTTATCATCTACCTTGACGATATACTTATCTACTCCGACGACGGGACACTACATTGCGAACATGTTTGCGAGGTTCTCCGTTGGCTTCGTAAACATCAACTATACGCAAACATCGCGAAATGCGAATGGGAGATTGATATGGTAGAGTATCTTGGTTATATTCTTTCTCCGGAGGGCTTAACAATGTCGAAAGACAAAGTCAAAGCTATCATTGACTGGCCGGTACCTCGGAAAGTCAAAGATGTCCAGTCTTTTCTTGGATTTGCTAATTTCTATAGACATTTTATTTATAATTATAGCGATATCGTAGTTCCGATGACATGACTTACACAAAAGGATACACCTTGGAACTGGAATACCGACTGCCAGGAAGCCTTTGAGAAGCTCAAATATAGCTTCACTCACACTCCTATTCTGGCACATTGGGAACCAAACCAACATCTAATCGTAGAAACAGACGCCTCGGATTACACATTAGCCATGATCCTCTCAATCCTACTACCTGATGGAGAAATCCACCCCATCGCATTCCTCTCGAGGACTTTTCAAGCTGCAGAACTCAATTACGACACTCATGACAAGGAGCTTCTCGCGATATTCGAAGCATTCAAAGGCTGGCAACATTACCTCGAGGGATCGGGAGATCCTATCGACGTCGTCACTGATCACAAGAATCTCGAGTATTTCTTGACAACAAAAATCCTTATGCGAAGACAAGTTCGTTGGTCAGAGTATCTGCACCAATTTAACATGGTGATCTGATTCAGACCAGGTAAGTTAGGTGAAAAACCTGATTCAATGACTAGACACTGGGACATCTATCCAAAAGAGGGGGATATCGGCTACACGCAAGTTAACCCACATAATTTCAGACCCATTTTCACTAATGAACAACTAACTACTTCCCTTCAAGCTACATTCCTAGAAGGACCGGCACTTCGCGCCTCCATCGTCATGGATATAGAGGCACTCCATTCCGCTATTCGCAATTCAATTGAACTGGATCCGGAATCAATTGTGGGATTGAAGTTCGCAAAGGACAGTACAAACACTCATTGGACATTAGGGTCTGATGGATTGTTACGACTTGACAATCGCATTTACATTCCTAACCTTTCTAATTTACGACTTCAAATTTTACGCTATTTTCACGATCACCCACTCTCAGGTCATTTTGGTCAAAATCAGACTCTGGAAGCTATTCGGCGACAGTATACTTGGCCAAAGGTTCGCAACTTTGTTCACTATTATATTAATTTGTGCATGGTTTGTGGATGCAACAAACCTCGTCGACATAGACCTTACGGTCTACTTAAACCACTTCCAGTTCCTGTCCGACCTTAGGATTCTATATTGATGGACTTCATTGAACAACTACTGGACTCTAAAGGACATACGGCTATTTTAGTAATTGTGGATCGAGCCTCGAAACAAGGCATCTTCATTGCGACACACGACAAAATAACATCCGAAGAGCTCGTGGAATTGTTTGTCCATCACGTTTTCTCGAAACACGGAGTTCCTAGTCACGTCACTTCTGATCGAGGCTCGGAATTCATTTTGGCTTTCTTTTGCGCTTTAGGGGAAGCTCTCTCAATCAAGCTACACTTCACCTCAGGATACCATCCTGAGGGGGATGGACAAACAGAACGAGTTAACCAAACTCTGGAACAATACATTTGTATGTATTGCGCATATCAACAGGACAATTGGGCAAAGCTTCTGCCTATTGCGGAATTTGTGTACAACAACGCTCCTAACGCATCCACTGGTATTACTCCGTTCTTCGCGAATAAAGGTGATCACCCTAACATTACAGTGAAACCTGAAATCGACATCCGTTCCGATCGCGTGATTGACTTCGCAATGAATTTAGATGAGATTCATTCTTTCCTTTGCGAAGAAATTACTAATGCGCAAACTCAATACAAAGAGCAAGCGGACAGAAAGCGTATTACTCACCCAGATTTTACCATTGATTCACAGGTATTTGTACTAGCAAAGCACATTAAAACCACTCGACCTACCGCAAAGTTCTCCGAGAAGTACCTCAGACCTTTCAAAGTTCTTGAGCGCATAGGAACTCTATCGTACAAGTTACAACTCCCTTCCTACCTCAGTTGTATCCACCCAGTCTTCCATGTATCCCAACTCGAACCCTCATCGCGAACAAACTCCTCCACCTCTGGTGGAAGTCGAAGGCGAAGAGGAATACAACGTCACAGAGGTATTGGATTTGAAATTGGATCGTCGATACAAGAAATGTCCACTACGGTATTACATCCGGTGGGCAGGATACGAAGGTACAGACGAAGAGTTCTCCTGGGTTGCCGCGAACGAAATTCATGCGGACGAGCTGGTCCCAGCTTTCCATCTTCATTACCCTCACAAACCTGGACCATCATGATCAACAACCCCTTAATTGCTTCTATTCATGCATTGAAATACTCATTTTTATTCTATTAAGTTCAAAAACTCATTGCGAAACCTCCGCGATCCATCACCATTACATTCTATACTACATTACCTACTAAATTCCAACTCATTATGCTAAGGAGTTCCGCGATCCATTCGTTGCGGAGCTAACTTCGAACTCTCACAATTCCTCCTTTCCAAAACCATCGCGATTCTTCCCTCGTGGAACGAATTGTAACTCCTTACACTTATTCATCAAACAAAACCTTACGTATCCAAAACCACCAAAAAAGTCAAAAAAACTTATAAAATTAAACAAAACAAAACAAACAAAAACAAAGCAAAACACAACAAAAAACAATACTACACGAATACTTAGAATTAATTACAAAGTCCAAAATCTACTACAACCCTTCACAGGAATTACATCGCACGATGTTTTCCTTTGCGAACTCTTCTCCTCTTCCTTCCTTCTTCATCTTCTTTGTCTTCTTCTACTTCCTCTTCCTCTTCTTCTTTTTCTTTGTCTACGTCTACGTCTTCCTCTTCATGTCATGGCTGCACTACACGAACAAGCTCTTCCATCGCGAGTGCGGTGCAACTCGCGAACCCAATCAGTGTTGCCATCTGCACTTTCATCGTCTCATTTTGCTCTGCGAGCAAATCGAGTTTTCTTTCCAACTCTACACCCCCAAACCCTCTCTCCACGACGTGCCTCGCGGGGCCATCATACAAACCCTCTCCATCCACTCTTGGCTTCTTTCTCCTCGATCTACGAGCGGCATTATCACCTGCCCAGCTACACCGTTGTCGATGTAGGTGGCAGGCCAAACATGCCTGAGTCCGGGGCTTCCCAGGTTGCACGATGCAATTCATAGTGTTCCCTTGGGCAACACAACGAATGCATCCTTTGCGATTCTGCGAAGGAGTGGCAGGAGGGACGTCAACCTCTTCATCATCATCGTCGTCTTCGTCGTCGTCATCATTATCGTTTTCGTCATTGCCATCATCTCCATCATCTGGGTCCGGAGCAGATCTAATCTACCTGGGGTAAGCCAAATGCGTCATCACGAAGTCAACAAATACTCACCTGGGGAACCACTCGTTTTCTCTTCAACACTCTTATTTCCACCTCCGGAGTATTGCGAACCATGGAGGCCGACTTGTAAACTTTTTGTTTTGAACCCGAAGGTTCTCACGAGCTCATCGATGCTCCTTGTCATGAAGTGAGCCCACCCCCTATCATTTTCCTTTCTTTACGATACACCATCCAAGCCCTCTTACCTACAATAATCATTCCGGAACATTCCATTCCATTCCTTGTGCCTGAGCTATACAGTATTACCTCATAGTTCCCACGCTCCACCTTGTATATATAAGCCAGCCCCCACAACCTGGTCCCTTATCTTGACCTCTTTGTCGTTGGGACCAGGTATGTCTTTAACTTACTTACTTGTATTTATTATCAATATAACTTTGTCGTTGGGACCAGTTGTCCGCTCCCGCCTAAGTCTCCGCTCCGCTCCGCCACCGTCGTCACCTCTTTGTGACATTAGGTCAAGATCCCTTACTGCACTGATAGCCTACCGATTAGGTTATCCTTGCAGGCTCCGCTTTCACCACGTCTACAGACACCTCCGCACCAAGCCTGCCCGCCCAAGCTATCGACTGCTCTGCCTACCCACACGCTTTTGATACTAAAGACCAAACCCACATCCACCGCAGCAAAAGCAGCTCCTGGGCTGATTGCAGTTCTCAACCCTGTCCGAACGCTGCTGCCAACTCCATCAGTGAAGAGGAGAACCTTTCCGACGGTACCGTGATCACACCCATCCTTATCCCTACTCCCACTGCACCCCCATCCATTATGTCGACCTCTGAAGTCAACACAAATCAGCTCATGGCACAGCTTATCGAGCAGGTGACTCAGCTCACAGCCAACCTTCACAGAGCTGCAGCCAAGTCGAGCATGAATAAACCCGAGCTCTTCAAAGGCTCGAGTAGTGCGGAAGCCCGTCGCTTCATTGCTCAGTATCAGAGCTGGGCAGTGGAACAACCGGATTTGAAGGACAACGAAGGGAAACTGATTAAGGCGGCTCTAGGATTCTTCTCGGGAAAGGCTGCTGATTGGGCCACCCCATACCTCTTGGAATTCAGTCATCACCAACAACCGTTTAATGGACGATGGGAAGACTTTAAAACAGCCTTCACCCTCCGATTCGAATCCATTGACGCAGGCATGGAAGCCCGGAATGCAATCCAGCATCTCAGGCAAGCAAAAGGTCAAACGGTAGCAGAATTTGCACAGAACTTCAAAGACATCGGCGATCGAACTGGGCTCTCAGATATCGACCTACGAGAACGCTTTCACAGTGGCCTCAACCCAGAGATTCGGCAAAATCTCATCGTGGTCAACATAGCTCAGGGATTAGCCCCTACACTAGAGGAGGCAATCAGGCGAGCAATCTCGGTAGACGTATTCCTGCATGACCCCACCATGACAGGCCGTAATCAGGGTACCTCTCACATCTCCTCTCCCCCTGCCAACTCCCATGCTATGGACGTTGATGCCACGCATACCAATGGCAACAGTAGAGAAAGCTTCGTGGCCCAGATGAGAGGCAGGTGTTACGGTTGTGGTTCACAGAGTCATGAGAAGAGGAACTGCTCGTACAAGGACACAGTATGCCGCTACTGTGGGCGACGAGGTCATTTAGAGTCAGTCTGCCAGGATAAATTCATGGGTCTAGAACGCGGCCGGGGTAAGCGTCAACAACCCCGCCGTCAACAAGTCGCAGCCTCCTCTTCAACGCCTTTCACTCTCTTTCCCAATGAACCTGTCCAAATTGCGGCTTCCACTCCGGCCCCTGCTCCTGCTCCTATTGCCCAGTCCCCAGCTACCCCCGACCTCTCCATCCAAATTGCCCAGCTCCAAGAACTCCTGAACAGAGCCAATGCCATGGCCCCCGCTTCAGGCTCGCAGGAGGGTTTTTAAAGCGGGTACCCGTCTCGGCCGCACCGAGAGTACCCGTAAACCAATTTGCTATACATGCCACGTCCACATATGATTCTCTACCCTCATGTACCATATCTAATATTTCGGAATTGAACTCCAATTCGTCACACTTCCGAATTAACGCGAAATTAAGAGGAAGAAATCACAGTATAGCAACTGCGGCCATGGTTGATTCTGGAGCCACGGCTCTATTCCTGAATCAGGAGTTTGTCACCCGCCACCAAGTAAGGATCTTCCCACTCAGGAAACCCATTGGGGTCTTTAACATCGATGGATCTGCTAACCGAGCAGGGCAGATTACGCATTTTGCACGTCTAGCCCTGACTGTCGATAACCAAGAACGGTGGACAGATTTGCTGATAACCAATCTGGGAAGTGAAGACCTAATCCTGGGACTCCCCTGGCTACGTAAAGCCAATCCAGATATTGACTGGGAGAAGGGACGACTCTCGGTTAGACCACAACGGACAACGATAGAGGAGGTAGAAGAACAAGACACTGTGGAGGAAATTGAAACAGTCATCACTCCCGAAACCCCACTGAACTTAGCAGAGGAAGAGGAGGCAGATGAGTCGCCGATACACCGCATTCGAGCCAACCGACAAACCCGGCGTGCATGGGTGAAGTCAGGCATCCTACACGAACAAACAGAAGAGGTCTGGTGCGCAGCAGGATTCACATATTCCCAACAGCTAGCGGAGCAGGCCTACAAAGCAAAACCCGTGAAAACCTTCGAAGAAATGATCCCAGAGCCCTATAGGGATTTCAAAAAGGTATTCTCTGAAATGGCCTCAGAACGTCTCCCTGAACACAAACCCTGGGATCACGCCATTGAACTGATCCCAGGAGCACCCGAAACCATGCGTACGAAAGTCTACCCAATGTCATTGAACGAACAAGGCGAACTCGACCGTTTTCTGGATGACAACCTCCGAAAAGGCTACATTCGCCCCTCAAAATCGCCACTGTCTTCACCTGTCTTCTTTGTGAAGAAGAAGGACGGGAAGCTCCGTTTTGTACAAGATTACAGGAAACTAAATCAAGTAACCCTAAAGAACCGCTATCCTCTCCCACTGGTTGCTGACATCGTCAGCCGTCTGCAGGGGGCACGGTACTTCACCAAATTTGATGTCAGATGGGGCTACAACAATGTCCGAATTAAGGAGGGTGATGAATGGAAGGCTGCTTTCGCAACCAACCGAGGGTTATTCGAACCCAGTGTAATGTTCTTTGGTCTCACCAACTCCCCAGCGACCTTCCAAGCACTCATGAATTCCATCTTTTCAGACCTAGTGGCAGCGGGGAAAGTAGCAGTGTACCTAGATGACATCCTTATCTTCAGTAACGAGCTACAACAACACCGGCAGATAGTGCGGGATGTACTAAAACGGCTAGAGAAACATGACCTCTATCTACGACCCGAAAAATGTGAGTTCGAGGAGCTTCAGATCGAGTACTTGGGACTAGTGATATCAGAAGGGGAAGTGCGCATGGATCCGGTAAAAGTGACTGCAGTTCGTGACTGGCCTACTCCAAAGAACCTGCGAGAGCTGCGAGGATTCTTAGGTTTTGCCAACTTTTACCGTCGATTCATACAGAACTTTGCCCGCATAGCACGCCCTCTGAATGACCTAACCAAGAAAGACTCAGGCTTCAACTGGGGAACACATCAGCAGCAAGCATTCGACACCCTAAGGGAAGCTTTTGTCACAGCTCCGGTACTGGCACTCTGGGACCCCAACAGGCTCACACAACTCGAGGTAGATGCATCAGGCTTTGCCACAGGAGGAGCTCTAATGCAGAAACAAGACGATGGTCAGTGGCACCCAGTAGCATTTCGATCAGCCTCCATGCAACCAGCCGAACGAAACTACGAAATCTATGACCGGGAGATGCTGGCAATCATTGAAGCACTAAAGGACTGGAGAAGCTTCCTGGAAGGATCACCGCAGACCTTCGAGATCATCACCGACCATGCAAACCTGGAATTCTGGCGCTCTGCACAGGACCTTAGCCGACGACAAGCGCGTTGGGCACTATGGTTATCCCGATTCGACTTCCGGCTGACTCACCGCCCAGGCAAGGCAAACACACAGGCAGATGCTTTGTCTCGCATGGCAACGCATCAGGTGTTGGACAGTGAAGACAACCGACAACAGACCGTTCTGAAATCAGCCCACTTTATGCAAGTGGCAGCAGCCTCACTACAGAACCCGTTGGAGGACCGCATCCAGAAGGCCTCGCAAAGAGAGGCCCAAGTACTCGAAGGACTGGAAGAGCTCAGGAGGAGTGGCCTCCAACGCTTGGCCAATGGGATAGCAGAATGGGAGGAGGATAACGGACTGGTGTACCACCGAGGTAGGGTATATGTCCCACCAGAGGATGACCTACGGACAGAAGTACTCAAACAATGCCACGACAACCCCTCCGCTGGTCACCCCGGACTTCACAACACCCTCGATCTCGTTAGCACCCACTTTTGGTGGCCCACCCTGCGATCCTTTGTAGAAAAGTATGTGGAAGGATGCGAAACTTGTGCTAGGAAAAAGATACAGAGACACCCACGAGCAGTAACACTACCCCTAGATGTCCCAGCAGGTCTGTGGGAAGAAGTGGGAGTTGACCTGATCACACAGCTGCCCAATTCACAAGGATACGATGCCATCCTTGTCTGCACCGACCTCTACGGGAAACAAATCCACGCAATCCCTTGTACCACATCAATCACAGCAGCAGGTGTCGCTGACATCTACTACCGCGAAATTTTCCGCCTCCATGGCCTCCCCCTCCGCTTTGTATCAGACCGAGGACCCCAGTTTGCAGCAAAGCTCATGCGATCACTACTCTCCCGCCTGGGAATCAAATCCAATCTCACATCGGGATACCACCCCCAAGCGAATGGGCAAACCGAGCGGGCAAACCAAGAAGTCGAAAAGTATCTCCGGCTGTATGTGGGACGTCGTCAGGATGACTGGGCAGAGCATTTGCCAATGGCGGAGTTTGTGATTAACTCACGTACCCACTCTGCACTTGGAATCTCCCCATTCGAGCTCACTTACGGCTACCTCCCCCTATTTAACATTCCCGTTGGTCAGCGAAGTGGGATTCCAGCAGTGGATGATCGCATTCAGATCCTTCGAGAGGTGCGACAGGATGCCGGGGCAGCTCTACACCTGGGAAAAAGATGGCAAAAGGAAAACTATGAACGAGGAAAACGAAAGGCACATCAATTCCAAGCGGGAGATCAGGTCTGGCTAAGCGCAGAAGACATCAAGCTCCAACTTTCCAGTGAGAAACTTGGGGATCGACAGCTAGGACCTTACACCATTTTGGAGAAGGTTGGGCCCCTGGACTACCGTTTAGACCTCCCACTATCCCTGGACCGCATCCATCCTGTGTTCCACGTCGATAAATTGTACCCTTGGAGAGGGAACACCATAAATGGCGAAATTGCAACACCACCGGAACCAGTATATCTAGAGGATGAGGATGAGCCGGAGTATGAGGTCGAGGACATCTTGGATAGTCGGATTAGGTGGAAGAAGTTAGAGTATTTGGTAAAGTGGAAAGGCTACGATGCAGGACACAACTCATGGGAACCTGCACCAAATCTTGAACACGCCCCAGCAACTATCCGAAAATTCCACAAAAAGCACCCTCAGGCGGCAAAAGCTTGACCATTGAGGGCAATGGTCATAAGGAGGGGGGTAATGTCATGAAGTGAGCCCACCCCCTATCATTTTCCTTTCTTTACGATACACCATCCAAGCCCTCTTACCTACAATAATCATTCCGGAACATTCCATTCCATTCCTTGTGCCTGAGCTATACAGTATTACCTCATAGTTCCCACGCTCCACCTTGTATATATAAGCCAGCCCCCACAACCTGGTCCCTTATCTTGACCTCTTTGTCGTTGGGACCAGGTATGTCTTTAACTTACTTACTTGTATTTATTATCAATATAACTTTGTCGTTGGGACCAGTTGTCCGCTCCCGCCTAAGTCTCCGCTCCGCTCCGCCACCGTCGTCACCTCTTTGTGACACTCCTGTTCTTTGTGATGTAGCCCGAGCTGCATGCTCTCAACGTTCTTGTAGTTCAGTGAGGGCTTGGGCCCTTCGATGATCTTGCGATACTTCCTCTTCAGCTAATTTCTTCAAGGCATCGGCCTTAGCCTTTGCGATGTTCTCTTCGACAATCCTTTCTTCTTCTCTTTTCTTGGCAGCTTGCCTCTCCTCCTCGAGCCTCTTCTCTTCCTCAATTCTTTTCTCTTCCGCCTCACGCTCTGCCTCACAAGCAGCTTCTTCCTCCAATCTAACCATCTCCTCCTCGAAGGCAGCTTTTTGCGCATTGATCTCGAGTTGATGGAGGCGCGCTCGTGGTTCCTGCACTGTTTCGGTGGCTGTGACGGTAAAAGACATCGTAGAGTGATGAGGACTTAGGAAAAAACAAAGAAATTCCTTGCGTTTTATATGCATTCGTTCATTGAGGGCAGGTTCGACTCTAAATTTTTTGTTTACCATGGCAGATAATTGGCACTGATATGATAGGGGAACTACCAGAATCAGGAGGTGTTAAGGTTGTGCCGGTGATGTTCCATAGGGTCTTAGGGAATAGAAGATGGTAAGAATTGGATTTGACTGGATCAGTCTTGATTGAGATCTCAAACAATGAAGACAATTGATCAGTCGATATACGGAATGAAGATATTAATGAACTAGAACCTCGACACCACTATTGGTAGTGTCCTTGCTTTGCTGTATGGTTCCGTGAACGTTCAAGATGATGAGGAAGAAAAAGAATACATCTGGATATCATTCAGTTATAATGCAAACGATGAGAAGAGAATATAAGAGTCCGGACAGAGTTAAGCAACAATCTAAGTTGATATTTAAACTGGAGAACTATCTACAAGATGCTACAGCTTATATACCTTGTATCTGTCACAAAGAGGTGATGACGGTGGTGGGGCGGAGTGGAGACTTGGACGGAAGCGGACAGATACTGGTCCCAACGACAAAGTTATATTGATAATAAATACAAGGAAGTAGGTAAAAGACATACCTGGTCCCAACAACAAAGAGGTCAAGATAAGGGACCAGGTTGTGGGGCTGGCTTATATGTACAAGGTGGAGTGTGGGAACTATGATGTACAACTGTATAGCTCAGGCACAAGGAATGGAACGGAACTGGTGGAATGGAATGGAAGGTTCCGGAATGATTATTGTAGGTAGGAGGGCTCAGATGGTGTATCGTAAAGAAGGAAAATGATAGGGGTGGCTCACTTCATGACAGTATTCTAATTGTTAAAACTATAACCATAAGAGTGCTAAGTAAAGCAATAACAATCTGGATTGTTCCCACTAATAGAAATAAAAGACAATGATGTGAGAAGTACTCGTATCCAATAATCGGATACTTCATACAGTTCAATTGAGAACCAAAGAAATGTAAAAGTACTAAGTCACGTATTGAAGTGTTGGAAGCACACCTATAACAGTATCCCCCCATTAAGGCTTTTGCCCTCGAAAGCCTTGTACAAAGTGCATAAATGAAATAAGAAATGGAATAAGAAATGATCCAATCCACAGATCGAAGTCATGATTGAAAATATAAGAATAAAATAAAATGTACGAAAAAGATGATTGATCATTCACATAAGTGATGGCCATCTATAAAAATCAACCCTGAAAATTTTCCAAGTCCCCACTTCTTTTCTTTCTACCTTCACCATGTCCTCTACTCCTTCAAGACCAAACTCACCATGCAATGACAAAGAACTGCCTGAGGAGTGTTGTCTCCAACAGCAGAGGGAAGAGCAGGCCAAGAGAGAGGCTGAGAGAAGAAGAGAAGAGGAAGAAGAAGCGGCAGCCAAAGCTCAGTTGGCCGAAATTCATCAAAAGAAAGAAGAGAAGAAGAAAAGAGAAGAGGAAGAAAAGAAGAGGATAGAGGATGAGGAACGAAAGGAGAAAGAAGAGGAGGAAAAGAGAAAGAGAGAAGATGAGGAACAGAAGAAAAAGGAAGATGAAGATCGAGTGAAGGAGATAGTGAGGGAGAAGGAAGAATTTGAATGAAGAAAGAAGGAGAAGGAAGATTGGGCGGAGAAAGAAGTGAAGAGGAAGGAGGAAGAAGATCAGATGAAATCAACTGGGGCTCTCATTTGAGAGTCAATCGCCAGGAGAGAGAAGGAGAATCATCCCATTAGTGATGATATGGTTATTTTTGTTGGTCAGAAGAGGAAACAGGCAGCGATGCCAGTGAGTGATCTTTGTTTTTCTCTAACATCCTCTGAAATTCTTTTTTAGGTGACTCCTTCAGGCGATCCGGAAGGAGATGACCCAAGTCCCGGAGACAATGAATACTCCGAGCCGGAGATGGATGAAGATGATGACGAAAAGGATTCTGAACCAGGTCCAACTCCATCCCCTCAAAAGTCTTTGAAAGGTGATCACTGCATCTCGAAAGGAATTCCATGCACAATGATCGGCCAAGGATCAGCGTCCTGCCATGCCTGTCGAAAGGCGAAAGCCAAGTGTTCATTGGTCAGAAATGAATGAACAATTCAAAGAAGTAAGAGGGTGAAAAGGGAAGAGTCATTGGTTACATCCTCCAGCAACCAGAGGATCAATGCTCTCGAAGAGCAAAATCAACAAATTGCTCATCAGTTATTCTTGGTTGAGGATATAGTTCGATTTATTATTCAAACCTTGCAGTCCCGGAATGAAAATGAAGAAGAATCCGAGGAGGATTGAGTAAAGAGGACTGGAGATGAGAAGGGAAAGGGCTGGAAAGAGTAAGCGGCCAATGATCTTCATTTCTTCTTCGCTGTTTTGGACTTGATAATATTTTTGTATCTTTGTATATTGCCCGATACCCGATCGAGGGTTTTCTTCAATTATATGGACTTGTAAATAGAATTGAGAAAGTTAAGAAAGTAAGTTTGATCTAGAGTTCATCTGAATGGACTTGGAAATAATTTGAGTTTAAATAGGACTGAGATGTCCAAAAGGATTTGATCAATATTGATCTTCCAGTTAGGGATCAATGCTCAATAAGCTATCATGGTGTTGACCCTTCCAGTCAATTTCAACTGGTCGGAAAAGAAAGAAAATAAAGGAATTGAAAGATCAGTAAAAGTGTATGAAGGATTATTCAGTAATAGCCAGTCAAGGTCCAGGTTTGAGCGGGTAACATTTATGGAATTTGTCAAGTAGTTCTTCTGTATGCATTTCATCAGCTCCAATCCATGAAAACTCTTCTTCGGTACCTTCATATCCTTTCCATTGGATGAAGTATTGCAAAGGATACCTTTGGAAACGTCGATCCATTTTCAAATCTAAAATTTCAGCAACCTCAAACTCTTGCTCACCATCAACTTCAATCAGAGGTGGTGGAGCTTGTGTTCGATTCGGAATGGGATTAGGTGTGTATGGTTCCAATTGTGAGATGTGGAAAATGGGATGTATCTGGGAGAGGTAATCAGGTAGTTGTATCTTGTAAGCGAGTGTTCCAATGTGTTCAATGACCTTGAAAGGTCCAAGATACTTTTCTGAGAATTTCAGAGTGGGTCGAGTAGTTCGAATATGCTAGGCTAAGACAAAGACATCAGAACCAATTTGGAATTCAGGAGTGGAGATCCACAACCAATCAGCTTGGTCTTTGTACTTCTTCTGAGCATTCGTAATTTCGTCTTGAAGGAATGAATGTACTTCATCTAGGTTAGCGACAAAATTGTGTGCTCAATCAGATCGAATATCAATTTCTGGTTGAATTGATATGTTGGGATGATAGCCTTTATTGGCGAAGAAGGGAGTGTTGTTATAAGCAAACTCAGCCATCAGAAGAAGGCCGGACCAGTTGTCCTGTTGGTAATTGCAGTATATATGAATGTATTGCTCCAGGGTTTGGTTGACATGTTCAGTTTGTCCATTGGTTTCAGGATGGTATCCGGAAGTATAGTGAAGTTCCATGTTGAGAGATTGCCTGAGTGCTCGAAAGAAAGTGGATATGAACTCAGAACCTCGATCAGAGGTTACATGGTTTGGAACTCTGTGTTTAGAAAAAACGTGAATGATGAATAATTCAGCTGATTGTTCAGAGGTAATTGAAGTATGACACTTAATGAAAATCAATTGTTTAGAGGCTCGATCCACGATAACAAGGATGGAATTGAATCTGTCTGACATCGGAAGTTCTTCGATAAAATCCATTGAAATAGAATCCCAAGGTCATGTGGGTACCGGAAGTGGTTTGAGTAATCCATATGGTTGATGTCGATGTGACTTGTTCCTACCACAAGTGGTGCAAGAGGAAATGTAATCTCATATGAACTCTCAAATCTTCAGCCATGTATACTGTTGTTGAATGGACTACAGTGTTTGATTTTGACCAAAGTGACCTGTTACAGGTATGCTTCCGATACCTTGTACAGAACATACTGAACCAACATTTATAATTCATTCCTTTCTTTTTCATATCAGTTTGGGACCAGACCGTACGATGCATCTGATGTCAATGGATACAATTACTTTTAATTCTCACACTATTATCTTTTATTTATATTATCAGGAACTTTTTACAATACTTATTGTTTTATCCCAGATACTCATTGTTCTTCTTTTAACAATTAAGATTACTGGTATATAAGCATTAGTGTCCAGTAGATAGTTCTCCAGTTTAAATATCAACTTAAATCATTCCAATCTAGAGAGATTATCACTATAACTCCATCCGGACTTTCCAGTCTTACCTTCTAGTTGTCCGAACTTATCTGGCTGACTTCCGGATGCCCGAAATCTATGAACATCAATGGAACCACTACAACATAGCGGGGGCACTACTGAAAGTAGTGCTAAGGTTCTTGTTCAACTTTGCCTTTATCCATTTCTACTGATTGGTAGTTACCATACCATACCGTGCACTATCAAATCCCTTTACACTATCTTATTCACCCTAGACCTTACGGAATCTCACCGGAACAGTCTTAACATGACCTGAGAGTGGATGGTCATGGAAGTATCGTAAGACTTGAAGTCATAAATCCGAATGGTTCGGAACATAGATTCGGTTGTCGAGGTGTAATAATCCATCTTTGCCAATAGTCCATCGAGGTTTGGTGCTGTCTTGAGCAAGGGTAAGCCCAAGCGCTGATTCCGGATCAATCAATAACAAGTTTTGGATTGCTTCATGTGAAGCATTGATATCCATAACGATCAAAGCTTGAAGTACTGGACACTCGAAGAAAGTAGCTTGAAGAGAAGCAGTTAACTGTTTGTTAGTGAAGATAGGATGGAAATTCTGCAGATTGACTTGGGCGTAACCGATATCCCCCTCTTTTGGGTAGATGTCCCACCATCTAGTGATAGAGTCAGGTTTTTTGCCAAGTTTGCCCGGTTGAAAGCAGATGACCATATTGAACTGGTGAAGGTACTCGGACCATCGAACCTGCCTTTGAGTCAGAATTTTAGTAGTGGAGAAGTACTCAAGATTCTTGTGATCAGTAACCACATTGATCGGGTCTCCGGAACCTTTGAGATAATGTCTCCATGCCTTGAAAGCTTCCAAAATTGCAAGTAACTCGTTGTTGTGAACATCATAGTTGACTTCAGCCAAATTAAGCATGCAGGAAAGGAAAGCGACAGGGTGAATTTCTTCATTGTCCAATATAATCGAAAGGATAGCCATGATCATGTAGTCCGAAGTGTCGGTCTCGATGATGAGCATTTGATTTGGTTCCCAGTGAGCAAGGATGGGTGCATGTGTAAATGTGTACTTGAGGTTTCGAAAGCTGATTGGCATTTGGTTGTCCATATCCAGTCGACCATTTTTCAAGTGAGTCTAGTGAGCGGAATGACAATGTCACTGTAATTATAAATAAATTGTTGATAGAAATTAGAGAATCCGAGAAATGATTGAATATCCTTGACTTTCCAAGGTACAGGCTACTCGATAATGACCTTGATTTTATCTTCTGCCATAGTTAGACCTGCTGGCAAAAGGATGTATCCGAGATACTTGACCATGTCAGCTTTGAAAAAGCACTTGTCAAGGTTGCAATAAAGTTGTGCTTCTTGAAGACGTCGAAGAACCTCCTGAATGTGTTCTTCATGCTCTTCTGGATTGTCTGAGTAGACTAGAATGTCGTTGATGTAGATGATAATGTTGACATCCAGTAAATCCACAAAGATCACATTGATGAAGCATTGGAAAGCTGCTGGAGCATTCATGATTCCTTCTGGGATTACCTTCCATTTGTAAGATCTGTAGTGTGTCCAGAAGGTGGTTTTCCATCCGTCACCTTTGGCAATTCGAACAAGATGACAGGCGTGAGCGAGATCAAGTTTCATGTAGATGGCTGCTTTACAAGGCGCATCAAGTAGGTCAGAAATGAGTGGTAACGGGTAGCGATCCTTCTTGGTGATGCAATTGATTCCTCAGAAATTGACACAAAGTCAAAGGGAACTGTTCTTCTTCAGAGTGAAGAGGACTGGAGCTCCATATGGTGAGGAAGAAGGTTGAATGATACCTGCAGCAAGTTGCTTGTCCAGGAAATTGTGAAGGGCTCCCAGTTCTTTTGGAGAAAGTGGATATATTCATCCAAGTGGTGGCTCGGCACCATCTCCTAAGTCAATCTTGAGATCGTAGGATCGATGTTCCAGAAGCTCTTCTGAAGAGGTTTTGTTGAAGACATTGGCGTATTCTGTGTATTGAGATGGAAGTGTGGTTCAGTGTTTCTGAGATTCAAATTCTTCAGTACTAGAACCATTAGCAGTGATTTCGGATGGAAGATAATGAAATAGAATCAGTTCCATACCAGAGTCCCTACAGACTTGGTTGAAAGCTACTGCTCCTAGAAGCGCGATGTCGACATCCGGTTTTTCTGCAGATTCAATACGAGATCCCATTTGTGAAATAGTTGGATAGGAATAAATGGGTTTGTATGGAAATTTGTCTGAAAGGGGATGAGGTTTGAGGCGAATAGCATCCGGTTTTGCTAGAGACTCCTGAGGTGGAGTAGTCACTTCGGATTCCGTAACCAAAGGACCCAGAAGTGAAGATGTCCAAAGGATGTCAGCTTGGTCAGTGTTTCGGAAAGAGATTGTTTTTGTAACCCAGTCAATCAACAGATTGTAGCGGGACAAAAAACTATATCCTAATATGGCTTTGCAAGAAGAATCCAATGAAGTAACATAAAAGTTAATCAAAAAAGACTCACCAGTCAGAAAATGAATTGAGAGTTCAACTGTTTCCGAAATATAATTTGCAGTTAAAGAACCATCAAATAAACGAAGATTGATCAAAGAGATAGGTGTAGTCAGAATGAAATGATTCTTTACATATGAAGAATTGATAAAAGAGCCTGTGGAACTGGAATCAAGTAAACAAGGAAATTGTAGTACAGATAATGTACCAGCCGGTTCATCCGGTGATTGAAATTCAGTAGTAAGAGTAAATTGAAGAGATCATTTGTATTCGGAAAGAGCGGATGCATTTAGTATTACTTCCCCTGGGTAGGCATGAACTGGGTCAACACAACTCTTGCTTTGTACCAGGGTACAAGAGCTGCGGACTATTTTTCCGAATCATCTGAAGATGATCAGATGTCTGTGGTGGCATCCTCAACCTCGGCCACTCGGCCATGAGGTTGGCTTGATTTCCTGTCCGGACAATCTTCTAGCTTATGCTTACTGCCACAAAACATGCACAGGTTGAATTTCCTGTGTCTCTCCTTCTCTTCCAGCTTGACTTTTCCATCTGGACCGAGATGTTTCAAGTATGGTTTCGACTGCTGAGAAGTTGAAGGATTCAATGAAGATTGACCCAAAGGTCCATTTCTGGCCGATTTGTTCTTGTTGCCGAACCAAGGCTTCTTCCCTTGGTTCTGACCAGTAGTCTGCGAGTTATTAGTACCTTTCAACTGATTTCCCAATGAAGGAGAAGATTGCGGAGAAGGATTCTGGTTACCCTTCTTCCCAAAATTCGAAGTCTTACCACCCAAACCTGTTCCACCTTGACAAGCTGATTCTTGTTTCTTCTCTTCTTCTCTTCACCAGTACCAGTTATTGATTTGAAGAACCTCTGCTTGATATTCGGTGAGGTTTTGAAGCTCCAGAACACGGGCCATTTTGTCCTTGATTCGGGATGCTAGAGCATGCTGGTATGCCCACTTCAAAGAACTCAAGTTCCAATTGGTGAGAGCAGCGAGTGAATTGAATTGAATGTTGATATAATGAACCGGTTCATTTTCCTTCATCCTTAAGTTTCCAAGCTTAACCTCAGCATCCCCTTGTACATCATAAAGACTGAAGTTATCTTGTAATTCTTTTATGAGTGCCGAAAAAGAGCTGGTCCACATCAGAAGTGTGACCGCATTGGGATCAAGGATATCCGGCTCGAACCATTCATGAGTGAATCCACTCAGATAGGATAAGGTATAAGCAATCTTCCTTTGATTGGTAAAGTAATTCAGATGATCAAGGAAGACAAGGGATAAGGAAACTAGGAAGGATTTAAGCTTCCGAGTCAGAATCATCAAAGACATCAGGTTCTCAAACTTTCACTTTACTCGACTCGGATGGCTCTGTTTGCAGATTTGCGATAGCATTACCTAATCTATCGAGTGTTCCTTGGAAAGCCTGGAAAGTTTGCAGAAACTCTCTTTTAGAAGAGTTGTTGTTTGGTGGAAAAATGGGTCTCCTGGGACTTCCCGGTCTGTCAGATCCTCCACCACCTGGTCCATTGGGTCCTTTGTCATCCGGTCCTCCTGGATCAGCTGGATTTTCATTGGCCCCTACCGGAATTCCTTCATCATCTCAATCCTCCCAATTACCTTCTTCAGGTTAATCTTTGGGTTCATCTCTGTCTTCATCTTCCTGTCCTTCAGGAATCTGAATATTTTCTGGCACATTATGGGCCAAGAGTTGTCTGAAAATAGTTGCTGCCATCGGAGATGGAGGTATGATGGCTGATGATGAGGTGGTAGTGATTCGAGTTACCATTCAAGGTGTTCTGACTTGAACCTGCATTCCAGTTGCAGTGTAAAGTGTTTGAATCTTGTAGTCCAAGGTTTCAGTGTTTCCACCGATTGCAAACTCTGGATTGACTTCCATAGTGGGAAGTGCAGTTGACGTCATTGGACCAAATATGTTGGTACATCTTCGACCTCCTAAGGCCAAGATAGATTCTGAGTATGGCACAAACGATTGTGCATTAGTGAGAAAAGGATTTGGCTCTTCAGCTGGATTCGGTACATCTGAATTATCAGTGGTTCCAGTGAGAGTTCTCATCCAGTTCCTTCTGGCTTGTCGAGTCATTGGGGGTGCCATGATTTATGAAAAGGGATAATGAGTAATCATGACAATAGCAAGCAGTAGTTTAAATATACTGTTAAGGTTCTGCCAGTGATGTTCTGTAGGGTCTTAGGGAATAGAAGATGGTAAGAATTGGATTCAACTGGATTGGTCTCAATCAATATCTCGAACAACAAAGACAATCGCTCAGTTGATGTACGGAATGACAATATTAATGAACTAGAACCTTGACACCACTATTGGTAGTGTCCTCACTTTGCTGTATTGTTCCGTGAACATTCAAGACAATGAGGAAGATAAAGAATATGTCTGGATATCGTTTGGATATAATGCAAATGATGAGAAGAGAGTATAAGAGTCCGGATGGAGTTAAGCAACAATCTAAGCTGATAGTTAAACTGGAGAACTATCTACAAGATGCTACAGCTTATATACTGTCATGAAACAATCTTTTTCATTATTCTTTTCTTTTATTATTCTTTTCCTTTTCTTTTATTTACTTACCTAATCGTCAAAGCGCTTACACTAGCGCTTGTTATATTTTCATTATCATTTAGGTTACACGCGTCAACCTTATTGTTCTCGCGTTGTCGTTTCACTTAGGTACGACTCTCTCATGCCTGTCAGCTCATTGACAGGACGACGTCATTATTGTTCCGCCTCCATGCTTCTTTTCATATTGCCTTATTGTTTACTCACCTAATACCTACAGCTTTACTTATGGATACGAGCAACTCTTATTGTAGATCCTCACGGTTACGGCGCGAGATGTCTCTCACGGCTTCATATCCCATTAGTATATAAGACTTAGTATTTTGTAGTTATATTCCTTAGCTCTATTCTCGTCTATTCTCCTCGGTAGCTAGACTTGTAGTTGGGTTGTTTTATCCATCCTCTTTTCCTTTTTCGTCCTCTTGCTCATCATCTATCATGTGACACCTGGTTGTCTCTTGTGAGAGCTAGCGAGTCGCTGACATATACCTTGTATCCTAATTGTTAAAACTATAACAATAAGAGTGCTAAGTAAAGCAATAACAATCTGGATTGTTCCCACTAATAGAAATAAAAGACAATAACATGAGAAGTACTCGTATCCAATAATCAGATACTTCATACAGTTCGATCGAGAACTGAAGAAATGCAAAAGTACTAAGTCGAGTATCAAAGATCGGAAACCCAATCAAAGGTTCAGAAGCACACCTATAACAGGAGGGTACAACACTATCTCAGTGTTTATTGACCATTTTTCCAAAAGATTACGACTAGTCCCTTCACATACTGCTGTCACATCAGAAGGAATGGCAAAGATATATCACAGCCGCATTTTTTCCATCCATGGTATTCCACAAAAAATCATACATGATTGTGGACCTCAATATCACTCCCGGTTCATGAAAGAACTCTACCATCTTTTGGGAATAGAAGTGAACTACACCATGGCATACCATCCACAGACTAACAGCGAGACAAAATGGACAAATCAGGAGATTGAGTACTATCTCTGTTTGTTTATCAGTTATCATCAAAATGACTGGCACAAATGGTTACCACTTGCAGAATTCGCCTACAATGACCAAGTACACTCCGCTATGAAGGTCTTTCCTTTCTATGCTGACAACAGTAGACACCCCTATAAAGGCACAGCAACTCAAATGACTTCAGACAACCCCACAGCACAGGCATTTGCAAACAGAATGAAGAAGGTTCGAGAGGAAGTAGGAGTGGCCTTAGGGAAGGCCAATGAGGATATGAAGAAGTTTCATGATAAGAAGTGAAGAGTTGGGGTAGAGTATAAGCCAGGAGACAAAGTCTGGCTTGAAGGTACAAACTTGTCAATGGACCAGCTGATGAAGAAGCTGGGTGATAAGTGCTTCAGACCATTTATGGTCCAAAAGAAGATAGGTGCTAGTTCCTATAGACTAGATATCCCCTCTATGTGGAAACATATTCATAACATTTTCAACAAGGTCCTCCTAACCCCCTATAAGGAACCACAATTCCCATCTCAATGACAAAACACATGACCACCCCCTGTTGTAATAGGAGAAGAAGAAGAGTTCGAAGTTGAAGAAATACTTGATTCCTGGAAAGTAGGAAGGGGAATCAAATACAAAGTCTGATGGCGAGGGTATGGCCCACATGAGGACACTTGGGAACCTTACTCCAACATCACACATTCCTCCAGTTTGTTGAAGGAATTTCATGATAAAAACCTGACCAAACCCAAACCCACTACTCTGAATCGACTCAAGATTCCTATTTCATTATTCCCCACCAAACTCTTCCGTCCTATGCCTAAGCTGGACACCGAAATAACACCATCACAGTTACCCTCCAGAAATTTTGTTCATCAACAAGTGCTTCATGGAACTTGCACTCTAGGGAGGGGGTAATGTTAGAAAAGCATTTATTCTCCTTGGTAGAGGAAAGCAATGTGCGAAGTAACTCCCACAAAAAACCTTTTAAAATAGTAGTAGGACTTGTAACTAATTTGTAACTAGTAGTTGGTTTTGGTAATTGTTTTTTGTTGTTTATTGTTTTGTTGTTTTTGTTTTGTTTTGATATAAGTAGTTTTTTGCTTTTTTGGTTGCTTGTTGAAATGGTCATAAGTGATAATGAGATTGCATGGTTTTTTGGTGAAGATTTTGTAAAGATATAATGAGTGAAGTTCATTCCGCGAGGGAGAGTTCATGATTGATTGTTGAAGGAAAGAAAAATGTGAGGGTTCACATTAGTTCCATGAGGTATAAATCACAAAACTCTTTAGTGTAGGGATGGGAATAATATGTAATGAAGTAGGTAGAATGAAATGTAATGGTGATGAATCACGATTGTTTTGTGAGGAATTTTCACTAAGCAATAAAAAATTAGTATCTGCAGAGAATGAATAATAAAGAGAAGGGATGGTCATGGAATCATGATGGTCCAGGTTTGTGAGGGTAACAAAGATGGAAAGCTGGAACCAGCTCATCTGCGGCAACCCAGGAAAACTCTTTGTCTGTACCTTCATATCCTGCCCACTGTATGTAATAATGTAGTGGACATTTTTTGTATCGTCCATCCAATTTCAAATCTAAGACCTCTGTGATGTTGTATTCCTCTTTGCCATCAACTTCCACCAGAGGTGGGGGAGTTTGTTTGCAATTAGGAATTGGGTTCGAGTTGGGATACATGGAAAATGGGGTGTATACGACTAAGGTAGGAAGAGAATTGTAACTTGTATGAGAGAGTTCCTATGTGCTCAAGAACTTTGAAAGGTCCAAGATACTTCTTGGAGAACATCGCGGTAAGTCGAGTGGTTTTTATGTGCTTTGCTAGCATGAATACCTGTGAATCAATAGGGAATTCTGGGTGGGTAATACATTTTCTGTCTGCTTGCTCTTTGTATTGAGCTTGCATGTGTCACAAAGAGGTGATGACGGTGGCATGGCAGAGCGGAAGCTTAGATGGAGACAGACAGCTGGTCCCAACGACAAAGTTATATTGATAATAAATACAAGTAAGTAAATAAAAGACATACCTGGTCCCAACAACAAAGAGGTCAAGATAAGGGACCAGGTTGTGGGGGCTGGCTTATATATACAAGGTGGAGTGTGAGAACTATGATGTAATACTGTATAGCTCAGGCACAAGGAATGGAATGGAAGGTTCCAGAATGATTATTGTAGGTAGGGGAACTTGGATAGTGTATCGTAAAGAAAGGAAAATGATAGGGGTAGCTCACTTCATGACAGCATGTTAGTAATTTCTTTGTGGAGGAAAGAATGAATCTCATTCATATTTGTTGTGAAGTCAATCACATGATCAGAATGAATGTTGATTTCAGGTTTCACTGAAATATTAGGGTGATAACCTTTATTTGCAAAGAACAGAGTAATACCAGTGGAAGCATTAGGAGCATTGTTGTACACAAATTCAATAGGCAGAAGCTTTGCCCAATCATCCTGTTGATATGCACAATACATATGGATGTATTGTTCCAGAGTCTGGTTAACTCGTTCCATTTGTCTATCCCCCTCAGGATGATATCTGGAGGTTAAGTGTTATTTGATTCAGAGAGCCTCACCTAAAGCATGAAAGAAAGCCGGAACAAATTTCAGAACTTGATCAGAAGTGACATGACTAGGAACTCCATGTTTTGAGAAAATGTGATGGATGAACAGTTCCACAAGTTCTCTGGATGTTATCTTGTTGTGTGTTGTGATGAAAATGCCTTGTTTCGAGGCTCAGTCCACAATTACTAAAATAGCTGTATGTCCATTAGAATCTGGTAATTGTTCAATGAAGTCCATCAAGATAGAATCCCAAGGTCGGATGGGAACTGGAAGTGGTTTAAGTAGACCATAAGGCCTATGTCAATGAAGTTTGTTGCATCTGCAGACCATACACGGATTAATATAATTGTGAATAAACTTGCAAACCTTTGGCGAAGTGTATTGTCATTGAATAGCATCTAGAGTCCGGTTCTGACCAAAATGACCTGAGAGTGGGTGGTCATGAAAGTAATGCAGAATTCAAAGGCATAAATTGGAGATGTTAGGAACGTAAATGTGATCATCAAGTCATAACAGACTATCAGAACCTATTGTCCAATGAGTGTCTGAACCTTCCTTTGTGAACTTCAATCCCACAATTGATTCCAGATCCATTTCAATTGAATTGTGAATAGCAGGATGAAGTGCCTTGATATCCATAATGATGGAGGCATGAATAGCCAGTCCTTCTAAGAATGTAGCTCAAAGGGAAGTAGTTAGTTGTTCATTAGTGAAGATAGGTCTGAAATTCTGTGGGTTAACTTGCACATAACTGATATCCCCCTCTTTTGGGTAGATGTCCCAATGTCTAGTCATCGAGTCAGGTTTTTCACCTAACTTACCTGGTCTGAATCAGATCACCATGTTGAATTGGTGCAGATACTTTGACCAACGAACTTGTTGTTGTATAAGGATTTTTGTCATCAAGGAGTATTCAAGATTCTTGTGATTGGTAATGGTGTCAATAGGATCACCAGATCCTTTGAGGTAATGTTGCCAGCCTTTGAATGCTTCAAAGATTGCGAGAAGCTCCTTATTGTGAGTGTCATAGTTGAGTTCCACCACTTGAAAAGTCCTTGAGAGGAATGTGATAGGATTGATTTCTCCGTCAGGTAGTAGGATTGAGAGGATTGTGGCTAATGTGCAATCCAAAATGTCAGTTTCCACAATTAGATGCCAATTTGGTTCCCAATGTGCCAGTATAGGAGTGTGAGTGAAGCTGTATTTTAGCTTCTTGAAGGCTTCTTGGCAGTCATTATTCCAGATCCATGGTGCATCCTTTTGCGTGAGTCAAGTCATTGGAACTACAATATCACTATAATTATAAATAAAATGTCAATAAAAATTGGCAAAGCCAAGAAAAGACTGGATGTCTTTGACTTTCCAAGGTACCAGCCAGTCAATGATAGCTTTTACTTTGTCTTTCAACATTGTTAAACCCTCTGGGGAAAGAATGTAACCAAGATACTCTACCATGTCAACCTCCCATTTGCATTTTGTGAGGTTCACAATGTAATGCCTCATCATTGGAGTAAATAAGTATATCATTGAGGTAGACAATGACATAAACATCTAAAAGGTCAGTGAATATGCTGTTAATGAACCTTTGGAAAGCTGCAGGAGCATTAGTGAGTCTGAATGGCATAACCTTCCATTCATAAGAACCCCAATGAGTTCTGAATGTTGTTTTCCATTTGTTGCCTCCGCGATTCCAACTAAATGATATGCGTGAGCGACATCAAGTTTGGTGTAAAACTTAGCTTTTTTCAGAGCATCTAGTAAATCAGAAATAAGAGGCAAAGGATAATGATCCTTCTTCATAATGTTGTTAAGACTGTGGAAGTCTATGCAGAGTTGAAGTTTTCTGTCCTTCTTTGGCACAAACAGTACCAGAGCTCCATGAGGAGAGGATGAAGGTTGAATGGTGCCTGATTCAAGGTGCTTATCAATGAAATCATGTAGAGCCTCTAATTCTTTAGCAGAAAGAGGGTAAAGGTGACCGATAGGTGGTTCAGCACCTTCCTCCAATTCAATCTTGAGGTCATAAGGTTGGTGCTCAGGCAGCACTTTGGATTTGACTTCATCGAAGACATTCATGAAGTCCATGTAATGCTTTGGTAATGAGGAGGCATTGCTGTTGGGTGCTGAAGTAGTCAAAGCAGCTCATGCTGTGACTTCACTGTGAACCGCACATAAAAGCAATGGTTCACACTTGGTGTCAGCGACTCGCTAGCTCTCTCAAGAGACAACCAGGCATCACACGATAGACAATGAGCAAAAGGGCGAAAAAGCAAAAAGAGGATGGATAAGACAACCCAACTACAAGTCTAGCTACCGAGGAGAATAGACGAGAATAGAGCTAAGGAATATAACTACAAAATACTAAGTCTTATATACTAATGGTATATGAAGTCGTGAGAGATGTCTCGCGCCGTAACCGTGAGGATCTACAATAAGAGTTGCTTGTATCCATAAGTAAAGCTGTAGGTATTAGGTGAGTAAACAATAAAGCAATATAAAAAGAAACATGGAAGCGGAACAATAATGACGTCATCCTGTCAATGAGCTGACAGGCACGAGAGAGTCGCACCTAAGTGAAACAACAATGCGAGAACAATAAGGTTGACGCGTGTAACCTGAATGGAAATGAAAATATAATAAGCGCTAGTGTAAGCGCTTTGGTGATTAGGTAAGTAAATAAAAGAAAAGGAAAAGAATAATAAAAGAAAAGAATAATGAAAAAGGATGTTTCGTGACACTTGGCATTCTTGCAAGCATGGTTGAATAGTTCCGCATTGACAAGAGCAATGTCAGTCTCTGGGTTTTCAAGTCACAAAGTGCCCAATTGAGCCACCGAAGGATAGGTTGTTATGAAAGCATCTATTTCCTATCATTCTTCTCTTTTATTATTCCTTTTCTTTTCTTTTATTTACTTACCTAATCACTAAAGTGCTTACACTAGCGTTTATTACATTTTCATTTCCATCTAGATTACACACATCAACCTTATTGTTCTTGCATTGTCATTTCACCTATGAACGACTCTCTCATACTTGTCATTTTGTTGACAGGGCATTGTCATTATTGTCCTGCCTCCATGCTTCTTTTATATTGCCTTATTGTTTACTCACTGAATACCTACAGCTTTACTTATGGATACAAGTGACTCTTATTGTAGATCCTCATGGTTATAGCATGAGATGATTCTCATGGTTTCATATCCCATACATATATAAGATTTAGTATTTTGTAGTTATATTCCTTAGCTCTATTCTCATCTACACTCCTCAGTAGCTAGACTTACAGTTGGGTTGTTTTATCCTCATTGCTTTTCCATCCTCTTGCTCATTGACTATCATGTGATGCCTGGTTATCTTTTGAGAGAGTTAGTGAGTTGCTGACATAGGTATAGATGGATTCATAGGGGAAAGAGTCCAACAAAGGATGAGGTGAATGGCAAGAATGAGTTCACAAAGAAGGTCACAAAGGACTATTAACTAATGATAGGCTGATCCCACAAAGGATCAGTTTCTTCCAGAACAGATGTTCATGGAAGTGAGGACATCAAGGGAAACTCAACTTGCTTAGTGGAGTGGAATGTAATGTTTCTTGATGCCCAGTCAATCAACAGATTGTAGGGGGTCAAGAAACTGTAACCTAAAACTGCTTCACAAGAAGAATCTAGTAAAGTGACATAAAATGTCAGTAGTAGTAGCTCGCCAGAGGGAAACTGAACATTAAGAGATGTAGTCTCAGAAATTGGTTTCAGAGATAAAGAACCATCGAAAAGTCAGAGATTGATTGAAGGAATAGGAGAAGTGGGAAGAGAATGTTTATACACAAAACGAGAATCAATAAAACAATTGGTAGAACCGGAATTGAGTAAAGAGACAAAAGAAAGCTTCGCAGAAACGTCGCAAAGTGAAAAATCTATTGTAAGAGGTATTGTAAATGATCATTCATCATAGGAAAGAGTGGATGCGTGTAATTTAACTTCCCCGGTAGTACGAACCTGGTCAACGCAACTCCCGCTTCGTACTGGGGTACAGGAGTTGCGGACTATTTTTCCGATACCGAAGAGGTACTTGCCGCTACTTCCTGTGTTTCCACGGCACATCCACGAGCTTCGCAAGCCTTTCGTTTCTCACAGTCGTCGAACTTATGACTTCCCCCGCAAAATCCGCATAACCCCAACTTCTTTCGATGTTCCGACTCCTTTGCGAGGAGCTTTCCATCTGAGCCGAGGTTGCTCGCGTATGCCGGTTTAGTCACCGCAGAACTCGTCGATGATGAGGCATTTCCACCTCCACTCGACTTACCTTTCTTCCCCGAGTTATTTGTCGAGGTCGCCGTCATGGTGGTGGTGGTTGTAGGAGATTGTGAAGAACCTGGCATGGTCTTCTTCGATGTGTTCGATGCTTTCCCTCCCGAGGAAGCACCGGTGGATCTAGCGGCATCTCTTTTCCGCTCTTCTTCTCATCTCCAGTACCTATTATCCATGCGAAGTACCTTGTAATGGTATTCCACGAGTGTCTTCAGTTCCGGAAGACAAGCAACTCATCTTTGATACAGCTTGCCAAGCCGCATTGATAAGCCCACTTAAAGGCATGCGAGTCCCAGTTAGTAGACGCCGCGAGGGTATTGAAATGGATGTTATACTTCCATACATTATTGGATTCTTTCATCCTTAACATACCGATCTTATCTTTGGCTTCCCCCTGTGCATCATACATACCGAAATTGTCCTGGAGTTCCTTCACCAATGCTGCAAAGGAGCTCATCCACACTGGCATCGCGGAGAGGTTCAGATCCAGAATATCTGGTTCGAACCATTCCTTCGCGGAACCACTGAGGTATGACAATGTATAGTTGATGTTCTTTTGATCAGTAAAATATGAGGGACGATCAATAAACACCAAAGACAAGGACACTAGGAAACCTTTCAGTTTCCGTGAGTCAGATCCATTGAATACGTCAGGATCCTTGACCTTCGATCTTCCGGATTCCGCGGGGCTGCTAGCATTCATGCCTGCGAGGACTGTTCCGAGGGTATCGAGTGAACCCTTAAATGCGTGAAACACATCTAAGATGTGTTGTTCAGTAGGGTCCAGATGGACACTACCTACCTATTCCACTGGACTCCTAGAACGACTAGGAATGCGGGAACCTCCAGGGCTATCGGGATCAGATCCCCCTGGGTCTCCAGGATTTCCTGACTCGTCAGGACCTACCTCTTCGTTGATTTCCACTTCTTCGATGTTCTCCGGAATCTCCATCGTGGTAACTGGTATCCGACCTTGCGAAGGGCCGGGAGCGTTTGCTAGCTGCTGATGCATTCTGTCAGCAAGTGTAAAGGTAGTAGGAGATGGTGGGATTTCCATCTCTGTTGTTGGTATCGCCATGTGATTTCTTTGCGGCATTCGTACAGTAACGGGATCACCGTTTTCTGTGTAGAGTACTTGGTACTCGAATTCGGAATGGTCAGGTTGACCAAGGGCATGATGACTGGAAACCCGCGCGCTAGCAGGTTGTCCTGGGGCTGGACCGAAGACGTTAGATCAACGTTGAGAGTGTCCTGCTCCTGAGATTGATTCCACGAAGGGCGTGAAGCCTGTCGTGTTCAATGTGAAAGGATTAACCATTTCTGGTTCCTCCCTTACCGACTCATTGGACCCTCCAGTGTTGGTACGGTTTTGTCTGCTCCTTGTATAGACCATTGTTGAAGGAAGGGAAATTGTTGAGTAGAATGAGAAGGGTAATGAGGACGAATGTGCCGAGTGTCAGTTTAAATATACTGTTATGATCGTGCACAAAGGGATCGTCGGGAATGATCGCGGGATGATCATGGGGAAATACAAAGTAAATTACTTCGCAAGGTAAAACAATCCTAGACTAAGTAGTCGGACCTTGTGTCGCGACGTAGGCGGAAGCGGCGATGGGAGGTGATCAAAGCACAGCACAAGCACAAACCTGAGTGTGAGTAACGCTCAACACACAAAGGCAAAAAGGAAAAGTGATCTCAGCGACAGTGATAGCACGAAGGGCCAATCACAAGGGTCAAATAAGGCAGGCTAGTTCCTAGTTCCCAAAGACCAAGTCAATATTGAGTGTACACAAAGATACAAACACGAACCTAGTTCCCAAAGACCAAGAGGTCGAGATAGGGAACTGGTAGCTGTCTGCTGTACTATATATACGAGTCTGAAACAATAGGAACCCAGGTAAGGGACAAGGGTAAAAGAACAAAGAACAATAGATATCAAAGAACAAGAACGCGAGAGTGAAATACTGGAAAGCGAATGAGAAACAAGGGGAGAACAATAAACTGATGACAGCGCGGGAGTGAGTGGTCATCTGAGCGATGAGTAACGAACGCGGTCATGTGGTTACTAAAGCATGTGAAAAAGAAGAAAGAAAATGATAAAGAAAATGATATAGGTACTTAGTTGTCACGACATTACCCCCCTTCTACAGTCGATGTCCCAGCGACCAGCTCCGTAAGGTTTTCATAGGCTTGCCAGGGCAGCGAATTAAAAATGGCCGCCGAGATTTTCCGTGGTGCATTGGGGTGTGTCCGATAAAAGTCTGCAATTTCTTCGTCACTTGATCCCTTCACATTCTCCTCATTCTCCCAACTGTCCTGTCCTTCATCATAACCCTTCCATCGTACCAAAAATTGTAGCTTCTTCCATCGCCCATAGAACCTACTGTCCAAAATTTTGTCCACATCATAGAACTCTTCCCCCTCCACGATCTCCGGATCCGGTGGTGGTGGCCTAACTCCATTAACCTCGTTCCCTTTCCATGGTGATAGTCGATTAACATGGATGTTGTCATGGATCTTCATCCAAGTTGGTAGGTTAAGGCGATATGTCAGAGGTCCGGTCTTTTCTGCTACTTCGAATGGCCCGAGTCGCCGACTCCCAAGTTTTTGATTTTTCTGTCGAATCTTTAGGTTCTGTAGTGATAGCCATACCGGTTGTCCAACTGTGAATGTCTGAACCTCCCTCGTGTCATCTCCCTTAATACGCTCCTTACTCATCCTAAGAGCTGCCTCCGCATCCTCCCGGGCATGCTGTAGCAACGTCAACCGCTGATCTATTGTTGGATACTTGTTCCAAACTTGGATTGGAATCGTAAATTCGGGGGTGTATCCATAGAGGGTTTCGAATGGAGAATGATCGTGAGCGGAGTGAATTCGAGAGTTGATAACAAACTCAGCGGTAGGTAGTAGTTGATCCCAATCATCTTGTCGTCGGCTGATATACATGCGAATGTATCGTTCAATCTCCTGGTTTGCTCGTTCTGTTTGACCGTTGGTTTCAGGATGATATGCTGTTGTGAGTGCTGATTCTACCCCGAGTCGTTTCAAGAGTTGCCGCATTACATCTGCCGCGAATTGGGGGCCTCTGTCCGAAATGAACCGTCGAGGAAGACCATGAAGTCGGAATATTTCGCGGTAGAAGAAGTCGGCTACGCCCTCAGCAGTGATTTCTGTTGTGGTTGGGAAGCAGTGGATCATCTTGGTATAATGGTCAACAAAAGTTATTACAGCATTATGTCCGTCCTGGGTCATGGGGAGCTCTCCGATGAGATCTACGCCAATATCCTGCCACGGACCATCCGGAACAGGAAGAGGCTGAAGCGGGGAGGAGTGGTGTGGATTGAGTCGCTTCCGTTGGCAGAGGTCACATCCTTCTACATATTTGTCCACAAATGACCGCATCCCTGGCCACCAGTATTGCCTGCTAACGAGTTCTAACGTACCATGCATCCCCGGGTGTCCAGCTGTAGGCGAATCGTGACATTGTACCAGTACCGCCTTCCGGAGCTCCGGGTTAGGTGGTACGTATACCTTGTTTCGATAGTACACCAAACCGTTGTCTTCTTTCCACTCATCCAATCCCCCTGTCAACACTCGTGGTCCCTTCAGGCTCTTTAATCCCTCCAATACCTCTGCCTCTCGTTCGCTAACCTGTCGGATTCGCTCCAATAGGGGGTTTTGGAATAGTACCATGTGCGCCGCATTGATAAAGTGTTGTGGTTGGAGCACCGTTTGCTCCTTGTTGTCTTCCGCATCGATTACCTGATGGTGTGGCATCCGTGAGAGAGCATCGGCTTGTGTGTTCGCTTTCCCGGGGTGGTGTTTGAGTCGAAAGTCGAATCGGGAAAGCCAGAGGGCCCATCTTGCTTGTCGACGACTAAGATCTTGTGCTGTCCTCCAGAACTCCAGGTTTTGATGGTCGGTAATGATTTCGAATGGTTCGGGTGAGCCTTCTAAATAGTGCCTCCAATCCTTGAGTGCTTCGATAATGGCAAGCATTTCCCTATCGTAGATTTCATAGTTCCGTTCTGCTGGATTCAAGGATGCGGATCGGAATGCGACCGGGTGCCAAAGTCCATCGTCCTGTAATTGCAACAGTGTACCCCCTGAAGCGAATCCCGAGGCATCTACTTCAATCCGCGTCGGCTTTCCTGGGTCCCATAAGACCAGAATCGGGGCTGAGGTGAAGGAGTCCCTTAATGATTCGAATGCTTCCTGTTGCGCCGTCCCCCATTGCCATTTGATGTCTTTCCGTGTAAGGTCGTTAAGTGGTCGCGCTTTCTTTGCAAATCCTTCAATGAACCGTCGGTAGAAATTAGCAAAGCCCAAGAAACCTCGAAGGTCACGGAGTGAAGTAGGGACTGGCCAGTTTTTCACTGCCTCAATCTTTACCGGATCCATCCGTACTTCCCCTTCACTGATGACAAGTCCCAGGTATTCAATGGACGTTTGTTCGAACTCGCATTTTTTGGGTCGTAAATAGAGGTCATGTTGAGCCAGACGGGTGAGGACTTCGTGAACTACGGTTCGGTGTTCTTCTAGGGTTTCGGTGAAGATGAGAATATCATCTAGATATACAGCCACCTTTCCTGAGGCAATCAAGTCAGCGAAAATTGAGTTCATGAGGGCTTGAAACGTAGCGGGCGAGTTTGTTAGGCCAAAGAACATGACCAAGGGTTCGAAGAGTCCTCGGTTAGTTGCAAACGCTCCCTTCCACTCATGTCCTTCCTTCACCCGCACATTGTTGTATCCCCACCGTACATCAAATTTGGTGAATATCTTGGACTTTCGTAATCGGCTGATGATGTCAGTAACCAGGGGAAGTGGGTACCGGTTCTTGACAGTGTATTCGTTCAGTCGTCGGTAGTCCTGTACAAAACGAAGTTTCCCATCCTTCTTTTTGACAAAGAAGACTGGAGATGCTAAGGGAGATTTGGAGGGGCGAATGTATCCTTTTCGTAGATTTTCATCCAGGAATCGGTCTAGTTCTTCTTGTTCATTGGGTGACATCGGATAGATTTTGGTGCGCAAAGTTTCGGGTGCATCAGGCCTAAGATCAATGGCGTGATCCCAGGGTTTGTGCTCTGGAAGACGTTCAGATTCCTTCTCTGAAAAGACTTTAGCGTATTTCTGATAGATAGTGGGTACCATTTCCTCAAAAGTCTTCTCCGGTTTATCCTTGTGTGCTGCCTCCGCCAATTGTTGAGAGTAGGTGTATCCCGCTGCGCACCAAAGCTCTTCTGTCGTGTGACTGATGATACCTGCCCGCAGTAGTGCTCTCCTTCTCTTTCGATTGCCCAATAGTCGATACAGGGGTGTGCCTTCCTCATATTCATGAATTCCCAGTAGTTCTTCAGACTCACTTATGGGTGGAAGCGGAACATATTCCGGATTAATTGCCAAGAGTCCGTCCGTTGTCCCTCCGATGTTACCTTCCTTCAAATCCGGGATCTCCTCGATAGTCATGGCTGGGAGTGCTCGTTTGGTGGTTAGTTGGGCTAGCCGTCCTTCCTTCCAGTCTATATCAGGGTTCACTTTCCGGAGCCAGGGGAGTCCTAGGATGATGTCTTCCGAGCCCAGGTTAGTGACCAGGTATTCGAGAGGTTGAGGTGGGTTCTGATCTACGGTCGAAAGGAGTCGTGCAGAATGGGTAATTTTGCCCGCATTGTTGAGCGTTCCATCAATATTGTAGAGAGTGATGGGATGAGTGAGGGGACGTGTGTGGATGTAGTGCTTATCCACAAAGCGTTGATGTAGGAATAGACCTGTGGCCCCGGAATCTATCATTGCTGCATTACTGGTACTCTTGAATCTTCCTTGTAACTTAATCGGTACGCGAAAATGGGAAACATCGCTGAATTGGGTGGAACCGAGGATACATGAGGAGATAGAATCGTAATTAGAGTACAGTTTGGGGAACCCGGCAGCAGCCGAGTCAGGTTCCCACTTTAAAAATTCTGCCGGAGCTCTGAGATTTGGTCCGCCAACGCTTTCTGGTTGTCCGTTAACTGCTGTAGAATCGAGGAAAAGTCAGGGAGCGGGGTGGGTGTAGCAGCAATAGAGGTGGCAGGTTCGGCAATGATAGAAGTGGCGGCGGCAGTACGAACCATGTTCGGTCTAGGGAGACCCATGAATTTCCTTCGACAAACTACGGCTATGTGTCCTGTGAGTCCACAGTGGCTGCAGATGTCCCGTTCGTGGTGTCCATCTGCTTTTCGGTGGTTCTTGGATCCGCATCCGTAGCATTTCCCTGTCATGAACCTTCGATAGTCCTCCGCAGATCGCCCTGTGCTAGTGGCATCCACGTCCATGGCAAATTGATCCCGGGCCGGAGTGAATGGAGTTGGATGGAAGGTGCTTGTGTTCTGGGAATGGGAGTAGTTTACCAGGTTTTGTCCCTTCTCCCTGGCTCGTTCAATCTGTCTATTGTCAATTCGGATGGACTCTTTGATCAAGCTGTCGAGGGTGTCTGTGTTAGCTGAAGAGAGGACCAGACCGTCTTTGATACGTGATGCTAGATGTTGGTAAAAACGATCTCGGAGGTCTGGGTCTGAGTATCCAGTACGGCTTGAGTACTGTTTGAACGATGCTGCATAGGCAGCGACGGTGGTTTTTCCCTGAAAGAGGACCTTCAAGGCGTCCTTGGCATCTACAACCGGGTTTACTGTCTCGAAGCGGGCTTTGAAGGCATCCTTGAATCCCTGCCAGGTGGGATAGACAAGAGTGTCGACAGCACCACTAGCTACCTGGCTAATGTTTTCGGAAACTGGGGTAGCCCAGATTGCCGCATCACCTTCGAGGAATGAAATTGCGGATTTGATGCGTTCCCCCTCGTTCGTACGCAATGTTTGTACTCCGTTGGCCCATAGCTCAAATGCAGCTATAAAGCGACGAGCATCATCGCTTCTTTTCCCGTCATAGGGCTGAGGCTTGCTGACCCCTTTGTTGGTGCTAATATTGCCCGCCATGCTAGATACTACCTGCTGGAGTTGCGATTGTTGTTGGACTAACTGCCCAATCAAGTTTCCGAGTTCTTGGGCGGAGAAGTTGTGAGTCATTTCGGTATCGGAGTCGGATCTGGGTTCGGGTTCTGATTCGGATTCTGATTCTAGTTCAGGTACTGTGATAGTGGTTGTTACTAAGGTGGGAGATGCGCGGGAGCTGGGATTTGAGGATCGTCCAACTCTAGTGAAGGCTGCAGTAGGTTCAGGTACTACTGGAGAGGCGGGTCGTGAGATGTGGATGTGACGACCAGTTGGATCGTAGTCTCGATCAACTGTAAGCAAGTATCGATTGGGGCAAGGGTTCTCGTCACAAGGCTCCCAGTGTCTGTTGTGTTCGTCTTCAGTTGACCAGTGGACGTCGTGATGTTCTACGGTGTCAAAGGCGTGATAGTCGTCTGAACAGTCAGAGTTAACTCCGAAAGTCGGCGTGGTGATAGCAGCAGGTGGAGAATCGGTGGACTCCGATTTCCACTCCTCGTAAGATCAGTGATGGATCTGATGGTACGAGTAATAGATCTCGACCTAATGTCGCGACGTAGGCGGAAGCGGCGATGGGAGGTGATCAAAGCACAGCACAAGCACAAACCTGAGTGTGAGTAACGCTCAACACACAAAGGCAAAAATGAAAAGTGATCTCAGCGACAGTGATAGCACGAAGGGCCAATCACAAGGGTCAAATAAGGCAGGCTAGTTCCTAGTTCCCAAAGACCAAGTCAATATTGAGTGTACACAAAGATACAAACACGAACCTAGTTCCCAAAGACCAAGAGGTCGAGATAGGGAACTGGTAGCTGTCTGCTGTACTATATATACGAGTCTGAAACAATAGGAACCCAGGTAAGGGACAAGGGTAAAAGAACAAAGAACAATAGATATCAAAGAACAAGAACGCGAGAGTGAAATACTGGAAAGCGAATGAGAAACAAGGGGAGAACAATAAACTGATGACAGCGCGGGAGTGAGTGGTCATCTGAGCGATGAGTAACGAACGCGGTCATGTGGTTACTAAAGCATGTGAAAAAGAAGAAAGAAAATGATAAAGAAAATGATATAGGTACTTAGTTGTCACGACACCTTGACTCCACTATTAGTAGAGTCCTCGACACTTTGCGTGTCTGCAAGAGAAGAAAGTAGGTGTTCCATTCGCGATGACTATCGTGGAACATACTGACAGCGAGGATGTTTAAAACGATGATACAGATAGAGAGGATTAATTGGTATCACTATCGAAGTGCTATCAAGGTTGATATTTAAACTGAGGAACTACCTATTCAATACCATAGCTTTATACTAAAGGCAAGTCAGGATCACGAAGCCATGCCATGCCCGAATGGGTTAGCTCGTAAGTAAAGAACAAAGGAAAGGATATAAAAGGGATAGTGTAAATCCGATAAGGATGAAAAGAGATAATGAATAATTGCTTCGCATCGGAAATCCTTTGTGAAGTAATTGCATAGTAGTAAAAGGATATAAGTAATATCTAAGTAGCGGAATAGTTCGCGAAGCTTCGTAAAGACTTAGCTTGCATAGATATAACAGAGAGCTAGCGAGTTGCTGACAAAAAGATGGAGTTCATGAGCACTTGGAAGGTAGCTGGGGAGTTGGTGAGACCAAAGAACATCATGCTGGGCTCAAATAACCCTTGGTTGGTTGCAAAAGCAGCCTTCCATCCGTCACCCTCCTTAATCCAAACATTGTTATAGCCCCATCTAACATCAAATTTGGTGAAATACCGTGCCCCTGGCAGACGACTGACAATGTCGGCAACCAGTGGGAGGGGATAGTGGTTCTTCAGGGTTACTTAGTTAAGTTTCCTGTAGTCCTGTACAAAACAGAGCTTTCCATCCTTCTTCTTTACAAAGAAGACAGGTGATGACAGTGGTGACTTTGAGGGGCAAATGTAGCCTTTTCAGAGGTTGTCATCTAGAAAGTGGTCAAGTTCACCTTGTTTGTTTAATGACATCGGATATACTTTTGTGCACATGGTTTCAGGTGCACCTGGGATCAGTTCAATGGCATGATCCTATGGTTGGTGTTCCGGGAGGCATTCTGAAGCAGTTTCTGAGAATACCTTTTCAAAGTCATGATAAGGTTCTGGGACCATTTCTTCAAAGGTATTTAGGGGTTTTGCGTTGTGGGCCTGTTCCACTAGCTGTTGGGAATAGGTGAGTTCTGCAGCACACTAGACCTCCTCTGTTTGTTTGTGTAGGATGCCTGACTTCACCCATGCACATTGGGTTTGTCGGTTGGCTCAAATGCGGTGTATGGGCAATTCCTCTGCCTCCTTATCTGCTATGCTCAGTGGGGATTCAGGAGTGATGACTGCTTTGATTTCCTCTTCAGTATCTTGCTCTTCCACCTCCTTGATCATTGTCCATTGTGGTTTGACCAAGAGCCGTCCTTTCTCCCAGTCAATATCTGGATTGGCTTTGCATAGCCAGGGAAGTCCCAGAATTAGGTCTTTGTTTCCCAGATTAGTTATTAGCAGGTCTGTCCACTGTTCTTGGCTATCAACAGTCAAGGCTAGACATGCAAAGTGCGTGATTTTCCCTGCTTGGTAGCAGACCCATCAATGTTAAAGACACCAATGGGTTTCCTAAGTGGGAAGGTTCTTACACAGTGGCAGGTGACAAACTCTTGGTTCAGAAATAGAGCAGTGGCTCCAGAATCGACCATGGCTGCAGTTGCTATACTGTGATTTCTTTCTCTTAATTTCGCATTAATCTGGAAGTGTGATGAATTGGGGTTCAATTCCGAAATAATAGATATTTTACAGGATGGAAGAGAATCAATGCAGATGTGGAATGTATAGCCAAACTGTTTTACAGGTACTCTCAATGCAGCCAAGATGGGCACCCACTTTAAAAACCCTCCTGAGGACCTGGTGCTGGGGCCATGGCATTGGCTCTGTTGAGGAGCTCCTGGAGCTGGGCAATCTGGGTGGAGAGGTCAGGAGTAAGTGGGGACTGAGTGGTGGGAGCCAGAGTGGAAGCGGCGATTTGGACAGGTTTGTTGGGGAAGAGGGTGAAGGGTGTTGAAGAGGAAGCAGTGACCTGTTGATGGTGGAGGTGTTGACACTTACCCCAGCCATGTTCTAGACCCATGAACTTGTCTTGGCAGACTGATTCTAGGTGGCCTTGTCACCCACAGTAGCGGCAAACTGTGTCCTTGTACGAGCAGTTCCTCTTTTCATGACTTTGCAAGCCACAACCATAATACCTGCCTCTCATCTGGGCCACAAAACTTTCTCTGCTGTTACCACTAGTATGTGTGGCATCAACATCCATAGCATGGGAGTTAGCAGGGGGGGAGGAGGTATGGGAGGTGCCTGGATTGTGACCTGTCATGGTGGGGTCATGCAGGAACATGTCCACTGAAATTGCTCATCTGATAGCCTCCTCCAGTGTAGGGGCTAGTCCCTGGGCTATGTTGACCACAATGAGATTTTGTTGGATCTCTGGGTTGAGGCTGCTATGAAAGTGTTCTCGTAGGTCAACATCTGAGAGCCCAGTCCGATCACCAATGTCCTTGAAATTCTGTGCAAATTCCGCTACCATTTGACCTTTTGCTTGCCTGAGATGCTGGATTGCATTCCGGGCCTCCATACCTGCATCAATGGATTCAAATTGGAGTGAAGGCTGTTTTAAAGTCTTCCCAATGTCCATTAATGGTTGTTGCTGATGGCTGAATTCCAAGAGGTATAGGGTAGCCCAGTCAGCAGCCTTTCCCAAGATGAATCCTAGGGCTGCCTTAATCAGTTTCCCTTCATTGTCATTCAAATCTGTGTGTTCCACTGCCCAGCTTTGATACTGGGCAATGAAGTGATGTGCTTCTGCACTACTAGAGCCTCTTGGGCTTATTCATACTGGACTTGGCTGAAGCTTTGTAAAGGTTGGCGTTGAGCTGTGCCATGAGCTGATTGGTGTTGACTTCAGGGTTTGACATAGTGGGTGGGGGTACAGTTGGAGTAGGGATTAGGATGGGTGTGATTACAGTACTGTCAGATAGGTTCTCTTCTTTACTGATGGAGTTGGCAGCAGCGTTTGGACAGGGTTGAGAACTGCAATTGGCCCAGGAATTGCTGTTGTTGCTATGGATATGAGTTTGGTCTTTAGTATCAAATGCATGCAGGTAGGCGGAGCAGTCAATAGCTTGAGTGGGCGGGCTTGGTGTGGAAGTGTCTGTAGACATGGTGGAAGCAGAGCCTGCAAGGATAACCTAATCGGTAGGCTATTGATGCAGTGAGAGATCTTGACCTAATGTCACAAAGAGGTGACAATGGTGGCAGGACAGAGCAGAGACTTAGACAGCAATGGACAGATACTGGTCCCAATGACAAAGTTATATTGATAATAAATACAACGAAGTAAGTAAAAGACATACCTGGTCCCAACAACAAAGAGGTCAAGATAAGGGAACAGGTTGTAGGGGCTGGCTTATATATACAAGGTGGAGTGCAGGAACTATGATGTAATACTGTAAAGCTCAGGCACAAGGAATGGAATGGGACTGATAAAATGGAATGGAAGGTTCTGGAATGATTATTGTAGGTAAGGGTGCTTGGATGGTGTATTGTAAAGAAAGGAAAATGATAGGTTTAGCTCACTTCATGACAGTTATATCTGTGCAAAGCTAAGTCTTTATGAAGCTTCACAATCATTTCTGCATTATAGATATATCACTTATATCCTCTATCACTATGTATTTACTTCACAAAGGATTTCTGATGCAAAGTATCCTTCATTATCTTTTCTCATCCTTATCAGATGAGTACTATTCTTTAATATCCTTTCCTTTGTTCTTACTTATGAGCTAACCCATTTGGGCTTAGTATCGCTTTGCAATTTTGAATTACCTGTAGTATAAAACTACTGTATTGAATAGGTAGTTCCTTAGTTTAAATATCGACTTTGATAGCACTTTGATAGTGATACCAGAATTAATCATCTATCCATATCATTGTTTTAACATCCCTCTTGTCAGTACATCCTGTGAAGGTCATTGCAAATGGAACACATTTTATCTTCTTCTCTATCAGACATGCTGTTATATCTATGCAAGCTAAGTCCTTATGAAACTTTGCAATCCATTCCACTACTTAGATATATTCCTGATATCCTTTTACTACTATGCAATTACTTCGCGAAGGAATTCCAATGTGAAGCAATTACTCGTTATCTCTTATCATCATTATCAGATCCACACTATTCCTTTTATATCCTTTCCTTTGTTCTTTACTTACGAGCTAACCCATTCGGGCATGGCATCGCTTCGCAATCCTGACTGACCATTAGTATAAAGCTACAGTATCAAATAGGTAGTTCCCTAGTTTAAATATCAACCTTGATAGTGTCATGATGTGCTAGACAGAATACGGTACTTACTTCATTTTCTCCTACCTTTCCTCCTTTCTTCACCTTCATTACTGTTTGGACTCTTCTACACTGTTCCGTACCCTTCTATCATCCTTCAAAAGCTTTCTATCACATTCTAGATACTTCTATCGGCTTCCCGCGCTGTCGCTTAGTCATCCGAACCCTTGTATATATAGTCCAGTAGCTGACACCTAGTTCCCCATCTTGACTTCTTGGTCTTTGGAACTAGGTTAGTACTTGTATCTTCGTTTACACTCAATATACTTACTTGGTCTTTGGAACCAGTTTTCCTTGTGTGACCCCAGTGATTGGCCCTTGTGCTATCGCTGTTGTCTTGATCACTATCTCTTTCAGCCTTCGTGTGTGGTGCTAGCCCCACTCCTCACCTCAGCTTGTGCTTGTGCCTGTGCTTTCCTCCATGCCTTCTCCCTACATCACCACAGATAGCACTTTGATAGTGATACCAATTAATCATTTATCCATATCATTATTTCAACATCTCTACTGTCAGTATGTTCAGCAACAGTCATTGTGAACGGAACACGTTTACTTCTCTTGCAGACACACAAAGTGTTGAGGACTCTACTAATAGTGGAGTCAAGGTCCGACTACCTAGTTTATGATTGTCTTACCTCGCGAAGTAAATCTCTTTGCTATTTCCCGCGATCTTTTTCCGATGACCCATTTAGTGTATGATCATAACACATGCAAAGTGTTGAGGACTCTACTAATAGCAGAGTCAAGGGCTGACTAAATGTTTTAGGATCATTTATCCTTGTGAAGTATTTCCCTTTGCCTTTTCCCACAATTAATACTGCAACCTATTTCTGATGATCTATTAGTGCACGATCATAACAGTATATTTAAACTGACACTCAGCACATTGTCTTTATTACCTTTCACATTCTCCTCACTACTTTCCACATCACCCCCTTTGGGACAAGCCACGAAACCATCACCTGTTCACACCAAGGAACCTGGAAGCCACCCAGATCCTCCTCGACCTTAATGCACGACAGGGTATGTACATGGCCTTACCAGAACACCTACCAATGCTGTGCACCCACAATTCCAGGAATTACACCAGAGTGGACAACGTATTCTGCTTGGAAGACTTAGCAGAACACATCATGACATGCAACACAGTCCCAGCCAAACAACCAGTTCTCACAGATCACATCCCGATACACACTATCATTGATGTTAGGATTTCACATGTAGATCAATGAACATGGTGGAATTGGGCACAAACCAACTGGACAAAATTCAAAGAGAGAACTAAGCAAGAGCTAGAGAAAGTAGCACCTCCGAAAGAGCTTAATGATAAAGATGAGTTCAATGAAGCCCTAACAATGTTTGATGATATGTTCACTAGACTCCGGGAAGAACTCGTACCCAAAGCAAAACCCAGCCCATACCAAAGAAGATGGTGGAACAAGCAGCTAACGGAGATGAAGAAATGGACAAGCAACTTGGCCAACAAATCCCATTGGAAACGACATGACATTGACCACCTGGTACATGAAGAATATAGCTGCATCAGACAAGCATACAACACGGAAATCAAAAATGCAAAAATACGAATGTGGGTCGAGTACATCAAAAATGCGGATACTAGTTCAGTATGGGACATTGGAAGATTGATGGAGAACAGCTATACAGACAGGGGAAAGATGAGAGTACTGGCATTGAAAATGACAGGGACGAACAGGGAGGAAAGGATGGTAGAGGACAACTCAGAGAAAGAACAAATATACCGCAAAGCTTTCTTCCCACCTCCACTGAATACACCTAATGTTCCTACAGACACAGAATATCCAGCAGCGAAGTGGAATTTCAAGCCACCGACAGATCAGCAGATCTCACAAGCCATACGACGACTCAAAAATGGGAAAGCTACCAGAACAGGAACAATACCCAATGACGTCTTTAAGGTGGTCAGCAAGCTGATAGTACCCTATCTGGGACCAATTTACAGAGCCACCTTCACACTGAACATCTACCCTGATGACTGGTCCAAGATGGAAACAATAGTGCTGAAAAAACCAGGTAAACTGGACTACAGAGATCCAAATGCATGGCAACCAATAACACTATCCAACGGACACGGAAGACTTCTCAATAGCTGCATTGCTGAAGAAATCACCAAACAAGTGGAACTGTTAGGGCTAATGCCAGACTGGGCAAGAACATGATGGACTCCATCCACCTCATGGTAGACAGAATCAAGAGGCTATGGTGAGAAGGACAAACGGTAGCAGTGCTTTACATGGATGTCAAGGGTGCATTCCCAAGCGTAGACCTCAACATGTTATATCACGAGCTGAAGAGAATAGGTGTACCAACAGCAATTATGGACTGGATGTGATGCCAGTACAGAAAACAGATCACACAGATATCCTTTGACGACTACCTATCAGAACCCTTTGAAGTGCTTGGAGGAGAGGATCAAGGAGACCCCTTTTCAGCGGTCGGTTACATTCTATATGTGGTGGGTCTACTAAACAGCTTACAGGAAAATCGCAAAGAGGAGGGGTATGCTCTCATGGATGACCTGGGGGGGATGAGATGGAGCACAGACATCACAAAGGTGCACGCAGGCGTTGAGCAGCTGATGAACTGAGGAGGCGGCATCCTAGAATGGGCGCAAACCCACAATTGCCAATTTGGCATACCAAAATTCAAGTTAGTTGACTACACCCAAAAACACGAGCTGGACCCAACAAATCCAGGAAAAACAAGCAGAATAGTGGGACCGGGAGTACAAATAGGACAAACAGTGATAAGGCCAGACCCATACACAAAATTCTTAGGTGTACTGATGGACCAGCAGCTTAGATGGAACAAGCAACACGCAGTCATGATTAAGAAGGGCCAACAATGGGTTTCACAGTTCAAGCGCATAACAGGCCTCAGAACTGGCATGACGGCGCAACTAGTCCGACAACTATACAAGGCTAAGGCTCTACCTCGAATACTATACGCAGCTGACATCACTCTCATGCCAACATCTAGAAAAAAGGAGAAAACTTGGAAACAGACAGCAGCGACATGAGGCATCATGAGGAAACTCACATCCATTCAATGACAAGCAGCCATCATGATCACTGGAGCAATGATGACCACAGTGACCGACATCCTCAACATTCACACAACACTGTTGCCCATGCCGCTCAAAATAGAATGACAACGTCACCGAGCAGCTGTAAGGCTCTTAACCATCCCCGATGAGCATCCAATAGCCAAGCAAGTCAGGCAAGCAGCATGATACCGAAAATGGACCAAACATCCATCCCCGCTACATGACCTCATGGGCAGATATGGCCTGACACCCAAGACCATGGAAAAGAAGCGAGCAGTCAGGTACAGGGTGTCTTGGGACCCAAAACTCAAAGTACGGATATGGGAGGATAAGGCCGAAGTGCTGGAGGCACTCGAGAATGATCACACAAGATGGAAAGTATTCACAGATGGTTCAGGCTACAAAGACCACGTAGGAATGGCGGCAATACTCTACAAGAGGGAGGAGGAAAAAGGGGCACTCAGATACAGACTAGGGAAGGAAGAACACCACGAGGTGTATGAAGGTGAGTGTGTAGGAATGATATTAGGATTGCATCTGGCAGCAGTACAGGAAATCAGCACAGAAGGTCTGTCCATCTGGGCAGATAGCACGGCAGCCATTGTAGCCACAAATAGCGCCAAAACAGGCCCTTCACATTACATCATGGACATGTTTCACGAACAGTTGCGAGCCCTCAAAACACACTCACCGAACCTTCGAGTCACAGTCATATGGATCCCAGGGCACCTAGGAGTCGAAGGGAATGAAAGGGCAGATCAGGAGGCAAAGAGAGCAGCAGAGATGAGGTTGAGCAGGAAAGCAGAACTCCCGGGGTGTCTACACAAACCACTGCCACACAGTCAGACAGCAGCCATCAGAACTTTTTGGGGACAACTACAAAAACACCATGATAAACTCTGGACGAAGTCACCAAGATACAAGGCCTTCAGAAGGATTGACTCAGATGAAGCAACAGTAGTAAGCAGACGCTACTGGAAGCTTGCAAGATGGCTACCACGACCACTGATATCCCTCCTCACACAACTACACACGAACCATATCCCCCTACAAAAACACCTCAGCTGAATTGGGAAAGCAGCAACACCAATCTGCCTGTGCTGCAGAAACGGCGACGAAACAGTACAGCACTACTTGTTTGAGTGTCTAGTGCACAGGAGAGCAAGAGAGAGAATGCAGTGGGAGCTACCCAACCAACAGTGGAGTATGGGCCCCTTACTTACATCGAGAAAGGCGCTACCAGCGTTATTCAGGTACATCAATACAACTGGAAGGTTCCAACACATATACAGGGAGTTACCATCATTGAAAGAGGATGAAGAGGATTAGAGAGGACAAGGGCGAAGGAGACATATATAACACTCAGGGTATATGGACTTCACGGCACACATACCTACTTGACCTTAGGGTCAGACGCAATCGCATCATGTATCCCTCATGGGAACAACAATAGTTGGATGAACACTACACCAGACAGACAACCCAAAAAAAAGAGTAGGATACTCATTGCAGATGTACACTACTATATGCTAGGGCACAATGGTGTATAAACATGATACAAAAAAAAAAAAAAAGACAGGTGCTTCCTCGGGAGGGAAAGCATCGAACACATTGAAGAACTCACCAGGTTCTTCACAATCTCCCACATCCACCACCACCACAACCACAACCTCAACAAATAATTTGGGGAAGAAAGGTAAGGCTAGTGGAGGTGGAAATTCCTCGACATCGATGAGTTCTGTGGTGGCTCAACCTGCATACACGAGCAACCTCAGCTCAGATGGAAAACTCCTTGCGAAGGAGTCGGAACATCAAAAGAAGTTGGGGTTGTGCAGATTTTGTGGGGGAAACCATAAGTTCAATGACTGCAAGAAACGAAAGGCTCATGAAGCTCACGGACGCGCCGCGGAAACACAGGAAGCAGTGGCAAGTACCTCTTCAGTATTGGAAAAATAGTCCGCAACTCCTGTACCCCAGTACGAAGCAGGAGTTGCATTGACCAGCTTCATACTACTGGGGAAGTTAAATTAAATGCATCCACTCTTTCTTATGATGAACGATCTTTTACTATACCTCTTACTATAGATTTTCCACTTCACAATGTTTCCGCGAAGCTTTCTTTTGTCTCATTACTTGATTCTGGATCTACTGATTGTTTTATTGATTCTCGTTTTGTGTATAAACATTCTCTTCCTACTTCTTCTATCCCTTCAATCAATCTCCGACTTTTTGATGGTTCTTTATCTCCAAAACCAATTTCCGAGACTACGTCTCTTAATGTTTGGTTTCCCTCTGGCAAGCTACTACTACTGACATTTTATGTCACTTTACTAGATTCCTCTTGTGAAGCAGTTTTAAGTTACAGTTTCTTGACCCGCTATAATCCGTTGATTGACTGGGCATCGAGAAACATTACATTCCACTCGACTAAGCAAGTTGAGTTTTCTTCGACGTCCTCACTTCCGCGAACACCTGTTCCAGAAGAAACTGTCCCCTCACGGGGTCAGCCTACCATTAGTTCCAAAAAGGTTCCTTCGCAACCATCTTCGCGAACTCATTCTCGCTATTCACCTCGTCCTTTATCGGACTCTTTTCCTTATGAACCCATCTATTCCTATCCCTCGGTGGCTCAATTGGCCGCTTCGTGACTCGAAAACCCAGAGATTGACTTTGCTCTTGTCAACGTGGAACTCTTCAACCATGCTTGCAAGAATGCCAAGTGTGAACCGCTAATCTTACACGCAGTTCACAGCAAAGTCACAGCATGAGCTGCTTCGACAACTTCGGCAAACAACAGCAATACTTCCTCATTACCGAAGCATTACGCGGACTTTGCGGATGTCTTTGACGAAGTCGAATCCGAAGTGCTACCTGAGCACTGGCCTTACGGCCTCAAGATTGAATTGGAGGAAGGCACCGAACCACCTATTGGTTGCCTTTACCCTTTTTCTGCCAAGGAATTAGAGGCTCTGTGTGATTTCATCAATAAGCAACTTGAATCAGGCGCTATTCAACCTTTGTCCTCTCCTCATGGAGCTCCAGTATTATTTGTACTGAAAAAGGATGGAAAACTTCGACTTTGCATAGACTTTCGTGGTCTTAACAACATCACGAAGAAGGATCGATATCCTTTACCTCTCATTTCTGACTTACTAGATGCTCCGAAAAAAGCTAAGATTTATACTAAACTTGATCTTGCTCATGCGTATCATTTAGTTCGAATCACGGAAGGCGACAAATGGAAAACAACATTCAGAACTTGTTGGGGTTCTTACGAATGGAAGGTTATGCCATTCGGACTCACTAATGCTCCAGCAGCTTTCCAAAGGTTCGTGAACAACATATTCGCTGATCTTTTAGATGTTTATGTTATCGTCTACCTCAATGATATACTTATCTACTCTGATGACAAGACACTCCATCGTGAACATGTTCGCGAGGTTCTCCATCGGTTTTGTAAACATCGACTCTACGCAAACATCGCGAAATGCGAATGGGAGATCGATATGGTAGTGATGCGAAGGGTGAATGAAAACAAACACCCAAACACTAAGTTCAGGGGGCTTGGTAGCAGTTGTATGTAGAGTACTGTAAAAACTTGATAAAATCAAGTATAACACCAAAAATCACAAGTCAATAAACCTAAAGTAATGACCTAATAATAAACCTAATAAACAACCTAATAATAGAGGCTTGTAGCGATGGGGGTGCTGCAACCTGTCCTTTCTCTAAATCCCCCCCCTCCTTTTATACCCAAAAATCTCGGAATATCTTCGCACCTTCCTACTGCGGCCGCAGACCATTATTGTCTGTCGATCCCCTGGCTCCATATTCCCACTCCTGCCAAGTCTCCGATCACTTCTACAGCTTTTCCTTACTAAAAATCCGCATTTTTCCCTTTTTGGTAGTTCCACTTCAAATAAATAATTCCCCTCGATCCACTAATCCTAAATTGAGTGATTAACGGAGTCTAGACCTCCCTGCGTCTGTTTGACTTGTAGCTCAACTAATTTCTATCCTTCTAGCCAGTCCTAATCCGAAATCCGGTGTTTTAGCCCCTAAGACATAGACATCTCCGAGCACACGGCATTTCCAGGTCCCAAACCTATCCCTTCTGTCAGGACCTGCTTCAGACCTCTCCCCGTCTATTTGTCCCTTTACTTACTGTATAATATTGTCTTTAGCATACATATATCCAGCATTCTCGCTGGAGCCACTAGTTTTGATGGGCCATCAATCCCATCAATATATACTGCTTTGACCGCCGAACTTAGATATTCTGCTCGTTTCTCTTAATATAGCTGTGGAATTAGTTGCCAAACAAGTCATAAAATATATTTACACTTGTTCTGAACATTATTTCAATTTAGCCTGTTCATTTTACTGAGACAAGTCTAAACCTATGTAAACTTCAACTGTTTTCTATTTCTCAGTCCGAGAAAATGGTTATCAATTATCCCAGACTGTAAATTTGTCTTGTAGACCTTCACTGACATCAACTGGACCATCTCTTACTCATCCAGTATTTTCTCCGCTACCTTAAACATGCTCCTATGACTTTTATTGGTGGTGGTCAAAGTTGTTTTGATTGCATCAGCAATACTACTAACTTTGACCTTCTCGATTAAGGACTTTAAGTATTTTAAGTGCAATATCAAGTTTGAACTTGTATTTTAAGTGTTGTGAGTGTGCATTGCAAAGAGTAGTAATATTTTATAGACTTTTTTATTGTCTTTTAATAAGGAAAAACACTTTAGATTTAAAGTATTTGAGTGATATCAACTACAATTTGGCAGTCATATCAGTAGAGTATCTTGGGTATATTCTTTCTCTGGAGGGCTTAACGATGTCGAAAGACAAAATAAAAGCTATCATTGACTCCCCGGTGCCTCGGAAAGTCAAAGATGTCCAGTCTTTTCTTGGATTTGCTAATTTCTATCAATGATTTATTTATAATTATAGCGATATCGTAGTTCCGATGACACGACTTACGCGAAAGGATACACCTTGGAACTGGAATACCGACTGCCAGGAAGCCTTCGAGAAGCTCAAATATAGCTTCACTCATGCTCCTATTCTGGCACATTGGGAACCAAACCGACATCTAATTGTGGAGACAGACGCCTCGGATTACACATTAGCCGCGATTCTCTCGATCCTACTACCTGACAGAGAAATTCACCCCATCGTGTTCCTCTTGAGGACTTTTCAAGCTGCGGAACTCAACTACAACACTCACGATAAGGAGCTTCTTGCAATATTTGAAGCATTTAAAGGCTGGCAGCATTACCTTGAGGGATCGGGAGATCCTATTGACGTCGTTACCGACCACAAGAATCTCAAATACTTCTCAACAACAAAAATCCTTATGCAATGACAAGTTCATTGGTCGGAGTATCTGCACCAATTTAACATGGTGATCCGATTCAGACCAGGTAAGTTAGGTGAAAAACCTGATTCAATGACTAGATGCTGGGATGTCTATCCAAAAGAGGGGGATATTGGCTATGCGCAAGTTAACCCACATAATTTCAGACCCATTTTCACTAATGAACAACTAACTACTTCCCTTTGAGCTACATTCCTAGAAGGACCGGCACTTTGTGCCTCCATTGTTATGGATTTAGAGGCACTTCATTCAGCTATTCGTGATTCAATTGAACTGGATCCGGAATCAATCGCGGGACTGAAGTTCGCAAAGGACGGTATGAACACTCGTTGGACATTAGGGTCTGATAGATTGTTACAACTTGACGATCGCGTTTACATTCCTAACCTTTCTAATTTACGACTTCAAATTTTACGTTATTTTCACGATCATCCACTTTCAGGTCATTTTGGTCAAAACCGGACTCTAGAAGCTATTTGACGACAATACACTTGGCCAAAGGTTCGCGAATTTGTTTGCGATTATATTAATTTGTGTATGGTTTGCAGACGCAACAAACCTCGTCAACATAGGCCTTACGGTCTACTCAAACCACTTCCAGTTCCCATCCGACCTTGGGATTCTATATCGATGGACTTCATTGAACAACTACCAGACTCTAAAGGACATATGGCTATTTTAGTAATTGCGGATCGAGCCTCGAAACAAGGCATTTTCATCATGACACACAATAAAATAACATCTGAAGAGCTCGCGGAACTGTTCGTCCATCATGTTTTCTCGAAACACGGAGTTCCTAGTCACGTCACTTCTGACCGAGGCTCGGAATTTGTTTCAGCTTTCTTTCGTGCTTTAGGGGAAGCTCTCTCAATCAAACTACACTTCACCTCAGGATGCCATCCTGAGGGGGATGGACAAATGGAACGAGTTAACCAGACTCTGGAACAATACATTTGTAAGTATTGCGCGTATCAACAGGACGATTGGGCAAAGCTTCTGCCTATTGCGGAATTTGCGTACAACAACACTCCTAACGCATCCACTGGTATTACTCCGTTCTTCGTGAATAAAGGCTATCACCCTAACATTACAGTGAAACCTGAAATCGACATCCATTCCAATGGCGCAATTGACTTTGCGATGAATTTAGATGAGATCCATTCTTTCCTCCACGAAGAAATTACTAATGCACAAACTCGATACAAAGAGCAAGCGGACAGAAAACGCATTACTCACCCAGATTTTCCCATTGATTCACAGGTATTTGTATTAGCAAAGCACATTAAAACCACTCGACCTACCGCGAAGTTCTCCGAGAAGTACCTCGGACCTTTCAAAGTTCTTGAGTGCGTAGGAACTCTCTCATACAAGTTACAACTCCCTTCCTACCTCAGTTGTATCCACCCAGTTTTCCATGTATCCCAACTCGATCCCTATACTCCAAACTCGATCCCTCATTGTGAACAAACTCCTCCACCTCCGGTGGAAGTCGAAGGCAAAGAGGAATACAATGTCGCGGAGGTATTAGATTCGAAATTGGATTGTCGATACAAGAAATGTCCACTATGATATTACATCTGGTGGGCAGGATACGAAGGTACAGACGAAGAGTTTTCCTGGGTTGCCGCGAACGAAATTCATGTGGACGAGCTGGTTCCAGCTTTCCATCTTTGTTACCCTCACAAACCTGGACCATCATGATCAACGACCACTTATTTTTACTATTTCATTCATTGGAAATACTAATTTTTATTCTATTAGTTCAACAACTCATTGCGAAACCTTTGCGATCCATCACACTACATTCCGTACTACCTACTAAATTACCTACTAAATTCCAAACCTTCACTCCAACAAGTTCCGCAATTCATCCTTTGCGAAGCTAATTTTGAACTCTCACATTCCTCGAAACCATCGCGATTCTTCCTCGCGGAACGAATCCTTACTTCTCACATTTCCTTACTTCCAAAACCATCGCAATTCTTCCCTCGCGGAACGAATCTTAACTCCTTACACTTATTAAAAAACCAAAACTTTACATATCCAAAACCACCGAAAAAGGCAAAAACTTATAAATTAACCAGAACAAAACAAAAACCAACAAACAAAAAACAACAAAAACCAATAAAATACAACTACTTAGAATTATTTACAAGTCCACTTATCTAACTGCTACCCTTCACGGGAATTACGTCGCACGACGTTTTCCTTCGCGAATTTCTCTTCTATTTCTCTCCTCTTCATCTTCTTCTTTTTCTTTGCTTCCGTCTACCTCTTCCTCTTCAGGTCGTGGCTGCACTACACAAACCAATTCCTCCATTGCGAGAGCGGATCGACTCGCGAAACCCAGAAGCAAGTCCATTTGCTTCTTAAGTTGTTCGTTCTGCTCTGCGAGCAGATCCAACTTCTCCCCAAATTCCACCCTGACCAATTTTCTTTCTGCGACGTGCTTTGCGGGACCTTGATATACCTCATCTTCGTCGACCCTCAGCTTTTTCCTCCTCGACCTCCAAGCAGCATTCTCTCCTGACCAACTACACCATTGTCGTTGCTGATGACAACAAAGGCAGGCCTGGGTATGCGGTTTCCCAGGTTGTGCGATGCAATTGGAGGTGTTACCTTGCGTAACACAACGAAGACAAGCTTTGCGGTTACGCGAAGGAGTTGGGGGAGGGGTGTTGTCATTGTTGTTGTCATTACCGTCGTCGTCTCCATCATCAGGGTCCGGAGCTGAACCAACCTGTGTTCGTCTTAATCAGTAAGACACATTGCGAAGAAACCAAAGTACTTACCTGAGGAACTGACCATTTCCTTTTCAAAACCTGTATCTCAACATCCGGGGTATCACGAACCACGGAGGCCAACTTGTAAACTTTTTGCTTTGAGCCCAAAGGCTCCTGCGAGCTCATCGCGGTTCCAGTTCTTCACGATGCAGCATGAGCTGCACGCTGTCGATGTTCTTGTAATTCGGTGAGGGCTTGTGCCCTTCGATGATCCCACGATACTTCCTCTTCAGCCAATTTCTTCAAGGTGTCAGCCTTAGCCTTCGCAATGTTCTCTTCAACGATCCTTTCTTCTTCTCTTTTCTTGGCAGCTTGCCTCTCCTCCTCGAGCCTCTTCTCTTCCTCAATTCTTTTCTCTTCCGCCTCACGCTCTGCCTCACAAGCAGCTTCTTCCTCCAATCTAACCATCTCCTCCTCAAAGGCGGCTTCTTGCGCATCGATCTCGAGTTGACGGAGGTGGGCTCATTCCACCTGTTCATGAATGAGGCACGCTCATCATTCCTGCACTGTTTCAGTGGCTGTGATGGTAAAAGACATCGTAGAGTGATGAGGACTTAGGAAAAAACAAAGAAATTCCTTGCGTTTTATATGTGTTCGTTTGTTGAGGGCAGGTTCGACTCTAAATTTTTTGTTTACCTCAATCATAACTCGCGTGGCACTTTGAAAATTTACTTTTCTTTTTTACTTTTCCATTCTATCTAATTTTAGATTTGTCAATCATTAACAATCGCATAGGCTTTTGAGGGCAAAAGCCTAAGAGGGGGATACTGTTATTGTCATGAAACAATCTTTTTCATTATTCTTTTCTTTTATTATTCTTTTCCTTTTCTTTTATTTACTTACCTAATCGTCAAAGCACTTACACTAGCGCTTGTTATATTTTCATTATCATTTAGGTTACACGCGTCAACCTTATTGTTCTCACATTGTCGTTTCACTTAGGTGCGAATCTCTCGTGCCTGTCAGCTCATTGACAGGACGACGTCATTATTGTTCCGCCTCCATGCTTCTTTTCATATTGCCTTATTGTTTACTCACCTAATACCTACAGCTTTACTTATGGATACAAGCAACTCTTATTGTAGATCCTCACGGTTACGGCGCGAGATGTCTCTCACGGCTTCATATCCCATTAGTATATAAGACTTAGTATTTTGTAGTTATATTCCTTAGCTCTATTCTCGTCTATTCTCCTCGGTAGCTAGACTTGTAGTTGGGTTGTTTTATCCATCCTCTTTTGCTTTTTCGACCTCTTGCTCATCGTCTATCGTGTGACGCCTGGTTGTCTCTTGTGAGAGCTAGCGAGTCGCTGACAGTTATATCCATTCTACTACTTAGATATTACTTATATCTTTTTACTACTATGCAATTACTTAGTGAAGGACTTCCGACATGAAGCAATTACTTGTTATCTCTTATCATTCTTATCGGATTTACACTATCCCTTTTATATCTCTTCCTTTGTTCTTGACTTACGAGCTAACCCATTCAGGCATGGCATCACTTCGTGATCCTGACTTACCTTTAGTATAAAGCTACGGTATTGAATAGGTAGTTCCTTAGTTTAAATATCAACCTTGATAGCACTTCGATAGTGATACCAATTAATCATCTATCTGTATCATTGTTTTAACATCCTCGCTGTCAGTATGTTCCGCAATAGTCATCACGAATGGAACATGTTCACCTTTCTTCTCTTGCAGACATGCGAAGTGTCAAGGACTCTACTAATAGTGGAGTCAAGGTCCAACTACTTAGTCTAGGATCGTATTACCTCGCGAACTATTTTACTTCGTATTTTCCCGCAATCATCCCGTGATCATTCCCGACGATCCCTTTTTGCACGATCATAACATAAGCCCACTTAAGGGCATGTGAGTCCCAGTTAGTAGACACCGCGAGGGTATTGAAACAGATATTATACTTCCGTACGTTATCAGATTCTTTCATCCTTAACGTGCTGATCTTATCTTCGGCTTCCCCCTGTGCATCATACATACCGAAATTATCCTGTAATTCCTTCACCAATGCCGCAAAGGAACTCGTCCACGCCGGCATTGCAGAGAGGTTCGGATCCAGAATATCTGGTTCAAACCATTCCTTCGCAGAACCGCCGAGGTAGGACAGAGTATAATTGATCTTCTTTTGATCAGTAAAATACGAGGGACGATCAATGAACACCAAAGATAAGGAAACTAAGAAACCTTTCAGTTTGCGTGAGTCAGATCCGTTGAACACTTCAGGATCCTTGACCTTCGATCTTCCGGATTCCGCGGGGCTGCTAGCGTTCATGCCTGCGAGGACTGTTCCGAGGGTATCGAGCGAACCCTTAAACACATGAAACACATCTAAGATGTGTTGTTCAGTAGGGTCCGGATGGACACTACCTACCCATTCCACTGGACTCCTAGAATGACTAGGAACACGAGAACCTCGAGGTGCCCCGGGACCTCCAGGACTATCGGGATCAGATCCCCCTGGGTCTCTGGGATTTCCTGACTTGTCAGGACCTACCTCTTCGTCGATTTCCGCTTCTTCGATGTTCTCCGGAATCTCCATTGTGGTAACTGGTATCCAACCTCGCGAAGGGCTGGGAGTGTTTGCTAGCTGCTGATGCATTCTGTCAGCAAGGGTAAATGTGGTAGGAGATGGTGGGATTTCCATCTCTGTTGTTGGTATCACCATGTGATTTCTCCGCGGTGTTTGTACAGTAACGGGATCACCGTTTTCTGTATAGAGTACTTGGTACTCGAATTCGGAGTGGTCTGGTTGACCAAGGGCGTGATGACTTGAAACCCGTGCACTAGCAGGTTGTCCTGGGGCTGGACCAAAGATGTTAGATCGATGTCGAGAATGTCCAGCTCCTGAGATAGATTCCACGAAGGGCGCGAAGCCTGTCGCATTCGATGTGAAAGGATTAACCATTTCCGGTTCCTCTCTTACCGACTCATCAGACCCTCCAGTGTTGGTACGGTTTCGTCTGCTCCTTGTATAGACCATTGTTGAAGGAAGTGAAATTGTTGAGTGTAATGGAAAGGGTAATGAGGACAAATGTGCCGAGTGTCAGTTTAAATATACTGTTATGATCATGCACAAAGGGATCATTGGGAATGATCGTGGGATGATCACGAGAAAATATGAAGTAAAATACTTTGCAAGGTAATACAATCCTAGACAATGTAGTCGGACCTTGACACCATTATTAGTAGAGTCCTTGACACTTCGCGTGTCCGCAAGAGAAGAAAGGTAAACGTGTTCCATTCGCGATGACTATCACAAAACGTACTGACAGTGAGGATGTTAAAACAATGATACAGATAGATGATTAATTGGTATCACTATCGAAGTGCTATCAAGGTTGATATTTAAACCAAGGAACTACCTATTCAATACCATAGCTTTATACTAAAAGTAAGTCAGGATCGCGAAGTGATGCCATGCCTGAATGGGTTAGCTCGTAAGTCAAGAACAAAGGAAGAGATATAAAAGGGATAGTGTAAATCCGATAAGAATGATAAGAGATAAAGAGTAATTGCTTCGCATCGGAATTCCTTCACAAAGTAATTGCATAGTGGTAAAAGGATATAAGTAATATCTAAGTAGTGGAATAGTTCACAAAGCTTCGTAAAGGCTTAGCTTGCATAGATATAACAGACATAGACTTTGTTGCAATAGTAGACCACACCATTTTCTTCTCTCCACTCGGCTGGACCACTGGTGAGACTCTGGGGTCCCTTGATACCTTTCAGACCATCTAGTACCTCTGCCTCTCATTTGCTGGTCTGCTGAATGCGGTCAAGGAGGGGGTTATGGAGAAGAAACATGGTTGCCGCATTAAGGAAGTATTCTGGCTTTAGCACAATCTGTTCTCTGTTGTCCTCCGCATCTGTGAACTGGTGCTGCGCCATATGTGAAAGTGCATCAGCTTGAGTGTTAGCTTTGCCTGGGCCATGCTTAAGATGGAAATCAAACCAAGAGAGCCATAGTGCCCATTGTGCTTGTTGGTGACTGAGGTCTTGGGCTGTCTTCCAGTATTCAAGATTCTGGTGGTCAGTTAGGATTTCAAATGGTTCTGGGGATCCTTCCAGGAAGCTTCTCCAGTCTTTCAGTGCTTCGATGATGGCCAACATTTCTCAGTCATAGATTTCATAGTTCTGCTCAGCTGGATCCATGGAGGAGGAACAATATGCGACAGGGTGCCAGAGTCCATCCTCCTGTAGTTGCGAAAGTGTACCTCCAGTAGCGAAGCCTGATGCATCCACTTCAATCCAAGTTGGCTTCAATTGGTCCCATAGTGTGAGGATTGGTGCATATGTGAAGGAGTCCCTTAGTGATTCAAAGGCTTCCTGCTGTTGTGATCCCCAAGTCCATTTAGTGTCTTTGTGGGTAAGGTCCTTCAGGGGTCAGGCTTTCTTTGCAAAACCTTCGATAAATCTCCAATAGAAATTAGCAAATCCTAGGAAGCCTTGGAGATCATGTAGCATTGTAGGGGCCTGCCAATTACTAACTGCCTCTATTTTCACTGGGTCCACACTAAGCCTAGGTATTCAATGGAAGACCATTCAAATTCACATTTCTCTGGTCACAGATACAGGTCGTATTTGCTGAGGCATGTAAGTATGTCATTGACTACCCTTCGATGTTCCTCAAGAGTTTCAGTAAACACTAGGATGTCATCCAGGTACATGGCCACCTTCCCAGCGGCAATAAGGTCAGCAAATATGGAGTTCATGAGGGCTTGGAATGTAGCAGGTGAGTTTGTCAGGCCAAAAAACATAACAAGGGGCTCAAAGAGTCCTCAATTTGTTGTAAATGCTCCCTTCCATTCATCACCCTCTTTGATCTGCACATTGTTATACCCCCAGTGAATATCCATCTTAGAGAAGACCTTGGCTTTGTGCAGTTGGCTAATGATGTCTGACAAGGGGAAGTGGGTACTGAATTTTTACCATGTATTCATTGAGTCACCAGTAATCCTGTACAAATCAAAGTTTACCAACCTTCTTTATGACAAAGAACATGGGTGATGCCAATGGGGATTTGGAGGGATGGATGTAACCTTTGCGCCAGTTCTCTTCCAAGAATTGATCAAGCTCTTCTTGCTCATTCAGAGACATGGGGTAGATTTTAGTTCACATGGTTTCAGGGGCATCAGGTTTCAGGTCTATGGCATGGTCCCAAGGTTTATGTTCTGGTAGTCATTCTGATTCTTTCTCTAAGAAGACCTTTGTGTGTTTCCGATATGATGTAGGGACCATCTCTTCAAACAATTTTGATGGCTTCTCTTTGTAGGCAGCCTCTGTGAGTTGTTGTGAGTACGTGTATCCTGTGGAACACCAAAGTTCTTCTGATGTATGACCAATGATCCCAGCTCGAAGTAATGCCCTCCTTTGCTTCCTGTTGCCTACCAGGCAGTACAGAGGTGTGCTTTCAGTGTACTCATGTATCTCTGGATCAGGTGTGGGGAATGGAGGAGTTTCTTCAGGCAATTGGGATTGGTCATCAGGCTCTGGGATGGAGAAGTGAGCTTGTGGAGCTGAAGTAGGGCCCCAGTCTGGGTTGGCTTCTACGATGTGTTCAGTGGTTCCTCCCACATTACTTTCCTTGGGTTCTGGGACTTCTTCGATGGTCATGGGGTGTGTAACTTTTCTGGGAGGGGTGATAGCCAATTGCCCTTCTCTCCAGTCAATGTCTGGGTTGACCTTTCGGAGCCATGGAAGTCCAAGAATGATATTTTCAGAACCAAGGTTGGTAATGAGGTATTCAAGAAGCTGGGGCTGGTTTCAGTCTATTGTGGAAAGTAGATGCACGGAGTGTGTGATCTGTCCTGCAGTGTTAAGAGATCCATCAATGTTATAGAGGGTGATTGGATGGAGAAGACGACGGGAGAGGATCCGATGTTGTCTCACAAAGTGGTCATGAATGGAGAGACCTGTGGCACCAGAGTCTATCATTGCTGCGCTGTCTGTATTCTTGAATCTGCCTTGCAAATTAATCAGTATGCAGAAGTGAGAAACGTCACTAGATTGAGCAGAGCCAATTGTACATGATGGTATAGATGCATAGGTAGAAGTAGAAGAGGAGTACAGACTAGGGAACCAGGTGGCAGCCGTGGCGGGTTCCCACTTCAAAAATTCAAATGCAGCTCCGCCATCTGCTCTGCCAACTCTTTTTGTCCTGCAGTGAGCATCTGAAGGATCTTCATGAAGTCTGTAGCAGGGGCGGGTGTTGCAGCAGCAATGGAAGTGGAGGGCTTGGCGGCAATTGAGGTAGCAGCTGCAGAATGAGGGAGGGGTATTGAAAGTCCCAAAAACTTCCTATGGCAGACAGCTGCCAGGTGACCGGTTAGCCCACAGTGATTGCAGATATCATGTTCATGGTGTCCATCTGCCTTATGATGTTCTCTGGACCTGCATCCATAGCATCTGCCTGCCATGGACCTACGATAGTCCTCCACAGATTGTCCCGTAGTGGTGGCATCCACATCCATTGCATTTGGATTGCAAGCTGGAACAAAGGGAGTGGGGGTGTAGGAGCCAAAGTTGGGAGTGTTCCGGGAGTATTGTTTCCCTTTCTCGTCAGCATGTTCATTCTGTCGGTTGTCAATCTGAATTGCTTCACTGATCAGGGTGTGTATGAGATCAGTATTGGCCTGTGAATTGACCAATCCATCCTTGATTCGCTTTGAGAGGTGATCATAGAAATGATCTTGAAGGTCAGCATCCGAATATCCCGTCCTGCTAGCATACTGCTTGAAGGTTGCAACATATGTTGCCACACGGTCCTTTCCTTGCCAAAGACTTTTGGGAACATATTTGGCCTCTACCACCAGATCCACTGTTTCAAGCTGTTGCCTAAAGGCGCCAGCGAAATCAGCCCAGGTTGAGTAGAGGAGGGCAGGAGCTGGTAGTCCTGAAGCAACCGCTCGAGCAACCTGACTGATGTTCTCTGAGGTGGGAGTAGCCCAAATGGCTGCGTCACCATCCAGGTATGAGATAGCCGATTTGATTTTCTCTTGTTCATCACTAAGGGAACGGATACCCTGAGCCCAGAGTTCAAAGGCAGCAATGAAGCGTCATGCATCATCGATATGCTTCCCATCGTACATCTGGGGTTTGATAACACCTTTATTGGTGCTGATGTTGTTAGCGATACTGGCTACTACCATTTGTAGTGCCATCTGTTGTGTCGCAAGTTGTTGAATTAACATGGCAAGGTCTTGAGTGGTAGGAGGATGAGCCATGACGGGAGTGGATTCAGGAGATGGGGATACTGGTTCTGGTGTAACTGAGATGTTGATGATGATAGGCTCTGGAGATGGTGCAACAGGGTCGGCTTCGGTTTCTAGCTCAGGTTCTAGGATGGCAGTGGGGATAAGCACAGGAGAGGACCTAGCGGATGGTACAGCACTGGTAGGGTTTGAAAGTCTACCAACCCAGCTCGGAACTTGGCTTGGAATTCTAGGGATGACTATGAATCATCCATTTTCTGAATCACTTGGAGTGATGGGAGCAAAGTTATGGTATCGGTTGGGACAAGGATTTTTGTCACAGTCAAACCAAGCATCACTTTCTTCATCTGGATTGTATTTAGAATGAATGTCACACTGATCTTTAGTATCAAATGTGTGCTGAAATCATGAACAATTGATGTCTGATGTAAACAAAGGTGTAGTGGCAATGGAAGGTGGAGAACCAGGTAAGTCCAATTTCCACTCCTCATAGGATCAGTTGGAAAGGCTGATGGTATGAGTAGAGATCTTGACCTAATGTGGTGACAAAGGGAGAAGGCACAGGCTCAAGCACAAACCGAGGTGAGGGGTGGGGCTAGCACCACACACGAAGGCTGAAAGGAATAAGGATCTTAGACAACAGCGATAGCACCAGGGCCAATCACTAGGGTCGCACAAGGAAAACTAGTTCCAAAGACCAAGTAAGTATATTGAGTGTAAACAAAGATACCAGCACTAACCTAGTTCCAAAGACCAAGAGGTCAAGATGGGGAACTAGGTGTCAACTACTGTACTATATATACAAGGGTCCGGATGAGTAAGCGACAGTGCGGGAAGCCAATAGAAGTGTCTGGAATGTGATGGAAGGTTCTGAAGAATGATAGATGGAAGTAAAAGGATATGGAAAAATGGAGAAAGGTCCAGGCAGTCACGAAAGTAAAGAAAAGAGGAAATGTAGGAGAAAATGAAGTAAGTACCATATCCTGTATAGCACATCATGACAGGTACTGCAAAAGAACCAAAAACTGGGGAGCAGATGCCTACGTCCATTTGAAGTTGCAGGGAAAATGAGTCCACTCACATATTGATTAAACCTACCTACCTGGATAAAGATCCATGACAACATCTATACCAACCACCTGACTCCCTGGAAAGGAAACAAGATCAATGGAGTCAAGCCACCACCACTGGAACCCAAAATTGTTGAGGGAGAAGAGTTCTATGATGTGGATAAGGTCCTGGATAGCCGTATCTTTGGACAGTGGAGAAAGTTGCAGTTCCTGGTAAAGTGGAAAGGTTACAATGAGGGCCACAACAGTTGGGAGCACAAAGAAAACTTAGTGGACACAAGTGATGATGCAATTGCAGATTTCTATGCAATACACCCAAAAGCACCATGGAAGATCTCTGCCACCATTTTCCACTCTTTACCCTGGCAACCTTATGAAAACCTCACAGAAATAGTTGCTGGGACATTGACTGTAGAAGGGGGGTAATGTTGTGACATGTGACACATGATACAGGTACTTACTTCATTTTCCCTACATTTCCTCCTTTCTTTCTCTTTGCTACTGTCCAGATCCTTCTACACATTCCTGTATCCTTCTGTGGTGACGAAGGGAGAAATCACGGAGGAAAGCACAGGCTCAAGCACAAGCCAAAGTGAGGAGTGGGACTAGCACCACACATGAAGGCTGAAAGAGATAATGATTGAGACAACAGCAATAGTGCAAGGGCCAATCACTAGGGTCGCACAAGGAAAACTAGTTCCAAAGACCAAGTGAGTATATTGACTGTAAATGAAGATACAAGTACTAACCTAGTTCCAAAGACCAAGAGGTCAAGATGGGGAACTAGGTGTCAACTACCATACTATATATATGAGTGTCCAGATGAGTAAGCAACAGTGTGGGAAACCAATAGAAAGAAATAGAAGGATACAGAAGGATATGGAAAGATATGGAAAGCTTATGGAAAAATGAAGTAGGTACTGTATATGTCACGACAATATCCTTCCGTATCCTTCTACTTCTTTCTATCATCCTTCAGAGCCTTCTATCATGTTCCAGATACTTCTATTGGTTTCCTGTGCTGTCGCTTACTCATCCAGACACTCCTATATATAGTACAGTAGTTGACACCTAGTTCCTCATCTTGACCTCTTGGTCTTTGGAACTAGGTTAGTACTTGTATCTTCATTTACACTCAATATACTAACTTGGTCTTTGGAACTAGTTTTCCTTGTGCAACCCTAGCAATTGGCCCTTGTGCTATTGCTGTTGTCTTGATCATTATCTCTTTCAGCCTTCATGTGTGGTGCTAGCCCCACTCCTCACCTCAGCTTGTGCTTGAGCCTATGCTTCCTTCATGCTTTCTCCCTTTGTCACCACAGGAGAATAACTAACCAATATGGATAGATGACAAGATAAGGATTTGGGATATATCTGAATTGTGTGGTGATGAAGGGGAAAAGCACAGAGAAAGCACAGGCTCAAAGCACAAACCGAAGTGAGGGGTGGGGCTAGCACCACACACGAGGGCTGAAAGATAAAATGATCAAGACAGCAGTGATAGCGCAGGGCCAATCACTAGGGTCGCACAAGGAAAACTAGTTCCAAAGACCAAGTAAGTATATTGAAGGTAAACGATGATACAGGTACTAACCTAGTCCCAAAGACCAAGAGGTCAAGATGGGGAACTAGGTGTCAGCTACTGTACTATATATACAAGAGTCTCAATGAGTAAGCGAAAGCGCGGGAAGTTGATGGAAGTGTTTGGAATGTGATAGAAGGATGCGGAATGATGTAGATGGATCCAAACAGTAACAGCGATGAGGGAAGGAGGAGATGTAGGAGAAATAAAGTAAGTACTGTATCTTGTATAGCACGTCATGACAAATTGATAGTGAATGAATTAGGTAAGAGTTTGGAATCTATCCAAGAGGATACATTGGCTGGTATCATTGATGTGATACATCAATGATTGAATCTTGTCCTAAGTCAACAATGTAAGTCAGATCAATAGGTCAATGTGCATGTTCGTAACACAGGTACAACTGAGGAAGTGGACAAAAGAACAGGCCCAGGAAGAAACAGCAAATCAATTTGTGATTGGTTTTCCAAGTTTCAGATATATTAATTACATCCTCACACCACTACATATTTCTTCAGAAAAGATTCCCAATGTGAAGTTATTCTTTGTTATCTGATGAGTTATTATTCCTTTTATATTCTCCCTTTGTTCTTTTTCTGATGAGCTAGCCCATTTGGGGATGGTATTGCTTCGTGATCCTAATGTAGTCCACAGTATAAAGCTACAGTATTGGATAGGTAGCTCTTCAGTTTAAATATTGACTTTGATAGCACTTTGATAATGATATTAACCAATAAACATCTACACTTGCTATCATTCCAATATCTTTCCTTGTTGGTATGCTCACAAGAAGGTCATCACAAACAGAACACTACTCCCATCCTTTATCCCTTATTGGACACACAATGTGTCAAGGACTCCACTAATAGTAGAGTTGAGGTCCAACTACTCTTGGATCAAGCTACCTTTGCAGAGGATTGAACTGACATGAAGGCCTTCTTCCCATAAATTCATTCATGATTATTTCCCGGTGAGCCTTGATTGCACAATTATAACATGACTGAGATATGTTTCCCTGCCTGATATCACTGCTATGACTGAGGGAGAGGCTGACCTTCTCCATCTTGAATTAGACAGCATCAAAATTTACAGTGTAGGCTGTCCCAAGGCAGTCCCTGCCATCAGGTCTGGATGCAACATGATTGGTGTTTCAAAAACAGGCTTAGAAAAAATGATTGCCTTACTGTTGCCTCTGTTTCCAGTCATATCTAAGATCAGCGCTCTTCAGTGTCTGCTTGAACAAATGGAGGGTCCATCGCGATTGTGATGACACCACCCCGTGAGTTAGCTGTGTAAATTCTTAGAGAATGTAAACCATTTCTCAAAGTCATGAGCAAATAACTTCCTCTTTTCTTTGAACTACGACTACATCCGCACGCAAGCTTGCACATGCCAAGGAAGAAAACAAAATTCAAAGTCAGATGCGTGGTGGATAAGAAGAACAATCCTGATCCGAAGGATTGAGCGGTACAATGTTCTTGGAGGTTGTTCTCATATGCAGGGTTTCTGTATGCACCTTTTGGCGCCGACCTACTTGACTCAATTCTAGAACTGCAATATTTTTCTGTAAGAATTGAGCTTGCTTTTTTGAGTGACAAGGATAATGGAGGAAAATCATTATTGAGGGTCAGTTAAAGTACTAGCCGCAGGCTACTGAAATGGTTGCTGAAGCCTTGTTCAATAAGCGGTCAGAAAGATAAGTAATGAAATAAGTTTCAGCAGCTTGGGTCTGCGGTGTGTTTACTTTAATCATGCTGGAAGGGAACGTTCAATCGATAGGTTGCTTAGTCAAATGTGGAGTGTTCTTTTCAGTGGCCGTTGAGCAGCACAAAGTCTAGACACAATGCCACAAATTCGCGTAGATCAAAATATGCCAAAACTGGAACTAGGGGACAATGAACAGACTCTTCGCCAACAACATGTGATGGGCACACGATAGCTACTTAAGCGTGTTGCTTCATTGTCTTTGCAATTAACACTCTTGACCTCCCCACACACTAGAAACTATACTCTCATCACTCATGGACCCAACACCAGAGAATGCTCCCCCAGACCAAACTCGACCAGAGAATGCTTCCCCAGAACAATCTGCACCGGAGAATATTTCGCAAGACCAAACTCCCCAGAGACCCCAGACACCCAATAAGAGCCAAACTCAGGGTCCTCCTGTTGTCCAAAGCACCCCCGCGAGTAAGATGTATTGTGCCCATGCCGAAGATATTGTTGTTCAGCGTGCCTCTGTCGTCAACAAGTTCCTTGAAGGCGATATCAACGATAGAGTTGTCTTCAGTCTCAATGAATTTGCTACCCTCATCCTTGACCTCCCTCCAACATGGGAGGTCGAACCAGAGTTCCACCTGTTGCCGGAAAGTAAAGCAGTGAAGGAGGCATTTAACGCATATTTAAAGCTGGCAGATGGTGAAGGACAGAAGAGAAATGGTATGGCAAGTCGTGAAAAGGAGCTGTACCAGCCCCTGGTCAATCTGTTGAATGCGTTGAGAGATGGATCAGGATGTGTAGGAAAAGACATTAACGAGAAGATGTTTTATGTGCAGGATCCTCGTCCGGTATTGGGCTCGCTAATACAGAGGAAGCCAGATCTGGGTGGAATTTACAATCGGCTGTTGAAACTTACAGAGAACAAAAAGCTGTCGGAATACCTTGCAAAGAAGAAGGTCAAGGGCATATTCTGGGGACTGTTGTTATTCTTCGTGGAAGTGAAACACGAGAAAGGAAATTTCGTGGGCCTGAAAACGCACAAAAAAGGTACAGTAGATTTGTTCTTGTTCCTCATCGATTGCTTATGCTTCACATCTTGTCACAGAATCCGGAATGTCTAAGAACAAATCGTCCAAGACGACTGGCTCCCAGAAATCGCAGCGCGAATCGACGCATCTCTCAGACACAGCGCATGCTCTCCGGGAATTGACTTTGTCACAATCAGCGGGCCCTTCACAGTCAAAGTCTAAAAAACGAAAGATATCAGATGATATACTTGAACCCACAGGTATGTGCACATTGTGATTTGTCCCATGGCAGCTCGTCTGACAAGAGTTTTCGGAATCAGCCAAGAAGACTAAATCTCAGTCGACATCTTATCCCTTGGGAAAGTCAGAAAGACAGATCAAAAAAGGTATAGGTGAGGCGTTGATACTTACCTGAACATTGACAATTAAGCATTCCCGCTGCAGCTTCGCGCGCTCCTTCTACTTCCCAAACACCATCCACGACTTGGCCCTCCATTGGATATGCATCATCTCAGTCCAATGCCACACCTTCAGTTACCACAACTACAAGTAGCATGGCTGACGAAGATAGGATTTAAGTAACCCTTCACGAGGATGGAGGCAGGGAGAAGACATTGGAAGTCATGACATCGCAAGATTACCAGCTGAAGGCAGACAACGAGGTAGCTGCAGAAGCTTTATTGACTTCGACAGAGGGACAACATCTCACGCGAATACAATGTGCCAGTTACGCGAAGGAAATGCTTTCGAGTGGGTACATTCGGAACCACGCCTTGGGAATCACCGCAGACGATAGCAGCTTCCGTTTTCATTACTACGACCACTCAAAGGTCATCGAAAGTCAGGTAAGATATTTTGAAATTTTGTCGTTGTCGGTCGGGGTCAAGAGACAAGCTTCCGGCCCGGTTCATTCACAATCTTTTTCTCACATTTGCTTGTTGATCTTAACGTTCATATACTCATCGAAGTTGCTTTTCTTTTTTCTCCACGCCTTCCGCATCGTTGATAAAGAGTGCACAAAATTGTTCATGGCTATGGTTTGCCAGCTGAATAAGCTCTCTACAGAGAAACTTGGATACATTTCCAATCTGGACTTGAGCGGTTTCCATTACCTTCGTGACCCTGAACAGTTACTCTTGAAGATGAAAGACAATCCGCAAGGCTTGATTGGCTCTACTTACTGCTTCCACGGCTCCGGCGGAAAGACTCACATTGTCGTCATCAAGGCGGTTCTCTATCGCGCGGAGGGAATCGTTGGTCGTTGCTCGATTGTTGTCGAAGTAGAGTGCATATGTACCGAATCTGGTTGTACATGGCACGGGGAGACAAAGGTTATGAAGATTAGTTTTCCAAGTCGGAGTCGAACTCCAGAAGACGTACACATCCGAGGAGCCAGGACAGAAGCAGAATCATCCGGCGAGCGTTGGGCGCTCAATCATCTTCCAGAACTTCTGGATTCCATCTCCATAACGTACGCGGAAAAAACAACTGTCCAAGGTCGTTTGAAAGCACATCTGAAGGAGAGATACGAGGAACGAGTCATGCGTGTCACGGTGATGGAAAAGCTTCATCCACTTTCTGAATTCAAGGATCTGAGAGAATTGGCTCAAGTGTTTTACGACATTCTACAAAGTGCGTTGTTCTGTAACTCCATATCTTCACCTCCTAATGTCTTTGTTTCTTCCGCTCTCGTAGTTCACCAATGGCTCTACGAATGCGCTGGTATTCTACATCGCGACCTCAGTTTTGGGAACATAATGTTCAGACGTAAAAACGGCAAGGTCTATGGTGTCTTGAATGACTTCGACCTATCTTCGCGTGTCCAGGACTTGGACAACGGCCCAACATCCAACCAGCGTACAGGAACAAGGCCATTCATGTCCAGAGATCTGCTAAATCCTGATTGGGAGGGTGGTCACTTTTATCGACATGATTTGGAATCCTTATTCTACATCATTCTTTGCCTTGCTTGTCGTTACGCTGAACCTGGAGTCCCCGCTGCCGAACCTCGAGCTTACTCCGAATGGTTCAGTGGAAGTGACAAAGATGTCTTCACTCAGAAAATCGCTTTCCTTCTCGAACCTCCCTACAACGGTTTACCTATTCAACCTTATTTCGCCAACTTCAGGTCATGGTTGACTAGAATCCATCGTTCAATGTGCGATGGATATAAAGCGCGACCATCACCCCCACCATTCATAGATGATGACACAGACCCATTGCTTTCGTCGAATGACACCTCGAAGAACACCAAGCCAGACTTCGATTGGTACACTCTCAATGGACATGTTACATATCGTGTTTTCAGGAAGATCATGTTTTCTTTTCAGAAAATACCTCTCGAGACTTATTGGTCAGGTAGAGAAGCTGATGGAACCAAGTAGCACGCGTCCATTGCTTTGCTTTCGATTTGCTCTACATTCTACTTCTGCATCTCTTGTTATAATCATCGTAGCTAATTGGTTTCAATATAGGAAACACTATGACTATAGTATTCACCTTATTATATATTGAATATCACACTGTGAAAATTTAGGTTTATAGCCTATTGTCTACTGCTGGTGCTCGTTCTCGCCCGGTAACCTGTTCGAATCTCCTACTCTGCCTGTAGTCATCAAGTTCCAGACTAGTTGGTTCTCAGTTCTCATCGCTTTTCTGAGAGCGTAAGGGGACGTGAAGCAACGCCAGACTTAGGCGTAAGAGGTAAGGTACTAAATCCCGGCGTAAAGTCCAGGTAGATTAAACGAAAATTATACTGATGAAGGTCGAGGTTAGTCCCTTATGCTCGTTGTACACCGAGAATATTAAGCGTCTATAAGCGTAAAGTGAGATTTAGACAGATAATTCACAGAGCAATTTGGCCAGCCAAAGTTGTTGCCTGGTACAAACGATGCCCAAGCAGAATCCTTTCCTTCTACTCTAAAACAGGTCGGGGCGCCTATTACTTAATATTACTAAGATTACTGAACTTCGAGTAAAGAACAAGCTTTGCTTGACCCGTGCCTTCGGCACGGGCAGGGGACAGTGACTTTTAACAACACATATAATATTGATTGTATTGAGCCAATACATTATTCAAATATACAATATAATTTAACAGCACTAAACTCTAATCAAGCAAAACCTCAGGATAGACAATGTTCTGTGTTATGCACTCTGTATTTCCTGTAGATTGCTCTGAGTAAATAAAACACAAACTTATAAGTATATAACATACCTTCAGGAAAAATTGTTTTGACTCCTTGCTTTGTTGTAGAGCGAGAAAGAGCAACATAGAGTTGACCATGAGTAAATACTGGGGATTGAAGGTTCAACCCAACTGTTTTAACTGATTGCCCTTGAGACTTATTGATGGACATTGCAAAAGCTAACCTCACAGGAAACTGGCATCTTTGAAAGACAAAAGGTAAATCAAGATTGGATGGGCTGAGTGTAATACGTGGAATCAATATAATCTGGCCTGCATTATCTCCACCCAGTATTCTAGCCTCTAGTACTCTTGCTGTACATCGGGTAAGGATTGCACGGGTTCCATTACAAACTCCAGCTGATGGATCAGGATTCCTAAGAACCATTATTGGTGCACCAATCTTTAACTGTAGTTGTGACAGTGGCAGGCCAGAACCATTGATATTGTGAAGGAATTCCTCAGGATACTGAGAATCCCCATCTGCTGCTTCATCTATGACAGCCTTGTCTGCACTATGATAAGTATTGATATTGCCACTCAATGTATTTAAACACATGAGATTGGTTTCATCAACAGTATCATTTCGTGGGCAGAGTATAGTGCGCTCTGAAAACCATGAATCAACATTATCTGCTGCACAGTCAATAACATTGAGATTTGGATAAATGGCAGAGATCAAGGAGTCAACAGAGTCCCCACACTTCATAATAGGGTCAAGCTTTATTTGGCTTTCTGGACCATTAATTGAACCATGTCCAACCTTCAGTAACCACTCTGCATACTCTTTGTCCTCTGCTGTACCACTACTTAATCTTTTATTTTCTTTTAGATAAAGGATCTTTATGTCACGCCATAAATAAGATCACTGGATACACTGACCCACAATTTGCTCTCGGTGTCCTTTCCGGACCACAGGAAGTATTTGCTGAAAGTCTCCTCCAAAAACAACTGTAACACCTCCAAATGGCTTGCTAGGGGTGTCCCTAATGTCTCTCATAGTTATATCCACAGCCTCTTGACAATACCGGTCCTGCATTGGAACTTCATCCCAAATAATAAGACTGGTCTCACGCAGTAGTTCACCCAGATCAGAGTTCTTCTTGACAGAGCATAATTTTCCTTCATATATTTCAATAGGAATCTTAAATGTGGAATGAGCAGTTCGCCCCTTTGGGAGTAAAAGAGCAGCAATCCCTGATGAAGCACAGCACAATACAATCTTTTCATCTCCACGCAATGCATAACAGAGTGTATTATATGTAAATGTTTTTCCAGTTCCAGCTGGACCATGGAGAAAGAACATCTGAGGGTTATTCTCATATATTGCAGCTTTAATTGTATTGAAGGCTTCTGCTTGTTCTCTGTTCATCTTTGCAATATTCTCTGATGCTCTTTGCTGTTGTTCTTCAGCATGAAAGGCACACTGCTCTCGTATCAACCTATTGCCTTCAACCCCTGCCCAAAATTCATAATTAGGAACTGGCATGCCCAGAAAACCTTTTAATCCATCATGTACTCCTGCATGGAAAAGGATTTTATCAATAAGATATAAACCATAATCTTCAATTTGATCCTGTGTTGGGTTGGCAATAATCCCTGAGGTCTGTAAATGGTGGTTGATATCATCACAGATGTGTTCTTTGAACTGCTCCCACAGTAAAAAAGGTTGAGCAGGACGGCAATCTTTAAGAATTGTTGCAAAGAGTGAACGGAGTGCAGATCCAGATTGCATATGTCTTGCATCCTCTAGGCAGTCCTTCCACTCAGAATCACTCTGCAAAAGCCCACGGGCCAAACATGCTTCTTGGTGTGTAGGATATTCCACTCCTTCATAAGTACGTAGATCTGCAAATGATGTAGCACCTTTGACAACTGTAAGCAGCAGTCGAATATAAAACCTTTCGCCAGCTGCAGGGTGAACAAAATACATCCGCCCAAGAGCAGCTTTACCCTCACAAATCTTCCATCTTTTTGTAGTTTTTACCCAGACCCATTTTGTAGGAAATTCCTGGTACGAAAGTGATCGTGCAACCATTACTGCATGTTCAGGATCATCCTCAGCCTTTTTCTTCTCTGCTGCATTAACTTTGAAGTAAGCTGTAAGTGTGCTGTCTTTTGACCCAACAGCATGAAGAACCTCCTCTACTGGTGCATCAGCATCAAACACTACAAATTGCCCAGCTTCTGTATGTACTGCAAGGCGGACAACATTTGGGATTTCTTCATGCATATCATAATGAAAAAGCCTCCAAACTGATTCAGAGGCAGATACATAACGGGAATCTATATATTGCTGTATTTCATCTTTATTTTTCCCAATTGCCATGGTTGTATGATCATGGCCTTTGTAAATGTATTTATGAAGGTATTTGAAAGCTTTTATAGAAATGCAACACTCTAAGTTGGCATGTGATTTGAGCTCCATCAAAGCCCAAGGATTATGAGGTACAACCCATCTGTTATCAATATCAATTTCTATGCCATTGACCTTTTTCTTGCAAAGCCTTCCATTCTTGGGTCTAGCATAAAGGGTATAGCCATCCTCTGACAAAACAGTATGCTCTTGGAATACCTTAGGATAACCCTTGGAGCATTTTGAATCCTTCATACAGGATGCACTTGGGTTGAGATCACCACATGGTGTATGAATCATCAGCTTTTCAACCAACATGAATAAATTTGGATGTGTTTCAGGATCAGGCAACTGAGCAGAGATTACTTTGTCAATCTGATGAGCCTCTTGATACTGTGATTGGGGATAGAGAAAAATAAGAATGTGTATATGAGGTAGTCCTCGCTTCTGAAATTCAATTGTGTAAACACGGCCTCTACACTTTCCAAAACACCCTTTGTCAATAGCCCTCAAGATGATCCGTACTTTTTCACGAAAAACTCAGGCAACTAAATCAGGTCTGTCTTGTGCTGTCTGTCCAGGAAGGAGAGCCTCTTTAATCTCAGGTGCATTTGGATCTGCAGTGATTGTCAGAAATAGATCAGGTTTTCCAAATGCTCTTCCTAAGGCAATAGAAACTTGATAGAGCTGGAACATATGTCTTGATCCTCCAATATAAGAAGAGGGTAAGATAACTTGTTGCCCTATATCTTGCAGCTGAACATCTCCTGAATGAACAGCATCTACTAAACCACTGTAAACCTCAGCTCTGAGTTTCTTCTGATTGCGTGCAAGCCAGGATAAGTGTGACTGATCAGTTTGGACCCATGCATCAACAATATATTGCTGAAAAAGATTTTTGGCATAGAACAGATGGTTTGATTCAACTCTAGATTGCGTTGATGAAGGCGATATGCATAGTACTCCATCTGGGTAACATGATCATCATTAGAGGCTGGTTCATTAGGTCTATCTGCATATTTGATATTTAGGTGCCATCCTAGTTCACCTCTGGGAAACAGTAAAACATAATGTAAAGGTGCATATGCAGGATTGGTTTCATATATACATTTCAGTGGCCCCTCCTTACATTGAAGGATAATATCTCGATGATCTGTGGCAGTACCTGGGCCTGGAAGAACAACTGCAACCTCATCAGCTGATGGCATATTATATCTCCTAGGATCATTTGTATCACTGAAATGCAGTTTGATATAAGCACCATTTAGGGAATTTGGAGCCTGTGCCTGAAGGTTTTGTATTCTCTGGTATGCTGATCTGTAGAGATTCACAAAGTTATTATTGCGGTGAAGGCAATCAGATATTGTTTGCATAACAGATGACAGTAACCCAGTACCATGATGTCTGTTATTGGCTAAGCGCTGCTCTAAAGCAGTCTCAGGTGCAACTATGTAAAGCTGTGCATATACTGGGGGTTTGTCACCCTCAGGCAAAAGGGAGCCTAGAGAATGCCAAAGTGCACCCTTAATTTTAAACTGCCTTGGCCCAGTATTTGGAAGTTCAGGATCATTCTGTGGTTGAATCTTAAGGCCCAATGATACAAAAGCAAAAGCAGAATTATAACTCCTTATGTTGTCTAAAAAGTGCTTTGAGTTATGATCAACTCCAGTAAAGAGATTCCTGATTTCAATAGGTGGACTTTGTAACATAGGTAGCTGAATCTTCCCTGATTTGCAGCATGCTCCAAATTTAGGATTTATTACAGAGGAATGTGTAAGTCTCTCTGCTTGCCAATGCAATGCACCACAAAATGGACACTCTATATCCATTTTTCCCAAAGAACAGAAGTTATAAATCCGATCATTCTCAATAGGTTGTAGACCTATTGGAATAGGCTCATCTGAAGCATCATTTTGATGTTCATGATCTCCCACATCGATTTCTTGCTGTTGCAAGTGCTGCTCATGCACCTCTTGGGAGTTGTGCATCACATTTTGCAACTGTTCATGTTGTTGGTGCATGTCATGGCCTTCTGGTGTGAGATAGCCAGGACCTGGTGGAAGTCTCTGGCTATTCTCAAAGTCATCTTGTGGAGGATCATTATTCTCATGCTCATGGGTCAGCCTTTCTGGATTAAATGATATAGATTCTGAAAGTAAAGATAGTCAGCAATAAATAGTGTAATATAGAAAAGAATGTATTACGGATATGACTTTGGGCTCTTCTATGATTCTGTCTCAATGTTGGTCTTGCAGGGTGAGGCTGTACAAATGCTAGTTGAGCTTGTAGCTCAGCAGGTAAGTGAGGAAACTACCAAGAGAATAAATGAGCCTTAAAATCTCTAAATAAGTATGCTAATACCTGATTTTGATATGCCAAATTTGATGGTCCTGCATGGGCATTCTGATTCTGATTATGAAGAGACTATAAGGTAAAGATATTGATTGGTGGCCACAGCACTATGTATTTGAATTTTTACACCTACAACTGCTTGATTTGAAGTATGGCCACGGCCACGGCCCCGTGTTGGTAGTAGTGGAGGTAAATTTCTGAGTTGATTAGCAATTCCTTGAGTCAATTGAAACTCTTGGCCATTATGGTTGATTACTTGAAATAGATCATCTTGTGAATGCTGGGAAGGTACATAATTTTGAGGTATATTGAGTTGGAATGGTATTGGTCCACCATGTGGTGATGGTTGAGGTGTACGTCAATTTTCAGGGCTGCCTAGGGTACGTGTTTGTCGTTCCCTCTCACGATCAGCATTTTGTTGTCGATGTTGAAGTGTATTGGGAGGTGACTCAGAATCCCTTAAAGTGAGAATAGTAGTCAGAGCCTGCACACAGGTCAATAGCTTGTAAGAAACCAAACATTTTATCTGTAGTCAAATTTCCTCTATCAGGAACTTCAATTATAGTGTGAAATTATAGTAGAAGATGGGAAAGGGAAACAAAGGAGAGCATAATTATCATGCAATGCATGCAGCAAACATGCAGCAAACACATTGCAAGCTTGAAGTAATGTGTGAGAAAAACCTAAGTCAACTCAGCAAACATGCAGCAAACATGTCGCAAGATTGTGTATTGTAATGTGTGGGAAAAACTTAAGTTGCCGCTGCCGCCGCAGCACTAAAACGTTGACAGTTTTGCTGACATAAATAATGACTAATAAGAAAAAGCGCTGGTTTAGGTGCACCGCCCTAATTTATAGTATAGGATTAGTCTGAGTAATCAGCTGTCATGTGCCAGCACTTCGGGCTCTCGGGTCCCTACACCAGCACTTATTCTCAGTTCTATATCAATATTGATTGCCGAGAAGTCCACCTATACACTTCATACACGTACACACATTTGGAGTCTGTCTACACGTTTTACACCTCACTTATAGCCTTAAGGTATGATGATTCTTTCTTCCTTCCCCCTTTCATTTTCTCTGCCAACTGTAACTCCTTTCTACTTTTCTGCCCTTTATTTCCACAGAAATGTATGCTATTTCTATTGAATTTTAGCTTTTCAATTAGTTTTGATCTACTTAAACTTGCAGGAATTCTCCTCCTACTACTCCTGAATGCAATCGGAATGCTGAGCGTGCACGTGAGAGAGAGTTCTGAGTAATGCACTCTCCACAGCACCGGAGACTACCTCAAGCATCTCATAACAGACCTGAACTTATTCCTTTTCCCTTCCCTCAAGCCTCTGGGGGCCTCCCTGCTAACCAAGTGGATAATCCATTTGAGGTTGTTAACCACAATGGTCAAGAGTTTCAGTTGACACAGAATATTGCTGCACAGCTGAGGAATCTGCCTCCATTGGTTCCTGTAAGACCAACTCAAAGTAGAAGGGGTAGAGGGGTAAGTTTTATTCTTGACTGCTTTTGCATCTTGACAATTGACTATCTGTAGACTGGACCTTCCAATGCACATCCTCAGCAGAATCAGGCTCAGCCTCAGGTAAACATAATGTGTTTTTTTTCCTTTCAAATAGCTAACTATTACTTTTGATCCATCTTGGCACTTGACTGTCTGTAGGCTGGACCTTCCAATGCACCTCCTCAGCAGGATCAAGCTACTGGGGTTGGTCAGCCTCAGGTAAACATAAATTTTAATTGACTGTTCTTTTCTATTTACTATTTTGCCTTCAGTATCAACATCTTCCACAGCATTTGCAGGCAATGTTAGCTTCTGTACCTCCACATCCTGTGCATGGTCAAAGAAGCAATCAATATGGAAGAGGTATGGACTTTCCTCCTGCTCCTCAACAACCTGCTTTCCCTTTCCCTCTTCCTGTCCCTCTTCCTCTTCCTGTCCCTCTCCCTCACTTTCAACCTTTTCCTCTTTCTCCTCAACCTGCTTCTCCTCCCCAAGTTATGGATTATGAGCCTCCTCCTGTTCCTTCCCCTTTGCCATCTCCTTCTCCTCCTCCTTTTCCCCCACATCAGCCAGTTCCTGTAAATCCTCAGAATCTACCTATAGCTCTGAGGCCAGTTCAGGATGATAGAGTTTACAATGAGCTTTTCTTGGGCCAGATGGACAAGGAATGTCCAAACTGTCATGCTTTACATTGGGAGGCAGAAAGGCACAAGAAATCCTCAAAGCGCAATCCTAAATTTGGTAAATGCTGCTGGTCTGGAAAGATTATACTCCCATTTCTCCAGAGGCCTCCTCTTGAGCTGGAAATGTTATTTAATAGTCAGGATCATAACTCTAAGCATTTTTTGAAAAACATCAGAGCTTATAATGCTGCCTTTGCATTTGTATCATTGGGCATGAAAACACAACCCCAAAATGATCCTGAGCTACCACAAACTGGACTGCGGCAGTTTAAAATCAAAGGAGAACTATTTCATAGTTTGGGCTCCCTCCTGCCAGAGGTGGACAAGAATCCTGTTTATGCTCAACTATATATTATGACTCCTGAAACTGCCCTGGAAAGGTGCATGGTGAACAATGCCCGCTCTGGATTGCTTAATCCTATAATGACAGTTCCTGATGATTGCCTTCAAAGGAACAACCACTTCTTCGAACTGTACAAGACTGCCCATGAGCATATAGCTGATGAAGAACAGACAAATCCAGGGTCTGCAAATCATACTGTATGTGTTAGGCTTCACTTTTTGGACTCTACAGATTCAAGGAGATACAACTTGCCTACTGCAGAGGAAGTTGCTGTTATTCTTCCTGGGCCTGGTGAAGCTGCTGATCATAGAGATATTATTCTGCAGCATAAAGCAGGACCCCTCAAGAGAATAGTAGAGTATAATCCTGCATATACCTCTTGGAATTCAGCCATCACCAACAACTGTTTAATGGATGATGGGAAGACTTTAAAACAGCCTTCACCCTCTGATTCAAATCCATTGATGCAGGTATGGAAGCCCGGAATGCAATCCAGCATCTCAGGCAAGCAAAAGGTCAAATGGTAGCGGAATTTGCGCAGAACTTCAAGGACATCGGTGATCGGACTGGGCTCTCGGATGTCGACCTATGAGAACACTTTCACAGTGGCCTTAACCCAGAGATTTGACAAAACCTCATCATGGTTAACATAGCTCAGGGACTAGCCCCTACACTGGAGGAGGCGATCAGATGAGCAATCTCAGTGGATGTATTCCTGTGTGACCCCACCATGACAGGCCATAATCAGGGCACCTCTCATACCTCCTTTCCCTCTGCCAACTCCCATGCTATGGACGTTGATGCCACGCACACCAGTGGTAATAGCAGAGAGAGCTTTGTGGCCCAGATGAGAGGCAGGTGTTATGGTTGTGGTTCGCAAAGTCATGAGAAAAGGAACTGCTCATACAAGGAAACAGTATGCCATTACTGCAGGCGACGAGGTCACCTAGAGTCAGTTTGCCAAGACAAGTTCATGGGTCTAGAGTGTGGCCAGGGTAAGCACCAACAACCCTGCCGTCAACAAGTTGCAGCTTCCTTTTCGACACCCTTCACTCTCTTCCCCAATGAACCCGTCCAAATCGCTGCTTCTACTCCGGCTCCTATCACCCAGCCCCCAGTCACTCCTGACCTCTCCACTCAGATTGCCCAGCTCCAGGAGCTCCTCAACAGAGCCAATGCCATGGCCCCAGCACCAGGTCTGCAGGAGGGTTTTTAAAGCAGGTACCTGTCTTGGCCGCACCAAAAGTACCCATTAATCAATTTGCTATACTACATTCTACCTCTGCATATGATTCACTCTCCACTTGTAAAATACCTACTATTTCGGAATTGAATTCCAATTCATCACACTTCTGAATTAATGCAAAACTAAGAGGAAGGAATCACAGTATAGCAACTGCGGCCATGATTGATTCTGGGGCCACTGCCCTATTTCTGAACCAGGAGTTTGTCAACCGCCACCACGTAAGGACCTTTCCACTCAGGAAACCTATTGGTGTCTATAACATTGATGGGTCTGCTAACCGAGCAGGGCAAATCACGCACTTTGCACGTCTAGCCCTGACTGTTGATAACCAAGAATGGTGGACAGACCTGCTAATAACTAATCTGGGAACCGAAGACCTAATTCTGGGACTCTCTTGGTTACGTAAAGCCAACCTGGATATTGACTGGGAGAAAGGACAACTCTTGGTCAAACCACAATGGACAATGATCGAGGAGGTGGAAGAGCAAGATACTGAAGAGGAAATCAAAGCAGTCATCACTCCTGAATCCCCACCGAGCATAGCAGATAAGGAGGCAGAGGAATTGCCCATACACCGCATTTGAGCCAACCGACGAACCCAATGTGCATGGGTGAAGTCAGGCATCCTACACGAACAAACAGAGGAGGTCTGGTGTGCAGCAGGACTCACCTACCCCCAACAGCTAGTGGAACAGGCCCAAAAAGCAAAACCTCTGAAAACCTTTGAAGAAATGGTCCCAGAACCTTATCATGACTTTGAAAAGGTATTCTCCGAAACTGCTTCAGAATACCTCCCGGAACACCAACCATAGGATCATGCCATTGAACTGATCCCAGGTGCACCTGAAACCATGCACACAAAAGTCTACCCAATGTCATTGAATGAACAAGGTGAACTCAACCGCTTTCTAGACAACAACCTCCAAAAAGGCTACATTCACCCCTCCAAGTCCCCACTGTCATCACCTGTCTTCTTTGTAAAGAAGAAGGATGGAAAACTCTGTTTTGTACAGGACTACAGAAAACTTAACCAAGTAACCTGGAAGAACCATTATCCCCTCCCACTGGTTGCTGACATTGTTAGCCATCTGCAGGGGACATGGTATTTCACCAAATTTGATGTTAGATGGGGCTATAACAATGTTCAGATTAAGGAGGGTGACAAGTGGAAAGCTACTTTTGCAACCAACCAAGGGTTATTTGAACCCAACATAATGTTCTTTAGTCTCACCAACTCCCCAGCCACCTTCCAAGCGCTCATGAACTCCATCTTTTCAGACCTAGTGGCAGCAGGGAAAGTAGCAGTTTACCTAGATGATATCCTCATCTTCACCAACGAAATACAAGAATATTGGCAAGTAGTGTGAGAAGTACTAAAACAGCTAGAGAAACATGACCTCTACCTATAACCCAAGAAATGTGAATTCAAGGAGCTTCAGATTCAGTACTTGGGACTAGTGATATCAGAAGGTGAAGTGTGCATGGACCCAGTAAAAGTAGCTGCAGTTTGTGACTGGCCTACCCCAAAGAATCTGCAAGAGCTACAGGGATTCTTAGGTTTTGCTAACTTCTACCACTGATTCATATGGAACTTTGCCCACATAGCATGCCCTCTGAATGACCTAACCAAGAAAGACATGGGCTTCAACTGGGGAACACACCAACAACAGGCATTTGACATCCTAAGAGAAACTTTCATCACAGCACTGGTACTGGCACTCTGGGACCCCAACAGGCTCACACAGCTCGAGGTAGATGCATCAGGCTTCGCTATGGGGGGAGTCCTAATGCAGAAACAAGATGATGGGCAGTGGCACCCAGTGGCATTCTGATCGGCCTCCATGCAACCAGCAGAACAAAATCTACAAAATCTACGACCAAGAGATGCTTGCCATCATTGAAGTGCTAAAGGACTGGAGAAGCTTCCTGGAAGGATCACCACAAACCTTTGAGATCCTCACTGACCATGCAAACCTGGTATTCTGGTGTTCTGCTCAGGACCTCAGTCGATGGCAAGCACAATGGGCACTGTGGTTATCCCGATTTGACTTCCAGCTCACTCACCACCCAGGCAAGACAAACACACAGGCTGATGCTCTCTCTTGCATAGCAGCACATCAGGTTTTGGGCAGTGAAGACAATCAACAACAGACCATTCTGAAACCAGCCCACTTTATGCAAGTGGCAGCAAACTTGCTACAGAACCCATTGGAGGACTGCATCCAAAAGGTGTCGCAAAGGGAGGCCCAAGTACTGGAAGGACTGGAAGAGCTTAGGTGATTTATGATTGAGGAAAAATGAAATGTTTGAAGCCGAACCTGTCCTTAATGAAGAAAGGGTATAAAATGAAGCACTTTTCTCAGTTATTTACAAGTCCCTAACTCTTTCATAATGTTTTTACCATTACCACCACCAAAACCATGCAACAATGACACATGAGACTAGTTCATGAACAGGTGGAATGAGCCTGCCTTTGACAAATCAAGATTGAGATGCAGGAGGCAGAGTTCACAGCTGAGATGCTGCAACTAGAGGAGGAAGCTGCTTGCAAGGCAGAGGAGAGAAGAGTCACAGAGGAGAAGAGGCAAGAGGAGCAGAGAAGGGAAGAAAAAAGAAAGGAAGAGGAGCAACCCATGGAGGCAAAGGCAGATGCCTTCAAGAAGTTGGCAGAAACAGAAAAGGTCAAGGGTTGAAGGAGAGAACAGGTGTTAAAGGAGTTAGAGGAGCATCAAGAGCATGCAGCTTGAGCTGCATCACAAACAATGAGCAACCTGATGTTATGGGAGCCTTTGGGCTCCAAAACCAAAGTGTACAAGTCATCTTCCATGGTTCACAATACTGTTATTGTCATGAAGAGGTGACGATGGTGGCCGGGCGGAGCGGAGACTTAGATGGCAACAGGCAGATACTGGTCCCAACAACAAAGTTATATTGACACTTCATGACATTACCCCCCTCCTTATGACCATTGCCCTTGATGGTCAAGCTTTTGCCACCTGGGGGTGCTTTTTGTGGAATTTTCAGATAATGGTTGGTGCATGTTCAAGATTTGGTGTGGGCTCCTGGTGTTATGGGTATGCTTCTGCTACTTCATATGGAACATACAGAACCAACATTTCTAATTCATTCCTTTCCTTTCCGTATCAGTTTGGGACCAGACCATATGATGCATCCGATGTTAATGGATACAATTACTTTTAATTCTCACACTATTATCTTTTATTTATATTATCTGGAACTTTTTACAATACTTATTGTTTTATCCCAGATACTCATTGTTCTTCTTTTTAACAATTAGGATTACTGGTATATAAGCATTAGTGTCCAGTAGATAGTTCTCCAGTTTAAATATTGACTTAGATCATTCTGATCTAGAGAGGTCATCACTATAACTCCATCCGGACATTCCAGTCTTACCTCCTAGTTGTCTGAACTTATCTGGCCAACTTCTGAACATCCAAAATCTATGAACATATACGGAACCACTACGACATAGCAGGGGCACTACCGAAAGTGGTGCTAAGGTTCTTGTTCAACTTTGCTATTATCCATTACTACTGATCGGTAGTTAACCATATGATACCATACACTATTGGATCCCTTTACAATATCCTATTCACTCAAGACCTTATGGAACCTCACCAGAACAGTCTTAACACCCAGGAGTTGTGTCCTGCATCGTAGCCTTTCCACTTTACCAAATACTCTAACTTCTTCCACCTAACCTGACTGTCCAAGATGTCCTCAACTTTGTACTCCAGCTCTTCCTCATCTTCTAGGTATACTGGTTCTGGTTCTGTTGCAATTTGGCCATTGACAGTGTTTCCTCTCCAAGGGTATAATTTATTGACATGGAACACAGGGTGGATGCGGTCCAGCGACAATGGGAGGTCCAAATGGTAGTCCAGAGGGCCGACCTTCTCCAAAATGGTGTAAGGTCCTAGCTGTCAATCCCCAAGTTTCTCACTGGAAAGTTGGAGCTTGATGTCTTCTGTGCTTAGCCAGACCTGATCTCCCACTTGGAACTGATGTGCCTTTCATTTTCCCCATTCGTAGTTTTCCTTTTGCCATCTTTTTCCCAGGTGTAGTGCTGCCCCCAGCATCCTGTCATGCATCTCACAGTATTTGGATGCAATCATCCACCGCCAGAATCCCACTCTGTTGTCCAACTGGAATGTTAAATAGGGGAAAGTAATCATAGGTGAGTTCGAATGGGGACATTCCAAGTGCAGAGTGGGTGCAGGAGTTAATCACAAACTCTGCCATTGGCAAATGCTCTGCCCAGTCATCCTGACAACGTCCCACATAGAGCCTGAGATACTTTTTGACTTCTTGGTTTGCCCATTTGGTTTGTCCATTCACTTGGGGGTGATATCCTGATGTGAGATTTGATTTGATTCCTAGGCAGGAGAGTAGTGATCACATGAGTTTTGCTGCAAACTGGGGTCCCCGGTCTGATACAAAGCAAAAGGGAAGACCATGGAGGCAGAAAATTTCATGATAGTAAATGTTGGCAACACCTGCTGCTGTGATTGAGGTTGTACAGGGGATTGCATGGATTTGTTTCCCATAAAGATCAGTGCAGACTAGGATAGCATCATACCCTTGTGAGTTGGGCAACTGTGTGATCAGATCAACTCCCACTTCTTCTCACAAGCCTGCTGGAAAGTCTAGGGGTAGTGTTACTGCTCATGGGTGTCTCTGTATCTTCTTCCTTGTGCAAGTTTCACATCTGTCCACATACTTTTCTACAAAGGATTGCAGGGTGGGCCACCAAAAGTGGGTGCTAACAAGGTCAAGGGTATTGTGAAGTCCAGGGTGACCAGCAGAGGGGTTGTTGTGGCATTGTTTGAGTACTTCTATCTGTAGGTTGTCATCTGGTGGGACATATACCCTACCTCAGTGGTACACTAGTCCATTATCTTCTTCCCATTCCACTATTCCATTGGCAAAGTGTTTGAGACCATTCCTCCTAAGCTCTTCCAGTCCTTCCAGTACTTGGGCCTCCCTTTGCGACACCTTTTGGATGCAGTCCTCCAATGGGTTCTGTAGCAAGTTTGCTGCCACTTGCATAAAGTGGGCTGGTTTCAGAATGGTCTGTTGTTGATTGTCTTCACTGCCCAAAACCTGATGTGCTGCTATGCAAGAGAGAGCATCAGCCTGTGTGTTTGTCTTGCCTGGGTGGTGAGTGAGCTGGAAGTCAAATCGGGATAACCACAGTGCCCATTGTGCTTGCCATCGACTGAGGTCCTGAGCAGAACACCAGAATACCAGGTTTGCATGGTCAGTGAGGATCTCAAAGGTTTGTGGTGATCCTTCCAGGAAGCTTCTCCAGTCCTTTAGCACTTCAATGATGGCAAGCATCTCTTGGTCGTAGATTTTGTAGATTTTGTTCTGCTGGTTGCATGGAGGCCGATCAGAATGCCACTGGGTGCCACTGCCCATCATCTTGTTTCTGCATTAGGACTCCCCCCATAGCGAAGCCTGATGCATCTACCTCGAGCTGTGTGAGCCTGTTGGGGTCCCAGAGTGCCAGTACCAGTGCTGTGATGAAAGTTTCTCTTAGGATGTCAAATGCCTGTTGTTGGTGTGTTCCCCAGTTGAAGCCCATGTCTTTCTTGGTTAGGTCATTCAGAGGGCATGCTATGTGGGCAAAGTTCCATATGAATCAGTGGTAGAAGTTAGCAAAACCTAAGAATCCCTGTAGCTCTTGCAGATTCTTTGGGGTAGGCCAGTCACAAACTGCAGCTACTTTTACTGGGTCCATGCACACTTCACCTTCTGATATCACTAGTCCCAAGTACTGAATCTGAAGCTCCTTGAATTCACATTTCTTGGGTTATAGGTAGAGGTCATGTTTCTCTAGCTGTTTTAGTACTTCTCACACTACTTGCCAATATTCTTGTATTTCGTTGGTGAAGATGAGGATATCATCTAGGTAAACTGCTACTTTCCCTGCCGCCACTAGGTCTGAAAAGTTTCACGAAATGCTCTTTTTCATTATTCATTTCTTTTATTATTCTTTTCCTTTTCTTTTATTTACTTACCTAATCACTAAAGTGCTTACACTAGCACTTATTGTATTTTCATTTCTGTCTAGATTACACACATCAACCTTATTGTTCTCGCATTATCATTTCACCTAGGTGTGACTCTCTCATGCCTGTCAGCTCATTGACAACATGATGTCACTATTGTCCTGCCTCCATGCTTCTTTTTATATTGCCTTATTGTTTACTCACTGAATACCTACAGCCTTACTTATGGATACAAGTGACTCTTATTGTAGATCCTCATGGTTATGGCACAAGATGATTCTCACAGACTCATATCCCAGTAGTATATAAGACTTAGTATTTTGTAGTTATATTCCTTAGCTCTATTCTTGTCTATACTCCTCGGTAGTTAGACCTGTAGTTGGGTTGCTTTATTCATCCACATCACTTTTTATCCTCTTGCTCATTAACTATCGTGTGATGCCTGGTTATCTCTTGTGAGAGCTAGCGAGTTGCTGACAAAAAGATGGAGTTCATGAGCACTTGGAAGGTAGCTGGGGAGTTGGTGAGACCAAAGAACATCATGCTGGGTTCAAATAACCCTTGGTTGGTTGCAAAAGCAGCCTTCCATCTGTCACCCTCCTTAATCCAAACATTGTTATAGCCCCATCTAACATCAAATTTGGTGAAATACCGTGCCCCTGGCAGATGACTGACAATGTTGGCAACCAGTGGGAGGGGATAGTGGTTCTTCAGGGTTACTTGGTTAATTTTCCTGTAGTCCTGTACAAAACAGAGCTTTCCATCCTTCTTCTTTACAAAGAAGACAGGTGATGACAGTGGTGACTTTGAGGGGCAAATGTAGCCTTTTCAGAGGTTGTCATCTAGAAAGTGGTCAAGTTCACCTTGTTTGTTTAATGATATCGAATATACTTTCGAGCACATGGTTTCAGGTGCACCTGGGATCAGTTCAATGGCATGATCCTATGGTTGGTGTTCCGGGAGGCATTCTGAAGCAGTTTCGGAGAATACCTTTTCAAAGTCATGATAAGGTTCTGGGACCATTTCTTCAAAGGTATTCAGGGGTTTTGCTTTGTGGGCCTGTTCCACTAGCTGTTGGGAATAGGTGAGTTCTGCAGCACACTAAACCTCCTCTGTTTGTTCGTGTAGGATGCCTGACTTCACCCATGCACATTGGGTTCGTCGGTTGGCTCAAATGCGGTGTATGGGCAATTCCTCTGCCTCCTTATTTGCTATGCTTGGTGGGGATTCAGGAGTGATGACTGCTTCGATTTCCTCTTCAGTATCTTGCTCTTCCACCTCCTCGGTCATTGTCCATTGTGGTTTGACCAAGAGCTGTCCTTTCTCCCAGTCAATATCTGGATTGGCTTTGCATAGCCAGGGAAGTCCCAGAATTAGGTCTTTGTTTCCCAGATTAGTTACTAGCAGGTCTGTCCACTGTTCTTGGCTATCGACAGTCAAGGCTAGACATGCAAAGTGCGTGATTTTCCCTGCTTGGTTAGCAGACCCATCAATGTTAAAGACACCAATGGGTTTCCTAAGTGGGAAGGTTCTTACACAGTGGCAGGTGACAAACTCTTGGTTCAGAAATAGAGCAGTGGCTCCAGAATCGACCATGGCTGCAGTTGCTATACTGTGATTTCTTTCTCTTAATTTCGCATTAATCCGGAAGTGTGATGAATTGGGGTTCAATTCCGAAATAATAGATATTTTACAGGATGGAAGAGAATCATATGCAGATGTGGAATGTATAGCCAAACTGTTTTACGGGTACTCTCAATGCAGCCAAGATGGGCACCCACTTTAAAAACCCTCCTGAGGACCTGGTGCTGGGGCCATGGCATTGGCTCTGTTGAGGAGCTCCTGGAGCTGGGCAATCTGGGTGGAGAGGTCAGGAGTAAGTGGGGACTGAGTGGTGGGATCCAGAGTGGAAGCGGCGATTTGGACAGGTTTGTTGGGGAAGAGGGTGAAGGGTGTTGAAGAGGAAGCAGTGACCTGTTGATCATGGAGGTGTTGACACTTACCCCAGCCATGTTCTAGACCTATGAACTTGTCTTGGCAGACTGATTCTAGGTGGCCTTGTCACCCACAGTAGCGGCAAACTGTGTCCTTGTACAAGCAGTTCCTCTTTTCATGACTTTGCAAGTCACAACCATAGTACCTGCCTCTCATCTGGGCCACAAAACTTTCTCTGCTGTTACCACTAGTATGTGTGGCATCAACATCCATAGCATGGGAGTTAGCAGGGGAGGAGGAGGTATGGGAGGTGCCTGGATTGTGACCTGTCATGGTGGGGTCATGCAGGAACATGTCCACTGAAATTGCTCATCTGATAGCCTCCTCCAGTATAGGGGCTAGTCCCTGGGCTATGTTGACCACAAGAGATTTTGTTGGATCTCTGGGTTGAGGCTGCTATGAAAGTGTTCTCGTAGGTCAACATCTGAGAGCCCAGTCCGATCACCAATGTCCTTGAAATTCTGTGCAAATTCCACTACCATTTGACCTTTTGCTTGCCTGAGATGCTGGATTGCATTCCGGGCCTCCATACCTGCATCAATGGATTCAAATTGGAGTGAAGGCTGTTTTAAAGTCTTCCCATTGTCCATTAATGGTTGTTGCTGATGGCTGAATTCCAAGAGGTATGAGGTAGCCCAGTCAGCAGCCTTTCCCAAGATGAATCCTAGGGCTGCCTTAATCAGTTTCCCTTCGTTGTCATTCAAATCTGTGTGTTCCACTGCCCAGCTTTGATACTAGGCGATGAAGTGATGTGCTTCTGCACTACTAGAGCCTTTGAAGTAGTGGGTGGGGGTACAGTTGGAGTAGGGATTAGGATGGGTGTAATTACAGTACTGTCAGATAGGTTCTCTTCTTTACTGATGGAGTTGGCAGCAGCGTTTGGACAGGGTTGAGAACTGCAATTGGCCCAGGAATTGCTGTTGTTGCTATGGATATGAGTTTGGTCTTTAGTATCAAATGCATGCAGGTAGGCGGAGCAGTCAATAGCTTGAGTGGGCGGGCTTGGTGTGGAAGTGTCTGTAGACATGGTGGAAGCAGAGCCTGCAAGGATAACCTAATCGGTAGGCTATTGATGCAGTGAGAGATCTTGACCTAATGTCACAAAGAGGTGACAATGGTGGCGGGACAGAGCAGAGACTTAGACAGCAATGGACAGATACTGGTCCCAATGACAAAGTTATATTGATAATAAATACAACGAAGTAAGTAAAAGACATACCTGGTCCCAACAACAAAGAGGTCAAGATAAGGGACCAGGTTGTAGGGGCTGGCTTATATATACAAGGTGGAGTGCAGGAACTATGATGTAATACTGTAAAGCTCAGGCACAAGGAATGGAATGGAACTGATAAAATGGAATGGAAGGTTCTGGAATGATTATTGTAGGTAAGGGTGCTCGGATGGTGTATTGTAAAGAAAGGAAAATGATAGGGTTAGCTCACTTCATGACAGTTATATCTGTGCAAAGCTAAGTCCTTATGAAGCTTCACAATTATTTCTGCATTATAGATATATCACTTATATCCTCTATCACTATGTATTTACTTCACAAAGGATTTCTGATGCAAAGTATCCTTCATTATCTTTTCTCATCCTTATCAGATGAGTACTATTCTTTAATATCCTTTCCTTTGTTCTTACTTATGAGCTAACCCATTTGGGCTTAGTATCGCTTTGCAATTTTGAATTACCTGTAGTATAAAACTACTGTATTGAATAGGTAGTTCCTTAGTTTAAATATCGACTTTGATAGCACTTTGATAGTGATACCAGAATTAATCATCTATCCATATCATTGTTTTAACATCCCTCTTGTCAGTACATCCTGTGAAGGTCATTGCAAATGGAACACATTTTATCTTCTTCTCTATCAGACATGCTGTTATATCTATGCAAGCTAAGTCCTTATGAAACTTTGCAATCCATTCCACTACTTAGATATATTCCTGATATCCTTTTACTACTATGCAATTACTTCGCGAAGGAATTCCAATGTGAAGCAATTACTCGTTATCTCTTATCATCATTATCAGATCCACACTATTCCTTTTATATCCTTTCCTTTGTTCTTTACTTACGAGCTAACCCATTCGGGCATGGCATCGCTTCGCAATCCTGACTGACCATTAGTATAAAGCTACAGTATCAAATAGGTAGTTCCCTAGTTTAAATATCAACCTTGATAGTGTCATGATGTGCTAGACAGAATACGGTACTTACTTCATTTTCTCCTACCTTTCCTCCTTTCTTCACCTTCATTACTGTTTGGACTCTTCTACACTGTTCCGTACCCTTCTATCATCCTTCAAAAGCTTTCTATCACATTCTAGATACTTCTATCGGCTTCCCGCGCTGTCGCTTAGTCATCCGAACCCTTGTATATATAGTCCAGTAGCTGACACCTAGTTCCCCATCTTGACCTCTTGGTCTTTGGAACTAGGTTAGTACTTGTATCTTCGTTTACACTCAATATACTTACTTGGTCTTTGGAACTAGTTTTCCTTGTGCAACCCTAGCAATTGGCCCTTGTGCTATCACTGTTGTCTTGATCACTATCTCTTTCAGCCTTTGTGTGTGGTGCTAGCCCCACTCCTCACCTCAGGCTTGTGCTTGCGCCTGTGCTTTCCTCCGTGCTTTCTCCCTACATCACCACATTAGGTCAAGATCTCTACTTGTACCATCAGCCTTTCCAACTGATCCTACGAGGAGTGGAAATCAGACTTACCCAGTTCCCCACCTTCCATTGCCACTATGCCTTCGTTCACACCAGACATTGATTGTGCAGGATTTCAGCATTCATTTGACACTCAAGATCAGTGTGACGTTCATTCTAAACACAATCCAGATGAAGAACATGACACTTGGTTTGACTGCAATGAAAATCCGTGTCCCAACCAATACCATAACTTTGCTCCCATTGCTCCCAGTGATTAAGAAAATGGATGATTCATAGTCAGTCCTAGAATTCAAAGCCAAGTTCCAAGCCGAGTTGGTAGACATTCAAACCCTACCAGTGCTGTACCATCTGCTAGATCCTCTCCTGCACTTATCCCCACTGCTATCCTAGAAACTGAAGCCGACCCCGTCGCATCATCCCTGTCCCCAGAGCCTATTGTCATCAATATCTCGGTTACACCAGAACCATTATCCCCATCTCCTGAGCCCATCCCCATTGAAAACACCTCCATCATGGCTCATTCTCCTACCACCCAAGACCTTGCTGTGCTGATTCAACAACTTGCCACACAACAGATGGTGCTACAATCAGCAATAGCCAGCATTGCCAACAACATAAGCACCAACAAAGGTGTTAGCAAGCCCCAGATGTACAATGGGAAGCATAGTGACGATGCATGACACTTCATTGCTGCCTTTGAACTATGGGCCCAGGGTATCTGTTCCCTCAGTAATGAACAGGAAAAATCAAATTGGCCATCTCATATCTCAATGGTGATGCAGCTATTTTGGCTACTCCCACCTCGGAGAACATTAGTCAAGTGGCTCGGGCAGATGCTGCAGGAGTACCAGCTCCTGCCCTCCTCTACCCCACCTGGACTGATTTCGCTGGCGCCTTTAGGCAATGGTTTGAAACAGCAGATCCAGTGGTAGAGGCCAAACGAGTTCTGAAAAGTCTTTGGCAGGGAAAGGACCGGGTAGCAACATATGCTGCGACCTTCAAACAGTATGCTAGCAGGACAGGATATTCAGATGCTGACCTTTGAGATCACTTCTACGATCACCTCTCAAAGCAAATCAAGGACGGATTGGTCAATTCACAGGCTAACACAGATCTGATGAATGCGCTGATGAATGAAGCAATTCGCATTGACAACTGGCAGAATGAACGTGCTGATGAGGAAGGGAAACAATACACCCAAAGCACTCCCAACTTTGGCTCCTATACCCCTACTCCCTTTGTTCCAGCCCCACAATCCAAACACAATGGATGTGGATGCCACCACTACTGGATGATCTGCAGAAGACTATTGCAGATCCATGATGGGAAGATGCTATGGGTGCGGATCCAGAGAACATCGCAAGGCGGATGGGCACCATGAATGTGATGTCTGCAATCACTGCAGACTAACTGGTCATCTAGCAGCTGTCTGCTGTAGGAAGTTCTTGGGACTTCCAAGACCCACTCCTCGTTCTGTCACTGCTACATCTATCATTGCTGAGCCCTCCACCTCCATTGCTGCTACCATGCCTGCCCCTGCTACCGACTTCACAAAGATCCTTCAGATGCTCACTGCTGGGCAGAAGGAATTGGCAGAGCAGATGGTGGAGTTGCACTCAAATTTCTAAAGTGGGAACCCGCCACAGCTGCCACCTGGTTCCCTAGTCTGTATTCCTCATCTACCTCTACTTATGCATCTATACCCTTGTGTACAATTGGTTCCGCTCAATCTAGTGATGTTTCTCACTTCCGCGTGCCAATTAAGTTGCAAGGCAGATTCAAGAATACAGACAGCGCAGCAATGATAGACTCTGGTGCCACAGGTCTCTTCATTCATGACCATTTTGTGAGACAACATCGGATCCTCTCTCATCGTCTTCTCCATCCAATTACCCTCTATAGCATTGACAGATCTCTAAACACTGCAGGACAGATCACACACTTTGTGTGTCTACTTTCCACAATAGACCAAAACTGACCCCAGCTTCTTGAATACCTTGTCACCAACCTTGGCTCTGAAAATATCATTCTTGGACTCCCATGGCTCCAAAAGGTCAACCCGGACATTGACTTGAGAGAAGGGTGATTGGCTATCACCCCTCCCAGAAAGGCTCCACACCCTATGACCATCGAAGAAGTCCCAGAACCCAAGGAGAGTAATGTGGGAGGAACCACTGAGAACATCGTAGAAGCCAACCCAGACCGGGGCCCCACTTCATTTCCACAAGCTCACTTCTCCATCCCAGAGCCTGATGACCAACCCCAATTGCCTGAAGAAACCCCTCCACTTCCCACACCCAATCCAGAGATACACGAGTACACTGAAAGCACACCTCTGTATTGCCTGGTAGGCAACTGGAAGTGAAGGAGAGTGTTACTCTGAGCTGGAGTCATTGGCCATACATTGGAAGAACTTTGGTGTTCCGCAGGGTACATGTATTCACAGCAACTCACAGAGGCAGCCTACAAAGAGAAGCCATCAAAGTCATTTGAAGAGATGGTTCCCCCCTTATATCGGAAACATGCAAAGGTCTTCTCAGAGAAAGAATTTGAATGACTACCAGAACATAAACCTTGGGACCATGCCATAGACCTGAAGCCTGATGCTCCTGAAACCATGTGGACTAAAATCTACCCCATGTCCCCAAATGAACAAGAAGAGCTTGACTGATTCTTGGAAGAAAACCGGTGCAAAGGCTACATCCGTCCCTCCAAATCCCCATTGGCATTGCCAGTCTTCTTTGTCAAAAAGAAGGATGGTAAACTTTGATTTGTGCAGGATTACTGGCAACTCAATGAATACGCAGTAAAAAATCGGTACCCACTTCCCCTTGTCATGGACATCATTAGCCAACTGCGCAAAGCCAAGGTCTTCTCTAAGATGGATGTTCGCTGGGGGTATAACAATGTGTGGATTAAAGAAGGTGATGAATGGAAGGGAGCATTCACAACAAATTGAGGACTCTTCAAGCCCCTCATCATGTTCTTTGGCCTGACAAACTCACCTGCTACATTCCAAGCCCTCATGAACCCCATATTTGCTGACCTCATTGCTGCTGGGAAGGTGGCTGTTTACCTGGATGACATCCTAGTGTTTACCGAAACTCTTGAGGAACATCAAAGGGTAGTCAATGATGTACTTACATGCCTCAGCAAATACGACCTATACCTGCGACCAGAGAAATGTGAATTTGAATGACCTTCCATCGAATACCTAGGCTTAGTAATCAGTGAAGGAGAAGTTCAAATGGACCCAGTCAAAATAGAGGCAGTTAGTAACTGGCAGGCCCCTACAACGCTACATGATCTCCGAGGTTTCCTAGGATTTGCTAACTTCTATCGGAGATTTATCGAAGGTTTTGCAAAGAAAGCTCAATCTCTGAATGACCTCACCCACAAGGACACTAAATGGGTTTGGGGGTCACAACAGCAGGAAGCCTTCGAATCACTAAGGGACTCCTTTACATCTGCACCAATCCTCACACTATGGGACCCATCGAAGCCAACTCAGATTGAAGTGAATGCATTAGGCTTCACTACGGGAGGTACACTTTCACAACTCCAGGAGGATGGACTCTGGCACCCCATTGCATACCGCTCCTCCTCAATGGACCCAGCCGAGTGAAACTATGAAATCTATGACCGAGAAATGCTGGCCATCATTGAGGCATTGAAAGACTGGAGAAGCTTCCTAGAAGGATCCCTGGTGTCATGAAACGATCTTTTTCCATTATTCTTTTCTTTTATTATTCTTTTCCTTTTCTTTTATTTACTTACATAATCACCAAAGCGCTTACACTAGCGCTTATTATATTTTCATTATTATTTAGGTTACACGCGTCAACCTTATTGTTCTCGCGTTGTCGTTTCACTTAGGCGCGACTCTCTCGTGCCTGTCAGTTTATTGACAGGACGACGTCATTATCGTTCCGCTTCCATGCTTCTTTTTATATTGCCTTATTGTTTACTCACCTAATACCTACAGCTTTACTTATGGATACGAGCGACTCTTATTGTAGATCCTCACGGTTACGGCGCGAAACGTCTCTCACGGCTTCATATCCCAATAGTATATAAGACTTAGTATTTTGTAGTTATATTCCTTAGCTCTATTCTCGTCTATTCTCCTCGGTAGCTAGACTTGTAGTTGGGTTGTTTTATCCATCCTCTTTCGCTTTTTCGCCCTCTTGCTCATCGTCTATCGTGTGACGCCTGGTTGTCTCTTGTGAGAGCTAGCGAGTCGCTGACACCTGGAACCCTTCGAAATCATAACTGACCACCAGAATCTTGAATACTGGAAGACAGCCCAAGACCTCAGTCGTCGACAAGCATGATGGGAACTATGGCTCTCTCGGTTTGATTTCCATCCTAAGCATTGCCCAGGCAAAGCTAACACTCAAGCTGATGCCCTTTCACGTATGGCGCAGCACCAGGTCACTGATGCAGAGGACAACAGGGAACAGATTGTGCTAAAACCGGAATGCTTCCTTAATGTGGCAACCATGGTTCTTCTCCATAACCCTCTTCTTGACTGCATTTGGCAGATCAGCAAATGAGAGGCAGAAGTACTGGATGGTCTGAAAGGTATCAAGGGCCCCAGAGTCTCACTAGTGGTCCAGCTGAATGGAGAGAAGAAAATGGTTTGGTCTATTATCACAACAAAGTCTACATCCCACCAGATACCGCACTAAGGAAAACAATCCTGGAACACTGCCATGATGCACCTACCGCAGGTCATCCAGGGATGCATGGTACCCAGGAACTAGTTAGCAGACTCTACTGGTGGCCTGGGATGCGCTCTTTCGTAGACAAGTACGTCAATGGATGTGATCACTGCCAATGCAAACACCTAAACCCCCACCACCCTTCTCCTCTCCAACCTCTCCCCGTACCGGAAGGTCCCTGGCAGGACATTGGCATGGACCTTATTGGAGAACTACCTATGACACAGGACAGCCATAACGCTATCATCACCTTTGTTGACCATTATACAAAGATGGTTCACTGTTTTCCCTGTACCACCGAGATAACAGCCGAAGGAGTAGCAGATTTCTTTTATAAAGAAATTTTCCGATTACATAGCTTACCATGCCATTTCATCTCTGACAGGGGACCCCAATTCACGGCAGATGTCATGCGACAACTCCTGAAACAACTAGGCATTGACTCCAACTTAACCACAGCTTACCACCCTGAGACAAATGGACTAACAGAATGAGCCAACCAAGAGATTGAATGTTACATTTGCATGTACATAAGTCGCCAACAGGATGACTGGGATCTCTGTTCGGACTCTTCTACACTGTTCCGTACCCTTCTATCATCCTTCAAAAGCTTTCTATCACATTCTAGATACTTCTATCAGCTTCCCGCACTGTCGCTTAGTCATCCAAACCCTTGTATATATAGTCCAGTAGCTGACACCTAGTTCCCCATCTTGACCTCTTGGTCTTTGGAACTAGGTTAGTACTTGTATCTTCGTTTACACTCAATATACTTACTTGGTCTTTGGAACTAGTTTTCCTTGTGTGACCCCAGCGATTGGCCCTTGTGCTATCACTGTTGTCTTGATCACTATCTCTTTCAGCCTTTGTGTGTGGTGCTAGCCCCACTCTCACCTCAGCTTGTGCTTGTGCCTGTGCTTTCCTCCATGCTTTCTCCCTACATCACCACAGATAGCACTTTGATAGTGATACCAATTAATCATTTATCCATATCATCATCTTAACATCTCTACTGTCAGTATGTTCCGCAACAGTCATTGTGAATGGAACACGTTTACTTCTCTTGCAGACACACAAAGTGTTGAGGACTCTACTAATAGTGGAGTCAAGGTCCGACTACCTAGTTTATGATCATCTTACCTCGTGAAGTAAATCTCTTTGCTATTTCCCGCGATCCCTTTCCGATGACCCATTTAGTGTACGATCATAACACATGCAAAGTGTTGAGGACTCTACTAATAGCAGAGTCAAGGGCTGACTAAATGTTTTAGGATCATTTATCCTTGTGAAGTATTTCCCTTTGCCTTTTCCCACAATTAACACCGCAACCTATTTCTGATGATCCATTAGTGCACAATCATAACAGTATATTTAAATTGACACTCAGCACATTGTCTTCATTACCTTTCACATTCTCCTCACTACTTTCCACATCATCAACAATGGTCTATACAAGGAGCAGACAAAACTGCACCAACACTGGGGTATCTGACGAGTCAATACCAGAGGAACTGGAAATGCTGAACCCTTTATCATCAAATGTGACAGCCTTTGTGCCATTTGCAGAATCAATCTTGGGTGCAGGACATTCTTGACGATGAGCTAACATCTTCAGTCCAGCTCCAGGACAACCTGCCAGTGTGTGGATTTCAAGTCATCATGCCCTTGGTCAACCAGACCACTCCAAATTTGAGTACCAAGTACACTATACAGAAAATGGTGACCCTGTTACTGTTTGAACACTGAAGAGATCACATGGCAATACCAATGACAGAGATGGAAATCCCCCCATCTCCTACAACATTCACCCTTGCTGACAGAATGCATCAGCAGCTGGCCAATGTTCCCAGTCCTTCGCAAGACCAGATACCTGTTACCACTGCGGAAATTCCAAAAAACATTGAGGAAGCAGAAATCAATGAAGAGGTAGGTCCTAAGGAATCAGGAAACCCCGGAGACCCAGGGGGATCTGATTCTGATAGTCCTGGAGGTCCCAGAGCACCTCGCAGTTCTCACATTCCTAGTCATTCTAGGAGTCCTGTGGAGCAGGTAAGTAGTGTCCATCTGGACTCTATGGAACAATGCATTTTAGATGTGTTTCACATGTTTAAGGGTTCTCTTGATACCCTTGGTACAGTCCTCATGGGCATGAATGCTAGCAGCCCTGCAGAAACTGGAAGATTGAAGGTCAAGGATCCTGAATTGTTTGATGGATCTGACCTGTGGAAACTGAAAGGTTACCTAGTTTCCTTGTCTTTGGTGTTCATTGACTGTCCATCATATTTTACTGATCAAAAGAAGATCAACTATATATTATCCTATCTTGGTGGCTCCGTGAAGGAATGGTTTGAACCAGATATCCTGGATCCAAACCTTGTCATGACAACCAAGTACTTACATCATTTTCTTTCCTCCTTTCACATGCTTCTATAGGATCATGATGCAACTAAACTAATTGTTCCTCCCTTGTTCCCTATTTGCTCATCACTATTCTCTCTTCCCACACTATTGTTCTTTAGTAACTATTATTCTTCCCTTGTTCCCTATTTCACTCGTCCTGCACTATTCTTCTTGAGTACCTATTGTTCTTTTACTTATTGTCTCAACTTGTATATATAGTGCAGTAGATAACTCCTAGTTCCCTATTTCAACCTCTTGGTCATTTGGGAACTAGCTTGCCTTACTTCAGCAAGGGTTTGCCAAAGTAGTTCAAGGTCATGTTACTGGGGATTTGGAGGATAATATAGCTTATGTAGAGGATAGATAGAACAGTGGCAAACTGTGAGCCAGTGAGATGAAGGTCTTCTTCAAAACTGTGCAAGCGAGCAGCCCTAAGGCATAAAGTCAATATTTCATACACTGCATGCAAATTCCTATAACTTACCTCACCTTATGTTAAAATCATGTTTTTTCCATAATAATCTTGAGTTATTTTAATCCGATTATAAAATTATGCTAAACCAAAAAAAAATCTACAATCCATTTACTTAGCATAATACATGGTAATTCATGACAACCATGTGTTGAATATATTTAATCATTGCTTTGAAGATATTTTATACACTTTACTGTAAACAAAAAACTAACTTATTGCAACTATGATTAATTATGGAAAAATACATATTAGATGATTGTGTTGTTATTGAAAGCTCTAAAATAAACCTGATTGAGATATTCTCTAGTTATTCATAAGAGATAGTATTTCAAAGTATAAATTCAGAATAACATGGAATCATTACTCTAAACTTGACCTGAGATAATTAATTAGTTATTTTACTTTTGTGCTTTGGGTGCTGTATAACTTTTATGAAAATACTGTATTCAATCAATATAAACCAACTTATATACAGTAAAACTTCTGTCAATTAATATATAAGTGCAATAGAATAAGTATTTCAAAATCTTGGTTTGGTTATGTTGAAGAAGGTGTAAATTTGTATTTATTGTATTTGTATAATTTGATTTGAATATATCAGTATGGCTAATGAAGATATTATGACAAAAACTACATTATAAAGTATGTGCAGTTGAAGGAATTTATGCTAAAAATATAATAAAGATATCTTGAATTTATCAAAGAAAAATTATAATAACCACAATGTTACTTCACTTCTTTATATTGAAAATATGCAGATATAATTATAATACTATAAGTAATATAGATTAGTACATCTCAACATAACTTCACAGTAATCTAAATCTGGGTATAGTAAATATACATTTAGTATAAGTTCAGAGTAAGGTTGTGTCAATTGGTTTAATATGATAGATTCTTGGTATCTATATCTTATCAAGCTGTAATACACATTGATATTTCTATTCAAGAAACTTGAAAATTACATCGATATTTGCAATTTTTAGTATACTATAATCCTAACACAACTATAGTAAATTTATGCTAAAATGTACAAAAACTATGATACACTTATAGCAAATCACAAATAAATCTTTTGATTTGAAGATTTGAGAGCTTCCTAGAGAATCTAGCAATTCAGAGCTTCTTTGAATTCTTAAAGTTCAGAGATATCATGAAGTTCCCTGAGTTCCAGAGGTTCATGTAGTTCTCAAAGCTCAAGGATTTCCTGGAGTTCCTGGAAATCTTAAGCATCATGGATTTCCTGGAGTTCCTGGAGTTCCGGGAAATCTTAGGCATCATGGATTTCCTGGAGTTCCTGGAAATCTTAGGCATCATGGATTTCCTGGAATTCCTGGAGTTCCTGGAGTTCCTGGAGTTCCTGGAAATCCATGATGCCTAAGATTTCCCGGAACTCCAGGAACTCCAGGAAATCCAGGAATTCCAGGAAATCCATGATGCCTAAGATTTCCAGGAACTCCAGGAAATCCATGATGCCTAAGATTTCCCGGAACTCCAGGAACTCCAGGAAATCCATGATGCTTAAGATTTCCAGGAACTCCAGGAAATCCTTGAGCTTTGAGAACTACATGAACCTCTGGAACTCAGGGAACTTCATGATATCTCTGAACTTTAAGAATTCAAAGAAGCTCTGAATTGCTAGATTCTCTAGGAAGCTCTCAAATCTTCAAATCAAAAGATTTATTTGTGATTTGCTATAAGTGTATCATAGTTTTTGTACATTTTAGCATAAATTTACTATAGTTGTGTTAGGATTATAGTATACTAAAAATTGCAAATATCGATGTAATTTTCAAGTTTCTTGAATAGAAATATCAATGTGTATTACAGCTTGATAAGATATAGATACCAAGAATCTATCATATTAAACCAATTGACACAACCTTACTCTGAACTTATACTAAATGTATATTTACTATACCCAGATTTAGATTACTGTGAAGTTATGTTGAGATGTACTAATCTATATTACTTATAGTATTATAATTATATCTGCATATTTTCAATATAAAGAAGTGAAGTAACATTGTGGTTATTATAATTTTTCTTTGATAAATTCAAGATATCTTTATTATATTTTTAGCATAAATTCCTTCAACTGCACATACTTTATAATGTAGTTTTTGTCATAATATCTTCATTAGCCATACTGATATATTCAAATCAAATTATACAAATACAATAAATACAAATTTACACCTTCTTCAACATAACCAAACCAAGATTTTGAAATACTTATTCTATTGCACTTATATATTAATTGACAGAAGTTTTACTGTATATAAGTTGGTTTATATTGATTGAATACAGTATTTTCATAAAAGTTATACAGCACCCAAAGCACAAAAGTAAAATAACTAATTAATTATCTCAGGTCAAGTTTAGAGTAATGATTCCATGTTATTCTGAATTTATACTTTGAAATACTATCTCTTATGAATAACTAGAGAATATCTCAATCAGGTTTATTTTAGAGCTTTCAATAACAACACAATCATCTAATATGTATTTTTCCATAATTAATCATAGTTGCAATAAGTTAGTTTTTTGTTTACAGTAAAGTGTATAAAATATCTTCAAAGCAATGATTAAATATATTCAACACATGGTTGTCATGAATTACCATGTATTATGCTAAGTAAATGGATTGTAGATTTTTTTTTGGTTTAGCATAATTTTATAATCGGATTAAAATAACTCAAGATTATTATGGAAAAAACATGATTTTAACATAAGGTGAGGTAAGTTATAGGAATTTGCATGCAGTGATAGTAGTTTTTGAAGATATTTGAAGAGCACATACGCAACATTATTTCTGTCAATGTCTGGTCAAGTTGACAACGGTCTCTCACTGATTCATGACACACAACTCACAATTGAGAACGTAGATCAGTACAAGAATTGACAGTCTAGCATCCAGCTTTCGCAGAAGACCACGTTCAAGTCTTTTGTTCTTCATAAACTCTGCACCACTGAAATCTGCTCTGACAGTATCCGCCGAATCATCAGGTATCAATACTTCTTCTTCTGTTAGCAAACAATTGGTTGTAGCTTCATTGATGATGATATATTACTCACCGACAGAGTGATGAGGTAGAAGAGGTGTAACTTCGCTACTTGTCCTAAGCTCTACGGCAGAAGAAACATACTGAGCCATGCAAGTGAAGAAGCAAAGCTCGCAGTGGGCGCTTATATTCCATGTAAGCATCACGGAAACATCACTAAATCGTTGAGGTTTTGCGAAAGCATTATCAACGGGTAAAGTGTATTGTCATCGCGCCCCATGCACATAATGTATATAAAATATTTGTGCCTTCTTAACAACGATTATTTGACATTATGACGTTTCTGATTTGCAAAGCAGCATTGTACCAAATTGTCAACTGGTACAATTATTCGGCCTGTTTCGCATATTAAACCTGTAATACGTCTTTCAAAAATGATCCACAAGTATACTACCCATTGAGAATCTCGTAAAATCATGCGAGGTCAATCAAATTTGCTGCATGAAGTGTTCACCGTCAGAATATGGAAGAACGAGTTGCCCTCATAAGTCTTCTGGTGAAATAGGTTGTTCGCCTTTTCAATCTCATCCTCAATTTGTGCATGTTAAAAAACAAAAGAAAGAATATATTCAACGAGATTATAGGACACATCATATACAAGTATATATAATCAGGCAGATGATTGCGTAGTCGACCAACTGTTGTTGACGGCACCTGCCCCAGAAGCTTTCGCAGCTCGTCGTGCATGCTGAGCAGCTCGGTGATTTTTAATGGTATTCTTGAAGTCTTTGAGGGGATGCGTTGATGAGGGACCATTTGCATCACCAGAAGTATAAACAATTCTGTATTGTTATTGGTAAGACTGAAGACAGGATGATGTTGACGACGCACCTTGTCCACCATGCAAGCAATTTCTTGTTACGAAGCTCATCTTCTGAACCAGCCTCCACATCCTCGAAGAAATCCACAATGGCGTTGTAAAAAGATTCATATGGGAAAGAGTCATCGGCTCCCCAAGCAGGGCCATCGGACAGGATGAAACGAAGCTGAAACAAGTGCAGTTAGCACAAGTAAACCAACAAGAAAAAGACATACTAAAGTCGCTGCATATGCTATCATGCGAGGACTGACAGACGTGACATTCCAAAGCTGGGATACTGTCTTTTTGGTTGATTTGCGACGCTTTCCAGAGCGACCAGAAGCACCTGGGCCCGGGAGTGGTTGTGGGCTGACATTTTCATCATCGCTTGACTCATTGATGATTTCGATGTCCGCAATTTCCTTGCCTACTGAGCTAGCAGACTTGAACAGAAGAACAACCATCTACATTTCAGAAGTCAGAAGAGTTCAAATATGAAAGAATAGCATCCACCTTAACCAGCAAAGGACCTTGAAGCCATCCTTTCAGTGGGCTCTGCACATCACCGGCTTCACCGTGATATAGGAAGGGAAGAAAAAAAGGCACAGTAGAGTCCTTGACAACAGAACGCCTTCCTACAGCACGAATTTCTACGTGAATCCTAGTGAATGATGAGGTGTGTAAAGATATGAGTGAAAAAAAAAACTCACATCAAGTCATCCCAATCAAAGTCGATAGGACAGAGTAAGCGGCCAGTGAGGTCATGTCTGAATCCTCGGCCAAGGCGAGAGTGCCGGTCTATCAACGGCTGTGGACTTCGTTGGTTCAGCCAGTCGGCCAGCTCGGCTGCACTATTATGAATATCTTCAGAGCGTACGGCATTAGCGCCAGATTCGAGCTGAGGATACTAGTCAGCAAGACATTCTTTCTTCTACATCCTTCACGTACTGATGTATAGTCTGCTTGAAGCTCTGCGTGGTTGACATCCCTCGAGTAAATCTTCCTCTTGATATAGGGCACATATTCGCACATTAAACGAAAACTTTCATAGTCCCTGTCACGACTATGGCGCGTCAAAAAGATGTCTCACTGGAAACGAGAAACTGTACCTTTGTTTCAATTCCAAGCGTTGCTCGTATTCTTCGTGTTCAACATCGTTCAGTTGCGCAGTGTCAACGTCATTCAGCTCGTCATCCTCAGCATGTGAATCTGGGTCACAACGACGCTCATACTCTTGTACCAAACTATTGATTGAAGAAAAGAGTGCAGCCACTTTTCGAATAGGACGCCCTAGACACTTGGTGGTTCTACGGTAGGCTTTTTTTAGTTAAGTCTCTTCATGAAGTAGTGACTAACATACTTTGTCTTTGGGTTTTGGTTGCCCTTTAGTCGCTCATTCTCATCTTCTAGTGCTTCAATCTTACGCTTGAGGGCAAGAATAAGGGATTGTGTATCTTCGGAAGGAGGACTAGAATCACGGGGTATGTCAGAGGGGGGCAAGGTTGTGTCTCTACGTGAACGAGAGGAGCCAGGGTGATGACCACGGACAGAGAGAGAAGAGCTTCGAGAAGACATAATGGTACGTGGTGGTACAAGTGAAACTTGAGAATCAACCAAGTCATGCTTTTTGTAGGGTTCCGGTGGGCATGCGGAGTCTAAGCCATTTGGAGAAAAAGAATCTACCTAGAAACTGTCACCTATTCGGTTCAATCTTCAATCCATTTTCATTTCCCCAATGACCATGCAGAACTTGTTATGATAAGCCAAATGCGCCTGCTTCAGTTCCTCCTTCCAAGCCTTTTTTTTCATCTTTGCGATCATGGCTCATTATTGTCTCAAGGAATGTCCCAAGGGCGTCATGGGTCATGGGTTTCCTTCTGCAAGAGCTCTCACACAACACCGTCTGAAATGTAAATTTGCTAAGGCTTCCCTTGTCAGGGACCGCATTACTGTGACAGCTCCTTTGCACCACCCATCGCTACAGCCAAAGAAAGTAAGGGTGTCATTTCCAAAGCGCACAGGACATAACGATCCTGGGCCAAGTACTCCGAGTCAGCATGAAATCTCAGCTCTCCCTGAGCCGCTGCATCTGGAAACGGTGAGTGCCTTGTACTTATGGTGTCAAAAGGTAGTGATTAAGTGTTTCTTAGTCTGATGAAACGATAGTGCAAAGTGTAAACGGATTAGAGACAGTCAATGCAGAACTGCAAATTGCTCTAGCAGCACCCCAATGCAAACAAATGGACTCCTACCCTCCAACACAGATCACCGCCTCAGGGAGAGCATCACGCATGCCTCGTCGGTTCCGGGATGAGCTGCCGCAAGCTCAGCCAGCTGTGGTTGCAGGACCTACTCCAGAGGAAGCCCCTCAGATCCTTATTCGTCGAGTGACTCTAATCATTCGAGATCAGCTAAAAACGGCGGTGAACCCATTTGGACTCATCCGCCACTATCTCCACCGGCCTTCCTACGATCCTGATGCAATAGTTCCCATCAACGAGTTGTGCAACCGACGTGAACGGTTCAATGTTCCAGAGGGATCTGAGGGTGAAATTGTCGATGCCGAACCTGAAGACCATCAAGCGCCATGGCCATTCTCCAATATGAGCACTTGGAGGTTGATGTCATGGGCAAACAGTGGAGGACGGACCAAGTCCGAATTGGAAACCACACGGCTGGTTAATGATGTCCTTCTCCAGGAGGACTTTGATCCAACTGACCTCAAAGGATTTGATGCTCACACTGAAAACATCCGACTCGACCGCTCGCAAAACTCTTCGTCGGGTCTTCCAAAATTTCAGGAAGCAGTTGTCACCATTGAAGTACCTTCAGGAGACAAGGAGATCAGGGCCTGTAATTTCTCTATCCCTGGGCTACAGTTTCGAAGCATCCTCTCCGTGATCAAATCTATCTTTTCTGACCCTCTAGCTGAAAAATTCCACTTCACCCCCTTTAAGCTTTTCCGAGCTCTTCCTGGTGCTGAATCACTGGAGCGTCTCTATTCTGAACTGTACAATTCTGATGCCTTCATCCAAGAGCATGATCACGTTCAACGACTACCTGCTCCTCCCGAACAGCCAAATTGCAAACTCGAAAGAGTTGTGCTGGGTCTTATGTTTTGGTCAGACTCAACTCATCTTGCTTCTTTTGGCAACACAAGCTTATGGCCGATATACATGATGTTTGGAAACCTTTCGAAATATATTCGTTCAAGGCCGAATTCAGGTGCATGCCAACACATTGCATACATTCCATCTGTAAGACCATGACCTTGTTGTCACCGTAGCATTCTCAGTAACCCATACTGATTCTTTTGATTAGCTTCCTGCATCGTTTCACAATTTCGCTTCCAAATTTTTCACAAAGTGGTCAACAACTAGACAGCGTGAAGGCCTTCTAACACATTGTCGACGAGAGCTCATGCATGCAGTGTGGAAATTTCTTCTCGATGATGAATTTCTACATGCATACAAATATGGTATTGTCATCCAATGTCCTGATGGAATCGAGCGTAGGTTCTATCCCCGAATTTTTACCTATTCTGCGGATTATCCTGAAAAGTAAGTCTCATGCTAATTACCTCTCCATTGCCATACTGATATAATACACAGAGTCCTCCTGGCTACAATAAGGGACAAAGGAAAATGCCCATGCCCTCGCTGTCTAGTGGAGAAATCTGCTCTGGATCGCATGGGTTTAAATCAAGATCTCAGGATCCGAATCACAAGATTTCGACACCTTCTTACTGACGCAGTGACAAGGGCCAGAGATTTTATATACCATTCTGGTTTTCCCATTAACGGGACAGCAGTCGACAATCTGTTAAAGGATACCTCATCTATACCAACAATTGTAAGTGAATACCACTATTAGCTTGAACATGAATGGTATACTGACCATTTGGTATAGAATGCCTTTGTTGATCGCCTTGGGAAAAACTTCAGTGTTCCACAAATGCTCGCTGTGGATCTGCTACATGAAATCGAACTTGGTGTATGGCGGACACTATTCACTCACCTTATTCGGATGCTGTATGTAGTGCCACATGGGCCTGAGCTTGTTGCGAAATTGGACGAGAGGTGATCCAATTACAATAGTCATCTGCAAATGCAAATGCACTCATATCCACATACTACAGATTCCGACAAGTCCCTGCCTTCGGGACTACTATCCGCCGCTTTCTTGGTAATCCTTCTGAGATGAAGAAACTCGCTGCACGTAACTTTGAGGATTTGCTGCAGGTTAGTAGAGATGTATACCAATGCAAACAGTTTTATCTTACACATAAATTCATAGTGCGCAATTCCTGTGTTTGAGGGATTGTTCGAGGGTGAGCATGACGAACGACTCCTGAAATTGCTCTACCGACTGGCTGAATGGCACACACTGGCAAAACTTCGTATGCATTCCGACACAACACTGGAATGGCTGGAAACAATTACGAAGGAAGTAGGGATGATGATGCGGGCATTCAGGGATAAAACAGCGTCACAGTTTGATACATTGGAATTACCGCGAGAACGAGATGCAAGAGCTCGTCGACAAGCTGGAGCAATGTTACAACAACCAGACTATCAAGCCCAAGCTCCGTTGGCAACATCATCTACCAATCAGGCTAGCAGGAAGACTCGAAAACTCAACCTCTTCACTTACAAGTTTCATGCCATGGGAGACTACGTCTCGTTTATTCGACTCTTTGGTACTACAGACAACTATTCCACGCAGATTGTATGTGTTGTTTTGATCTAAGCTTCACCTCAAATGTACTTACCACATTCTCAGGGTGAGCTAGCGCATCGAATGGTTAAGGCGCTCTATGGACTCACAAATAAACGGGATGCGACAAAGCAAATTGCAAAACGTTATAATCGCGAGAAACATCTCCGGCAGGCCAAAGTGAATCTCCAAAAAGCAAAGAAGCTCGAGCAGTTGGGTAAAGGCAAAGGGCTGAGTGTACAGATACTCAGCCGACATACTCATCATGTTGGGATGGAAATGAGTACTGTCGAAGAGGACATGAAAATTTCTCCGGACCTACACCATTTTATATCTGAAAACAATAATCATCCCATTTCTCTGCATTCCTTTCTACTTGACGAAAATCGTGAAGATCCGGCGAAGAAGGTATGCAAACAATTTTCTGCTGTAAGTTTGCACTCTGACCGTAAGATACAGGACTTTTGGCCGAAACTTCAAGACCACTTACTTGGACGCTTACTCGGGCGAGATTTTGATGGTGACAGCTATGGTTCTTTTACCGACAATGAACGAAACTCAATTGACCTATACAAGAAGAGGTTCTATGCGGTGAAGACTATGCGAATCAACTATACAACCTATGATGTTCGACGCGATCAAGATGTCATTAATCCACGCACAGATCACTGTGCGGTAATGGTCTATTCTGCTGATGAGGACCCAAAAACCCATCCATACTGGTATGCGCGAGTACTAGGGATCTTTCATGCAGATGTTGTCTGGATGGAAAATGGCCAGGTAAGGATAGAACATCTGGAATTTTTATGGGTTCGGTGGATGGGGGCGGAACCTCGTTATCGGTGGGGTAGAAAAATCGGGAGATTACCAAAGATTGGCTTCATCGTGGAGAGTGATGCATATGCGTTTGGCTTTCTGGATCCAGCTTTAGTCATACGCGCCTGTCACCTCATTCCTGATTTCGTAACTGGGCGCACCTTGGAATTGCTCAACACTCAGGAAGTCACCGCGGCTCGACCGGTTGGGGATACTGATGACTGGGGATCTTTTTATGTGAATATGTAGGTTCTCTCGAGCCCCCGAGGTTTATGCTACTGACCGTTTCTACAGATTTGTTGATAGAGATATGTTCATGAGACATGCAGGGGGTGGTGTTGGGCATGTCAGATCTGATGCACGTCAAGTGGACAAGGAAAGTTTCTTGAATGAGCAGTGTGATGCTGGAGATGAGGGGGATGGGAGTGACTCACATGCAAGTGATTCAGATGACGGAAGCAAGGATAATGTTGACGAGGGTGACAATGTTGAATTGGACTCCGGTGATGATTTGGGCCCCGAAGACGGAGAAGACTTGTATGATGATGATCATGGGTATGGATCTCCATAGTAACATCATCAGCAAAATTGCACAAATAGAGCTTCTTCATCCTCTTCACTAGACTCACTTACTCGAGACATGTTAGCCTCTCGATAACATTACAAATCCCTGGCCTATGGAGAGGCTCGGGTTTTTGCATAACGTAGAAGCGACGAAAACATCTGCTCAATACCAGCACAAGTCCCTGGCCTATGGAGAGGCTCGGGTTTTGCACAACGTAGGAGCTACAGCCTTGAGTACTAGAGGTAGAGAGCCCAACGTTTACATAGTTGAATTGTTTGCACCATTCGAGGTCAAGAGCAAGAGGGCAGTGAGCGCGTTTAAGAGCTATAAACAAATATCACATGACAAGTTCCGAGATATCCATAAGTGTGATGATTAAAATGCATTGTATCGAAATCTCACGATAATTAAAATATGAATTGAAAATTCATTCGCAGTATTTTACGGGCAGGACAGGTGATAAAAGAAGCTAACACATTTGGGATACGTTTGTGCGATGCTCTCATTGTTTTCCTGGTTCAGAATCTGGTACCATCGTGGCACCAACGATATAATTTGCCGTCATGATGGGCAGGCAAATGTATTCATTTAAATGGCCTTAGTTTGTGACTGAATGATGAGGTTGAATTGAAACTCGCGCCAGAGTAATCCATAGTCTCAACGATTTAGTGATGAAGTTTCTCGGATTACCCAACAACTTTCAATCATAATGGTGTCTTCCTATCCTCCTTCTCATCTCCCCGACATTCCTCGCTGTATTAATTATGCGAAACTTTCCGTAAATCAATCCTCCCCATCCTGCCTATGAATCTTACGGAATCACTATCGCGTCGAATCTTATGAGGACGTGACTCCTCTCTCTGGCCCAACATTCGTTTTTGACACCACTTCGTCGACGTCAAACTTCTGTCATCGTATCATACTAACACGGCTCCTATATTCTGCGCTCATCTTGTAGGTTTTCACCCAGAATTCGGTGTACTCAGGGTTCAAAATCCGGTCAGTCTTCAATCCTGGACCCTCCCACAATCACTCCGTTCTTAGGCCAAAATGATAATCATAAGAGGGTATGATCATAAAATCTATACACCGTGGCACGGTGTTGTGCTCGCGAAGCTTTATCCCAGTTCCACTTCGTAGCCTGTTATTTTCCCGGAGAATATTGGGTATCTAGAAATGAACTCAGGAGTGAAGATGGGATTTGGGTTTGCAGACTGCAAAGAAATGGGAAGGAGCTGTATTTCTGAGGGCAATCGATGTCCGAACAGCAGGCATAGTTGGAAAGTAGGAAAAAGAATAGTAGAAACTCACAAGATACGACGCGTCAAGAACATGACGAATGCACAGAGTTCAAATTATCGCATCAAACAAACTGCAAAAACATGGATTCACAAACATGAAAGACACGTTCACGATGTGTCAGAAGGAGAAAGAGAGAAATAGAGAAGAAACGATGCATTTGTGTGAATATCAACTAAATTCTATCAGGACCGGGTCCTCACATGAACCTGGTTGCTTCGCTTCGCTCGCAATGACTTTCTGAGGATACATCTCTTTTCTCATTCTGTATCACTTTAGAACATTACTTACATTTATCTGTAGTTCTCGTGCACTTATTTAGGCTACAGGTAATGGAGAACTTAACGTTGTTCTGAGCCTCTCGTGTACTTACTTAGGCTACAGGAATTGCGAATCTAACACAATGATCACTGGTTTTTCTTGGAGACTTCATTATTTCTACTCACATTGATATGGAAAAAACTGAAGTTGCTGAAATACAAGCTTCTGATGCCGAAATTGATCTTGATTCAAAATTTGGAGGGCAGGAAGCCTGACTAACTCTTGAAGCAAGTTCCTATGGAAAGTTCATTTGAGAGTCCTTGGTGTCCTTGTCCCTTCTCAATCAATTATGTATGTTCCCTTCAACACACACCATTGGGGATGTGGCCTTGACTGACAAGCGGGTTAGCTTGACCGCAACAACACTGGGTATGACTATGTATTATGATGGTAAGCAACATATGAGGTGTAAGAAAAAAATATACACACCGCGTAGATCCGCCTGACTACTCCCTCTCCTTGAAAGACTCTCACAAGCTTCGCAAGGACAATGCCATTTCGTAATCCTTCCTCCATCTCAACCACCCCAAATCCGAGTTCCTGGTCTAAACAACCTTCGATCCACTGCTCAGCTTCTCCGACGTGGCACAAGTACTCATAGACTTGGATAAGATGCCGTTGCGTGTCCGCCCAAAGTCCCCTCGTTAGACGAGCGGATGGAAGTGGTACCGGGGTATTGGGAGCTTTATTTCGAGAAAGACGCATCCTCCCTGGGATACCTACTACGGCGTCAGAGTCTGCGAGGTCAGGGTTGGAAGCTTCGAGAGTTTGAGACCTCCGTGGCGTGGTGTCAAAATTTCTATCACGGCGCATCGCACGTTTCCCCACTCTTCTGGGAGGAGGTTCCTTTCCAATTTCCTTCTGCTTCTTCTTCTCTTCTACCGGATCTTCGTTGTCTCCACTAGCTATTCGAGGTGAATTTTTACTAAACCGACGACCGCCAGCGGACAGAGTGTTGCCGTACTTGAATTTGTTCTGCATGTAAGAGCTTCTATATGTGGTTGGAAACATGGCATTCGAGGAAGGGGAAGAAGGGGATGGAGCCGTGACTGAAGTAGCGGAGGTTGGCGATGATATTGGATATGAAGACGTGCTTCCTGTTGACTGGTGGTGAAGCTTATCCCTATCAGATGAAACTGATGGTCGGCTGTAGAGGGAAGTTGGCCGGCGGTGAACAGACGTCGGCGTAGAGATAATACTAGAAGATGGGTCGAATGAGGAAGATGTAGAAGGTGTAGAATGGATTGATGTAGTACTATCATTTCTGGAAGGATTGATGCGCTTGAAAGAGCTAAAATCAACGGTATTACGACGAGGGGGAGAAGCTTCTTGAGGGAGTGATGGAGGAGAAATCGGACGTATAACTCCAGCAGACCTAATCGTGAGACGACAAATGGATACGTTGGCGAGCCAAAGTCGGCGACGGCGGATCTGCTTCGACAGTTACACCTGTGCTATTCGGTGAAAGAGGAGTCGCAATAATAGGCGATGGCATCGATGAAGTAGTGAAGCGCTTAAGATATGTGGGCGTCCGTTCTAACGGGCTCGATGGCGAAGGCACCGATGATGAATCCACGGCGTTCTGGAGCTTGGCAGATGAGGTGAGCCTGGTAGGTGTATGAGGAATACTAGGACTTTCGTCGATAGTATTTTCTCTGGCGCGCTCTTCCCATTTCCCTCGAACAGCATCCAAACTATTGGCCACACGGTGACCAGGAGTCCATCTCCTGGTTGCTGAAGAAACAGAAGATCCTGTATTATTGGTCAGAATGTTGTTACCAGACTGTGAATTTGTCCGTGAAAGGGAACCATTTGAAGATGATGATGACCACTCAAGGAGTCTAGTTTGATAGGCAAAGGACCGCCTGGCCTGGAGGACAAGGGATTAGAAGAGTCAGAGGAAGAGCCTGAGCGTTGCATTGAGAGCACTGAAAAGATTGTGAAAGTCTTGAAATTGTAAACAGGTATGTAAACAGTAGGCCTCGGGGCAGGACTGCCTAGTCGGTTTCCCAAAAAAGGACGTGTCGGTTGTTTGGATAGGCCACGTGCGCTTACGAAAGCTTTTTTAACCTAGCGTATACCTAAGGCGTATACATATTTGTGTCCTAGAGATATTGCTCAACAAGCCTTTTGCTTGACCCGTCGCGAAGCGACGGGTGTGGGAATTCAACTTTGTGATGTCTCAATAATTATATAAACAAATACTTGTAAAATACAAAAGCTAATGTGGGTCCAGAAGAACTTCAGGGTAGACAATATTCTTTGTAGTGCATTCATTATTATCTGAAATAATAAAATATTCAAGATCCAAACTATCAGAAAATTGGAAAAGAAAAAAGCATACCTTCAGGAAAAAGGACCTTCACCCCCTGTTTGGTTGTACTACGGGAGAGAGCAACATATAGTTGACCATGTGTGAACACAGGCACTTGAAGATTCAATCCCACTACTTTAACAGATTGGCCTTGTGCCTTATTAATGGACATTGAAAATGCCAACCGGACAGGAAACTGGCGCCTTTTCAGGATAAAAGGCAAGTCAAGGTCTGAGGGTATTATGGTGATCCGTGGTATTAGAAAAGTTATACCTGCATTATCACCTCCCAGAATTCTTGCTTCCAATACCCTTGCAGTACATTTAGTAAGGATTGCACGTGTTCCATTGCAAACACCTGCCACTGGATCAAGGTTTCGAAGCACCATAATGGGTGCACCAATTTTTAGAGATAGTTTGGAAAGAGGTAGACCTGATCCATTGATACTGTTTAGATATTCTACAGGATACTGCAGATCATTCTCTGGATCTTCATCCACTACAGCACTATCAGCACTATGATAGGTGTGAATGTTTCCTTTGAGTGCATTTAGACACTTCATATTCAAGTTATCAACAGCATCATTTCTGGGGCATAGGATAGTACGTTCCAAAAACCATGCATCATTGTTCAGTTCAGGGTCAATCAAGTCCAGGCTGGGATAGATAGTGGAAATCAATGAATCAATGCTATCTCCACATCTCATTGTGGGATCCAGTTTAATTTGACTCTCTGCATCATTATCTGAACCATGACCCACTTTCAAAAACCATTCAGCATAAGCCTGGTCCTCCTCTGTTCCACTGCTAAGTCGTTTGTTTTCAGTTAGATGCAAAATCTCAATGTCCCGCCAAAGCCTAGATCGCTGAATGCTGGCACCAACTATCTGTTCCCTCCTTCCTTTACGCACTACAGGAAGTATTTGCTGAAAGTCTCCACCAAATATCACAGTCACTCCCCCAAAAGGTGTGGTACTTGATTTAAGATCTTGCATAGTTAGATCTACTGCTTCCTGGCAAAACCGATTCTGCATTGGAACTTCATCCCATATAATTAGAGCAGTCTCCTGCAACAGCTTCCCCAAATCAGAATTCTTTTTGACAGAACACACCTTTCTTTCAAAAATTTCAATTGGAATCTTAAAAGTTGAGTGTGCAGTCCGACCCTTTGGAAGTAGCAGTGCAGCTATTCCTGATGATGCACAACAGAGAACAATTTTTCTTTCTCCCCGAAGCATATAACAAAGGGTGTTGTAAGTAAAAGTCTTGCCTGTTCCAGCAGGACCATGTAGGAAAAACATCCTGGGTCTATTTTCTCTGATAGCACTCATGATTTGGTCAAATGCATGCCTTTGGCCTGCATTGAGCTTGGATAAGTTTTCTGTTCCTTTCTGCAATTGCTCTTCAGCATCAAAGTCCAGCTGTTCAGCAATCAATCTGTTGCCTTCCACTTGAGACCAAAACTCATAGTTGGGTATTGGCATTCCCAAATACTGTTTGACTCCCTCAAATATTCCTGCATGGAAAAGAATCTTGTCAATAAGATATAGGCCATAATCCTCAACCTGCTCTGGTGTTGGATTATCCACAATTCTTTTACTGAATAAGTACTGTTCAAGGTCATCACATATATACTGCTTGAACTGGTCCCATAATAACCCTGGCTGCACAGGGTGACAATCTTTCAAAATTGTTGCAAACAGTGATCTAAGGCATGATCCTGTCTGCATATGGTGTGCATCTTCCAGACAGTCTTTCCACTCAGAGTCATTCTGCAAAAGGCCTTGAGCAAGGCATGCCTCCTGAAATGTTGGGTATTCAACACCATTATATGTTTGAAGATGGGCAAAGGAAGTGGCCCCCCAGACAACTGTTAATAATAGCCGGATGTAAAATCTCTCCCCAGCAGCTGGATGAACAGAGTACATTCTACCAACAGCAGGGTCACCTTTTTTGCAAACTGTCCATTTGTGGTTGCTTTTATTCCAAACCCATTCTGATGGAAATTCTTGATACAGCAGAGACCAAGCTGTTGTTACAGCATTTGCTGGATCCTCCCTAACTCTCTCCTCTTCCTCTGCATTGGCTTTAAAATATCCCATGAGTGTGCTATTCTTGGTGCTTGCAGCATTAACAATCTCTTCCAATGTTTGTCCATTGTCTGCATCAAATGTAACCATCTGACCTCCAGGAGTATGCACAGCTAACCTTGTAACTTTAGGCTTTTCTTCATGCATAGCATAAGAAAACAATCTCCAACTGGCTTCTGAAGCAGAAATATAACGTGAATCTAAATACAACTGCACTTCATCCTGATTTGAACCAATGTGCATAGTTGCCCAGTCATGACCTTTGTAAACATATTTGTGAAGATACTTGTTGTCATGAAACGATCTTTTTTCATCATTCTTTTCTTTTATTATTCTTTTCCTTTTCTTTTATTTACTTACCTAATCACCAAAGCGCTTACACTAGCGCTTATTATATTTTCATTATCATTTAGGTTACACGCGTCAACCTTATTGTTCTCGCGTTGTCGTTTCACTTAGGCGTGACTCTCTCGTGTCTGTCAGTTCATTGACAGGACAACGTCATTATCGTCCCGCTTCCATGCTTCTTTTTATATTGCCTTATTGTTTACTCACCTAATACCTACAGCTTTACTTATGGATACGAGCGACTCTTATTGTAGATCCTCACGGTTATGGTGCGAGAAGTATCTCACGGCTTCATATCCCAATAAGTATATAAGACTTAGTATTTTGTAGTTATATTCCTTAGCTCTATTCTCGTCTATTCTCCTCGGTAGCTAAACTTGTAGTTGGGTTGTTTTATCCATCCGCTTTTTGCTTTTTCATCCTCTTGCTCATCGTCTATCGTGTGATGCCTGGTTGTCTCTTGTGAGAGCTAGCGAGTCGCTGACAGAAGAATAGAGCTTCTACCACATACCACCCGTCACAACAAAACTTTTACAAACTTGCCTAGGATTCAACACACCGTTGGAAACTAGTTTTCTCGATACGTTACACATTTTCATTTTTACCAAACACGCTCATCCTCCTCCCTATAAACCATAATGACTGATCGGTCGATACATGCGCCCGACCCAGCAGAAGTCGCTGTTGTCACTTCTAGTCCACGCCGGGTGTTTGTTAATACACCAGGAAACTACGATGGCGACCCCGCCACCTACCGGCCATGGCAACGACGAATGATGGCTTACGTCTCCGAGTTGACGGAGACAAAGCAGGTCGACAATTCCCACCGAGTCACTACCATCATTATGTCCTTCCTGGTCGGAGGAAAAGCCGACGAATGGGCTCAGGTCTACTCGGATGACCATTTCGATATCGACAGAGGGACGTGGGATATTACGGGGAAGCAACTCATTGACAACATGGACAGGGAGTTCACGAATGTCGCAAAGGAGAAGGAGGCCCGTGATAAACTGACTTATATCCGACAGGGGAAGTCCTCGGCCAGCGACTTTTTCAAAGAGTTCGAATTGTTGTTGAAAGATGCCGGGTACAAGAAAGACGAGTCGCACGTCCTTACCCTAGCGGAGAGAGCGGTTGATCACACTCTTTTATATGACATCATTAAGGGACGGACGGAGCCCTTTGAAGACTACAAGGAGTTGAAGAAGGTAGTCACAGGGGCTGACAACATAAGACGGCAGTGGGCCGAACAGAAGAGAGGATATGCGTATGCGGGGTGGTGGAATACTAACCCACAGGGACAGAGTCGTGGACAGTCGTCCACTCAGCAGAACCGACAGGAGCCGAAAGTAGCTCCGAAAGCAGAATATTCGGCGGCACCGAGAAGAGATGCTACCGGCACCACGTTCGGAGGAACGGGCAGGCCGATGGACATCAACCAAGCGAGAGAGAAGCGGTTGTGCTTCAATTGTGGCGAACCAGGCCACATGAGCAGGAACTGCCCGCACAAGAGAAAGGCGGTAGTCAGAGGTATTATGTTGAACATGAGTGAGCAGGAACGTACGGACCTTATTAACAATTTGGGTTTTCAAAAGGCTCCGCAGTAGATATAGGTCTGCAGGAGCCTTCGCACACGGATATTTCGGAGTTTGTTGATAATGGCGTTGATTATGTAATCAGTACAGGTACTAAACAGAAAAACGCGTCCACCTTCATCCACAAAACCGAAAAAACCGAAAAACCTATACGGTACGAACCCGACACTGCTGAATGGCTAACTCAGAGAGTTAGAGAAGACCAGATCCCGAGAGCAGTAGGATTGTTACAAACTTGGATGCCCTTTTCCCGGGAAAAAGAAGCCTCTGAAGAAACCGTCATGGACATACAAAAACGGAACTGGAAAACGGCAGTCACCGCCATCCGGAGTCTCAAAAACAAAAGGAGTTATGTTCGCGGGACACGCGGCAAAAGTCTGAAACTCCCAGCAATACTCGAGACACTGGAGGATGCTCGACAAATCGTCACAGAAGGACTCCTCGACAGTGGAGCTACTGGTTCCTGCATCGACTCAGAATTCATCAAACGGCATAACCTTGTCACGGAAAACTTACTGATCAAAACACCTGTCTACAATGCCGACGGTACACTCAACGACTCCGGATCAATAGACAAGTACGTCGAGATCCGGATGACCATCGGTGATCATTCAGAGATCGTCCAATTCGGAGTAGTAAGTCTAGGAAAGAATAATATCTTTCTAGGACTAGATTGGCTGCAACACCACAACCCGAGTATTGACTGGAAGACATCTGAACTAACCTTCGACAGGTGTCCAACAAGATGCGGTTACAACCCACACTTTTGGACACCAGAGGATACCCATTCTAGAGCGGCATTACAGGAAGGCGAACAGCTTTTCCTGTTTGACTGGGACAGGTATGTTCACGAGCAGGTACAGTCGAGGAAGTGGATGGAAAAACAAGCCAGAGAGGAAACAGCCCAAGAGTTCGACACTTCCAAGCCCTACATCGAAGAGTACCCCGATGTTTTCAGCCAGAAGGAATTCGACCAGCTGCCACAACGACGTCCTTGGGACCACGCTATCGACCTAACGCCAGGTTCTAAGCCTTTAGATTGCAAGGTGTACCCATTAAACCCAAAGGAACAAGAGGCACTCGACAAGTTTCTTGAAGAAAACCTTCGAACTGGATGAATCCAACCTTCGACTTCACAGATGGCATCTCCCTTCTTCTTCGTTAAAAAGAAAGATGGCACCTTACGACCAGTACAAGATTATCGTAAACTGAACGAGATGACGGTTAAAAACCGGTATCCACTTCCTCTCATTCAGGAGCTAATCGATCGTTTAAAAGGCGCTAAGATCTTCACGAAGATGGATATCAGATGGGGATTCAACAACATCCGCATAAAGGAAGGTGACGAATGGAAAGCGGCTTTTCGAACTAACCAGGGGTTATTCGAACCGACCGTCATGTTCTTCGGACTCACCAACTCTCCTGCGACGTTCCAAGGTTTCATGAACCACATCCTGCGAGACCTCATCAATAAAGGTCATGTTATCGTTTACATGGACGACATACTGATTTTTACCGACGGTATAGAAGAACATCGACAAATCGTAGAACAAGTACTCGACATTCTACGGGAACACAAGTTGTTCCTTAAACCCGAAAAGTGTTCTTTCGAAAAACCGGTTATCGACTACCTTGGTATTATCATTGGTAACGGAACTATTCGCATGGATCCCAAGAAAGTACAAGCCGTTCGAGAATGGATTACTCCACGAAAGAAGCGCGACGTCCAACAGTTTCTAGGATTTTGCAACTTCTTCCGGCGATTCATTCGTGGTTTCAGTCTGGTAGCAAAGCCATTAACACAGCTCACGGGAAATGGGACTTGGAAGTGGGAGAAAGATCAGGAGGAAGCGTTCGAAGAGTTGAAACGCCGTATTTGTGAGGAAGTCGTTTTATTGATTCCTCGTAACCACGGGAAATTCAGGGTGGAAGCTGACTCGTCTGATTATGCTAATGGCGCCGTTTTGTCCCAATTCGTTGATGGTAGATGGTATCCTATTGCCTTTCGTTCTCATTCCCTTAATGAGGTCGAACGGAATTACGAAATCTACGACAAAGAGTTAATGGCAATAATGGATTCTCTTGACGATTGGAGGCAATATTTACTAGGTGCGGAGGAACAGATTGAGATTTATACGGATCACGCAAACCTCCAGTACTTCAAAAAGCCGCAGAAACTCAACCGCCGACAAGCGCGCTGGGTACTGGAATTAGTGGAGTATAATTTCGATCTCGTTCACAAACCTGGTAAATCGATGACGAAAGCTGACGCCCTGTCGAGGATGACAGGTCTTGAGACGGGGGACAAGGACAACGAGAACATCGTTCTCCTGAAACCGGAACTTTTTATTCAAGCTCTCGACCTATCGGCTCCCGAAGATCTCCTGTTATCAGAAATCCGAAAGAGTAGAAACCAAGTAGACCGAACTGTACAGGATGCCCTCGCTGTGAAAAATCCAGAGTGGACTGAGACCGACAAAGTCATTACCTGGAAAGGGCGTATTTATGTACCGAAAAATCGCCTACTCCGGTCCAAAATAATCACTCAGTACCACGATACACCGCTAGCGGGACATCCAGGACAGTACAAAACCACGGAGTTGATTACTCGGGACTACTGGTGGCCAGGGGTGACACGAGATGCAGGAAAATACGTCAAAGGTTGTGAGAAATGCCAGGCGACAAAGTCACATCGTACCAAACCAGTAGGACAACTTCACCCACATGCAGTACCAACTGAACCGTGGCAAATAATCGGCACTGATATGATAGGGGAACTACCGGAATCGGGAGGATATAATGCCATATCGGTGTTTATCAATCATTTTTCCAAAAGATTGCGACTTGTTCCGTCCCACACTACAGTCACGTCAGAGGGAATGGCAAAAATCTATCGGGATCGTATTTTTTCTATCCACGGCATTCCACGAAAAATAATACATGATCGAGGACCGCAATATCATTCTCGTTTCATGAAGGAACTTTATCGTCTTTTAGGAATAGAAGCAAACTACACCACGGCGTATCACCCACAGACCAATGGCCAGACGGAACGGACAAATCAGGAGATAGAACATTATCTCCGTTTGTTCATTAGCTATCATCAAAATGACTGGCATGAGTGGTTACCGCTTGCAGAATTCGCCTATAACGATCGAGTACACTCTGCGACAAAAGTGTCCCCCTTCTATGCTGACAACGGTAGACATCCTTATAAAGGCACGGCGGCTCAAATGACTTCGGACAATCCCACAGCACAGGCGTTTGCAGATGGAATGAGGAAGGTTCGAGATGAAGTAGGAGCGGCCTTAGGAAAGGCCAATGAGGACATGAAGAAGTTTTATGACCGTAAGCGAAGAGTTGGAGTAGAGTACAAGCCAGGCGATAAGGTCTGGCTTGAGGGAACTAACTTATCGACAGACCAGCCGATGAAAAAGTTAATAGATAAACGGTTTGGACCGTTTACAGTTCAGAAGAAAATAGGCGCTAGTTCCTATAAACTAGACATTCCCTCTACGTGGAAACGTATTCACAATGTCTTCAACGAAGTCCTCCTTACCCCTTACAGAGAACCACAATTCCCCTCTCAACCACGAAACACTCGCCCACCTCCTGTTGTCGTAGGAGAAGAAGAGGAATTCGAAGTCGAGGAGATTCTCGACTCACGAAAGGTAGGAAAAGGAATCAAGTACAAGGTCAGGTGGCGAGGTTACGGACCACATGAAGACACTTGGGAACCTCGATCCAATATCACACATTCCTCCGAATTTTTGAAGGAATTCCATGACAAGAATCCGACCAAACCCAAACCCGCCACCCTGAATCGACTTGAAATACCTATTTCCTTATTCCCTACCGAATTATTCCGCCCTATGCCTCCGCCAGATACCGAAAACACACCCTCACAATTACCCTCCGAAAATTTCGTTAGACGACAAGCGCTTCGTGGAACTCGCGCTCTAGGGAGGGGGTAATGTCATGAAACGATCTTTTTTCATTATTCTTTTCTTTTATTATTCTTTTCCTTTTCTTTTATTTACTTACCTAATCACCAAAGCGCTTACACTAGCGCTTATTATATTTTCATTATCATTTAGGTTACACGCGTCAACCTTATTGTTCTCGCGTTGTCGTTTCACTTAGGCGTGACTCTCTCGTGCCTGTCAGTTCATTGACAGGACAACGTCATTATCGTCCCGCTTCCATGCTTCTTTTTATATTGCCTTATTGTTTACTCACCTAATACCTACAGCTTTACTTATGGATACGAGCGACTCTTATTGTAGATCCTCACGGTTACGGTGCGAGAAGTATCTCACAGCTTCATATCCCAATAAGTATATAAGACTTAGTATTTTGTAGTTATATTCCTTAGCTCTATTCTCGTCTATTCTCCTCGGTAGCTAGACTTGTAGTTGGGTTGTTTTATCCATCCGCTTTTTGCTTTTTCATCCTCTTGCTCATCGTCTATCGTGTGACGCCTGGTTGTCTCTTGTGAGAGCTAGCAAGTCGCTGACACTTGTGAGCCCTGATAGAAATGCAGCATTCAGTATTAACATGGCTTTCCAACTCCATGAGTGTCCAAGCATTATAAGGAACCACCCATGTATTGTCAAGCTCAATGTCTTTACCATTGACAGTTTTCTTGCACTTTCTGTCATTGTCTGGCCGAGCATATACTGGATAGCCATTTTCAGAAAGGGAAGTCTCAGGCTGGAAAGGTTTTGGAAAACCCTTTGAACACTTTCCATCCTTCATGCAGGAGGCATTTGGATTGAGTGCTCCACATGGACCATGAATCATCAGCTTTTGGACTAACTTAAATAGCTTTGGGTGAGAGTTTGAATCAGGTAGCTGAGCAGATATAAGTTGATCTATATGATGGGGCTCTTTAAATCTATCTTCTGGATGGAGAAAAATAAGGATATGAATATGAGGCAAACCCCTTTTCTGAAACTCAATAGTGTACACCTGACCCCTGCACTTCCCAAAGCACCCTTTGTCAATCAGGTTCAGTATAATGCGAACTTTTTCATGGAATACATGGGCTATGATATCAGGGCGGTCATTGGGAGTTTGCCCAGGGAGTAGTGCAGCCTTGACTTCAGGACAATTAGGATTAGCTGTGATAGTCACAAAGAGATCTGGCTTTCCAAAATGACATGAAAGGGATATTGAATCTTGATACAGCTGGAACATATGTCTTGAGCCCCCAATATAGGAGGAAGGTAGAATGATACGCTGTCCAATATCTGCAACATCTGTATCTGTAGCCTGTACAGCATCAACTAAACCTGAATATAATTCTGCTCTAAGCTCTTTTTGGTGCCATTTAAGCCAGGACAGTCGCTGCTGGTCCACTTGGGCAAACACATCAACTATGAACTGCTGGAATAAATTCTTGGCCATAAACAAATGAGAACTTTCAAACTGTGTTTTTCATTGATGAAGACAAAAAGCATAGTATTCCATCTGAGAAACATACATTCTCTTGGAAGTCTCAGTTTCATCCTCCTCATTTGGATTAGTTCCTTCACCATGAGCATATTGAATTTTTTTATGCCAACCTAACTCTCCTCTGGGGAAAAGCAATACATAGTGAAGTGGGGCATGGGGTGGCCCAGTCAGCAGCCTTTCCTGAGAAGAATCCTAGGGCTGCCTTAATCAGTTTCCCTTTGTTGTCCTTCAAATCTGGTTGTTCCACTGCCCAGCTTTGATACTGGGCAATGAAGCAATGTGCTTCTGCACTACTCGAGCCTTTGAAGAGCTCAAGCTTATTCATGCTCGACTTGGCTGCAGCTCTGTGAAGGTTGGCTGTGAGCTGAGTCACCTGCTCGATGAGCTGTGCCATGAGCTGATTTGTGTTGACTTCGGGGGTTGACATAGTGGGTGGGGGTACAGTTGGAGTAGGGATTAGGATGGGTGTGATCATGGTACCATCAGATAAGTTCTTTTCTTTACTGATGGAGTTGGCAACAGCATTTGGACAGGGTTGAGAACTGCAATCAGCCCAGGAATTGCTTTTGCTGCTATGTATGTGAGTTTGGTCTTTGGTATCAAAAGTGTGCGGGTAGGTGGAGCAGTCAATAGCTTGGGCGGGCAGGCTTGGTGTGGCGGTGTCTGTAGACATGGTGAAAGCAGAGCCTGCAAGGATAACCTAATTGGTAGGCTATCAGTGCAGTAAGAGATCTCGACCTAATGTCACAAAGAGGTGATGACGGTGGCAGGGCAGAGTGGAGACTTGGATGGAAACGGACAGATACTGGTCCCAATGACAAAGTTATATTGATAATAAATACAAGGAAGTAAGTGAAAGACATACCTGGTTCCAATGACAAAGAGGTCAAGATAAGGGACCAGGTTGTAGGGGCTGGCTTATATATACAAGGTGGAGTGTGGGAACTATGGTGTAATACTGTATAGCTCAGGCACAAGGAATGGAACAGAACTGATAGAATGGAATGGAAGGTTCCGGAATGCTTATTGTAGGTAGGAGGGCTCGGATGGTGTATTGTAAAGAAGGAAAATGATAGGGGTGGCTTGCTTCATGACACTGAATACCTACAGCTTTACTTATTGATACAAGTAGTTCTTATTGTATATCCTCATGGTTATGATGTGAGATGTCTCCCATGGTTTCATTTCCCATATGTATATAAGACAGACTATTTTGTAGTTATGTTCTTTAGCTCTATTCTTGTCTATACTCCTCAGTAGTTAGACTTGTATTGGGGCTGTTTTATCCTCATCACTTTTTCATCCTCTTGCTCATCAATTCTCATGTGATGCCTGGTTATCGTTTGAGAGAGTTAGCGAGTTGCTGACAGTGAAAGCCTAAGAGGGGGATACTGTTATATCTGTGCAAAGCTAAGTCCTTATGAAGCTTTGCAATTCTTTCTGCACCTTGGATATATCACCTACATCCCTCCACTACTATGTATTTCCTTTGCAAAGGATTTCTGACACAAAGTAATCCTTCCTTATCTTTCCTTATCATTATTGGATGAGGACTATTCCTTCCTTTGTTCTTTCCTGATGAGCTAACCCATTCGGGTCTAGTATCACTTTGCAATCCTGACTTACCTACAGTATAAAGCCATGGTATTGAATAGGTAGTTCTTCCATTTGAATATCAACCTTGATAGCACTTTGATAGTGATACCAATTAATCATCTACTATCTGTATCATTGTTTTAAATCTCTCCTCTTGTCAGTACATTCTGCAAAGGTCATCACAAATGGAACACATGTTACTTCTTCTCTCTTGGACACACAACATGTCAAGGACTCCATTGTTATGAAATCATCTTTTTCTATTATTCTTTTCTTTTAATATTCCTTTACCTATGCATCCTGGTGTTTACCTCAGCACTTATTATATTTTCATTTCCACTCTAGATTACTGTTATGATCATGCACAAAGGGATCATTGGAAAGGATTGCGGGATGATTGTGGGAAATAGTGAAGAGAGTCACTTCGCGAGGTAAAATGATCCTAGACTAGGTAGTCAGACCTTGACTCCACTATTAGTAGAGTCCTCGACATTCATGTGTCTGCAAGAGAAGAAAGCAAACATGTTCTGTTCACAACGACCGTCGCAGAACGTACTGACAGTAGGGATGTTAAAACAATGATATGGCTAAGTGATTAATTGGTATCACTATCGAAGTGCTATCAAGGTTGATATTTAAACTAGGGAACTACCTATTCAATACCGTAGCTTTATACTAAAGGTAAGTCAGGATCATGAAGCGATGCCATGCCTGAATGGGTTAGTTTGTAAGTAAAGAACAAAGGAAGGGATATAAAAGGAATAGTGTGAATCCGAAAAGGATGAAACGAGATAACAAGTAATTGCGTAGTGGTAAAAGGATATAAGTAATATATCTAAGTAGCGGAATAGATCACGAAGCTTTGTAAGGACTTAGCTTGCATAGATATAACAGTATCCCCCTCTTAGGCTTTCGTCCTCGAAAGCCTATGTGATTGTTAACGATTAACAAATCTAAAATTAGGTAGAATGGAAAAGTCAAAAGGAAAAGTAAAATTTTCCAAATGCCATGCAATTTATGATTGAGGTAAACAAAAAATTTGAAGTCGAACCTGCCCTCAATGACAAACGCATATAAAATGCGAGGGTTTTCTCTGTTTTTTTCCTAAGTCCTCATCTCTTTACAATGTCTTTCACTGTCACCGCCACCGAAACTGTACAGGAACGACGAGCACGACTCGTTTGGGAGCAGGCAGAATGAGCCCACCTTCATCAGCTCAAGGTCGATGCACAGGAGGCTGCCTTTGAGGAGGAAATGGTAAGGTTGGAGGAGCAGGCTGCTTGTGAGGCTGAGCATGAGGCGGAAAAGAAGAGGCTCGAGGAGGAGAAAAAACTTGAGGAAGAGAAGCAAGCTGCGAGGAAAAGAGAAGAGGAGCAGCTGGTCGAGGAAAACATCATGAAGGCAAAAGCTGACGCTTTGAAGAAATTGGCTGTAGAAGAATGAAGCCAGGAATGTCGAAGGGCCCAAGCCCTTACAGAATTACAAGAATGTCAAGAGCATGCAGCTCATGCTGCATCGCAAAGAACCGGAACCACGATGAGCTCACGGGAGCCTTTGAGCTCCAAACCAAAAGTTTACAAATCAGCTTCTGTGGTTCGCGATACCCAGGACATCAAAATAAGAGTTTTGAAGAGGAAGCAGTTAGCTTCACAGGTAAGTGATAATTTTCTTCACAATGAAATAGCTGATTGACAAAATATAGGTTGGTTTGGCTCCTGACCCAGATGATGGAGATGACAACAATGATGATGATGTCCCTCCTCCCACTCCTTAGTGTAATCACGAAGGATGCATTTTAACACTTCGAACTGCATCATGCAACCCGGGAAGCCCCGGACTCAGGCCTGCCTGGCCTGTCACCTCCAATGACAGAGGTGTAGCTGGGCAGGGGATAATGCAGCCCGGAGGTCGGGAAAAAAGAAACCAAGGGTTGATGAAGACAGTTTATACCAGGGTCCCGCGAGGCATGTTGTGGAACGGAAAATTGGAGGGGTTGATGTGGGAGAGAAGTTGGATATGCTCGCAGAGCAAAATGAAGCCTTAACAAGGCAAATGAGTGCTCTGCTTGGTTTCTGTTATATCTATGCAAGCTAAGTCCTTATGAAGCTTCACAATCTATTCCACTACTTAGATATATTACTTATATCCTTTTACCACTACACAATTACTTTGCAAAGGAATTCCGATGCAAAGCAATTACTCGTTATCTCTTTTATCCTTATCGGATTCACACTATTCCTTTTATATCCCTTCCTTTGTTCTTTACTTACGAGCTAACCCATTCAGGCATGGCATCACTTCGTGATCCTGACTTACCTTTAGTATAAAGCTACGGTATTGAATAGGTAGTTCCCTAGTTTAAATATCAACCTTGATAGCACTTCGATAGTGATACCAATTAATCACTTAGCCATATCATTGTTTTAACATCCCTACTGTCAGTACATTCTGCGATGGTTGTTGCGAACAGAACACATTTACTTTCTTCTCTTGCAGACACATGAATGTCAAGGACTCTACTAATAGTGGAGTCAAGGTCCGACTACCTAGTCTAGGATCATTTTACCTTGCGAAGTGATTCTCTTTGCTATTTCCCGTGATCATCCCGCAATCCTTTCTGATGATTCCTTTGTGCATGATCATTACAGTTTCGCGAGTCGTGCCGCTTCCGCAATGGAAGACTTGGTTTGTCTTGTTCAACAATGCCCTGGAGAGAAACAGGTAGAAGAAGACGAGGAAACTGATGGAGAGAAAGAAGAAGATGAAGGAGAAGAGGAGGAAGAAGAAGATGAAGAGGAGAAGAAAAGGAGAAGGATTCGCAAGGGAAAACAACATGCAACGTGATTCCCGTGAAGGTTTAGTAGTAGTTAGTTGGACTTGGTAAATAATTTTGTATGATTTTGTAATGGTTTCTTTATTGGTTTTTGTTGTCTTTTGTTTTTTGTTTTTTGTTTTGTTTTGTTTAATTTTATATTTATTTGCCTTTTTTGGTGTTTTTGGATTCATAAGGTTTTGTTGATGAATAAGTGTTAATGGTGTAAGGAGTTAAGATTTGTTCCGCGAGGAAATAATCGCGATGGTTTTGGAAGGAAGTGGAGTTCCATTAGTTTCGCAAAGAATGGATCACGGAAATCCTTGGCATAAAGATTTGGAATTTAGTAGGTAATGCAGTAGGTAGCACGAAATGTAATGGTGATGAATTGCAAAGGTTTCACAATGAGTTGTTTAACTAGTAAAATAAAAATTAGTATTTCCAATGAATGAGTATTAAAGAATAAGTGGTCATTAATCATGATGGTCCAGGTTTGTGAGGGTAATGAAGATGAAAGGCTGGAACCAGTTTGTCCATGTGAATTTTGTTCACAGTGACCCAGGAAAACTCTTCGTCTGTACCTTTGTATCCTGCCCACCATATGTAATACCATAGTGGACATTTTTTGTATCGACAATCCAATTTTGAATCTAATACCTCTGCGATGTTGTATTCCTCTTCGCCCTCGACTTCCACTGGAGGTGGAGGAGTTTGTTCACAATGTGGAATCGAGTTCAGAGTATAGAGTTTGAGTTGGGATACATGGAAGACTGGGTGGATACAACTAAGATATGAAGGGAGTTGTAACTTGTACGAGAGAGTCCCTACATGCTCAAGAACTTTGAACAGTCCGAGATACTTCTCAGAGAACTTTGCGGTAGGTCGAGTGGTTTTTATGTGCTTTGCTAGTACAAATACCTGTGAATCAATGGGAAAATCTGGGTGATTAATATGTTTTCTGTCCGCTTGCTCTTTGTATTGAGCTTGCGCATTAGTAATTTCTTTGCAGAGGAAAGTATGAATCTCATCTAAATTCATTGCAAAGTCAATCACACGATCAGAATGGATGTCAATCTCAGGTTTCACTGTAATGTTAGGGTGATAACCTTTATTCATGAAGAACAGAGTAATACCAGTGGAAGCATTTGGAGTGTTGTTGTATGCAAATTCCGCGATAGGCAGAAGCTTGGCCCAATCGTCCTGTTGATACACACAATACATATGGATGTATTGTTCCAGAGTCTGGTTAACTCGTTCCGTTTGTCCATCCCCCTCAGGATGGTATCCCGAGGTGAAGTGTAGTTTGATCGAGAGAGCTTCTCCTAAAGCACGAAAGAAAGCCAAAATGAATTCCGAGCCTCAGTCAGAAGTGACATGGCTAGGAACTCCATGTTTTGAGAAAACGTGGTAGATGAATAATTCTGCGAGCTCTTTGGACGTTATTTTGTCGTGTGTTGCGATGAAAATGCCTTGTTTCAAGGCTCAATCCACAATTACTAAAATAGCTGTATGTCCTTTAGAGTCGGGTAATTGTTCAATGAAGTCCATCAATATAGAATCCCAAGGTTGGACGGGAACTGGAAGTGGTTTAAGTAGACTGTAAGGCCTATGTCGATGAGGTTTGTTGCGTCCGCAAACCATACACGAATTAATGTAATCGTGAATGAATTCGCGAACCTTTGGCCAAGTGTACTGTCGTCAAATAGCTTCCAGAGTCCAGTTTTGACCAAAATGACCTGAGAGTGGGTGATCATGAAAGTAGCGTAGAATTGGAAGTTGTAAATTTGAAATGTTAGGAATGTAAATGCAATCATCAAATTGTAACAGTCCATCAGACCCTATTGTCCAATGAGTGTTTGAACCATCCTTCATGAATGTCAATCCCGCAATTGATTCCAGATCCATTTCGATTGAATCGCAAATAGCGGAATGAAGTGCCTCTATATCCATAACAATGGAGGTGCAAAGTGCCAGTCCTTCTAGGAATGTAGCTCAAAGGGAAGTAGTTAGTTGTTCATTAGTGAAAATAGGTCTGAAATTCTGTGGGTTAACTTGTGCGTAGCCGATATCCCCCTCTTTTAGGTAGATGTCCCAGCATCTAGTCATTGAGTCAGGTTGTTCACCTAGCTTACCTGGTCTGAATTGGATCACCATATTAAATTGATGCAGGTACTCCGACCAATGAACTTGTCATCATGTAAGAATTTTTGTCGTCGAGAAGTATTCAAGATTCTTGTGATTGGTAATGACGTCTATAGGATCTCCCGATCCCTCGAGGTAATGTCACCAGCCTTTGAATGCTTCAAACATCGCGAGAAGCTCCTTATCGTGAGTGTTGTAGTTGAGTTCCACAGCTTGAAAAGTCCTCGAGAGGAATGTGATAGGATGAATTTCTCCGTCAGGTAGTAGGATCAAGAGGATCACGGCTAATGCGTAATCTGAGGCATCTGTTTCCACGATTAGATGTCAGTTTGGTTCCCAATGTGCCAGAATAGGAGCGTGAGTGAAGTTGTATTTGAGCTTCTCGAAGGCTTCCTGGCAATCGGTGTTCCAGTTCCAAGGTGTATCCTTTCACATGAGTTGCATCATCGGAACTACGATATCGCTATAATTATAAATAAAATGTCAATAAAAATTGGCAAATCCAAGAAAAGACTGGACATCTTTGACTTTCTGAGGTACCGGCCAGTCAATGATAGCTTTTACTTTGTCTTTCGACATTGTTAAGTCCTCCGGGGAAAGAATATAACCAAGATACTCTACCATATTGACCTCCCATTTGCATTTCGCGAGGTTTGCGTAGAGTTGATGTTTACGAAGACGACGGAGAACTTCGCGATGTACTGCCTCATCGTCGGAGTAAATAAGTATGTCATCGAGATAGACGATAACATAAACATCTAAAAGATCAGTGAATATACCATTAACAAACCTTTGGAAAGCTGCAGGAGCATTAGTAAGTCCAAATGGCATAACCTTCCATTCGTAAGAACCCCAATGAGTTCTGAATGTTGTTTTCCATTTGTCGCCTTCTGCGATTTGAACTAAATGGTATGTGTGAGCAAGATCAAGTTTGGTATAAAACTTAGCTTTTTTTGGAGCATCTAGTAAATCAGAAATGAGAGGCAAAGGATAACAATCCTTCTTTGTGATGTTATTAAGACTGCGAAAGTCTACACAAAGTAAAAGTTTTCCATCCTTTTTCAGTACAAACAATACTGGAGCTCTTTGCAGAGAGGATGAGGGTTAAATAGTGCCTGATTTGAGGTGCTTATCGATGAAATCACGTAGAGCCTGTAATTCTTTGGCAGAAAGAGAATAAAGGTGACCAATAGGTGGTTCGGTGCCTTCCTCCAATTCAATCTTGAGGTCATAGGGTTGGTGCTCAGGCAGCACTTCAGATTTGACTTCGTCGAAGACATCCGCGAAGTCCGCATAATGCTTCAGTAATGATGAGGGATCACTTTTGTTTGCCAAAGTTGTCGAAGCGGCTTGCGCTGTAACTTCACTGTGAACCACGCGTAACAGCAATGGTTCACACTTGGCATTCTTGCAAGCACAGTTGAAAAGTTCCGCGTTGACAAGAGCAATGTCAATCTCTGGGTTTTTGAGTCGCGAAGCGGCCAATTGAGCCACCGAAGGATAGAAATAGATGGGTTCATAGGGGAAAGAATCCGATAAAGGATGAGGTGAATGGTGAGAACAAGTTCGCGAAGAAGGTCGCGAAGGAACCTCTTCGGAACTAATGGTAGGCTGACCCCGCAAGGGGACAGTTTCTTCTGGAACGAGTGTTCGCAGAAGTGAGGACGTCGAGGGAGACTCAACTTGCTTGGTGGAGTGGAATGTAATGTTTCTCGATGCCCAGTCAATCAATGGATTGTAGCGGGTCAAGAAACTGTAACCTAAAACTACTTCGCAAGAGGAATCTAGTAAAGTGACATAAAATGTCAGTAGTAGTAGCTCACCAGAGGGAAACCGAACATTAAGAGACATAGTCTCGGAAATTGGTTTCAGAGATAAAGAACCATTGAAAAGTTGGAGATTGATTGGAGAAATAGAAGAAGTAGGAAGAGAATGTTTATACATAAATTGAGAATCAATAAAACAATCAGTAGAACCAGAATCGAGTAATGAAACAAAGGAAAGCTTCATGGAAACATCGTGAAGTGGAAAATCTATAGTAAGAGGTATAGTAAAAGATTGTTCATCATAAGAAAGAGTGGATGCGTTTAATTTAACTTCCCCAGTAGTACGAACCTGGTCAACACAACTCCCGCTTCATACTGGGGTACAGGAGTTGCAGACTATTTTTCCAATACCAAAGAGGTACTTGCCACTGCTTCCTGGGTTTCCGCGGCACGTCTGAGAGCTTCACGAGCCTTTCGTTTCTTGCAGTCATTGAACTTATGATTCCACCCACAAAATCCGCACAGCGACAACTTCTTTCGACGTTCTGACTCCTTTGTGAGGAGTTTTCCATCTGAGCTGAGGTTGCTTGTGTATGCAGGTCGAGACACTGCAGGACTCGTTGATGACAAGGAATTTCCACCTCCACTAGCCTTACCTTTCTTCCCTGAATTATTTGTCGAGGTCATGGTTGTGGTTGTGGTGGATGTGGGAGATTGTGAAGAACCTGGCGAGTTCTTCTTCAATGTATTTGATGCTTTCCCTCCTGAGGAAACACCTGTCGATCTAGCGGCTTCTCTTTTCTGCTCTTCTTCTCATGTCCAGTACCTGTTATCTATGCAAAGTACCTTGTAATGGTATTCCATGAGCGTCTTCGGCTCCAGAAGATGAGCCATCTCATCTTTGATACGACTTGCCAAGCCACATTGATAAGCCCATTTAAGAGCATGCAAGTCCCAGTTAGTAGATGCCGCGAGGGTATTAAAATGGATGTTATACTTCCATACGTTATCGGATTCCTTCATCCTTAACATGCCAATCTTATCTTCGGCTTCCCCCTGTGCATTGTTGTTAAGATCGTGCAACTCCGGAATCGCGGAATGATCGCGATTTAATCACGGAATGATCGCAATATAATCACGGAATGATCGCAATGTAATAGCGGAATTGGTTGGGAATGCGAGGGGATAATTCCCTTGCGGAGTTATGGAAAGGTAGTTGGACATCGACACTACTATTGGTAGTGCCCTCAACACGTCAATGGTCCAATATGAAGGTAGTAGCAGCATCAGTTTGTGAAGGTTGCTTTGCGGAACATCAGCGCTGTGTTGAGAATGTATCACAGATAGTGAACATCTGTAATACAAAGAGAGAGCAGATCTAAGTCAATATCAAAACTACAGAACTACCTATTCAATGTTGTAGCTTTATACTATGCATTACATAAGCGTTGCGAAGTGATACTAACTCCGAATAGACTAGCTTGTGGAGTAAAGAACAAAGGAAGGGATATAATAGGTATAGTACTCATCCGATAATGATTAGGAAAGATAATGAAGGATTCCTGAGCTTAGGAACTCTTTGCAAAGTGGGTAAATGGATCACGGAATCACAGAATAACTCGATTCGCATACATATGACAATTGTACATACCGAAATTATCCTGTAATTCCTTCACCAATGCCACGAAGGAACTTGTCCACACCAGCATCGTGGAGAGATTTGGATCCAGAATATCTGGTTTGAACCATTCCTTCACGGAACCGCCGAGGTAGGACAAAGTATAGTTGATCTTCTTTTGATCAGTAAAATATGATGGACAATCAATAAACACCAAAGATAAGGAAACTAGGAAACCTTTCAGTTTGCGTGAGTCAGATCCGTCGAATACTTCAGGATCCTTGACTTTCGATCTTCTGGATTCTGTGGGGCTGCTAGCATTCATGCCCACCAGAACTGTTCCGAGGGTATCGAGTGAACCCTTAAATGTGTGAAACACATCTAAGATGTGTTGTTCAGTAGGATCCAGATGGACACTACCTACCCATTGTCACAAAGAGGTGACGATGGTGGCGGAGCGGAGCGGAGACTTGAGCGGAAGCGGGCAGGTACTGGTCCCAACGACAAAGTTATATTGATAATAAATACAAGTAAGTAAGTTAAAGACATACCTGGTCCCAACGACAAAGAGGTCAAGATAAGGGACCAGGTTGCGGGGGCTGGCTTATATATACAAGGTGGAGCGTGGGAACTATGAGGTAATACTGTATAGCTCAGGCACAAGGAATGGAATGGAACTAATAGAATGGAATGGAATGTTCCGGAATGATTATTGTAGGTAAGAGGGCTTGGATGGTGTATCGTAAAGAAAGGAAAATGATAGGGGGTGGGCTCACTTCATGACATTACCCCCCTCCTTATGACCATTGCCCTCAATGGTCAAGCTTTTGCCGCCTGAGGGTGCTTTTTGTGGAATTTTCGGATAGTTGCTGGGGCGTGTTCAAGATTTGGTGCAGGTTCCCATGAGTTGTGTCCTGCATCGTAGCCTTTCCACTTTACCAAATACTCTAACTTCTTCCACCTAATCCGACTATCCAAGATGTCCTCGACCTCATACTCTGGCTCATCCTCATCCTCTAGATATACTGGTTCCGGTGGTGTTGCAATTTCGCCATTTATGGTGTTCCCTCTCCAAGGGTACAATTTATCGACGTGGAACACAGGGTGGATGCGGTCCAGGGATAGTGGGAGGTCTAAACGGTAGTCCAGGGGCCCAACCTTCTCCAAAATGGTGTAAGGTCCTAGCTGTCGATCCCCAAGTTTCTCACTGGAAAGTTGGAGCTTGATGTCTTCTGCGCTTAGCCAGACCTGATCTCCCGCTTGGAATTGATGTGCCTTTCGTTTTCCTCGTTCATAGTTTTCCTTTTGCCATCTTTTTCCCAGGTGTAGAGCTGCCCCGGCATCCTGTCGCACCTCTCGAAGGATCTGAATGCGATCATCCACTGCTGGAATCCCACTTCGCTGACCAACGGGAATGTTAAATAGGGGGAGGTAGCCGTAAGTGAGCTCGAATGGGGAGATTCCAAGTGCAGAGTGGGTACGTGAGTTAATCACAAACTCCGCCATTGGCAAATGCTCTGCCCAGTCATCCTGACGACGTCCCACATACAGCCGGAGATACTTTTCGACTTCTTGGTTTGCCCGCTCGGTTTGCCCATTCGCTTGGGGGTGGTATCCCGATGTGAGATTGGATTTGATTCCCAGGCGGGAGAGTAGTGATCGCATGAGCTTTGCTGCAAACTGGGGTCCTCGGTCTGATACAAAGCGGAGGGGGAGGCCATGGAGGCGGAAAATTTCGCGGTAGTAGATGTCAGCGACACCTGTTGCTGTGATTGATGTGGTACAAGGGATTGCGTGGATTTGTTTCCCGTAGAGGTCGGTGCAGACAAGGATGGCATCGTATCCTTGTGAATTGGGCAGCTGTGTGATCAGGTCAACTCCCACTTCTTCCCACAGACCTGCTGGGACATCTAGGGGTAGTGTTACTGCTCGTGGGTGTCTCTGTATCTTTTTCCTAGCACAAGTTTCGCATCCTTCCACATACTTTTCTACAAAGGATCGCAGGGTGGGCCACCAAAAGTGGGTGCTAACGAGATCGAGGGTGTTGTGAAGTCCGGGGTGACCAGCGGAGGGGTTGTCGTGGCATTGTTTGAGTACTTCTGTCCGTAGGTCATCCTCTGGTGGGACATATACCCTACCTCGGTGGTACACCAGTCCGTTATCCTCCTCCCATTCTGCTATCCCATTGGCCAAGCGTTGGAGGCCACTCCTCCTGAGCTCTTCCAGTCCTTCGAGTACTTGGGCCTCTCTTTGCGAGGCCTTCTGGATGCGGTCCTCCAATGGGTTCTGTAGTGAGGCTGCTGCCACTTGCATAAAGTGGGCTGGTTTCAGAACGGTCTGTTGTCGGTTGTCTTCACTGTCCAACACCTGATGCGTTGCCATGCGAGACAAAGCATCTGCCTGTGTGTTTGCCTTGCCTGGGCGGTGAGTCAGCCGGAAGTCGAATCGGGATAACCATAGTGCCCAACGCGCTTGTCGTCGGCTAAGGTCCTGTGCAGAGCGCCAGAATTCCAGGTTTGCATGGTCGGTGATGATCTCGAAGGTCTGCGGTGATCCTTCCAGGAAGCTTCTCCAGTCCTTTAGTGCTTCAATGATTGCCAGCATCTCCCGGTCATAGATTTCGTAGTTTCGTTCGGCTGGTTGCATGGAGGCTGATCGAAATGCTACTGGGTGCCACTGACCATCGTCTTGTTTCTGCATTAGAGCTCCTCCTGTGGCAAAGCCTGATGCATCTACCTCGAGTTGTGTGAGCCTGTTGGGGTCCCAGAGTGCCAGTACCGGAGCTGTGACAAAAGCTTCCCTTAGGGTGTCGAATGCTTGCTGCTGATGTGTTCCCCAGTTGAAGCCTGAGTCTTTCTTGGTTAGGTCATTCAGAGGGCGTGCTATGCGGGCAAAGTTCTGTATGAATCGACGGTAAAAGTTGGCAAAACCTAAGAATCCTCGCAGCTCTCGCAGGTTCTTTGGAGTAGGCCAGTCACGAACTGCAGTCACTTTTACCGGATCCATGCGCACTTCCCCTTCTGATATCACTAGTCCCAAGTACTCGATCTGAAGCTCCTCGAACTCACATTTTTCGGGTCGTAGATAGAGGTCATGTTTCTCTAGCCGTTTTAGTACATCCCGCACTGTCTGCCGGTGTTGTTGTAGCTCGTTACTGAAGATAAGGATGTCATCTAGGTACACTGCTACTTTCCCCGCTGCCACTAGGTCTGAAAAGATGGAATTCATGAGTGCTTGGAAGGTCGCTGGGGAGTTGGTGAGACCAAAGAACATTACACTGGGTTCGAATAACCCTCGGTTGGTTGCGAAAGCAGCCTTCCATTCATCACCCTCCTTAATTCGGACATTGTTGTAGCCCCATCTGACATCAAATTTGGTGAAGTACCGTGCCCCCTGCAGACGGCTGACGATGTCAGCAACCAGTGGGAGAGGATAGCGGTTCTTTAGGGTTACTTGATTTAGTTTCCTGTAATCTTGTACAAAACGGAGCTTCCCGTCCTTCTTCTTCACAAAGAAGACAGGTGAAGATAGTGGCGATTTTGAGGGGCGAATGTAGCCTTTTCGGAGGTTGTCATCCAGAAAACGGTCGAGTTCGCCTTGTTCGTTCAATGACATTGGGTAGACTTTCGTACGCATGGTTTCGGGTGCTCCTGGGATCAGTTCAATGGCGTGATCCCAGGGTTTGTGTTCAGGGAGACGTTCTGAGGCCATTTCAGAGAATACCTTTTTGAAATCCCTATAGGGCTCTGGGATCATTTCTTCGAAGGTTTTCACGGGTTTTGCTTTGTAGGCCTGCTCCGCTAGCTGTTGGGAATATGTGAGTCCTGCTGCGCACCAGACCTCTTCTGTTTGTTCGTGTAGGATGCCTGACTTCACCCATGCACGCCGGGTTTGTCGGTTGGCTCGAATGCGGTGTATCGGCGACTCATCTGCCTCCTCTTCCTCTGCTAAGTTCAGTGGGGTTTCGGGAGTGATGACTGTTTCAATTTCCTCCACAGTGTCTTGTTCTTCTACCTCCTCTATCGTTGTCCGTTGTGGTCTAACCGAGAGTCGTCCCTTCTCCCAGTCAATATCTGGATTGGCTTTACGTAGCCAGGGGAGTCCCAGGATTAGGTCTTCACTTCCCAGATTGGTTATCAGCAAATCTGTCCACCGTTCTTGGTTATCGACAGTCAGGGCTAGACGTGCAAAATGCGTAATCTGCCCTGCTCGGTTAGCAGATCCATCGATGTTAAAGACCCCAATGGGTTTCCTGAGTGGGAAGATCCTTACTTGGTGGCGGGTGACAAACTCCTGATTCAGGAATAGAGCCGTGGCTCCAGAATCAACCATGGCCGCAGTTGCTATACTGTGATTTCTTCCTCTTAATTTCGCATTAATTCGGAAGTGTGACGAATTGGAGTTCAATTCCGAAATATTAGATATGGTACATGAGGGTAGAGAATCATATGTGGACGTGGCATGTATAGCAAATTGGTTTACGGGTACTCTCGGTGCGGCCGAGACGGGTACCCGCTTTAAAAACCCTCCTGCGAGCCTGAAGCGGGGGCCATGGCATTGGCTCTGTTCAGGAGTTCTTGGAGCTGGGCAATTTGGATGGAGAGGTCGGGGGTAGCTGGGGACTGGGCAATAGGAGCAGGAGCAGGGGCCGGAGTGGAAGCCGCAATTTGGACAGGTTCATTGGGAAAGAGAGTGAAAGGCGTTGAAGAGGAGGCTGCGACTTGTTGACGGCGGGGTTGTTGACGCTTACCCCGGCCGCGTTCTAGACCCATGAATTTATCCTGGCAGACTGACTCTAAATGACCTCGTCGCCCACAGTAGCGGCATACTGTGTCCTTGTACGAGCAGTTCCTCTTCTCATGACTCTGTGAACCACAACCGTAACACCTGCCTCTCATCTGGGCCACGAAGCTTTCTCTACTGTTGCCATTGGTATGCGTGGCATCAACGTCCATAGCATGGGAGTTGGCAGGGGGAGAGGAGATGTGAGAGGTACCCTGATTACGGCCTGTCATGGTGGGGTCATGCAGGAATACGTCTACCGAGATTGCTCGCCTGATTGCCTCCTCTAGTGTAGGGGCTAATCCCTGAGCTATGTTGACCACGATGAGATTTTGTCGAATCTCTGGGTTGAGGCCACTGTGAAAGCGTTCTCGTAGGTCGATATCTGAGAGCCCAGTTCGATCGCCGATGTCTTTGAAGTTCTGTGCAAATTCTGCTACCGTTTGACCTTTTGCTTGCCTGAGATGCTGGATTGCATTCCGGGCTTCCATGCCTGCGTCAATGGATTCGAATCGGAGGGTGAAGGCTGTTTTAAAGTCTTCCCATCGTCCATTAAACGGTTGTTGGTGATGACTGAATTCCAAGAGGTATGGGGTGGCCCAATCAGCAGCCTTTCCCGAGAAGAATCCTAGAGCCGCCTTAATCAGTTTCCCTTCGTTGTCCTTCAAATCCGGTTGTTCCACTGCCCAGCTCTGATACTGAGCAATGAAGCGACGGGCTTCCGCACTACTCGAGCCTTTGAAGAGCTCGGGTTTATTCATGCTCGACTTGGCTGCAGCTCTGTGAAGGTTGGCTGTGAGCTGAGTCACCTGCTCGATAAGCTGTGCCATGAGCTGATTTGTGTTGACTTCAGAGGTCGACATAATGGATGGGGGTGCAGTGGGAGTAGGGATAAGGATGGGTGTGATCACGGTACCGTCGGAAAGGTTCTCCTCTTCACTGATGGAGTTGGCAGCAGCGTTCGGACAGGGTTGAGAACTGCAATCAGCCCAGGAGCTGCTTTTGCTGCGGTGGATGTGGGTTTGGTCTTTAGTATCAAAAGCGTGTGGGTAGGCAGAGCAGTCGATAGCTTGGGCGGGCAGGCTTGGTGCGGAGGTGTCTGTAGACGTGGTGGAAGCGGAGCCTGCAAGGATAACCTAATCGGTAGGCTATCAGTGCAGTAAGGGATCTTGACCTAATGTCACAAAGAGGTGACGATGGTGGCGGAGCGGAGCGGAGACTTGAGCGGAAGCGGGCAGGTACTGGTCCCAACGACAAAGTTATATTGATAATAAATACAAGTAAGTAAGTTAAAGACATACCTGGTCCCAACGACAAAGAGGTCAAGATAAGGGACCAGGTTGCGGGGGCTGGCTTATATATACAAGGTGGAGCGTGGGAACTATGAGGTAATACTGTATAGCTCAGGCACAAGGAATGGAATGGAACTAATAGAATGGAATGGAATGTTCCGGAATGATTATTGTAGGTAAGAGGGCTTGGATGGTGTATCGTAAAGAAAGGAAAATGATAGGGGGTGGGCTCACTTCATGACACCCATTCCACTGGACTCCTAGAACAACTAGGAACACAAGAACCATGAGGTGCTCCGGGACCTCCAGGGCTATCAGGATCAGATCCCCCTGGGTCTCCGGGATTTCCTGACTCGTCAGGACCTACCTCTTCATCGATTTCTGCCTCCTCAATGTTTTCCAGAATTTCCACAACCAGTATCCAACCTCGCAAAGGGCCGGGAGCATTTGCTAGCTGCTGACACATTCTGTCAGTGAGTGTAAAAGTGGTAGGAGATGGTGGGATTCCCATCTCTGTTGTTGGTATCGCCATGTGATTTCTTCGCAGCGTTCGAACAGTAACAGGATCACCATTTTCGGTGTAGAGTCCTTGGTACTTGAATTTGGAGTGGTCTGGTTGACCAAGGGCGTGATGACTTGAAACCCACGCACTAGCAGGTTGTCCTGGAGCTGGACCAAAGACGTTAGCTCAACGTCGAGAATGTCCTGCTCCCGAAATTGATTCCACAAACAGTGCAAAGGCTGTCACATTCGATGCAAAAGGATTAACCATTTCCAGTTCCTCTGTTACTGACTTGTCAGACCCTCCAGTGTTGGTGCGGTTTCTTCTGCTCCTTGTATAGACCATTGTTGAAGAAGGTAAGATTTGTTGAGTAGAATGTGAAAGGTAATGAGGACGAATGTGCCAAGTGTTAGTTTAAATATACTGTTATGATCGTGCACAAAGGGATCGTCAGAAAGGATTGCGGGATGATCACGGGAAATAGTGAAGAGAATTACTTCACGAGGTAAAACAATCCTAGACTAGGTAGTCAGACCTTGACTCCACTATTAGTAGAGTCCTCGACACTTTGTTTGTCTGCAAGAGAAGAAAGTAAACGTGTTCTGTTTGCGATGACAGTCGCAGAATGTACTGACGGTGAGGAGGTTAAAATGATGATATAGATAGATGATTAATTGGTATCACTATCAAAGTGCTATCAAGGTTGATATTTAAACTGAGAAACTACCTATTTGATACTGTAGCTTTATACTAAAGGTAAGTCAGGATCGCGAAGCGATGCCATGCCTGAATGGGTTAGCTCATAAGTAAAGAACAAAGGAAGGGATATAAAAGGAATAGTGTGAATCTGATAAGGATAAAATGAGATAACGAATAATTGCTTCGTGTTGGAATTCCTTCGCGAAGTAATTGCATAGTGGTAAAAGGATATAAATAATATCTAAGTAGTGGAATGGTTCGTGAAGCTTCGTAAGGACTTAGCTTGTATAGATATAACAGGTTTGATTTGATTCCTAGGCAGGAGAGTAGTGATTGCATGAGTTTTGCTGCAAACTGGGGTCCCCGGTCTGATACAAAGCAGAGGGGAAGACCATGGAGGTGGAAAATTTCGCAATAGTAGATGTTGGCCACCCCTGCTGCTGTGATTGAGGTCGTACAAGGAATTGCATGGATTTGCTTTCCATAGAGATCAGTGCAGGCTAGGATAGTGTCATACCCTTGTGAGTTGGTGTCAGCGACTTGCTAGCTCTCACAAGAGACAACCAGGCATCACATGATAGACGATGAGCAAGAGGATGAAAAAGCAAAAGAGGATGGATAAAACAACCCAACTACAAGTCTAGCTACCGAGGAGAATAGACGAGAATAGAGCTAAGGAATATAACTACAAAATACTAAGTCTTATATACTATTGGGATATGAAGCCGTGAGAGATATCTCGCGCCGTAACCGTGAGGATCTACAATAAGAGTTGCTTGTATCCATAAGTAAAGCTGTAGGTATTAGGTGAGTAAACAATAAGGCAATATAAAAAGAAGCATGGAAGCGGAACGATAATGACGTCGTCCTGTCAATGAACTGACAGGCACGAGAGAGTCGCGCCTAAGTGAAACGACAACGCGAGAACAATAAGGTTGACACGTGTAACCTAAATGATAATGAAAATATAATAAGCGCTAGTGTAAGCGCTTTGGTGATTAGGTAAGTAAATAAAAGAAAAGGAAAAGAATAATAAAAGAAAAGAATAATGAAAAAAGATCGTTTCATGACAGTTGGGCAGCTGTGTGATCAGGTCAACTCCCACTTCTTCCCACAAGCCTGCTGGGACATCTAGGGGTGGTGTTACTGCTCATGGGTGTCTCTGTATCTTCTTCCTTGTGCAAGTCTCGCATCCTTCCACATATTTTTCTACAAAGGATTGCAGGATGGGCCACCAAAAATGGGTGCTGACGAGGTTGAGGGTATTGTGAAGTCCAGGGTGACCAGCAGAGGCATTGTCATTGTTGAAGGATAGGATATGATATATATCTTGGTGTGGTGCATGACAGCACATATGATGGTAATGACAATACATACCTTATCCATGATCGGTCTCAATATTGGAACCCCCTCTTCTTATTTCAAATATTCCCATTTTATAAGTAGTCAGATGGGTTATCTTCACCCTCAGCTGTTCCCTTGTACATCTGAGGGTGAGTACCTGCTATCATTGTTTACCTATTGTTATGGGTATGCTTCTGCTACCTCGTACGGAACATCCGGAAGTTACGGAAGCAACAATGGTAATTCGTTCCTATCCTTTCCTTATTGGTTCAGGACCGGACCGTACGACGACATCCGATGTTAACGGATATGATTACTTTTAATTCCCACCCTATTATCTTTTAATTATATTATTGGGAACTTTTTACAATACTTATTGTTTTATTCCAGATACTCATTGTTCTTCCTTTAATAATTAGGATTACTGGTATATAAGCATTAGTGTCCAGTAGATAGTTCTCCAGTTTAAATATCAACTTAGATCATTCCGATCTAGAGAGGTTATCCCTATAACTCCATCCGGACTTTCCAGTCTAACTTGATAGTTGTTTGAACTTATCTGATTGACTTCCAGACGTCCGAAATCTATGAACATCCACAGAACCACTACGACATAGTGGGAGCACTACTGAAAGTGGTGCTAAGGTTCTTGTTCGACTTTATATTCTACCTTTCCACTTTTCTACTGATTGGTAGTTACCATTCAAACCCGGAAACTATCGGAACACTCTGTACTATACTATTCACACTAGACCTCACGGAACCTCACCAGAACAGTCTTAACACCTATTATGAATACTTACTCTACCTGTAGTGATACCTAACATACTATGTCATCTACAGGTAATAAACAGCTGTTCACTTGTACGTCTGAGGTGATACCTAACATACTATGTCGTCTACAGTCATGGCATTGTTTCAATACTTCTTTCCGTAGGTTGTTGTCTGGTGGGACATATACCCTACCTCGGTGGTACACTAGTCCGTTGTCTTCTTCCCATTCCGCTATCCCATTGGCCAAACATTTGAGACCATTCCTCCTAAGCTCTTCCAGTCCTTCCAGTACTTGGGCCTCCTTTTGCGATGCCTTTCAGATGTGGTCCTCCAATGGATTCTGTAGTGAGGTTGCTGCCACTTGCAGAAAGTGGGCTGGTTTCAGAATGGTCTGTTGCCGGTTGTCTTCATTGTCCAAAACCTGATGCACTGCCATGCAAGAGAGAGCATCAGCCTGTGTGTTTGTCTTGCCTGGGTGGTGAGTGAGCTGAAAGTCAAACTGGGATAACCACAGTGCCCATCATGCTTGTCATAAACTGAGGTCCTGAGCAGTGTCATGACATGCTATACAGGATATGGTACTTACTTCATTTTCTCCTACATTTCCTCTTCTCTTTACCTTTGTGACTGCCTGGACCCTTCTCCATTCTTCCATATCCTTTTACTTCTGTCTATCATTCTTCAGAAACTTCCATCACATTCCAGACACTTCTATTGGCTTCCCACACTGTCACTTACTCATCCGAACCCTTGTATATATAGTACAGTAGTTGACACCTAGTTCCCCATCTTGACCTCTTGGTCTTTGGAACTAGGTTAGTACTGGTATCTTCGTTTACACTCAATATACTTACTTGGTCTTTGGAACTAGTTTTCTTTGTGCGACCCTAGTGATTGGCCCCTGCACTATCACTGTTGTCTAAGATCCCATTTCTTTCAGCCTTTGTGTGTGGTGCTAGCCCCACCCCTCACTTTGGTTTGTGCTTTGAGCCTGTGCTTTCTCTGTGCTTTCTCCCTTTGTCACCACAAGCAGAACGCCAGAATTCCAGGTTTGCATGGTCAGTGAAGATCTCAAAGGTTTGTGGAGATCCTTCCAAAAAGCTTCTCCAGTCCTTTAGTGCTTCAATGATGGCAAGCATCTCTCGGTCAAATATTTCGTAGTTTCGTTCTGCCAGTTGCATGGAGGCCAATTGGAATGCCACTGAGTACCACTGACCATCGTCTTGTTTCTGCATTAGGGCTTCTCCCGTAGCAAAGCCTGATGCATCTACCTCAAGCTGCATGAGCCTGTTGGGGTCCCAGAGTGCTAGTACCAGTGCTGTGATGAAAGCTTCCCTTAGGGTGTCAAAAGCCTGCTGTTGGTGTGTTCCCCAGCTGAAGCCTGTGTCTTTCTTGGTCAGGTCATTCAGAGGGCATGCTATGCGGGCAAAGTTCCATATGAATTGGTCACAAAAGTTAGCAAAACCTAAGAATCCCCGTAGCTCTCACAGATTCTTTGGGATAGGCCAGTCATGAACTGCAGCTACTTTTACCGGGTCCATGCACACTTCACCTTCTGATATCACTAGTCCCAAATACTCAATCTGAAGCTCCTTGAACTCGCATTTCTCAGGTCATAGGTAGGAATTGTGTTTCTCTAGCCATTTTAGTACCTCTTGCACTACCTGCCAGTGTTCTTGTATTTCATTACTGAAGATGAGAATGTCATCTAGGTAAACTGCTACTTTTCCTGCCGCCACTAGGTCTGAAAAGATGGAGTTCATGAGTGCTTGGAAGGTGGCTGGGGAGTTGGTGAGTCCAAAGAACATTACACTGGGTTCAAATAACCCTCCGTTGGTTGCAAAAGCAGCTTTCCACTTGTCACCCTCCTTGATCCGAACATTGTTATAGCCCCATCTAACATCAAATTTGGTGAAATACCGTGCCCCCTGCAGATGGCTAACAATGTTGGCAATCAGTGGGAGGGGGTAACAGTTCTTCAGGGTGACTTGGAAAAGTTTCCTGTAGTCTTGTACAAAATGGCGCTTTCCATCCTTCTTCTTTATGAAGAAGACGGGTGATGACAGTGGGGACTTGGAGGGGTGAATGTAGCCTTTTCGGCGGTTGTCATCTAGAAAGCAGTCGATTTCACCTTGTTCATTTAATGACATTGGGTAGACTTCCGTGTGCATGGTTTCAGGTGCACCTGGGATTAGTTCAATGGCATGATCCCAAGGTTGGTGTTCCGGGAGGCATTCTGAAGCAGTTTTGGAGAATACCTTTTCAAAGTCACGATAAGGTTCTGGGACCATTTTGTCGTGACATGCTATACAGGATACAGTACTTACCTTATTTTTCCTACATCCCCTCCTTCGCTCATTGTTGTTACTGTTTGGATACATCTACATCGTTCCGCATCCTTCTATCACATTCCAAATGCTTCCATCAACTTCCCGCACTGTCGCTTACTCATCGAGACTCTTGTATATATAGTACAGTAGCTGACACCTAGTTCCCCATCTTGACCTCTTGGTCTTTGGAACTAGGTTAGTACTTGTATTACTGTTTACATTCAATATACTTACTTGGTCTTTGGAACTAGTTTTCCTTGTGTGACCCTAGTGATTGGCCCCTGCGCTATCACTGCTGTCTTGGTCATTATATCTTTCAGCCTTTGTGTATGGTGCTAGCCCCACCCCTCACTTCGGCTTGTGCTTTGAGCCTGTGCCTTCTCCGTGCTTTCTCCCCTCGTCACCACACATTTCTTCAAAGGTTTTCAGAGGTTTCGCTTTGTGGGCCTGTTCTGCTAGCTGTTGGGAGTAGGTGAATCCTGCCACACACCAGACCTCCTCTGTTTGTTCATGTAGGATACCTGACTTCACCCATGCACATCGGGTTCGTCGGTTGGCTCAAATGCAGTGTATAGGCGATTCTTCTGCCTCCTCCTCTGCTATGCTCGGTGGGGATCAGGAGTGATGACTGTTTCGATTTACTCTGCAGTATCTTGCTCTACCACCTCCTCTATCATTGTCCATTGTGGTTTGACCGAGAGTCATCCTTTCTCGCAGTCAATATCTGGGTTGGCTTTACATAGCCAAGGGAGTCCCAAAATGAGGTCTTCACTTCCCAGATTAGTTATTAGCAGGTCTGTCCATCATTCTTGGTTATCAACAGTCAGGGCTAGACATGCAAAGTGCGTGATTTGCACTGCTCAGTTAGCAGACCCATCAATGTTAAAGACACCAATAGGCTTCCTGAGTGGAAAGGTCCTTACATGGTGGCAGTTGACAAACTCTTTGTTCAGAAATAGGGCAGTGGCTCCAGAATCAATCATGGCTGCAGTTGCTATACTGTGATTCCTTCCTCTTAGTTTTGCATTAATTCGGAAGTGTGATGAATTGGGATTCAATTCTGAAATAGTAGGTATTTTACAAGAGGAGAGTGAATCATATGCAGAGGTAGAATGTAGTATAGCAAATTGATTAATGGGTACTCTCAGTGCGGCTGAGACAGGTACCTGCTTTAAGAACCCTCCTGCGACTCTGGTGCTGGAGCCATGGCATTGGCTCTGTTCAGGAGTTCCTGGAGCTGGGCAATCTGAGTGGATCAGTCAGGGGTAGCTGGAAGCTGGGCAGTGGGAAATGGAGCAGAAGCTGGAGTAGATGCGGCAATTTGGACAGGTTCATTGGGGAAGAGAGTAAAGGGCATTGAAGAGGAAGCTGCAACTTGTTGGTGGTGGGGTTGTTGATGCTTACCCCAGCCACATTCTAGACCCATGAACTTGTCTTGGCAGACTGATTCTAGGTGACCTCGTTGCCCACAGTAGCAGCATACTGTGTCCTTGTATGTGCAGTTCCTCTTCTTATGACTTTGCAAACCACAGCCATAACACCTGCCTCTCATCTGGGCCACAAAACTCTCTCTGCTGTTACCACTGGTGTGTGTGGCATCGACATCCATGGCATGAGAGTTAGCAGGGGGGGGAGAGGTATGAGAGGGGCCCAGATTATGGCCTGTCATGGTGGGGTCATGCAGGAATACATCCACTGAGATTGCTCATCTAATTGCCTCCTCAAGTGTAGGCACTAGTCCTTGAGCTATGTTGACCACAATGAAATTTTGTCGGATCTCTGGGTTGAGGCCACTCTGAAAGCATTCTTGTAGGTCAACATCCGAGAGCCCAGTCCAATCACTAATGTCCTTGAACTTCTGTGCAAATTCCGCTACTGTTTGACCTTTTGCTTGTCGGAGATGCTGGATTGCATTCCAGGCCTCCATACCTGCATCAATGGATTCAAATCGGAGGGTGAAGGCTGTTTTGAAGTCTTCCCATTGTCCATTGAAGGGTTGTTGGTTATGGCTGAATTCTAGGAGGTACGGTGTGGCCCAGTCAGCAGCCTTGCCTGAGAAGAATCCTAGCGCTGCCTTAATCAGCTTTCCTTCGTTGTTGCTCAGATCTGGTTGTTCCATTGCCCAGCTTTGATACTGAGCAATAAAGCGATGTGCTTCCACACTACTGGAGCCATTGAAGAGCTCAGGCTTATTCATACTCAACTTGGCCAAGGCTTTGTGGAAATTGGCTGTAAGCTGAGTCACCTGCTCAATGAGCTGTGCCATGAGCTGGTTTGTGTTGACTTCAGGGATTGACATAGCAGGTGGGGGTGTGGATGGGGTAGGGGCTAGGATGGGTGTGATCATGGTACCATCTGATAGGTTCTCCTCTTTACTGATGGAATTGGCAACAGCGTTCAGACATGGTTGAGAACTGCAATTGGCCCAGGAGTTGCTGTTCTTGCTATGGATGTGAGTTTGGTCTTTAGTGTCAAAAGTGTGCAGGTAGGCAGAGCAGTCAATAGCTTGGGTGGGCAGGCTTGGTGTGGCGGTGTCTGTAGACGTGGTGAAAGCGGAGCCTGCAAGGATAACCTAATTGGTAGGCTATTAGTGCAGTAAGGGATCTTGACCTAATGTCACAAAGAGGTGACAATGGTGGCAGAGCGGAGCAGAGACTTGGATGGAAGTGGACAGATACTGGTCCCAACAACAAAGAGGTCAAGATAAGGGACCAGGTTGTGGGGGCTGGCTTATATATACAAGGTGGAGTGTGGGAACTATGATGTAATACTGTATAGCTCAGGCACAAGGAATGGAACTAATAGAACAGGATGGAAGGTTCCAGAATGATTATTATAGGTAAGGGTGTTTGGATGGTGTATCGTAAAGAAAGGAAAATGATAGGGGTGGCTCACTTCATGACACTGATCTCATTGAGATTATTGAGAATGTTGATCCTGGTGATGAGCCTAAGAAACCGAAGACTGGCAAGTCCGAAAAACCCACCAATACCTCTAACAGGAAAAATGGTGGTTACTCAGGGCAGTCCTCTTCTGGGAAAGGCAAGAAGAATCAGGATAATTCCAATGCAAAGTATGATAATTCTATGCACTCAAAGGGGAAATCTGGTTACAAAAACCTGAAGAATAAACACCAGTCTCAGTGCCAAGATCTCACTGACAAGGAGAAAGATGATTATTGTGCTGCAGGAAAATGTTTCCAATGTGGTGGTCAAGGACACATGGCCCGCCAATGTCCTGAAGGAAAATCTGTACCTTCTACATCCTCGCATGGTCCACCTGGAATGGCAAGTAATCATATCAGTATTGGTGATTCAGAACATCTCCAAAATCTTGCTGAGACTATGGAGGAATTGACGGAATTAGGGATTGGGATGATGAATCTTGACCTAAATGACTTGTTCAATGAGGATACAGATGCATGGACTAAAGTATCATACCATGATTCAGAAAGCTTGAGTCATGACTCAATGCCAGATTTGGAACCTATTAGTGACTCAGAGTCTGAGCACAATAGTGATTGCATGAGTCTCAAACCCTCGAGCATTGATAATCTCGAGTACTTACCCCCAAAATCCAAGAATGGTCATTGAGGACCTTGGATGTACAAGTCACTCAATCACCCAAATCATGGGTATGCGTCGCAAGAACTCCCACAATGTATTGGTGACATGCTGGCCCAATGTGCAATGTATCTGCTTGATATCACAGCACCTTATCCAACTGACTTGGTGCACAAAAAAGATAACATCGGTCAATTCTATGTGTATCCAATTAGTGATACTCAATATTGTGTCAGTGATTCAGATTATTTTGACTCACCATATCAGGATATGGACAAAATTGAGTGGGTCTATGTACAACAAACCCAACTTGAGGATCCCAGATTTGCACTCCCATATTGGTATGCTGTTGAACATGCTAAGAAAATGCACACCAGGCTCAATTCAAAGAAGCTTGAGGTGTATAAATTCTATCAAATGCACTCTACTTACATTGAGGGCATTGAAACTTGGCTGTTCAATAGACAAACCAATCCCCAAAACACACTTGAAGATGTGTTGAATGACCAAAGGATCACTTGTTTCGCAGTTAGAAGCTACAATTCTGACCATTATCAAATTCATGATCTGGTACACAAGTTCAAAGTACTCTTACTACAAAAGTACATGTGAAATTTTCACTTTGACCTCACCCGATGGTATCAAAAACAACTCATTTGTGGATAACGAGGGATCCGAGAAGCCTTGGATGAGTCTACTGAAGACTCAGAATGTGTTTTTGGATGTCTGTTTGACCCTATTGAGGATATCAACACTCAAAGTTCCCATGCAGATCAGTGGCCATCTATTGTGATCAATGGTGTACAAGTCCCTCGAGGGACTTATCCTGCTATTCAATGGAATGCTGCAATGACAAAGGATTTCTCGCATTGAATTCCCAAACCATTAGTTGTGGTGGTGAAATTGAATGGTCATCCAGCTCGAGCACTGATTGAAACAGGCTCATTAGGTGATTTCGTATCATCTACATTTGCTGATCAGCTCAGAATTCAAGAGATGGAGTTGACGAAACCATTACCTTTGCAGCTTGCTGTCCAAGGGTCTTGATCAAAAATAAATTGGGGGGTGAAAACCCAGTTCCAATACCAAGGAATATCCGAGCAATGCTACTTCGACATAGCAAACCTATTGAGTTATGATATCATACTCAGTACCCCATTCCTGTTTAAACACAAGGTCATGGTTAGTTTCAATGATGCTAAGGTGATCATTGGAAGCACCAAATCCTTACCCATTCAAGGTGAAAATGTTGCGAAACTGTCTTCTCGTGCTATGGATTTCTATCAGGACCAGTTGGAATCTGTACAAAAAGAATTAGTTGAGTACGCTAAACCTTTGTGCAGAGCAATGGCGGAAACTGACTTACTGCCTCTCAGAGCCATCAACCATACAATCCCACTTATAAACAAGTCAAAAATCTTGTCTTGGCATCCATCCAAATGTCCCGAAAAGTTTTGGAGCCAATGGGCGGAGAAACGGGATGTGTAGACAATGTAGTATGTTAGGTATCACTACAGGTAGAGTAAGTATTCATAATAGGTAAACAATGATAGCAGGTACTCACCCTCAGACATACAAGTGAGCGGCTGAGGGTGAAGATAACCCATCTGACTACTTATAAAATGGGAATATTTGAAATAAGAAGAGGGGGTTCCGATATCAAGACCAATCATGGATAAGGTATATATTGTCATTACTGTTGTATGTGCCATCATGTGCCACACCAAGATATATATCATATCCTATCCTTCAACACTCCCCCTGGCACCACGACTTCTCCAGTTCAGTCCCAAGCAAGAAACAATCTTTTGATGTATTGATTTTGGCAGCGGTTTAGTCAAGATATCTGCCAAATTATCTTGCGAGGGTATTGGCGTAACAGTCAACTCACCATCATACACATGATCCTGAATATAGTGATACCGTATATGAAGGTGTTTCGACAAACCATGACCTTTGGTGGTCTCAGAGAGACTTATTGCACCAAGATTGTCACAGAATAGATTGAACGGGAAAGATTGAGAAAGTTCAACCTCATCCAGCCAGCTCTTCATCCACATTGCCTGCTGAGCGCCGCGGGCAAGAGCGATATATTCTGCTTCTGTTGACGACAATGCCACAATGGGTTGTGTCATGAAGTGAGCCCACCCCCTATCATTTTCCTTTCTTTACGATACACCATCCAAGCCCTCCTACCTACAATAATCATTCCGGAACATTCCATTTCATTCTATTAGTTCCATTCCTTGTGCCGGAGCTATACAGTATTACCTCATAGTTCCCACGCTCCACCTTGTATATATAAGCCAGCCCCCACAACCTGGTCCCTTATCTTGACCTCTTTGTCGTTGGGACCAGGTATGTCTTGAACTTACTTACTTGTATTTATTATCAATATAACTTTGTCGTTGGGACCAGTGTCCGCTTTCGCCTAAGTCTCCGCTCCGCTCCGCCACCGTCGTCACCTCTTTGTGACATTAGGTCAAGATCCCTTACTGCACTGATAGCCTACCGATTAGGTTATCCTTGCAGGCTCCGCTTCCACCACGTCTACAGACACCTCCGCACCAAGCCTGCCCGCCCAAGCTATCGACTGCTCTGCCTACCCACACGCTTTTGATACTAAAGACCAAACCCACATCCACCGCAGCAAAAGCAGCTCCTGGGCTGATTGCAGTTCTCAACCCTGTCCAAACGCTGCTGCCAACTCCATCAGTGAAGAGGAGAACCTTTCCGACGGTACCGTGATCACACCCATCCTTATCCCTACTCCCACTGCACCCCCATCCATTATGTCGACCTCTGAAGTCAACACAAACCAGCTCATGGCACAGCTCATCGAGCAGGTGGCCCAGCTCACGGCCAACCTCCACAAAGCCTCAGCCAAGTCCAGTATGAATAAACCTGAGCTCTTCAAAGGCTCTAGTAGTGCAGAAGCACGTCGCTTCATTGCTCAGTATCAAAGCTGGGCAATGGAACAACCAGATCTGAGTAGCAACGAAGGGAAGCTGATCAAGGCAGCGCTAGGATTCTTCTCAGGCAAGGCTGCTGACTGGGCCACACCATACCTCCTAGAATTCAGCCATAACCAACAACCTTTCAATGGACGATGGGAAGACTTCAAAACAGCCTTCACCCTCCGATTTGAATCCATTGATGCAGGTATGGAGGCCCGGAATGCAATCCAGCATCTCAGGCAGGCAAAAGGTCAAACGGTAGCGGAATTTGCACAGAATTTCAAGGACATTGGTGATCGGACCGGGCTTTCAGACGTCGACCTGCGAGAACGCTTCCATAGCGGCCTCAACCCAGAGATCCGACAAAATCTCATTGTGGTCAATATAGCCCAGGGACTGGCTCCCACCCTGGAGGAGGCTATCAGGCGAGCAATTTCAGTGGATGTGTTCCTGCACGATCCCACCATGACAGGTCGCAACCCAGGCACCTCCCATATCTCCTCCCCCCCTGCCAACTCCCATGCTATGGATGTCGATGCCACACACACTAGTGGTAACAGCAGAGAAAGCTTCGTGGCCCAGATGAGAGGAAGGTGTTATGGGTGTGGCTCGCAGAGTCACGAAAAGAGGAACTGCTCATACAAGGAGACAGTTTGCCGCTACTGTGGACGACGAGGCCACCTAGAATCAGTCTGCCAAGACAAGTTCATGGGTCTAGAACGTGGCCGGGGTAAGCGCCAACAACCCCGCCGTCAACAAGTCTCTGCTTCTGCTTCGACACCGTTCACCCTCTTCCCCAATGAACCTGTCCAAATTGCCGCGTCCATTCCAGCTCCCACTGCTCCGTCCCCACTTACGCCTGACCTCTCCACCCAGATTGCCCAGCTCCAGGAGCTCCTTAACAGAGCCAATGCCATGGCCCCAGCACCAGGTTCTCAGGAGGGTTTTTAAAGCGGGTGCCCGTCTCGGCTGCATCGAGAGTACCCGTAAACCAGTTCGCTATACATTCCACATCTGCGTATGATTCTCTCCCATCTTGTAAAATATCTACTATTTCGGAATTGAACTCCAATTCATCTCACTTCCGAATTAACGCAAAACTAAGAGGAAGAAATCACAGTATAGCAACTGCAGCCATGGTTGATTCTGGAGCCACTGCTCTATTTTTGAACCAAGAGTTTGTCACCCGTCACCGTGTAAGGACCTTCCCACTCAGGAAACCCATTGGCGTCTTTAACATTGATGGGTCTGCTAACCGAGCAGGGCAGATCACACACTTTGCACGCCTAGCCCTGACTGTTGATAACCAAGAACGGTGGACAGACTTGCTAGTAACCAATCTGGGAGGCGAAGACCTAATCTTAGGACTCCCCTGGCTACGTAAGGCCAATCCAGATATTGACTGGGAGAAAGGACGACTCACAGTCAGATCCCAACAAACAACGATAGAGGAAGTGGAAGAGCAAGACACGGCGGAGGAAATTGAAACTGTGATCACCCCTGAACCACCACTTGACACACTGGATGAGGAGACAGAAGAGTCGCCCATACACCGCATTCGAGCAAACCGACGAACCCGACGTGCATGGGTGAAGTCAGGAATCTTACACGAACAAACAGATGAAGTCTGGTGTGCTGCAGGGTTCACCTACTCCCAACAGCTAGCGGAACAAGCCCACAAAACAAAACCCATGAAAACCTTTGAAGAAATGGTCCCAGAACCCTACCGCGATTTCGAAAAAGTATTCTCTGAAACTGCTTCAGAGCGCCTCCCTGACCACCAACCCTGGGATCATGCTATAGAATTGATCCCAGGTGCACCGGAAACCATGCGCACAAAAGTCTATCCAATGTCATTGAATGAACAAGGTGAACTCGACCGCTTCCTGGATGACAACCTCCGAAAAGGCTACATTCGCCCCTCAAAATCGCCACTGTCTTCACCCGTCTTCTTTGTTAAGAAGAAAGATGGGAAGCTCCGCTTCGTACAGGATTACCGGAAACTCAACCAAGTAACCCTAAAGAACCGCTATCCTCTCCCACTGGTCGCTGACATTGTCAGCCGTCTACAGGGGGCACGGTACTTCACCAAATTTGACGTCAGATGGGGCTACAACAATGTCCGGATTAAGGAGGGTGATGAGTGGAAGGCCGCTTTTGCAACCAACCGAGGGTTATTTGAACCCAGTGTAATGTTCTTCGGTCTCACCAACTCGCCAGCTACCTTCCAAGCGCTCATGAATTCCATCTTTTCAGACCTAGTGGCGGCTGGTAAGGTAGCAGTCTACCTAGACGACATCCTCATCTTCAGTAACAATTTGCAAGAACACCGGCAGGTGGTGCGAGAGGTACTAAAGCGGCTAGAGAAACATGACCTCTACCTGCGACCAGAGAAATGCGAGTTTGAGGAGCTTCAGGTTGAGTATTTGGGACTAGTGATATCAGAAGGTGAAGTGCGCATGGATCCAGTAAAAGTAGCTGCAGTCCGCGACTGGCCTACCCCAAAGAATCTACGAGAACTACGGGGATTCCTAGGCTTCGCTAACTTCTACCGTCGATTCATACGGAACTTTGCCCGCATAGCACGCCCTCTGAACGACCTAACAAAAAAGGATACAGGCTTCAGTTGGGGGACACACCAACAACAAGCATTCGATACCCTAAGGGAAGCATTCATCACAGCACCGGTACTGGCACTCTGGGACCCTAATAGGCTCACACAACTCGAGGTAGATGCATCAGGCTTTGCTACGGGAGGAGCCCTAATGCAGAAACAAGACGACGGCCAGTGGCACCCAGTGGCATTTCGATCAGCCTCCATGCAACCAGCTGAACGAAACTACGAAATCTATGACCGAGAGATGCTCGCTATCATCGAAGCATTAAAGGACTGGAGAAGCTTCCTGGAAGGTTCACCACAACCGTTCGAGATTCTCACCGACCACGCAAACCTGGAATTCTGGCGTTCTGCTCAAGACCTCAGTAGACGGCAGGCGCGATGGGCACTATGGTTGTCCCGATTCGACTTCCAGCTCACTCACCGCCCTGGCAAGTCCAACACTCAGGCAGACGCTCTCTCTCGTATGGCAGCACATCAGGTTCTGGATAGCGAAGATAATCGACAACAGATTGTTCTGAAACCAGCCCATTTCATGCAAGTGGCAGCTACCTCACTACAAAACCCACTGGAGGACCGCATCCGACAGGCGTCTCAAAAGGAGGCCCAAGTACTGGAAGGACTGGAAGAGCTTAGGAGAAGCGGTCTCAAACGCTTGGCCAATGGGATAGCAGAATGGGAAGAAGACAAGGGACTAGTATACCACCGAGGAAGAGTATATGTCCCACCAGATGATGACCTCCGGAAAGAAGTACTCAAGCAATGCCACGATAACCCCTCTGCTGGCCACCCTGGACTTCACAATACCCTTGACCTCGTCAGCACCCACTTTTGGTGGCCCACCCTGCGATCCTTTGTAGAAAAATATGTTGAAGGATGCGAGACTTGTGCAAGGAAGAAGATACAGAGACACCCACGAGCAGTAACACTACCTCTAGACGTCCCAGCAGGCTTGTGGGAAGAAGTGGGAGTTGACTTGATCACACAGCTGCCCAACTCGCAAGGGTATGACGCGATTCTAGTCTGCACGGACCTTTATGGTAAACAAATCCATGCAATTCCTTGTACAACTTCAATCACAGCAGCAGGTGTGGCCGACATCTACTATCGCGAAATTTTTCGCCTCCATGGTCTTCCCCTCCGCTTTGTATCAGACCGGGGACCCCAGTTTGCAGCAAAACTCATGCGATCATTACTCTCCCGCCTAGGAATCAAATCAAACCTCACCTCAGGGTACCACCCCCAAGCAAACGGACAGACCGAACGGGCAAACCAAGAAGTCGAAAAATACCTCAGACTCTATGTGGGACGCCGCCAGGATGACTGGGCGGAGCACCTACCTATGGCGGAATTTGTGATTAACTCTCGCACCCACTCTGCACTTGGAACGTCCCCATTCGAACTCACCTATGGTTATCTGCCTCTATTTAACATTCCAGTTGGACAACGGAGTGGGATTCCGGCGGTGGATGATCGCATCCAGATACTGCGGGATGCACGACAGGATGCTGGGGCGGCGCTACACCTGGGGAAACGACGGCAAAAGGAAAACTACGAACGGGGAAAACGAAAGGCACATCAATTCCAAGTTGGAGATCAGGTCTGGCTAAGCGCAGAGGACATCAAGCTCCAACTTTCCAGTGAGAAACTTGGGGATCGACAGCTAGGACCTTACACCATTTTGCAGAAGGTTGGGCCCCTGGACTACCGTTTAGACCTCCCACTATCCCTGGACCGCATCCATCCTGTGTTCCATGTTGATAAATTGTACCCTTGGAGAGGGAACACCGTAAACGGCGAAATTGCAACACCACCGGAACCAGTATATCTAGAGGATGAGGATGAGCCGGAGTATGAAGTCGAGGACATCTTGGATAGTCGGATTAGGTGGAAGAAGCTAGAGTACTTGGTAAAGTGGAAAGGCTACGATGCAGGACACAACTCATGGGAACCTGCACCAAATCTTGAACACGCCCCAGCAACTATCCGAAAATTCCACAAAAAGCACCCTCAGGCGGCAAAAGCTTGACCATTGAGGGCAATGGTCATAAGGAGGGGGGTAATGTCATGAAGTGAGCCCACCCCCTATCATTTTCCTTTCTTTACGATACACCATCCAAGCCCTCCTACCTACAATAATCATTCCGGAACATTCCATTTCATTCTATTAGTTCCATTCCTTGTGCCGGAGCTATACAGTATTACCTCATAGTTCCCACGCTCCACCTTGTATATATAAGCCAGCCCCCACAACCTGGTCCCTTATCTTGACCTCTTTGTCGTTGGGACCAGGTATGTCTTGAACTTACTTACTTGTATTTATTATCAATATAACTTTGTCGTTGGGACCAGTGTCCGCTTTCACCTAAGTCTCCGCTCCGCTCCGCCACCGTCGTCACCTCTTTGTGACAGGTTGGTGTTTTGATGACCAAGAAACAGGAGCGCCTCTCATAAAGAAAACATATCCCAATGTTGATCGTCAAGTGTCGACACATCTGGCCCAATTTGCATCCACGAACCCTTGAGGCTTCAATCCCTCTCCCGGTTTCTCAACCTCAGGCTCAGCCTTCTTATAGAGTAGCCCATAGTCCAGAGTCCACCTTATGTACCAACATACACCCACCAATAGCTCCCAGTGTTCGGGACCTGGAAGTGTCTGTACCTCCCCTAGAACACTGCATGCATAAGAGATGTCTAATCTGGTACCAGAGCTACCCCATAGCATTGACCCAAGCAATGGCTGATACAGTTTGTCACACATAAATCAATCTTCTTCTGGTGAAAGAGGTTTGGTACGTGCACGTATATGCACATTAGGAGGGAGTGGAGTGTCAAGTGGGGGAATATCCCATAGGTTGAAATGTTGTAGAACTTTTTCAAGGTATACAGATTGGTTAATCCCAATATTACCATTGTTGAAACGTTCGATAGTCAGACCTAGAAGTAAATTGATGTCATTAACCTCTTTAAGATCCCACATGGATCGGAATTCATTGACAACTCGGTCAGCTTCCTCACGTGATGATGATGCGCTGAATACATTGTCCATATGAGTGGTTGTTAGGGAGTAGGTTGAATCTGTGGAATGCACTCAAATGCAAGGATCTGCTTTCAATGAGTGGAAACCAAGGTCCCTGTATCCTTTCTCCAGTGTTTTGAACCAGATGTGGCCGGATTGAACAAAACCATAGAGTGGGCATTTCATCAAACAGTCTTTATGCTCCTCCCCTTGCTTGATGAAACCCCTCAGTTGCCTCATGTAGAGTTCACGGTCCATTCCCCCATTCAAGTACGCCGAAGAAAAGTCAAATTGACAGACATGAAGACCTTTCACAGCTGCAACTGCAAAGGATATATGTACAGACTCCATTCTCGCAACCATGGCCCAACCTTTATCAAAATTGAGACCAGGCACTTGAGAATCACCACAGCCAACATAACGAGCTTTTGGCTTGATCACCTTTCCCTCCCCATCCACTTTAACATCAAAGACCCACATTCCATTAACAGTGTTGCGATCCTTTGGAGGGTCCACCAATTCCCAGCAACCTCTCTTGACCAAATTCTCATATTCCTCCTGCATTGCCGGGAACCAAAACTCAGAATTGCACATAGCTTGCTCAAATGAGTGTGGTATGACAATGTCACCACCCTTCACACTACTCGCCATCGCATAAAGCAAGCCAACATCATATAAATTACCTGCTTCGGGATCATGAGTGTCTACACAGTTGGCAGTAGGGTGGAGTCCATCTAGGTTCCAATCATCGTCCGCACCAGGAATGTCACCCCCGTTGTTGACATGGGGCTCACGCTGAGGATTCATTCAAGACGACTGAGGCAATAACTGGTAGCCCATCTGTTGATGCGATAGGGCTGTCTCGTTCAAAGAATGCATTGGTGCAGTGGCTCTTTGAGGTCTAACAGGTGCGGCAGGAATAGACACAATTTTTATGTCTTCAGGAGCATTTGGGGGGGGGGGGGGGGGGGGGTGTAGAGGATGCATTCAAGAGGTCAGCGTTTCCTAATGGAGAAGTTGAGGGCTGTTGGTCAAAGATAGGACTGCTGTTGAGTTCATCATTGGTTAACTCATCGTTGAACTTTGATGGACGCATCTGGTGACCTGTTCCCTCTTCTATCACAACATCTCGCACTGCAAACACTTTTCTCCTATTTGGGTCATGAATGCGGTATCCACGGCGGTCCAGATAACCCACCAATACACCTTTCCAAGCCTGTCGGCCCAACTTTCCCTCTCTTCCATCTAAATCTTTCACCCAAACCTCAGAACCCCATCTGCGTAAATGCAACACATTTAACTTGCCTGAAATGTTCAACCATTTTGCCCAAGGAACCACGTCAGGATGATGAGAGGAAGGTATGAATCCTTGCACATAGCAGTGGGCACTCACTGATTCCACCCACCATTCAGGACCCATACCTGCATCCAACATCTGTGTTTGGCCTCCTTCAATAACAGTCTGGTTACCTCTCTCCACAACCCCATTTGCAGCAGACGAGTCCTTCGGAACAATCTCTAAGATAATGCCCTCACTCACACAGTAACCCCGCATCAACGCATTATCAAACTCCCTGCCCATGTCAACACGAATTCATTTGAGTCTGCAACCAGTCTGTCATTCAGCCATCGTGCGAAATTCTATAAGCGTGGCGAGAATGGTGCGTGCTTCCTTGTTTTGTAGGAAATATGGGATTTTTACTGATGTTCCTCCATCCGCGCATAGTATCAAGTAGACTGCACCTCCCCTACTGCGAGTTCGAGCTCTCCCCCACAGGTCTAGACTTACTCGTTCCAGCACCTCCGACTCTGGGATAACATCCTCATCAAATGGCCAATGTATAATTTTACCAAAGATGCAATCCTCGCACAGGCCTGACAAGGTTCGATCTGTAATCACCAGACCATCAACCAAATTCTTATCTGCCATCCTGGCAATTGTTCTAACATCACTGTGACCAAACCTTCTGTGCCACCCTTCCAAGTTAGTCAGTTTGTTCTGCGATCTCGCTCCAATGACACCAGCAATAGGACGATCCACAACATCTACCTGGTATAGTCGACGCAAACCAATAGTGCGTGAGAGTTGTCCATCAATGATGACTGTGTCTTTTCCCGGACTCCATACTGTGAGTCTGCTGTCTCCCCATGTACCTGAATATCCTTTTGCATCTAACACCAGTAAAGAAATTAGGTTCATGTGAAATGAAGGGGTGTGTACAGCCGGAATAAGCACATGATGGATTGCTCCCCCTGCAGTGCGGACATCAAACTTGGCAACACCTTCACCTTCAGCATGGAACTGGCTATCTGCAGTATCACCAGCAAGCAATCTCGAGCAGTAAGTAACAAATCGTTCTTGTTCCTTTACACAAGTGATGTTTGCACCACTATCAAGAAAAGTAGGTGGAACAGTATATGATGTAATTGTGTTGGAATTGGATTTATCGACATTACAGATGGTGGCTAGTGCGTAGGTCATGTCTAACATCACAGGATCCTCTACCAGTCTGATACTTGGTTCAGGCAATCCAAGTCTAGACGGTAATTCAATGGATGAAGGATTCAAGTGAGAGACTGACCATGCACCTTCACCGCTGATTTCACCAAGAGCAAATGTTTCGAGAGGAGAGTATGTATTGATGGCAGCGGCAACAGGATGAGGGGAGATGGTCATGGAAATGGGCGCATCCATCCCTTTAGGGGCACAGTACCAGGTTGGTCCCTTTCCTTCTTGTCCACCACCTCGAGCTCAACATCTTTCTTTAGTGTGACCACAGTGTTTGCAATTATTGCAAATGATGTTAGTGTTCCTGGGTCCATGAGATGAAATAGTTGTTGACAAAGCAGTGGAATCAACATTTCCAACAATGTTCTTGTCGCGATTGATGTAGACCCAATATTCGGTGAGTGCACTAGTGACTTCGGATAACCCTGTTTTACCCTGATGAATCTACACAAGGAAGATCCAGGATTGAGGGAGCCAGGATAGGACGACAGAGATCATTTTCATATCATCCACAAGACATCCAACAGCATTTGCTGCAACTCGAAGCTTGGACAGCTTGTTGAGGTGGTCAGGAAAATTTCCGTCATCTTCCATCTTCAAACCCTCAAGCTTTTTCATCGCGACATCTCAGTAGATTTGACTAGATACATCAAATTTGGCCTTCAAGTCACTCCACATTGCAGCAGCAGCTTGGTCGGGTTTTATTCCATGGGCATCAGGGTCGACGTCATTTTGGTACAAGACGCCGGCCACCCATCCTTCCCATTGAAGCCACTCGTCATAAAATGGAGTCAATGAAGAATATGGGGTAGCAGTGGTAGTAGTGAGGATGTTTGTCAATGCCATGGGTTGAGGGACACTTCCGTCAAGGTACACTTGTAAAGTTTTCGACTGAATAATGTTGATAACATGCAACTTGAAGCCATGCCAATTGTCAGCATCCTTCAAGCGACATTCTTCGGGGAAAGTTGGTACAGAACTAAGAGGATTGGATGACATATTCATCAAAATAACTGGATTTGTTGGCCTTAGGTTCGTGACCATCCAAATAGGTTACTGCAATGTTCATCTATCTGACTGTGAATCTGTAGACGACATAGTATGTTAAGTATCACCTCAGACATACAAGTGAACGGCTGCTTTATTACCTGTAGACGACGTAGTATGTTAGGAATCACTACAGGTAGAGTAAGTATTCATAATAGGTAAACAATGATAGCAGGTACTCACCCTCAGACATACAAGTGAACGGCTGAGGGTGAAGGTAACCCATCTGACTACTTATAAAATGGGAATATTTGAAATAAGAAGAGGGGGTTCCGATATCGAGACCGATCACGGATATCGAGACCAATCATGGATAAGGTATGTATCATCGTTACTGTTGTATGTGCCATCGTGCGCCACACCAAGATATATATCATATCCTATATCATATCCTACCCTTCAACAGGATGCCTATCTGAAATCAGGTAGGTGGAAGATGACTAGTTCAGGAAACACTGTACCAATGATGTTGATTCCCAAACCAGGAAGTTCGAAGATGCGCATTGTGGTGGATCTTCGAGCACAGAATGCCAACACAAAGAAATTATCATTGCCAATGCCAGATATTGAAGGCATCAAACGACAAGTTGCCTGTGCAAAGTACCAGTCAATTATTGATGGAAAAGATGCATACGAACAGATACGGATTGTACCTGAACATGTACCTCGTTCAGCGGTCACCACTCCTGATAGAAACATGGTGAGTCTTGTTATTCAACAAGGCGATTGCAATGCGCCCACAACTTACCAAGCTCTGATGAATTACCTTTTCTCAGGAAATATTGGGAGATTTATGGATGTCTACCTGGATGACATAGTCATCTATTCCGAGTCTCTAGAGGATCATGTTAAACATGTTAAATTGATCATTGATATTCTCAAGCGAGAGAGACTTTACCTTAGTGAAGAAAAACTGAACTTCCTGCCAAAGGAGTTCAAAGTACTTGGTTGTATTATCGATGATAAGGGTATCCAGATAGATCCACACAAAGTCGACGCCATCATTCGATGGCCAACACCCACTAATCGTGATCTGCTTTGTGGTTTCTTGGGATCAGTAGGATATCTTGCCGACGATATTGGTCTTGTCCGAATTCCGATGGGGCACTTGAGTACCATCACCAGCGATACTGTACCTTTTCGTTGGACTCATGTTGAGCAACGAGCATTTGAAAACGTGAAAAGACTCACCAGTGGGGCTCGGGATCATCACCGGGTTCCACTTGATTATACAGATGGTGCACCACCGGTATGGATGATCACTGATGGTTGTGCCACAGGAATAGGTGGCGCTGTCTGTCAAGGTCCATCGTGGAAGGATGCGAAGGCAGCAGCCTTCTACTCCGCAAAATTGAACCCAGCACAACAAAACTACCCTGTCCATGAGATAGCAATGTTGGCAGGTGTCAAAACGATGCTTTGTCATCGTGACATACTCCAGGGTGTTGAGTTCACCTGGATAACTGATCATAAAGGTCTCGAGCATCTTCTCAAGCAAAAGGACTTGTTAGGACGGCAAGCTCGATGGCTCGAGAATATCTCAGAATTCAACTATAAAATCGAATACGTACCTGGTATCGAGAACATACTCGCGGATGCGCTCTCGCGAATCTATTCAAACGATAAGCCTGGTACTGTTCACGCGAGATGTGAGTACACGTACCACGATGTCATTAATAATGATGTTTTGCTCTTGCACAACATCTCCATGCCTTTACTTGTTGATATTGAGGCATCCTTTGCTTCGACCGAGTTATTTGCAATGTCCACGCATAACAAGGGGAAACGAGTTGAAACAAGCCAGGAGTTTGCTAAACGGATAGTCGAGAAACGTTTCATTTTGCACGGTCCTCGTGAACAACGAAAGGAGGGCGGGAGTACCCATCCAAATCCTGCCAAAACTCCAAATCAAGTCGAACCCAGTAGTGTTCAGCCTGAACCTACTGATACCGCCGCTAACCCAACTGTAGAGGTGCCGGAAGTGTCAACAGACACCTCACTGCTTACTGCGTTGGCAGCAAGTCAGTCGAAACTCGATCTTGAATTCCTGCTAAAGAATCAGTACAAAAATGATACGATGTTCAGCAAGATTGTTAACAAACCGAAAGAATACCGAAACTTTGAGGTATCCGATGGTCTGGTATATCTTATGCAACATGACCGAAAGGATACCAAAACTCACAGTCAATGGAGGGAATGTTCGAGAATGCATCATCAATGAAGCACACTCACTTTTAGCTCACCTTGGTCCTAAGAAGACAATCAATTACCTTCGAGACTATGTGTGGTGGAAAGACCTGATATCGGATGTCAAAGCTTACTGCGATTCATGCCGAACGTGTAAGCATGCAAAGCCTAACAATGCCCGACCTTATGGACTATTGAATCCCTTACCGGTTCCTTCATATCCTTGGGAATCTATTGCATTGGATTTCGTGGGGCCTCTGCCAGAGTCGAAGGACCGAAACGGGACATACGATATGATAACGGTTGTCATTGACCTATTAACGGGTATGGTACATCTTGTACCTAGTAAAACCACCTACAAAGCAAAACAAGTTGCCGAACTCGTGTTTGCGGAAGTCTATAAACATCATAGACTGCCTAAGAACATAGTGAGTGATCGAGATTCGTACTTCACGAGTACGTCCTACACAACCTGATTGGTACGAAACTCAAAATATCGAGTGCTTACCATCCCGAAACCGACGGTTCAACTGAACGAGCCAACCGGACGGTTACTCAGATGCTACGTCAGTGTGTTGCTATCGACCAGAAAGACTGGGTCATCAAGCTACCATCAGTTGAGTTTGCAATAAACTCCGCTAGATCAGAAACAACAGGATACTCACCATTCTTCCTGAATACCGGACGGATGCCGCGTTCATTCCTGTGGGATTCAGCTGACAAAAACGAGTACCCAGGTATCAGAGTTTATGCTCAGAAGATGAAGCAAGCATTAATGCAAGCTCATGATAGCATCCTGAATGCCCGAGTGAAACAGACGCGCGATGCTAATAGGCGTCGTCGCCCAGCTCCCTTTAAAGAAGGGGATTTAGCCTATATCTCCACTAAGAATATTTCGTTCCCTAAGGGTTACGCAAGGAAATTAGTACCGAAATTTATTGGACCCTACAAGATCCTGAAAGATTTCGGAAATTCTACCTTCAGAATTGATATTCCTGCTCGTCTCAAGCAGCGAGGAGTACACGACGCTTGTCACGCCTCGCTACTTCGTATCCACATCCCCAATGATGACCGTCTCTTTCCCGGACGGCTGGAAACCCAAGTTGCAGACTTTGAAGAAACAGAAGGAGAATGGGCGGTTGACCGTATCGTCGCCCACTCCGGAACGCGCTCGAACGCGCTATTCCATATCAAGTGGAAGTCCGGAGATTTGACCTGGCTGCCGTACCACCAGATTGACCATCTGGACGCAGTTGGGGAGTATTTTGACGCGCTTGGAATCTCAGATATTTCCGAGCTGAGGGATGGAGGGCGCGACGTCCCAGATCCGAATTCAATCCCACATTTGGGAGTTGACGACGTGTCCACGGTACGAATGAATTCCCTCCTCTTGCCCCTAGATAACTCAGGGTTAGAATGGGAGGAAGATATAAAAGAAAAATTTTACGCACCTCATTCCCCAGAATACACAATGTCCTCCACTCAGCAAACCCCATCTGTACCAACGAAACCTCTTGAATGGCTCAAACGAGTCAACGCGAACCGAAATACCATCTCATCGTCTGACGGAATCACCTATAGCATCACCCCGGCTGAACTCTCTGCCTGTATCGATTTCGATGCCATTCTTCGACGACCCGGCCGTATTGGGGAACCTCTATGTCCCTATAGCCTATCCCTACCTTGCGACCAGATTCAACTCGGATCCACTTGTCGGAACCATGAAGATGGCCATCGTGGACCCCGACGCGGGTACTATCCACGTTCCTACGAATCCGGTTGATCGTTCTATCTTCGCGCCATTCGTTCGTGGACCAAATTCCGAACCGTCGATTATGAAAACCCTCGGATTGTCTAACCTATCGCACAAACAACAAGCGTTATACAGAAAACTACTCTTGGATAGTGCCGAACGAGGAGTAGGGGTATCTATAACTGAGAAGAAAGGGAGGAAGAAGAAAGGGAAGAAGAATGGTCAGATGAATGTTGACTACAGCGTCCAAAAACAGGACTCACTGATGCCCACTGGTCCCAGTACCACCAGCAGTGCACCCTCTCCATTCATCTTTGGTTCTATGTCATCCATTCCCGCCAATAATCCCGTTGTCCAACTCGGTCCACATGCAGCCCATACTCCACTCCATGTTCCTAATAACACTCTTGTCAGCACAGCATCTCCCAACGATTCTCAACCTGCATCTAACCCTAGCATCTTCGAGTCGGATTTGGCTGTGTTCTTCAGTGCATTGAGCCACAATAACACTGCCTCTGGTTCCACCGCCTCCACCAATGACTTTGGATTTACGGATCCTGACTCTATGATTCTTGAAGGAGACAGCCAGCCAATGAACGAAGGATCTAACGCGTAGGTTGCCGAAGAAGAATGAGATACCCTCGAGAGGATATCTGGAGGGCGTATGTAGCGGTCGTGAACGAACCGCGAGTATTTCCTTATCTCTATATATGACAAATCCTTCATATCTTATCAGTATGCTCTATGCCCCATGCCGAATCTCTCGTATATTTTCACTTATGGACACCCTATGCACTCGTACAGTATATAAGGCGACGCTCATGTATTCGTTGCCTTAGGTTCTCTCGAAATCTACCCCAGTTTACAATAGTTATTGCCTGAGCACCTACTTTGTCCCCCATTTCTCGTGTCGTGTTACCGTGATCCCACGCTAGCGCTACACGTATACCTAAGGCGTATACATATTTGTGTCCTAGAGATATTGCTCAATGGACTCTTCTCATATGGTATTCTGCTTGGGCATTGTTTGTGCCAGGCAATAACCTTGGATGGCTAAATTGCTCTGCGAATTATCTGTCTAAATCTCACTTTACGCTTATAGACGCTTAATATTCTCGGTGTACAACGAGCATAAGGGACTAATCTCGACCTTCATCAGTATAATTTTCGTTTAATCTACCCGGACTTTACGCCGGGATTTAGTACCTTACCTCTTACGCCTAAGTCTGGCGTTGCTTCACGTCCTCTTATGCTATCAAAAAAGCGATGAGAACTGAAAACCAACTAGTCTGGAACTTGATGACTACAGGCAGAGTAAGAGATTCGAACAGGTTACCGAGCGAGAACGAGCACCAGCAGTAGACAATAGGCTATAAACCTAAATTTTCACAGTGTGATATTCAATATATAATAAGGTGAATACTATAGTCATAGTGTTTCCTATATTGAAACCAATTAGCTACGATGATTATAACAAGAGATGCAGAAGTAGAATGTAGAGCAAATCGAAAGCAAAGCAATGGACGCGTGCTACTTGGTTCCATCAGCTTCTCTACCTGACCAATAAGTCTCGAGAGGTATTTTCTGAAAAGAAAACATGATCTTCCTGAAAACACGATATGTAACGTGTCCATCAAGGGTTTCCCAGTTGAACGAAGTAGGATGAAGAGATATATTTGTACCATCCCGAGTGGCTGGAGGTCGTGGGCGTGAGGTATAACCGGTTGAGATAGATTCGAGAATGCAGGTAAGCCATGATTCGAACTGAGCGAAATAAAGTTGAATGGGTAAACCGTTGTAGGGAGGTTCGAGAAGGAAAGCGATTTTCTGAGTGAAGACATCTTTGTCACTTCCACTGAACCATTCGGAGTAAGCTCGAGGTTCGGCAGCGGGGACTCCAGGTTCAGCGTAACGACAAGCAAGGCAAAGAATGATGTAGAATAAGGATTCCAAATCATGTCGATAAAAGTGACCACCCTCCCAATCAGGATTTAGCAGATCTCTGGACATGAATGGCCTTGTTCCTGTACGCTGGTTGGATGTTGGGCCGTTGTCCAAGTCCTGGACACGCGAAGATAGGTCGAAGTCATTCAAGACACCATAGACCTTGCCGTTTTTACGTCTGAACATTATGTTCCCAAAACTGAGGTCGCGATGTAGAATACCAGCGCATTCGTAGAGCCATTGGTGAACTACGAGAGCGGAAGAAACAAAGACATTAGGAGGTGAAGATATGGAGTTACAGAACAACGCACTTTGTAGAATGTCGTAAAACACTTGAGCCAATTCTCTCAGATCCTTGAATTCAGAAAGTGGATGAAGCTTTTCCATCACCGTGACACGCATGACTCGTTCCTCGTATCTCTCCTTCAGATGTGCTTTCAAACGACCTTGGACAGTTGTTTTTTCCGCGTACGTTATGGAGATGGAATCCAGAAGTTCTGGAAGATGATTGAGCGCCCAACGCTCGCCGGATGATTCTGCTTCTGTCCTGGCTCCTCGGATGTGTACGTCTTCTGGAGTTCGACTCCGACTTGGAAAACTAATCTTCATAACCTTTGTCTCCCCGTGCCATGTACAACCAGATTCGGTACATATGCACTCTACTTCGACAACAATCGAGCAACGACCAACGATTCCCTCCGCGCGATAGAGAACCGCCTTGATGACGACAATGTGAGTCTTTCCGCCGGAGCCGTGGAAGCAGTAAGTAGAGCCAATCAAGCCTTGCGGATTGTCTTTCATCTTCAAGAGTAACTGTTCAGGGTCACGAAGGTAATGGAAACCGCTCAAGTCCAGATTGGAAATGTATCCAAGTTTCTCTGTAGAGAGCTTATTCAGCTGGCAAACCATAGCCATGAACAATTTTGTGCACTCTTTATCAACGATGCGGAAGGCGTGGAGAAAAAAGAAAAGCAACTTCGATGAGTATATGAACGTTAAGATCAACAAGCAAATGTGAGAAAAAGATTGTGAATGAACCGGGCCGGAAGCTTGTCTCTTGACCCCGACCGACAACGACAAAATTTCAAAATATCTTACCTGACTTTCGATGACCTTTGAGTGGTCGTAGTAATGAAAACGGAAGCTGCTATCGTCTGCGGTGATTCCCAAGGCGTGGTTCCGAATGTACCCACTCGAAAGCATTTCCTTCGCGTAACTGGCACATTGTATTCGCGTGAGATGTTGTCCCTCTGTCGAAGTCAATAAAGCTTCTGCAGCTACCTCGTTGTCTGCCTTCAGCTGGTAATCTTGCGATGTCATGACTTCCAATGTCTTCTCCCTGCCTCCATCCTCGTGAAGGGTTACTTAAATCCTATCTTCGTCAGCCATGCTACTTGTAGTTGTGGTAACTGAAGGTGTGGCATTGGACTGAGATAATGCATATCCAATGGAGGGCCAAGTCGTGGATGGTGTTTGGGAAGTAGAAGGAGCGCGCGAAGCTGCAGCGGGAATGCTTAATTGTCAATGTTCAGGTAAGTATCAACGCCTCACCTATACCTTTTTTGATCTGTCTTTCTGACTTTCCCAAGGGATAAGATGTCGACTGAGATTTAGTCTTCTTGGCTGATTCCGAAAACTCTTGTCAGACGAGCTGCCATGGGACAAATCACAATGTGCACATACCTGTGGGTTCAAGTATATCATCTGATATCTTCCGTTTTTTAGACTTTGACTGTGAAGGGCCCGCTGATTGTGACAAAGTCAATTCCCGGAGAGCATGCGCTGTGTCTGAGAGATGCGTCGATTCGCGCTGCGATTTCTGGGAGCCAGTCGGCTTGGACGATTTATTCTTAGACGTTCCGGATTCTGTGACAAGATGTGAAGCATAAGCAATCGATGAGGAACAAGAACAAATCTACTGTACCTTTTTTGTGCGTTTTCAGGCCCACGAAATTTCCTTTTGCGTGTTTCACCTCCACGAAGAATAACAACAGTCCCCAGAATATGCCCTTGACCTTCTTCTTTGCAAGGTATTCCGACAGCTTTTTGTTCTCTGTAAGTTTCAACAGCCGATTGTAAATTCCACCCAGATCTGGCTTCCTCTGTATTAGCGAGCCCAATACCGGACGAGGATCCTGCACATAAAACATCTTCTCGTTAATGTCTTTTCCTACACATCCTGATCCATTTCTCAACGCATTTAACAGATTGACCAGGGGCTGGTACAGCTCCTTTTCACGACTTGCCATACCATTTCTCTTCTGTCCTTCACCATCTGCCAGCTTCAAATATGCGTTAAACGCCTCCTTCACTGCTTTACTTTCTGGCAGCAGGTGGAAGTCTGGTTCGACCTCCCATGTTGGAGGGAGGTCAAGGATGAGGGTAGCAAATTCATTGAGACTGAAGACAACTCTATCGTTGATATCGTCTTCAAGGAACTTGTTGACGACAGAGGCACGCTGAACAACAATGTCTTCAGCATGGGCACAATACATCTTACTCGCGGGTGTGCTTTGGACAACAGGAGGACCCTGAGCTTGGCTCTGATTGGGTGTCTGGGGTGTCTGAGGAGTTTGGTCTTGCGAAATATTCTCCGGTGGAGATTGTTCTGGGGAAGCATTCTCTGGTGTTGGGTCCATGAGTGATGAGAGTATAGTTTCTAGCGTGTGGGGAGATCAAGAGTGTTAATTGCAAAGACAATGAAGCAACACGCTCAAGTAGCTATCGTGTGCCCATCACATGTTGTTGGTGAGGAGTCTGTTCATTGTCCCCTGGTTCCAGTTTTGGCATATTTTGATCTACGCGAATTTGTGGCATTGGGTCTAGACTTTGCGCTGCTCAACGGCCACTGAAAAGAACTCCACATTTGACTAAGCAACCTATCAATTGAACGTTCCCTTCCAGCATGGTAAACACACCGCAGACCCAAGCTGCTGAAACTTGTTTCATTACTTATCTTTTTGACCGCTTATTGAACAAGGCTTCAGCAACCGTTTCAGTAGCCTGCGGCTAGTACTTTAACTGACCCTCAATCATTATTTTCCTCCATTATCCTTGACACTCATTGCATACAAGTGTCACTCAAAAAAGCGAGCTCAATTCTTACAGAAAAATAGTGCAGTTCTAGAATTGAGTCAAGTAGGTCGGCGCCAAAAGGTGCATACAGACACCCTGCATATCAAAACAACCTCTAAGAACATTGTACCACTCAGTCCTTCGGATCAGGATTGTTCTTCTTGTCCATCATGCATCTGACTTTGAATTTTGTTTTCTTACTTGGCATGCGCAAGCTTGCATGCAGATGTAGTCGTAGTTCAAAGAAAAGGGGAAGTTATTTGCTCATGACTTTGGGAAATGGTTTACATTCTCTAAGAATTTGCACAGCTAACTCATGGGGTGGTGTCATCACAATTGCGACGGACCCTCCATTTGTTCAAGCAGACACTGAAGAGTGCTGATCTTAGATATGACTGGAAACAGAGGCAACAGTAAGGCAATCATTTTTTCTAAGCCTGTTTTTGAAACACCAATCATGTTGCATCCAGACCTGATGGCAGGGACTGCCTTGGGACAGCCTACACTGTAAATTTTGATGCTGTCTAATTCAAGATGGAGAAGGTCAGCCTCTCCCTCAGTCATAGCAGTGATATCAGGCAGGGAAACATATCTCAGCCATGTTATGATTGTGCAGACAAGGATCATGTTAGGAACATGCAAGTCAAGGAGCTCCGATACCAATCTGGTGAAGATACTGTAAGTATCAGATCAAATTCTTCGATGATGAAGGGGTCCTTGGTACTGTTACTGACAATACCCTTGCTATGCTGCATGGTCCAGGGTCGGAGATTAAGTCAACAATGAAGTAGATATCATACTCAATGTCAACGACAATGTTAAACAAAGTATTAGAGAGTAGGGACTAAGGGAGTATGAATCCAAGTTGATATTAAAGCTGAAGTACAACATTGTAGGTAGTACCTCTTATATACTACCAAGTATCTGCCTTGGGTAATACTAGATATAACAATAACTATTGTAATATTGGAGTCAACTTGGTTCAATAATATGATAGTAATAGAGAAGATTAGTAAGTGAATCCATAAGAAAGAACAATAAACCAGGAACTGCATAAGTAAATCAGATGATCAATACCAAAGATATCCTACAGTGAATGTCATCAATGTGATACATCAATGATAGAGCCTTGTCCTAAGTCCACATGGTAGATCAGATTGATAGATTAATCAATCTGATGAGATCGAAGTGCATGGTTGTAACGTCAGCAACTTGCTAGCTCTCACAAGAGACAACCAGGCATCACATAATAGTCAATGAGCAAGAGGATAAAAAAGTGATGAGGATGGATAAAACAACCCAATACAAGTCTAGCTACCAAAGAGAAAAGACAAGAATAGAGCTAAGGAATATAACTACAAAATACTAAGTCTTATATACATATGGGATATGAGGTCATGAGAAGTATCTCATGCTGTAACTGTGAGGATACACAATAAGAGTTGCCCATATCCATAAGTAAAGCTGTAGGTATTTGGTGAGTAAACAATAAGGCAATATAAAAGAAGCACAATGGCAGGAAAATAATGACAATGTCCTGTCAACGAGCTGACAGGCATGAGAGAGTCATGTATAAATGAAACGACAATGCAACAACAATAAGGTTGACAGGTGTAATCTAGATGGAAATGAAAATATAACAAGCACTGGTGTAAGCACTTTAGTGATTAGGTAAGTAAAGCTAAAAGAAAGGAATAATAAGAAAAGGATGTCTTCGTGACATTACCCCCTCCCTAGAGTGTGAGTTCCATGAAGTGCTTGTTGACAAACACAATTTTCTGAGGGTAATTGGGATGGTGTTGTTTCAGTGTCCAGCTTGGGCATAGGTCAGAATAATTCAGTGGGGAACAATGAGATAGGGATTTCAAGCCAATTCAAAGTGGTGGGCTGGGGTTTAGTCAGGTGTTGATCATGAAATTCCTTCAACAAATCAGAGGAATGTGTGAGGTTGGACTGAGGTTCCCAAGTGTCCTTGTGTGGGCCATATCCTTGCCATCAGACTTTGTATTTGATTCCCCTTTCTACCTTCCAAGAATTTGAGGATTTCTTCAGCTTTGAACTCTTCTTCTTCTCCTATAATGATGGGAGGCAGTTGGGTGTTTTGTGGTTGAGAGGGGAACTGTGGTTCCTTATAAGGAGTAAGGAGGATTTCATTGAAGACATTGTGAATATGCTTCCATGTTGAAGGGATATCTAGTTTATAGGAACTAGCACCTATCTTCTTCTGGACTGTAAACAGTCTAAACCATTTGTCACCCAACTTCTTCATCGGCTGGTCTGCCAATAACTTTGTCCCTTCAAGTCAGACCTTGTCTCCTGGCTTATGATCAACCCCAACTCTTTGCTTCTTGTCATAAAACTTCTTCATATCCTTGTTGGCCTTTCCTAAGGCTGCTCCTACTTCTTCTTGAACCTTCTTTCTTCCATCTGCAAATGCCTGTGCTGTGGGGTTGTCCAAAGTCATTTGAGGTGCCATACCTTTATAGGGGTGTCTACCATTGTCAGCATAAAAGGGAGAGACTTTTGTCACAGAATGTACTCAATCATTGTAGGTGAGCTTTGCAAGTGGTAGCCATTCATGCCAATCATTTTGATGATAATTAACAAACAGACAGAGACAATGTTCGATCTCCTGGTTTGTTTGTTCTGTCTGGCCATTAGTCTGAGGATGGTATGCCATGGTATAATTTGCTTCGATTCCTAAAAGTCAGTAGAGTTTCTTCATGAATTGGGAATGGTATTGAGGTCCTCAATTGTGTATGATCTTTTGCAGAATATCTTTGCCATTCCTTCTGATGTAATTGTAGTATGTGAAGGGACTAGTCCCAATCTTTTGGAAAAATGATCAACAAATACCAATATTGTTAAGATCATGCAACTCTGGAATCACAGAATAATCATGATATAATCACAGAATAATTGCAATGTAATTGCGGAATTGGTTGGGAATGCAAGGGAGTAATTCCCATGCAAAGGGAGGAATGATTCACAGAGTTTCGGAATGGTAGTTGGACATTGACACTACTATCAGTAGTGCCCTCAACACATTGATGGTCCAATATAAAGGGTAATAGCAACATCAGTTTGTGAAGGTTGCTTCACAGAATGTCAGAGCTGTGTTGAGAATGCATCACAGAGAGTGAATATCCATAATACAAAGAGAGAGTAGATCTAAGTTGATATCCTTCTACTCTAAAACAGGTCGGGGTGCCTATTACTTAATATTACTAAGATTACTTAACTTCAAGTAAAGAATTAGTCTGAGTAATCAGCTGTCATGTGCCAGCACTTTGGGCTCTCGGGTCCCTACACCAGCGCTTATTCTCAGTTCTATATCAATATTGATTGCCAAGAAGTCCACCTATACACTTCATACGCATACACACATTTGGAGTCTGTCTACACGTTTTACACCTCACTTATAGCCTTAAGGTATGATGATTCTTTCTTCCTTCCCCCTTTCATTTTCTCTGCCAACTGTAACTCCTTTCTACTTTTCTGCCCTTTATTTCCACAGAAATGTATGCTATTTCTATTGAATTTTAGCTTTTCGATTAGTTTTGATCTACTTAAACTTGCAGGAATTCTCCTCCTACTACTCCTGAACACAATCGGAATGCTGAGCATGCACGTGAGAGAGAGTTCCGAGTAATGCACTCTCCACAGCACCGGAGACTACCTCAAGCATCTCATAACAGACCTGAACTTATTCCTTTTCCCTTCCCTCAAGCCTCTGGGGGCCTCCCTGCTAACCAAGTGGATAATCCATTTGAGGTTGTTAACCACAATGGTCAAGAGTTTCAGTTGACACAGAATATTGCTGCACAGCTGAGGAATCTGCCTCCATTGGTTCCTGTAAGACCAACTCAAAGTAGAAGGGGTAGAGGGGTAAGTTTTATTCTTGACTGCTTTTGCATCTTGACAATTGACTATCTGTAGACTGGACCTTCCAATGCACATCCTCAGCAGAATCAGGCTCAGCCTCAGGTAAACATAATGTGTTTTTTTTCCTTTCAAATAGCTAACTATTACTTTTGATCCATCTTGGCACTTGACTGTCTGTAGGCTGGACCTTCCAATGCACCTCCTCAGCAGGATCAAGCTACTGGGGTTGGTCAGCCTCAGGTAAACATAAATTTTAATTAACTGTTCTTTTCTATTTACCATTTTGCCTTCAGTATCAACATCTTCCACAGCATTTGCAGGCAATGTTAGCTTCTGTACCTCCACATCCTGTGCATGGTCAAAGAAGCAATCAATATGGAAGAGGTATGGACTTTCCTCCTGCTCCTCAACAACCTGCTTTCCCTTTCCCTCTTCCTCTTCCTGTCCCTCTCCCTCACTTTCAACCTTTTCCTCTTTCTCCTCCACCTGCTTCTCCTCCCCAAGTTATGGATTATGAGCCTCCTCCTGTTCCTTCCCCTTTGCCATCTCCTTCTCCTCCTCCTTTTCCCCCACATCAGCCAGTTCCTGTAAATCCTCAGAATCTACCTATAGCTCTGAGGCCAGTTCAGGATGATGGAGTTTACAATGAGCTTTTCTTGGGCCAGATGGACAAGGAATGTCCAAGCTGTCATGCTTTACATTGGGAGGCAGAAAGGCGCAAGAAATCCTCAAAGCGCAATCCTAAATTTGGTAAATGCTGCTGGTCTGGAAAGATTATACTCCCATTTCTCCAGAGGCCTCCTCTTGAGCTGGAAATGTTATTTAATAGTCAGGATCATAACTCTAGGCATTTTTTGGAAAACATCAGAGCTTATAATGCTGCCTTTGCATTTGTATCATTGGGCATGAAAACACAACCCCAAAATGATCCTGAGCTACCACAAACTGGACTGCGGCAGTTTAAAATCAAAGGAGAACTATTTCATAGTTTGGGCTCCCTCCTGCCAGAGGTGGGCAAGAATCCTGTTTATGCTCAACTATATATTATGACTCCTGAAACTGCCCTGAAAAGGTGCATGGTGAACAATGCCCGCTCTGGATTGCTTAATCCTATAATGATAGTTCTTGATGATTGCCTTCAAAGGAACAACCACTTCTTCGAACTGTACAAGACTGCCCATGAGCATATAGCTGATGAAGAACAGACAAATCCAGGGTCTGCAAATCATACTGTATGTGTTAGGCTTCACTTTTTGGACTCTACAGATTCAAGGAGATACAACTTGCCTACTGCAGAGGAAGTTGCTGTTATTCTTCCTGGGCCTGGTGAAGCTGTTGATCATAGAGATATTATTCTGCAGCATAAAGCAGGACCCCTTAAGAGAATAGTAGAGTATAATCCTGCATATGCCCCACTTCACTATGTATTGCTTTTCCCCAGAGGAGAGTTAGGTTGGCATAAAAAAATTCAATATGCTCATGGTGAAGGAACTAATCCAAATGAGGAGGATGAAACTGAGACTTCCAAGAGAATGTATGTTTCTCAGATGGATTACTATGCTTTTCGTCTTCATCAATGAAAAACACAGTTTGAAAGTTGTCATTTGTTTATGGCCAAGAATTTATTCCAGCAGTTCATAGTTGATGTGTTTGCCCAAGTGGACCAGCAGCGGCTGTCCTGGCTTAAATGGCACCAAAAAGAGCTTAGAGCAGAATTATATTCAGGTTTAGTTGATGCTGTACAGGCTACAGATACAGATGTTGCAGATATTGGACAGCGTATCATTCTACCTTCCTCCTATATTGGGGGCTCAAGACATATGTTCCAGCTGTATCAAGATTCAATATCCCTTTCACGTCATTTTGGAAAGCCAGATCTCTTTGTGACTATCACAGCTAATCCTAATTGTCCTGAAGTCAAGGCTGCACTACTCCCTGGGCAAACTCCCAATGACCGCCCTGATATCATAGCCCATGTATTCCATGAAAAAGTTCGCATTATACTGAACCTGATTGACAAAGGGTGTTTTGGGAAGTGCAGGGGTCAGGTGTACACTATTGAGTTTCAGAAAAGGGGTTTGCCTCATATTCATATCCTTATTTTTCTCCATCCAGAAGATAGATTTAAAGAGCCCCATCATATAGATCAACTTATATCTGCTCAGCTACCTGATTCAAACTCTCACCCAAAGCTATTTAAGTTAGTCCAAAAGCTGATGATTCATGGTCCATGTGGAGCACTCAATCCAAATGCCTCCTGCATGAAGGATGGAAAGTGTTCAAAGGGTTTTCCAAAACCTTTCCAGCCTGAGACTTCCCTTTCTGAAAATGGCTATCCAGTATATGCTCGGCCAGACAATGACAGAAAGTGCAAGAAAACTGTCAATGGTAGAGACATTGAGCTTGACAATACATGGGTGGTTCCTTATAATGCTTGGACACTCATGGAGTTGGAAAGCTATGTTAATACTGAATGCTGCATTTCTATCAGGGCTCACAAGTATCTTCACAAATATGTTTACAAAGGTCATGACTGGGCAACTATGCACATTGGTTCAAATCAGGATGAAGTGCAGTTGTATTTAGATTCACGTTATATTTCTGCTTCAGAAGCCAGTTGGAGATTGTTTTCTTATGCTATGCATGAAGAAAAGCCTAAAGTTACAAGGTTAGCTGTGCATACTCCTGGAGGTCAGATGGTTACATTTGATGCAGACAATGGACAAACATTGGAAGAGATTGTTAATGCTGCAAGCACCAAGAATAGCACACTCATGGGATATTTTAAAGCCAATGCAGAGGAAGAGGAGAGAGTTAGGGAGGATCCAGCAAATGCTGTAACAACAGCTTGGTCTCTGCTGTATCAAGAATTTCCATCAGAATGGGTTTGGAATAAAAGCAACCACAAATGGACAGTTTGCAAAAAAGGTGACCCTGCTGTTGGTAGAATGTACTCTGTTCATCCAGCTGCTGGGGAGAGATTTTACATCCGGCTATTATTAACAGTTGTCTGGGGGGCCACTTCCTTTGCCCATCTTCAAACATATAATGGTGTTGAATACCCAACATTTCAGGAGGCATGCCTTGCTCAAGGCCTTTTGCAGAATGACTCTGAGTGGAAAGACTGTCTGGAAGATGCACACCATATGCAGACAGGATCATGCCTTAGATCACTGTTTGCAACAATTTTGAAAGATTGTCACCCTGTGCAGCCAGGGTTATTATGGGACCAGTTCAAGCAGTATATATGTGATGACCTTGAACAGTACTTATTCAGTAAAAGAATTGTGGATAATCCAACACCAGAGCAGGTTGAGGATTATGGCCTATATCTTATTGACAAGATTCTTTTCCATGCAGGAATATTTGAGGGAGTCAAACAGTATTTGGGAATGCCAATACCCAACTATGAGTTTTGGTCTCAAGTGGAAGGCAACAGATTGATTGCTGAACAGCTGGACTTTGATGCTGAAGAGCAATTGCAGAAAGGAACAGAAAACTTATCCAAGCTCAATGCAGGCCAAAGGCATGCATTTGACCAAATCATGAGTGCTATCAGAGAAAATAGACCCAGGATGTTTTTCCTACATGGTCCTGCTGGAACAGGCAAGACTTTTACTTACAACACCCTTTGTTATATGCTTCGGGGAGAAAGAAAAATTGTTCTCTGTTGTGCATCATCAGCAATAGCTGCACTGCTACTTCCAAAGGGTCGGACTGCACACTCAACTTTTAAGATTCCAATTGAAATTTTTGAAAGAAAGGTATGTTCTGTCAAAAAGAATTCTGATTTGGGGAAGCTGTTGCAGGAGACTGCTCTAATTATATGGGATGAAGTTCCAATGCAGAATCGGTTTTGCCAGGAAGCAGTAGATCTAACTATGCAAGATCTTAAATCAAGTACCACACCTTTTGGGGGAGTGACTGTGATATTTGGTGGAGACTTTCAGCAAATACTTCCTGTAGTGCGTAAAGGAAGGAGGGAACAGATAGTTGGTGCCAGCATTCAGTGATCTAGGCTTTGGTGGGACATTGAGATTTTGCATCTAACTGAAAACAAATGACTTAGCAGTGGAACAGAGGAGGACCAGGCTTATGCTGAATGGCTTTTGAAAGTGGGTCATGGTTCAGATAATGATGCAGAGAGTCAAATCAAACTGGATCCCACAATGAGATGTGGAGATAGCATTGATTCATTGATTTTCACTATCTATCCCAGCCTGGACTTGATTGACCCTGAACTGAACAATGATGCATGGTTTTTGGAACATACTATCCTATGCCCCAGAAATGATGCTGTTGATAACTTGAATATGAAGTGTCTAAATGCACTCAAAGGAAACATTCACACCTATCATAGTGCTGATAGTGCTGTAGTGGATGAAGATCCAGAGAATGATCTGCAGTATCCTGTAGAATATCTAAACAGTATCAATGGATCAGGTCTACCTCTTTCCAAACTATCTCTAAAAATTGGTGCACCCATTATGGTGCTTCGAAACCTTGATCCAGTGGCAGGTGTTTGCAATGGAACACGTGCAATCCTTACTAAATGTACTGCAAGGGTATTGGAAGCAAGAATTCTGGGAGGTGATAATGCAGGTATAACTTTTCTAATACCACGGATCACCATAATACCCTCAGACCTTGACTTGCCTTTTATCCTGAAAAGGCGCCAGTTTCCTGTCCGGTTGGCATTTTCAATGTCCATTAATAAGGCACAAGGCCAATCTGTTAGAGTAGTGGGATTGAATCTTCAAGTGCCTGTGTTCACACATGGTCAACTATATGTTGCTCTCTCCCATAGTACAACCAAACAGGGGGTGAAGGTCCTTTTTCCTGAAGGTATGCTTTTTTCTTTTCCAATTTTTTGATAGTTTGGATCTTGAATATTTTATTATTTCAGATAATAATGAATGCGCTACAAAGAATATTGTCTACCCTGAAGTTCTTCTGGACCCACATTAGCTTTTGTATTTTACAAGTATTTGTTTCTATAATTATTGAGACATCACAAAGTTGAATTCCCACACCTGTTGCTTCGCGACGGGTCAAGCAAAAGGCTTGTTAAAACTACAGAACTACCTATTCAATATCATAGCTTTATACTATGCATTACATAAGCATCATGAAGCAATACTAACTCCAAATAGACTAACTTGTAGTGTAAAGAACAAAGGAAGGGATATAATAAGTATAGTACTCATCCAATAACAATGAGGGAAGATAACAAAGAATTCCTGAGCTTAGGAACTCTTTGTGAAGTAGGTAAATGGATCATGGAATAACTCAATTCACATACATATGACAGATATGGCATTGTACCCTCCTGATTCTGGTAATTCCCCTATCATGTCTGTGCTGATTATCTGCCAAGGTTCCATTGGTACTGAATGCAGGTCTGGTCATCCAACTGGCTTAGTATGATGAGCTGTTGTGGCTTGAAATTTTTTGCAACCTTTGACATATTTTCTGGCATCTCACATAACTCCGAGCCACCAGTAGTCCCGAGTGATGAGTTCCATTGTCTTACTGTCCAGGAAGTCCCACTAGTGGCATGTCATGGTACTGGGTGATTACCTTCAATCTGCATAGATGGTTTTTTGGTATGTAAATGTGCCCTTTCCATGTAATGACTTTGTTAGTTTCTGTCCACTCAGGGTTTTTGGTGGCCAAAGCATCCTGTACAAGTTGGTCCACCTGGTTTCTACTCTTTTGAATTTCTGACAGTAAAAGATCTTTGGGACCTGATAGGTCAAGGGTGTGAATGAAAAGCTCCAGTTTCAGGAGAACAATGTTTTCATTGTCCTTGTCCTCCATCTCAAGACCTGTCATCCTTGACAGGGTGTCAGCTTTCATCATAGATTTACCAGGTTTATGAACAAGATCAAAATCATACTCTGCTAACTCTGGTACCCAATGAGCTTGTTGTCAATTCAGTTTCTGTGGTTTTTTGAAGTCCTGGAGGTTTGCATGATCTGTAAAGATTTCAATCCACTCCTCTTCCCCCAACAGGTAGTGGCACCAATTGTCGAGAGTCCATAATTGCCATTAACTCTTTGTCATAAATTTTGTAATTCCATTCAACCTCATTGAGGGAACGAGAATGAAAGGTGATTGTCACAAAGAGGTGACGGTGGTGATGGAGCAGAGCAGAGACTTAGGCAGAAATGGGCAGATACTGGTTCCAATGAGAAAGTTATATTGATACTAAGTACAGAGAAGTAAGTAAAGACATACCTGGTCCCAACAACAAAGAGGTCAAGATAAGGGACCAGGTTGTGGGGGCTGACTTATATATACAAGTTGGAGTGTGGGAACTATGATGTAATACTTTATAGCTCAGGCACAAGGAATGGAACAGAACTGATAGAATGGGATGGAAGGTTCTGGAATGATTATCATAGGTAAGGGTGCTGGGATGGTGTATCGTAAAGAAAGGAAAATGATAGGGGTGGCTCACTTCATGACATTACCCCCCTCCTTATGACCATTGCCCTTGATGGTCAAGCTTTTGCTGTCTGGGGATGCTTTTTGTGGAACTTTTGGATGGTAGATGGTGCATGTTCAAGATTTTGTGCAGGTTCCCATGAGTTGTGTCCTGCATCATAGCCCTTCCACTTTACCAAATACTCTAACCTCTTCCACCTAACCCAACTGTCCAAGATGTCCTCGACTTCATACTCTGATTCATCCTCATCTTCTAGGTATACTGGTGCTGGCGGTGTTGCAATTTGGCCATTGACAGTGTTCCCTCTCCAAGGGTATAATTTATTGACATGGAACATGGGGTGGATGTGGTCCAGTGACAGTGGGAGGTCTAAATGGTAGTCCAGAGGGCTGACCTTCTCCAAAATAGCATATGGTCCTAGCTGTTGGTCCCCAAGTTTCTTGCTAGAAAGTTGGAGCTTGATGTCTTCTGCACTCAGCCAAACCTGATCTCCCACTTGGAACTGGTGAGCCTTTCATTTTCCCCATTCATAGTTTTCTTTTTGCCGTCTTTTCCCCAGATGTAGTGCTGCCCCAGCATCCTGTTGTGCATCTCAAAGTATTTGGATGTGATCATCCACTGCTGGGATCCCACTCTGTTGTCCCACAGGAATGTTAAATAAGGGAAGGTAACCGTAGGTGATTTCAAATGGGGATGTTGCAAGTGCTGAGTGGGTGCAAGAGTTAATCACAAACTCTGCCATTGGCAAGTGCTCTGCCTAGTCATCCTGACAGTGTCCAATGTACAGCCTGAGGTACTTTTCGACTTCTTGGTTTGCCCATTCAGTTTGTCTGTTTGCTTGGGGATGATATCCCAATGTGAGATTTGATTTGATTCCTAGGCAGGAGAGTAGTGATCACATGAGTTTTGCTGCAAACTGGAGTCCCCAGTCTGATACAAAGCAGAGGGGAAGGCCATGGAGGCAGAAAATTTTGTGATAGTAGATGTCAGCAACACCTGCTGCTGTGATTGAGGTTGTACAGGGGATTGCATGGATTTGTTTCCCATAGAGATCAGTGCAGACTAGGATGGCATCATATCCTTGTGAATTGGGCAGCTGTTATGATCATGCACAAAGGGTTTGTTGGAAAGGGTCGCGGGGTAATCGCGGGAAATAGCAAAGGGAATTACTTCACAAGGTAAAATGATCCTAGACTAGGTAGTCAGACCTTGACTCCACTATTAGTAGAGTCCTCAACACTTTGTGTGTCTGCAAGAGAATGAAAGTAAACATGTTCCATTTGCAATGACCTTCGCGAATGCACTGATAGTAGGGATGTTAAAACAATGATATGGATAGGTGATCAATTGGTATCACTATCAAAGTGCTATCAAGGTTGATATTTAAACTGAGGAACTACCTATTCAATACCATAGCTCTATACTAAAGGTAAGTCAGGATTGCGAAGCGATGCCATGCCCGAATGGGTTAGCTCATAAGTAAAGAACAAAGGAAGGGATATAAAAGGAATAGTGTAAATCCGATAAGAATGATAAGAGATAACGAGTATTTACTTCGCATCGGAATTCCTTCGTGAAGTAATTGTGTAGTGGTAAAAGGATATAAGTAATATATCTAAGTAGTGGAATGGGTCGCAAAGCTTCATAAAGACTTAGCTTGCATAGATATAACAGATTGAGAGAGCTTCTCCTAAAGTGCGAAAGAAAGCCAAAACGAATTCCGAGCCTCAGTCAGAAGTGACATGGCTAGGAACTCCATGTTTCAAGAAAATGTGATGGACAAATAATTCCGCAAGCTCTTCAGACGTTATTTTGTCATGTGTCGCGATGAAAATGCCTTGTTTCGAGGCTCGATCCACAATTACTAAAATAGCTGTATGTCCTTTAGAGTTGGGTAATTGTTCAATGAAGTCCATCGATATGGAATCCCAAGGTCGGACAGGGACTGGAAGTGGTTTAAGTAGACTGTAAGGCCTATGTTGACGAGGTTTGTTGCATCCACAAACTGTACATGAATTAATGTAAACACGAACCTTTGGCCAAGTATTCTGTCATTGAATAGCTTCCAGAGTCCGGTTTTGACCAAAATGACCTGAGAGTGGGTGATCATGCAAGTAGCGTAGAATTTGAAGTCATAAATTAGAAATGTTAGGAATGTAAATGCGATCGTCAAGTCATAACAGTCCATCAGAACCTATCGCCCAACGAGTGTTTGAACCATCCTTCGCGAATCTCAATCCCGTGATTGATTCTGGATCCATTTTGATTGAATCGTGAATAGCGGAATGAAGTGCCTCTATATCCATAACAATGCAGGCGCGAAGTACCGGTCCCTCTAGGAATGTAGCTCAAAGGGAAGTAGTTAGTTGTTCATTAGTAGATATAGGTCTGAAATTCTGTGGGTTAACTTGTGCGTAGCCAATATCACCCTCTTTTGAGTAGACATCCCAGTGTCTAGTCATTGAGTCAGGTTTTTCACCTAGCTTACCTGGTCTGAATCAGATCACCATATTAAATTGATGCAGGTACTCCAACCAACAAACTTGTCGTCGCATAAGAATTTTCATTGTTGAGAAGTATTCGAGATTCTTGTGATCATTTACAACGTCAATAGGATCTCCCGATCCTTTGAGGTAATGTCGCCAGCCTTTGAATGCTTCGAAGATCGCGAGAAGCTCCTTATCGTGAGTGTTGTAGTTGAGTTCTGCAGCTTGAAAAGTCCTCAAAAGGAATGCAATAGGATGAATTTCTCCATCAGGTAGTAGGATCGAGAGGATTGCGGCTAATGCGTAATCCGAAGTGTCTGTTTCCATGATTAACTGTTGGTTTGGTTCCCAATGTGCCAGAATAGGAGCGTGAGTGAAGCTGTATTTGAGCTTCTCAAAGGCTTCCTGACAATCGGAACTACAATATCACTATAATTATAAATAAAATGTCTATAGAAATTAGCAAATCCGAGAAAAGACTGGATGTCTTTGACTTTCTGAGGTACTGGCCAGTCAATGATAGCTTTTACTTTGTCTTTCAACATCATTAAGCCCTCCGGGGAAAGAATATATCCAAGATACTCTACTGTATTGACTGTGGTGACGAAGGGAGAAGGCACGGAGAAAGCACAGGCACAAAGCACAAACCGAAGTGAGGGGTGGGGCTAGCACCACACACGAAGGCTGGAAGATATAATGATCAAGACAGCAGTGACAGCGCAGGGGCCAATCACTAGGGTCGCACAAGGAAAACTAGTTCCAAAGACCAAGTTTAGTATATTGACTGTAAAGAAGATACAAATACTAACCTAGTTCCAAAGACCAAGAGGTCAAGATGGGGAACTAGGTGTCAACTACAGTACTATATATATGAGGGTTCGGATGAGTAAGCGGCAGCGTGGGAAAGGAAAGCTTATGGAAAAATGAAGTATGTACCCATATATGTCACGACATCGACCTCCCATTCACATTTTGCAAGATTCACATACAATCGATGTTTACGAAGATGACAGAGAACTTTGCGAATGTGTTCACGATGTAATGTCTCGTCGTCGGAGTAAATAAGTATGTCGTCAAGATAGATGATAACATAAACATCTAGAAGATCAGTGAATATATCGTTAACAAACCTTTAGAAAGCTGCAGGAGCATTAGTGAGTCCGAATGGCATAACTTTCCATTCATAAGAACCCCAATGAGTTCTGAATGTCATTTTCCATTTGTCGCCTTCTGCAATTTGAACTAAATGATATGCATGAGCGAGATTGAGTTTGGTATAAAACTTAGCTTTTTTCGGAGTGTCTAGTAAATCAGAAATGAGAGGCAAAGGATAATGATCTTCTTCATGATGTTATTAAGACCACAAAAGTCTATGCAAAGTCGAAGTTTTCCATCCTTTTTCTGAATGAACAATACCGGAGCTCCATGCGGAGAGGACGAGGGTTGAATAGCACCTGTTTTGAGGTGCCTATCGATGAAATCACATAGAGCCTCTGATTCTTTGGCAGAAAGAGAGTAATGGCGACCAATAGGTGGTTCAGCGCCTTCCTCCAATTCAATCTTGAGGTCATAGGGTCAGTGCTCAGGCAGCACTTTGGATTCGACTTCATCGAAGACATCCGCAAAGTCCGTGTAATGCTTTGGTAATGATGAGGGATCACTTTTGTTTGCCGAAGTTGTCGAAGCAGCTCGCGCTGTAACTTTGCCGTGAACTGCGTGTAAAAGCAATGGTTCACACTTGGCATTCTTGCAAGCACAGTTGAAGAGTTCTGCATTGACAAGAGCAATGTCACTCTCTGGGTTTTTGAGTCACGAAGCGGCCAATTGAGCCACCGAAGGATAGAAATAGATGGGTTCATAGGGGAAAGAATCCGATAAAGGACGAGGTGAATGGTGAGAATGGGTCCACGAAGATGGTCACAAAGGAACCTCTTCGGAACTAATGGTAGGCTGACCCCACGAGGGGACAGTTTCTTCTGGAATGGGTGTTCACAGAAGTGAGGACATTGAGGGAAACTCAACTTGCTTAGTGGAATGGAATGTAATGTTTCTCGATGCCCAGTCAATCAACAGATTGTAGTGGGTCAAGAAACTGTAACCTAAAACTGCTTCGCAAGAGGAATCTAGTAAAGTGACATAAAATGTCAGTAGTAGCAGCTCACCAGAGGGAAACTGAACATTAAGAGACGTAGTCTCAGAAATTGGTTTTGGAGATAAAGAACCATTGAAAAGTCGGAGATTGATTGGAGAAATAGAAGAAGTAGGAAGAACATGTTTATACACAAAATGAGAATCAATGAAACAATCAGTAGAACCAGAATCGAGTAATGAGACAAAGGAAAGCTTTGCGGAAACATCACAAAGTAGAAAATCTATCATAAGAGGTATAGTAAAAGATCATTCATCATAAGAAAGAGTGGATGTGTTTAATTTAACTTCCCCGGTAGTACGAACCTGGTCAATGCAGCTCCCACTTCTTACTGGGGTACAGGAGTTGCAGGAGTTGCAGACTATTTTTCCGATACCAAAGAGGTACTTGCCACTGCTTCCTGTGTTTCTGCAGCATGTCTGCAAGCTTTACAAGCTTTTTGTTTCTCGCAGTCATCGAACTTATGATTCCCCCCACAAAATCCACACAGCCCCAACTCCTTTGCGAGGAGTTCTCTGTCTGAGCTGAGGTTGCTCGCATATGCAGATCGAGACACCGCAGAACTTGTCAATGACAAGGAATTTCCACCTCCACTAGCCTTACCTTTCTTCCCCGAATTATTTGTCGAGGTCATGGTTGTGGTGGTGGTAGATGTGGGAGATTGTGAAGAACCTAGCAAGTTCTTCTTCAATGTGTTCGATGCTTTCCCTCCCGAGGAAGCACCTGTCAATCTAGCAGCTTCTCTTTTCCACTCTTCTTCTCATCTCCAGTACCTGTTATCTACACAAAGTACCTTGTAATGGTATTCCGTGAGCATCTTTGGTTCCAGAAGACGAGCCATCTCATCTTTGATATGACTTGCCAAGCCATGTTGATAAGCCCATTTAAGGGCATGTGAATCCCAGTTAGTAGATGCTGTGAGGGTGATAAAACAGATATTATACTTCTGTACGTTATCGGATTCCTTCATCCTTAACATGCCGATCTTATCTTCGGCTTCCCCCTGTGCATTGTACACACTGAAATTATCCTGTAATTCCTTCACCAATGCTGCAAAGGAACTCGTCCATGCCAGCATCACAGAGAGATTCAGATCCAGAATATCTGGTTCGAACCATTCCTTTGCAGAACTGCCAAGGTAGGACAAAGTATAGTTGATCTTCTTTTGATCAGTAAAATATGATGGATGATCAATAAACACCAAAGATAAGGAAACTAGGAAACCTTTCAGTTTCCGTGAGTCAGATCCATCAAATACCTCCAGATCCTTGACTTTCAATCTTCCGGATTCTGTGGGGCTGCTAGCATTCATGCTTGCAAGAACTGTTTCAAGGGTATTGAGTGAACTCTTAAACACGTGAAACACATCTAGGATGCATTGTTCAGTAGGGTCTGGATGGACACTACCTACCTGTTCCACTGGACTCCTAGAACGACTAGGAACACGAGAACCTCGAGGTGCTCCAGGACCACCAGGACTATCGGGATCAGATTCCCCTGGGTCTCCAGGATTTCCTGACTCGTCAGGACCTACCTCTTCGTCGATTTCCGCTTCCTCAATGTTTTCCGGAATTTCCACAACCAGTATCCGACCTCACAAAGGGCCCAGAGCGTTTGCTAGTTGCTGACACATTTTGTCAGCAAGGGTAAATGTGGTAGGAGATGGTGGGATTTCCATCTCGGTTGTTGGTATCGCCGTGTGATTTCTTCGCGGTGTTCGAACAGTAATGGGGTCACCATTTTCTGTATAGAGTACTTGGTACTCAAATTCGGAGTGGTCAGGTTGACCAAGGGCATGATGACTTGAAACCCGCGCACTAGCAGGTTGTCCTGGAGCTGGACTGAAGATGTTAGCTCAACGTCGAGAATGTCCTGCTCCCAAGATTGATTCCATGAACAACGCAAAGGCTGTCGTGTTTGATGCAAAAGGATTAACTGTTTCCGGTTCCTCTGTTACCAACTTGTCAGACCCTCCAGTGTTGGTGTGGTTTCTTCTGCTCCTTGTATAGACCATTGTTGAAGGAAGTAAAATTGTTGAGTAGAATGTGAAAGGTAATGAGGACGAATGTGCTGAGTGTTAGTTTAAATATACTGTTATGATTGTGCACAAAGGGATCATTGGAAAGGGTCATGGGGTAATCGCAGGAAATAGCAACGGGAATTACTTCGCAAGGTAAAATGATCCTAGACTAGGTAGTCAGACCTTGACTCCACTATTAGTAGAGTCCTTGACACTTTGTGTGTCTGCAAGAGAATGAAAGTAAATGTGTTCCATTTGCGATGACCTTTGCAAATGTACTGATAGTAGGGATGTTAAAACAATGATATGGATAGGTGATCAATTGGTATCACTATCAAAGTGCTATCAAGGTTGATATTCAAACTGAGGAACTACCTATTCGATACCATAGCTTTATACTAAAGGTAAGTCAGGGTTGCGAAGCAATGCCATGCCCGAATGGGTTAGCTTGTAAGTAAAGAACAAAGGAAGGGATATAAAAGGAATAGTGTAAATCTGATAAGAATGATAAGAGATAACGAGTATTTACTTCACATTGGAATTCCTTCGTGAAGTAATTGTGTAGTGGTAAAAGGATATAAGTAATATATCTAAGTAGCAGAATGGGTCATGAAGCTTCGTAACAACTTAGCTTGCATAGATATAACAGCAGCTGTGTGATCAGGTCAACTCCCACTTCTTCCCACAAGCCTGCCAGGACATCTAGGGGTAGTGTTACTGCTCGTGGGTGTTTCTGCATCTTTTTCCTTGCACAAGTTTCGCATCCTTCCACATACTTTTCCACAAAGGATCACAGGGTGGGCCACCAAAAATGGGTGCTAACAAGATTGAGGGTATTGTGAAGTCTGGGGTGACCAGCGGAGGGGTTGTTGTGGCATTGTTTGAGTACTTCTGTCCATAGGTCATCATCTAGTGGGACATATACCCTGCCTCGATGGTACACCAGTCCATTATCCTCCTCCCATTCTGCTATTCCATTGGCCAAGCATTGGAGACCCTCTCTCCTGAGCTCTTCCAGTCCTTCAAATACTTGGGCCTCCCTTCATGATGCCTTCTGGATGTGGTCCTCCAACAGATTCTGTAGTGAGGCTGCTGCCACTTGCATAAAGTGCGCTGGTTTCAGGATGGTCTGTTGTTGGTTGTCTTCACTGTGCAGAACCTGATGCACTGCCATGCGAGAGAGGGTATCAGCCTGCGTGTTTGCCTTGCCTGGGTGGTGAGTGAGCTGAAAGTCAAACTGGGATAACCGCAGTGCCCATTGTGTTTGCCATTGGCTAAGATCCTGAGTAGAACACCAGAATTCCAGGTTTGTGTGGTCAGTGATAATCTCGAAGGTCTGCAGTGATCCTTCCAGGAAGCTTCTCCAGTCCTTTAGTGCTTCAATGATGGCAAGCATCTCTTGGTTGTAGATTTTGTAGTTTCATTCTGCTGGTTGCATGGAGGCTGATTGAAATGCTACTGGGTGCCACTGACCATCATCTTGTTTCTGCATTAGAGCTCCTCCTGTGGCAAAACCTGATGCATCTACCTCGAGTTGTGTAAACCTGTTGGGGTCCCAGAGTGCCAGTACCAGTGCTGTGATGAACACTTCCTTAGGGTGTCAAATGCTTGTTGCTGATGTGTTCCCCAGTTGAAGCCTGAGTCTTTTTCGGTTAGGCCGTTCAGAGGGCATGCCATGTGGGCAAAGTTCTGTATGAATTGATGGTAGAAGTTGGCAAAGCCTAAGAATCCCCGTAGTTCTTGCAGATTATTCGGGGTAGGCCAATTGCGAACTGCAGCTACCTTTACTGGGTCCATGTGCACTTCCCCTTCTGATATCACTAGTCCCAAGTACTCAATCTGAAGCCCCTCGAACTCACATTTTTCAGGTCATAGGTAGAGGTCATGTTTCTCTAGCCATTTTAGTACCTCCTGCACTATCTGCTGGTGTTCTTGTAGTTCATTGCTGAAGATGAGGATATCATCCAGGTAAACCGCTACTTTCCCTGCTGCCAATAGGTCTGAAAATATGGAATTCATGAGTGCTTGGAAGGTAGCTGGGGAGTTGGTGAGTCCAAAGAACATTATGCTGGGTTCAAATAACCCTCAGTTGGTTGCAAAGGCAGCCTTCCATTCATCACCCTCCTTAATTCAAACATTGTTGTAGCCCCATCTAACATCAAATTTGGTGAAATACTGTGCTCCCTGTAGATGGCTAATAATGTCAGCAACCAGTGGGAGGGGGTAACAGTTCTTTAGAGTTACTTGAGTAAGTTTCCTGTAATCCTGTACAAAATGGAGCTTCCTGTCCTCCTTCTTCACAAAGAAGACTGGTGAAGACAGTGGCAACTTTGAGGGGTGAATGTAGCCTTTTTGGAGGTTGTTCTCACGAAACACTCTTTTCTATTATTCTTTTTCTTTTCTTTACTTACCTAATCATTAAAGCGCTTACACTAGCACTTGTTACATTTTCATTTCTGTCTAGATTACATGCATGAACCTTATTGTTCTCACACTGTTGTTTCACTTAGGCACAACTCTCTTGTGTTTGTCAGATCATTGACAGGATGACGTCACTATTGTCCCGCCTCCATGCTTCCTTTTATATTGCCTTATTGTTTACTTGCCAAATACCTACAGCCTTACTTATGGATACAAGCAACTCTTATTGTAGATCCTCATGGTTATGGCACAAGATGATTCTCACAGCTTTGTATCCCATGAGTTAATAAGACTTAGTATTTTGTAGTTATATTCCTTAGCTCTATTCTCATCTATACTCTGTCATGAAATGATCTTTTTATTATTCTTTTCTTTTATTATTCTTTTTCGTTTTCTTTTATTTACTTACCTAATCACTGAGGCGCTTGCACCAGCGCTCATTATATTCTCATTATCATTTAGGTTACACGCTCCAACCTTATTGTTCTCGCATTGTCGTTTCAATTAGGTGCGACTCTCTCATGCCTGTCAGCTCATTGACAGGACGACGTCATTATTGTTCCGCTTCCATGCTTCTTTTTATATTGCCTTATTGTTTACTCACCGAATACCTACAGCTTTACTTATGGATATGAGCGACTCTTATTGTAGATCCTTACGGTTACGGTGCGAGATGTCTCTCACGACTTCATATCCCATTTAGTATATAAGACTAGGTATTTTGTAGTTATAGTCCTTAGCTCTATTCTCATCTATTCTCCTTGGTAGCTAGACTAGTATTGGGTTGCCTTGTCCATCCTCCTTTTGCTTTTTCGCCCTCTTGCTCATCGTCTATCGTGTGATGCCTGGTTGTCTCTTGGGAGAGCTAGCGAGTCACTGACATACTCCTTGGTAGCTAGACTTGTATTGAGTTGTTTTATCCATCCTCTTTTGCCTTTTTGCCCTCTTGCCCATTGTCTATTGTGTGATGCTTGGTTGTCTCTTGTGAGAGCTAACGAGTCACTGACAGTTGTCATCCAGAACACAGTCAAGTTCACCTTGTTAATGACATTGGGTAAACTTTTGTGCACATGGTTTCAGGTGCACCTGGGTGTCACAAAGAGGTGATGGCAGTGATGGAGCAGAGTGGAGGCTTAGATGGAAGCAGGCAGATACTGGTCCCAATGACAAATTTATATTAATAAATAAGTACAGAGAAGTAAGTGAAGACATACCTGGTCCCAATGACAAAGAGGTCAAGATAAGGGACCAGGTTGCGGGGGCTGGCTTATATATACAAGGTGGAGTGCAGGAACTATGATGTAATACTGTATAGCTCAGGCACAAGGAATGAGATGGAACTGATAAAATAGGATGGAAGGTTCCAGAATGATTATTGTAGGTAAGGGTGCTCAGATGGTGTATTGTACAGAAAGGAAAATGATAGGGGTGGCTCCCTTCATGACAGTTTAGTCAGACCTTGACTCCACTATTAGTAGAGTCCTTGACACTTTGTGTGTCCAATAGAGAAGAAAGATAAACATATTCCATTCACGATGTCCTTTGCGGAACATACTGACAGAGAGGATGTTAAAATGATGGTATGAATAGTTGATTAAATGGTATCACTATTGAAGTGCTATCAAGGATGATATTTAAACTGAGGAACTACTTATCTGATACTGTAGCTTCATACTATAGATAAGTCAGGATTGCGAAGCGATGCCAAGAACAAAGGAAAGAATATAACAGGGATAGTATGAATCCAATAAGGATGAAAAAAGATGATGAAGGAATGCTTTGCATCAGAAGTCCTTCACAAAGTAAATGTGTAATGATAAAAGTATATAAGTAATATACCTAAGTTGCAGAATGGATTGCAAAGCTTTGTAAAGACTTAGCTTTGCACATATAAAATGGTATCCCCCTCTTAGGCTTTTGCCCTCAAAAGCCTACACAATCTTCAACAATTGACAGATCTAAAAATAACCAAAATGGAAAAGTAAAATTTCCAAACATCACACAATATATGATTGAGGTAAACAAAAAATTTGGAGTCCAACCTGCCCTTAACAAAGAATGCATATAAAATGAGGTGTTTTTCTCAGTTTTTTTTTCAAGTCCTCATCTCTCTCAATGTTGTTCACAGTAACTGCAACTGAAACAATGCAACAATGATGAGCACAACTCATTCGTGAACAGGCAGAATGTGCCTGCCTTCATCAGCTCAAGATCAATGAGCAGGAGGCACAGTTTGCACAAGAACTGCAATGACTAGAGGAGGAAGCTGCTTGTGAGGCGGAGGAAAAAAGAGTTGAGGAGGAGTGAAGGCTTGACAAAGAGGGAAGGGCAGAGGAGAAGAAGGAAGAAGAAAGGCTCATTGCAGAGAGCATTGCAAAGGTGAATGCCAATGCATTGAAGAAGTTGGCAGAGGAGGAGACAGCAAGAGATTGACACAGAGCACAGGCTCTGAAGGAGTTACAAGGATGTCAGGAGTGTGCAGCTCGAGCTGCATCATGAAGGATGAGCAATCTGATGATGGGGGAGCCTTCAGGCTCTAAAGCAAAAGTATACAAGTCAGCTTCCATGGTTCACAATTCCCCAGAAGTGGATTTAAGGGTATTGAAAAGGAAGAGTGATGTTGCTCAGGAGGGTAAATTCATTCATGATCAAAAGTAGATTTATTAATGACTTGTAGATTGGTGCTGCTCCTGATCTGGACAATGATCCAATTCCGGGAGATGATGACAATGACAACTGTGGTGACAAAGGGAGAAAGCACAGAGGAAAGCACAGGCTCAAGCACAAGCCAAAGTGAGGAGTGGGGCTAGCACCACACACAAAGGCTGAAAGAGATAATGATCAAGACAACAGCAATAGTGCAAGGGCTGATTGCTAGGGTTGCACAAGGAAAACTAGTTCTTAGTTCCAAAGACCAAGTTTAGTATATTGACTGAAAAGAAGATACAAATACTAACTTAGTTCCAAAGACCAAGAGGTCAAGATAGGGAACTAGGTGTCAACTATGATACTATATATATGAAGGTCCAGATGAGTAAGTGACAGCATGGGAATGGAAAGCTTATGGAAAGCTTATGGAAAAATGAAGTAGGTACCCACATATGTCACGACAACAACAATGACAACAATGAGGACAATGAAAATGACAATGAAGATGATGAGGAGGAACACCCTCCTCCTACTCCTTCATGTAACTGCAAAGCATGCCTTCATTGTGTTACACAAGGTATCACCTTAAACTGCATCATGCAGCCAGGCAAGCCTCAAACACAGGCTTGTCTGGTTTGCCACAACCAATGTCAATGGTGTAGTTGGTCAGGGGACAATGCAGCAAGAAGGACGAGAAGGAAAAGGCTGAGGGTTGATGAAGAGGAATTATATCAGGGTCCTGTGAAGCACATCATAGAGAGAGGAATGGCAGAAGTGGAATTTGGAGAGAAGAGGATTTTCTCATGGAGCAGAATGAGGGGATGAAGAAGCAGATGGGAAAGCTTCTGGGGTTCATGAGTCAAATAGCATTCACAATGGAGGAGTTGGTTCATCTGATCCAGCAATGACCTGAAGAAGAAAGGGTAGAAGGTAGTGAAGAGAAGGATGAAGATGAAGAAGAGGAAGATGAAGAGGAGAGAAAAAGGAGAATGGTATGCAAAGGAAAGTGACACATGAAGTAATTCCACAAGGTAATGATAATGTAGTAAGGACTTGTAGATAATAGTTGTTTTTTGGTGTTTGTTGTTTTGTTTTGCTGTTTTTTGTTTTGATTTTTATATATAATATGAGTAGTTTTTTGGCTTTTTGTTTGTTGGCTGCCATAAGTAATAATTGGAGTTGCATAAGATTTTGTGAAGATCTTTTGAATGGTGTAATGAGTAAAGTTTGTTCTGCAAGGTATAAATTGTGAACAATTTATTGAACAAAGGGAAAATGATAAGGGAGGAATGTGAGGAGATGGAGTTCATTCCGCAAGGGATGTATCGCGAAGTTCTTGAGAGGGAATGGAAATTAGTAAGTAATGAGTTAGATAGAAAAAAAAAGGAATGTTGACAGATTGTGATTGTTTCATGAGGAATAGTTCACAAAGAGCTTTACTAAGTAATGGAAAAATTAGTATATACAAGAAATGAATAGGAAAGGAAATGGAATGGTTGAGGGATCATGATGGTCCAGGTTTGTGAGGGTAATGAAGATGGAAAGCTGGAACCAGCTTGTGTGTGTGAATTTCATTTGTGGCAACCCAGGAAAACTCTTTGTCTGTACCTTGTCATGAAGTGAGCCACCCCTATTATTTTCCTTTCTTTACAATACACCATCTGAGCACCCTGACCTACAATAACTGATCTAGAACCTTCCATCCCATTCTATTAGTTCAGTTCTATTCCTTGTGCCTGAGCTATACAGTACTACATCATGGTTCCTGCACTTCACATTGTATATATAAGCCAGCCCCCACAACCTGGTCCCTTATCTTGACCTCTTTGTCATTGGGACCAGGTATGTCATTACTTACTTCTTTGTACCTACTATCAATATAACTTTGTTGTTGGGACCAGTATCTGTCTGCTTCCGTCCAAGTCTCCACTCTGCTCCACCACCGTTGTCACCTCTTTGTGACATTAGGTCAAGATCCCTTACTGCACCAATAGCCTACTGATTAGGTTATCCTTGCAAGTTCTGCTTTCACCACATCTACTGACACTGCTGCACCAAGTCTGCCCACTCATACTATTGACTGCTCTGCCTACCCGCACACTTTTGATACTAAAGACCAAACCCACATCCATAGCACAACTCCTGGGCCAATGGCAGTTCTCAACCTTGTCCGAACGCTGTTGCCAACTCCATCAGTAAAGAGGAGAGCCTATCACATGGTATCATGATAACACCCATCCTAGCCCCTACCCCTCCCCCACACCCCCACCTGCTATGTCAATCCCTGAAGTCAACACAAACCAGCTCATGGCACAGCTCATTGAGCAGGTGACTCAGCTTACAGCCAATCTCCACAAAGCTTCAGCCAAGTCAAGTATGAATAAGCCCGAGCTCTTCAATGGCTCCAGTAGTACAGAAGCATGTTGCTTTATTGCTCAGTATCAAAGCTGGGCAATGGAACAACCAGATTTGAGCAACAACAAAGGAAAGCTGATCAAGGCAGCGCTAGGATTCTTCTCAGGAAATGCTACTAACTGGGCCACACTGTACCTCCTAGAATTCAGCCATAACCAACAACCCTTTAATGGATGATGGGAAGACTTCAAAACAGTCTTCACCCTCCGGTTTGAATCCATTGATGCAGGTATAGAGGCCTGGAATGCAATCCAGCATCCCTGACAAGCAAAAGGTCAAATGGTAGCAGAATTTGCACAGAAGTTCAAGGACATTGGTGATCGGACAGGACTCTTGGATGTCAACCTATGAGAACACTTTCACAGTGGCCTCAACCCAGAGATCCAAAAAAATCTCATTATGGTCAACATAGCTCAGGGACTAGTGCCTACACTGGAGGAGGCAATCAGATGAGCAATCTCGGTGGATGTATTCCTGCATGACCCCACCATGACAGGCTGTAATCTGGGCACTTCTCATACCTCTTCCCCCCCTGATAACTCTCATGCCATGGATGTTGACACCACACACACCAGTGGTAACAGCAGAGAGAGTTTTGTGGCCCAGATGAGAGGCAGGTGCTATGGTTGTGGTTCACAAAGTCACAAGAAGAGGAACTGCTCATACAAGGACACAGTATGCCACTACTGTGGGCAATGAGGTCACCTAGAATCAGTCTGCCAAGACAAGTTCATGGGTCTAGAACATGGCCAGGGTAAGCATCAACAACCCTGCCATCAACAAGTTGTGGCTTCCTCTTCAACACCCTTTACTCTCTTCCCCAATGAACCTGTCCAAATTGGTGCTTCTACTCTGGCTTCTGCTCCAGCTCCTACTGCCCAGTTCCCAGCTACCTCCAGCCTCTCCACTCAGATCACCCAGCTCCAGGAGCTCCTGAACAGAGCCAATGCCATGGCCCCAGCACCAGGTTTGCAGGAGGGTTTTTAAAGCAGGTACCCATCTTGGCCGCACTGAGAGTACCCATTAATCAATTTGCTATACTACATTCTACCTCTGCATACGATTCACTCTCTGCTTGTAAAATACCTACTATTTCAGAATTGAATTCCGATTCATCACACTTCTGTCACGAAACATTCTTTTTCATTATTCTTTTCATTTCTTTTATTTACTTACCTAATCACCAAAGCGCTTACACTAGCACTTATTATATTTTCATTATCATTTAGGTTACACATGTCAACCTTATTGTTCTTGCGTTGTCATTTCACTTAGGCATGACTCTCTCGTGCCTGTCAGCTCATTGACAGGACGACGTCATTATTGTTCCGCTTCCATGCTTCTTTTTATATTGCCTTATTGTTTACTCACCAAATACCTACAGCTTTACTTATGGATACGAGCGACTCTTATTGTAGATCCTCACGGTTACGGCGCGAGACATCTCTCACAGTTTCATATCCCATTTCGTATATAAGACTAGGTATTTTGTAGTTATATTCCTTAGCTCTATTCTCGTCTATTCTCCTTGGTAGCTAGACTAGTATTGGGTTGTTATATCTATCCTCTTTTTGCTCTTTTGCCCTCTTGCTCATTGTCTATTGTGTGATGCCTGGTTGTCTCTTGTGAGAGCTAGTGAGTCGCTGACAACTTCCGAATTAACACGAAATTAAGAGGAAGAAATCACAGTATAGTAACTGTGGCCATGGTGGATTCTGGAGCCACTGCTCTATTCCTGAATCAGGACTTTGTCACCAGCCACCACATAAGGACCTTTCCACTCAGGAAACCCACTGGTGTCTTTAACATTGATGGATCTGCTAACCAAGCAGAACAAATCACACATTTTGCATGTCTAGCCCTGACTGTCAACAGCCAAGAACAGTGGACAGATCTGCTGATAACTAATCTGGAAAGTGAAGACCTAATCCTGTGACCCCCCTGGCTACATAAAGCCAATCCAGATATTGACTGGGAGAAAGGACGACTCTTGGTCAGACCACAAAAGACAACTATGGAGGAGGTGGATGAGCAAGACATTGTGGAGGAAATTGAAACATTCATCACTCCTGAACCCCCACTGAACATATCGGACAAGGAGACAGAGGAATCACCCATACACTGCATTCGAGCCAACTGATGAACCCAATGTGCATGGGTGAAGTCAGGCATCTTACATGAACAAACAGAGGAGGTCTGGTGTGCTGCAGGGTTCACCTACTCCCACCAGCTAGTGGAACAGGTCCACAAAGCAAAACCTGTGAAAACCTGTGAAGAAATGGTCCCAGAACCCTATTGTGACTTTGAAAAGGTATTCTCTGAAACTGCTTCAGAACATCTCCCCGGACACCAACCATGGGATCATGCCATCAAACTGATCCCCGACGCACCTGAAACCATGTGCACAAAAGTCTACCCAATGTCATTGAACAAACAAGGTGAACTCGACCGCTTTCTGGATGACAATCTCCAAAAAGGCTACATTCACCCCTCAAAGTTGCCACTGTCTTCACCAGTCTTCTTTGTGAAGAAGGAGGACAGGAAGCTCCATTTTGTACAGGATTACAGGAAACTTACTCAAGTAACTCTAAAGAACTGTTACCCCCTCCCACTGGTTGCTGACATTATTAGCCATCTACAGGGAGCACAGTATTTCACCAAATTTGATGTTAGATGGGGCTACAACAATGTTTGAATTAAGGAGGGTGATGAATGGAAGGCTGCCTTTGCAACCAACTGAGGGTTATTTGAACCCAGCATAATGTTCTTTGGACTCACCAACTCCCCAGCTACCTTCCAAGCACTCATGAATTCCATATTTTCAGACCTATTGGCAGCAGGGAAAGTAGCGGTTTACCTGGATGATATCCTCATCTTCAGCAATGAACTACAAGAACACCAGCAGATAGTGCAGGAGGTACTAAAATGGCTAGAGAAACATGACCTCTACCTATGACCTGAAAAATGTGAGTTCGAGGGGCTTCAGATTGAGTACTTGGGACTAGTGATATCAGAAGGGGAAGTGCACATGGACCCAGTAAAGGTAGCTGCAGTTCGCAATTGGCCTACCCCGAATAATCTGCAAGAACTACGGGGATTCTTAGGCTTTGCCAACTTCTACCATCAATTCATACAGAACTTTGCCCACATGGCATGCCCTCTGAACGGCCTAACCGAAAAAGACTCAGGCTTCAACTGGGGAACACATCAGCAACAAGCATTTGACACCCTAAGGAAGTGTTCATCACAGCACTGGTACTGGCACTCTGGGACCCCAACAGGTTTACACAACTCGAGGTAGATGCATCAGGTTTTGCCACAGGAGGAGCTCTAATGCAGAAACAAGATGATGGTCAGTGGCACCCAGTAGCATTTCAATCAGCCTCCATGCAACCAGCAGAATGAAACTACAAAATCTACAACCAAGAGATGCTTGCCATCATTGAAGCACTAAAGGACTGGAGAAGCTTCCTGGAAGGATCACTGCAGACCTTCGAGATTATCACTGACCACACAAACCTGGAATTCTGGTGTTCTACTCAGGATCTTAGCCAATGGCAAACACAATGGGCACTGCGGTTATCCCAGTTTGACTTTCAGCTCACTCACCACCCAGGCAAGGCAAACACGCAGGCTGATACCCTCTCTCGCATGGCAGTGCATCAGGTTCTGCACAGTGAAGACAACCAACAACAGACCATCCTGAAACCAGCGCACTTTATGCAAGTGGCAGCAGCCTCACTACAGAATCTGTTGGAGGACCACATCCAGAAGGCATCATGAAGGGAGGCCCAAGTATTTGAAGGACTGGAAGAGCTCAGGAGAGAGGGTCTCCAATGCTTGGCCAATGGAATAGCAGAATGGGAGGAGGATAATGGACTGGTGTACCATCGAGGCAGGGTATATGTCCCACTAGATGATGACCTATGGACAGAAGTACTCAAACAATGCCACAACAACCCCTCCGCTGGTCACCCCAGACTTCACAATACCCTCAATCTTGTTAGCACCCATTTTTGGTGGCCCACCCTGTGATCCTTTGTGGAAAAGTATGTGGAAGGATGCGAAACTTGTGCAAGGAAAAAGATGCAGAAACACCCACGAGCAGTAACACTACCCCTAGATGTCCTGGCAGGCTTGTGGGAAGAAGTGGGAGTTGACCTGATCACACAGCTGCTGTTATATCTATGCAAGCTAAGTTGTTACGAAGCTTCATGACCCATTCTGCTACTTAGATATATTACTTATATCCTTTTACCACTACACAATTACTTCACGAAGGAATTCCAATGTGAAGTAAATACTCGTTATCTCTTATCATTCTTATCAGATTTACACTATTCCTTTTATATCCCTTCCTTTGTTCTTTACTTACAAGCTAACCCATTCGGGCATGGCATTGCTTCGCAACCCTGACTTACCTTTAGTATAAAGCTATGGTATCGAATAGGTAGTTCCTCAGTTTGAATATCAACCTTGATAGCACTTTGATAGTGATACCAATTGATCACCTATCCATATCATTGTTTTAACATCCCTACTATCAGTACATTTGCAAAGGTCATCGCAAATGGAACACATTTACTTTCATTCTCTTGCAGACACACAAAGTGTCAAGGACTCTACTAATAGTGGAGTCAAGGTCTGACTACCTAGTCTAGGATCATTTTACCTTGCGAAGTAATTCCCGTTGCTATTTCCTGCGATTACCCCATGACCCTTTCCAATGATCCCTTTGTGCACAATCATAACAGTATATTTAAACTAACACTCAGCACATTCGTCCTCATTACCTTTCACATTCTACTCAACAATTTTACTTCCTTCAACAATGGTCTATACAAGGAGCAGAAGAAACCACACCAACACTGGAGGGTCTGACAAGTTGGTAACAGAGGAACCGGAAACAGTTAATCCTTTTGCATCAAACACGACAGCCTTTGCGTTGTTCATGGAATCAATCTTGGGAGCAGGACATTCTCGACGTTGAGCTAACATCTTCAGTCCAGCTCCAGGACAACCTGCTAGTGCGCGGGTTTCAAGTCATCATGCCCTTGGTCAACCTGACCACTCCGAATTTGAGTACCAAGTACTCTATACAGAAAATGGTGACCCCATTACTGTTCGAACACCGCGAAGAAATCACACGGCGATACCAACAACCGAGATGGAAATCCCACCATCTCCTACCACATTTACCCTTGCTGACAAAATGTGTCAGCAACTAGCAAACGCTCTGGGCCCTTTGTGAGGTCGGATACTGGTTGTGGAAATTCCGGAAAACATTGAGGAAGCGGAAATCGACGAAGAGGTAGGTCCTGACGAGTCAGGAAATCCTGGAGACCCAGGGGAATCTGATCCCGATAGTCCTGGTGGTCCTGGAGCACCTCGAGGTTCTCGTGTTCCTAGTCGTTCTAGGAGTCCAGTGGAACAGGTAGGTAGTGTCCATCCAGACCCTACTGAACAATGCATCCTAGATGTGTTTCACGTGTTTAAGAGTTCACTCAATACCCTTGAAACAGTTCTTGCAAGCATGAATGCTAGCAGCCCCACAGAATCCGGAAGATTGAAAGTCAAGGATCTGGAGGTATTTGATGGATCTGACTCACGGAAACTGAAAGGTTTCCTAGTTTCCTTATCTTTGGTGTTTATTGATCATCCATCATATTTTACTGATCAAAAGAAGATCAACTATACTTTGTCCTACCTTGGCAGTTCTGCAAAGGAATGGTTCGAACCAGATATTCTGGATCTGAATCTCTCTGTGATGCTGGCATGGACGAGTTCCTTTGCAGCATTGGTGAAGGAATTACAGGATAATTTCAGTGTGTACAATGCACAGGGGGAAGCCGAAGATAAGATCGGCATGTTAAGGATGAAGGAATCCGATAACGTACAGAAGTATAATATCTGTTTTATCACCCTCACAGCATCTACTAACTGGGATTCACATGCCCTTAAATGGGCTTATCAACATGGCTTGGCAAGTCATATCAAAGATGAGATGGCTCGTCTTCTGGAACCAAAGATGCTCACGGAATACCATTACGAGGTACTTTGTGTAGATAACAGGTACTGGAGATGAGAAGAAGAGTGGAAAAGAGAAGCTGCTAGATTGACAGGTGCTTCCTCGGGAGGGAAAGCATCGAACACATTGAAGAAGAACTTGCTAGGTTCTTCACAATCTCCCACATCTACCACCACCACAACCATGACCTCGACAAATAATTCGGGGAAGAAAGGTAAGGCTAGTGGAGGTGGAAATTCCTTGTCATTGACAAGTTCTGCGGTGTCTCGATCTGCATATGCGAGCAACCTCAGCTCAGACAGAGAACTCCTCGCAAAGGAGTTGGGGCTGTGTGGATTTTGTGGGGGGAATCATAAGTTCGATGACTGCGAGAAACAAAAAGCTTGTAAAGCTTGCAGACATGCTGCAGAAACACAGGAAGCAGTGGCAAGTACCTCTTTGGTATCGGAAAAATAGTCTGCAACTCCTGCAACTCCTGTACCCCAGTAAGAAGTGGGAGCTGCATTGACCAGGTTCGTACTACCGGGGAAGTTAAATTAAACACATCCACTCTTTCTTATGATGAATGATCTTTTACTATACCTCTTATGATAGATTTTCTACTTTGTGATGTTTCCGCAAAGCTTTCCTTTGTCTCATTACTCGATTCTGGTTCTACTGATTGTTTCATTGATTCTCATTTTGTGTATAAACATGTTCTTCCTACTTCTTCTATTTCTCCAATCAATCTCCGACTTTTCAATGGTTCTTTATCTCCAAAACCAATTTCTGAGACTACGTCTCTTAATGTTCAGTTTCCCTCTGGTGAGCTGCTACTACTGACATTTTATGTCACTTTACTAGATTCCTCTTGCGAAGCAGTTTTAGGTTACAGTTTCTTGACCCACTACAATCTGTTGATTGACTGGGCATCGAGAAACATTACATTCCATTCCACTAAGCAAGTTGAGTTTCCCTCAATGTCCTCACTTCTGTGAACACCCATTCCAGAAGAAACTGTCCCCTCGTGGGGTCAGCCTACCATTAGTTCCGAAGAGGTTCCTTTGTGACCATCTTCGTGGACCCATTCTCACCATTCACCTCGTCCTTTATCGGATTCTTTCCCCTATGAACCCATCTATTTCTATCCTTCGGTGGCTCAATTGGCCGCTTCGTGACTCAAAAACCCAGAGAGTGACATTGCTCTTGTCAATGCAGAACTCTTCAACTGTGCTTGCAAGAATGCCAAGTGTGAACCATTGCTTTTACACGCAGTTCACGGCAAAGTTACAGCGCGAGCTGCTTCGACAACTTCGGCAAACAAAAGTGATCCCTCATCATTACCAAAGCATTACACGGACTTTGCGGATGTCTTCGATGAAGTCGAATCCAAAGTGCTGCCTGAGCACTGACCCTATGACCTCAAGATTGAATTGGAGGAAGGCGCTGAACCACCTATTGGTCGCCATTACTCTCTTTCTGCCAAAGAATCAGAGGCTCTATGTGATTTCATCGATAGGCACCTCAAAACAGGTGCTATTCAACCCTCGTCCTCTCCGCATGGAGCTCCGGTATTGTTCATTCAGAAAAAGGATGGAAAACTTCGACTTTGCATAGACTTTTGTGGTCTTAATAACATCATGAAGAAGATCATTATCCTTTGCCTCTCATTTCTGATTTACTAGACACTCCGAAAAAAGCTAAGTTTTATACCAAACTCAATCTCGCTCATGCATATCATTTAGTTCAAATTGCAGAAGGCGACAAATGGAAAATGACATTCAGAACTCATTGGGGTTCTTATGAATGGAAAGTTATGCCATTCGGACTCACTAATGCTCCTGCAGCTTTCTAAAGGTTTGTTAACGATATATTCACTGATCTTCTAGATGTTTATGTTATCATCTATCTTGACGACATACTTATTTACTCCGACGACGAGACATTACATCGTGAACACATTCGCAAAGTTCTCTGTCATCTTCGTAAACATCGATTGTATGTGAATCTTGCAAAATGTGAATGGGAGGTCGATGTCGTGACATATATGGGTACATACTTCATTTTTCCATAAGCTTTCCTTTCCCACGCTGCCGCTTACTCATCCGAACCCTCATATATATAGTACTGTAGTTGACACCTAGTTCCCCATCTTGACCTCTTGGTCTTTGGAACTAGGTTAGTATTTGTATCTTCTTTACAGTCAATATACTAAACTTGGTCTTTGGAACTAGTTTTCCTTGTGCGACCCTAGTGATTGGCCCCTGCGCTGTCACTGCTGTCTTGATCATTATATCTTCCAGCCTTCGTGTGTGGTGCTAGCCCCACCCCTCACTTCGGTTTGTGCTTTGTGCCTGTGCTTTCTCCGTGCCTTCTCCCTTCGTCACCACAGTCAATACAGTAGAGTATCTTGGATATATTCTTTCCCCGGAGGGCTTAATGATGTTGAAAGACAAAGTAAAAGCTATCATTGACTGGCCAGTACCTCAGAAAGTCAAAGACATCCAGTCTTTTCTCGGATTTGCTAATTTCTATAGACATTTTATTTATAATTATAGTGATATTGTAGTTCCGATTGTCAGGAAGCCTTTGAGAAGCTCAAATACAGCTTCACTCACGCTCCTATTCTGGCACATTGGGAACCAAACCAACAGTTAATCATGGAAACAGACACTTCGGATTACGCATTAGCCGCAATCCTCTCGATCCTACTACCTGATGGAGAAATTCATCCTATTGCATTCCTTTTGAGGACTTTTCAAGCTGCAGAACTCAACTACAACACTCACGATAAGGAGCTTCTCGCGATCTTCGAAGCATTCAAAGGCTGGCGACATTACCTCAAAGGATCGGGAGATCCTATTGACGTTGTAAATGATCACAAGAATCTCGAATACTTCTCAACAATGAAAATTCTTATGCGACGACAAGTTTGTTGGTTGGAGTACCTGCATCAATTTAATATGGTGATCTGATTCAGACCAGGTAAGCTAGGTGAAAAACCTGACTCAATGACTAGACACTGGGATGTCTACTCAAAAGAGGGTGATATTGGCTACGCACAAGTTAACCCACAGAATTTCAGACCTATATCTACTAATGAACAACTAACTACTTCCCTTTGAGCTACATTCCTAGAGGGACCGGTACTTCGCGCCTGCATTGTTATGGATATAGAGGCACTTCATTCCGCTATTCACGATTCAATCAAAATGGATCCAGAATCAATCACGGGATTGAGATTCGCGAAGGATGGTTCAAACACTCGTTGGGCGATAGGTTCTGATGGACTGTTATGACTTGACGATCGCATTTACATTCCTAACATTTCTAATTTATGACTTCAAATTCTACGCTACTTGCATGATCACCCACTCTCAGGTCATTTTGGTCAAAACCGGACTCTGGAAGCTATTCAATGACAGAATACTTGGCCAAAGGTTCGTGTTTACATTAATTCATGTACAGTTTGTGGATGCAACAAACCTCGTCAACATAGGCCTTACAGTCTACTTAAACCACTTCCAGTCCCTGTCCGACCTTGGGATTCCATATCGATGGACTTCATTGAACAATTACCCAACTCTAAAGGACATACAGCTATTTTAGTAATTGTGGATCGAGCCTCGAAACAAGGCATTTTCATCGCGACACATGACAAAATAACGTCTGAAGAGCTTGCGGAATTATTTGTCCATCACATTTTCTTGAAACATGGAGTTCCTAGCCATGTCACTTCTGACTGAGGCTCGGAATTCGTTTTGGCTTTCTTTCGCACTTTAGGAGAAGCTCTCTCAATCTGTTATATCTATGCAAGCTAAGTCTTTATGAAGCTTTGCGACCCATTCCACTACTTAGATATATTACTTATATCCTTTTACCACTACACAATTACTTCACGAAGGAATTCCGATGCGAAGTAAATACTCGTTATCTCTTATCATTCTTATCGGATTTACACTATTCCTTTTATATCCCTTCCTTTGTTCTTTACTTATGAGCTAACCCATTCGGGCATGGCATCGCTTCGCAATCCTGACTTACCTTTAGTATAGAGCTATGGTATTGAATAGGTAGTTCCTCAGTTTAAATATCAACCTTGATAGCACTTTGATAGTGATACCAATTGATCACCTATCCATATCATTGTTTTAACATCCCTACTATCAGTGCATTCGCGAAGGTCATTGCAAATGGAACATGTTTACTTTCATTCTCTTGCAGACACACAAAGTGTTGAGGACTCTACTAATAGTGGAGTCAAGGTCTGACTACCTAGTCTAGGATCATTTTACCTTGTGAAGTAATTCCCTTTGCTATTTCCCGCGATTACCCCGCGACCCTTTCCAACAAACCCTTTGTGCATGATCATAACAGCTGCCCAATTCACAAGGATATGATGCCATCCTAGTCTGCACTGATCTCTATGGGAAACAAATCCATGCAATCCCCTGTACAACCTCAATCACAGCAGCAGGTGTTGCTGACATCTACTATCACAAAATTTTCTGCCTCCATGGCCTTCCCCTCTGCTTTGTATCAGACTGGGGACTCCAGTTTGCAGCAAAACTCATGTGATCACTACTCTCCTGCCTAGGAATCAAATCAAATCTCACATTGGGATATCATCCCCAAGCAAACAGACAAACTGAATGGGCAAACCAAGAAGTCGAAAAGTACCTCAGGCTGTACATTGGACACTGTCAGGATGACTAGGCAGAGCACTTGCCAATGGCAGAGTTTGTGATTAACTCTTGCACCCACTCAGCACTTGCAACATCCCCATTTGAAATCACCTACGGTTACCTTCCCTTATTTAACATTCCTGTGGGACAACAGAGTGGGATCCCAGCAGTGGATGATCACATCCAAATACTTTGAGATGCACAACAGGATGCTGGGGCAGCACTACATCTGGGGAAAAGACGGCAAAAAGAAAACTATGAATGGGGAAAATGAAAGGCTCACCAGTTCCAAGTGGGAGATCAGGTTTGGCTGAGTGCAGAAGACATCAAGCTCCAACTTTCTAGCAAGAAACTTGGGGACCAACAGCTAGGACCATATGCTATTTTGGAGAAGGTCAGCCCTCTGGACTACCATTTAGACCTCCCACTGTCACTGGACCACATCCACCCCATGTTCCATGTCAATAAATTATACCCTTGGAGAGGGAACACTGTCAATGGCCAAATTGCAACACCGCCAGCACCAGTATACCTAGAAGATGAGGATGAATCAGAGTATGAAGTCGAGGACATCTTGGACAGTTGGGTTAGGTGGAAGAGGTTAGAGTATTTGGTAAAGTGGAAGGGCTATGATGCAGGACACAACTCATGGGAACCTGCACAAAATCTTGAACATGCACCATCTACCATCCAAAAGTTCCACAAAAAGCATCCCCAGACAGCAAAAGCTTGACCATCAAGGGCAATGGTCATAAGGAGGGGGGTAATGTCATGAAGTGAGCCACCCCTATCATTTTCCTTTCTTTACGATACACCATCCCAGCACCCTTACCTATGATAATCATTCCAGAACCTTCCATCCCATTCTATCAGTTCTGTTCCATTCCTTGTGCCTGAGCTATAAAGTATTACATCATAGTTCCCACACTCCAACTTGTATATATAAGTCAGCCCCCACAACCTGGTCCCTTATCTTGACCTCTTTGTTGTTGGGACCAGGTATGTCTTTACTTACTTCTCTGTACTTAGTATCAATATAACTTTCTCATTGGAACCAGTATCTGCCCATTTCTGCCTAAGTCTCTGCTCTGCTCCATCACCACCGTCACCTCTTTGTGACAATCACCTTTCATTCTCGTTCCCTCAATGAGGTTGAATGGAATTACAAAATTTATGACAAAGAGTTAATGGCAATTATGGACTCTCGACAATTGGTGCCACTACCTGTTGGGGGAAGAGGAGTGGATTGAAATCTTTACAGATCATGCAAACCTCCAGGACTTCAAAAAACCACAGAAACTGAATTGACAACAAGCTCATTGGGTACCAGAGTTAGCAGAGTATGATTTTGATCTTGTTCATAAACCTGGTAAATCTATGATGAAAGCTGACACCCTGTCAAGGATGACAGGTCTTGAGATGGAGGACAAGGACAATGAAAACATTGTTCTCCTGAAACTGGAGCTTTTCATTCACACCCTTGACCTATCAGGTCCCAAAGATCTTTTACTGTCAGAAATTCAAAAGAGTAGAAACCAGGTGGACCAACTTGTACAGGATGCTTTGGCCACCAAAAACCCTGAGTGGACAGAAACTAACAAAGTCATTACATGGAAAGGGCACATTTACATACCAAAAAACCATCTATGCAGATTGAAGGTAATCACCCAGTACCATGACATGCCACTAGTGGGACTTCCTGGACAGTAAGACAATGGAACTCATCACTCGGGACTACTGGTGGCTCGGAGTTATGTGAGATGCCAGAAAATATGTCAAAGGTTGCAAAAAATTTCAAGCCACAACAGCTCATCATACTAAGCCAGTTGGATGACCAGACCTGCATTCAGTACCAATGGAACCTTGGCAGATAATCAGCACAGACATGATAGGGGAATTACCAGAATCAGGAGGGTACAATGCCATATCTGTCATATGTATGTGAATTGAGTTATTCCATGATCCATTTACCTACTTCACAAAGAGTTCCTAAGCTCAGGAATTCTTTGTTATCTTCCCTCATTGTTATTGGATGAGTACTATACTTATTATATCCCTTCCTTTGTTCTTTACACTACAAGTTAGTCTATTTGGAGTTAGTATTGCTTCATGATGCTTATGTAATGCATAGTATAAAGCTATGATATTGAATAGGTAGTTCTGTAGTTTTAACAAGCCTTTTGCTTGACCCGTCGCGAAGCAACAGGTGTGGGAATTCAACTTTGTGATGTCTCAATAATTATAGAAACAAATACTTGTAAAATACAAAAGCTAATGTGGGTCCAGAAGAACTTCAGGGTAGACAATATTCTTTGTAGCGCATTCATTATTATCTGAAATAATAAAATATTCAAGATCCAAACTATCAAAAAATTGGAAAAGAAAAAAGCATACCTTCAGGAAAAAGGACCTTCACCCCCTGTTTGGTTGTACTATGGGAGAGAGCAACATATAGTTGACCATGTGTGAACACAGGCACTTGAAGATTCAATCCCACTACTCTAACAGATTGGCCTTGTGCCTTATTAATGGACATTGAAAATGCCAACCGGACAGGAAACTGGCGCCTTTTCAGGATAAAAGGCAAGTCAAGGTCTGAGGGTATTATGGTGATCCGTGGTATTAGAAAAGTTATACCTGCATTATCACCTCCCAGAATTCTTGCTTCCAATACCCTTGCAGTACATTTAGTAAGGATTGCACGTGTTCCATTGCAAACACCTGCCACTGGATCAAGGTTTCGAAGCACCATAATGGGTGCACCAATTTTTAGAGATAGTTTGGAAAGAGGTAGACCTGATCCATTGATACTGTTTAGATATTCTACAGGATACTGCAGATCATTCTCTGGATCTTCATCCACTACAGCACTATCAGCACTATGATAGGTGTGAATGTTTCCTTTGAGTGCATTTAGACACTTCATATTCAAGTTATCAACAGCATCATTTCTGGGGCATAGGATAGTATGTTCCAAAAACCATGCATCATTGTTCAGTTCAGGGTCAATCAAGTCCAGGCTGGGATAGATAGTGAAAATCAATGAATCAATGCTATCTCCACATCTCATTGTGGGATCCAGTTTGATTTGACTCTCTGCATCATTATCTGAACCATGACCCACTTTCAAAAGCCATTCAGCATAAGCCTGGTCCTCCTCTGTTCCACTGCTAAGTCATTTGTTTTCAGTTAGATGCAAAATCTCAATGTCCCACCAAAGCCTAGATCACTGAATGCTGGCACCAACTATCTGTTCCCTCCTTCCTTTACGCACTACAGGAAGTATTTGCTGAAAGTCTCCACCAAATATCACAGTCACTCCCCCAAAAGGTGTGGTACTTGATTTAAGATCTTGCATAGTTAGATCTACTGCTTCCTGGCAAAACCGATTCTGCATTGGAACTTCATCCCATATAATTAGAGCAGTCTCCTGCAACAGCTTCCCCAAATCAGAATTCTTTTTGACAGAACATACCTTTCTTTCAAAAATTTCAATTGGAATCTTAAAAGTTGAGTGTGCAGTCCGACCCTTTGGAAGTAGCAGTGCAGCTATTGCTGATGATGCACAACAGAGAACAATTTTTCTTTCTCCCCGAAGCATATAACAAAGGGTGTTGTAAGTAAAAGTCTTGCCTGTTCCAGCAGGACCATGTAGGAAAAACATCCTGGGTCTATTTTCTCTGATAGCACTCATGATTTGGTCAAATGCATGCCTTTGGCCTGCATTGAGCTTGGATAAGTTTTCTGTTCCTTTCTGCAATTGCTCTTCAGCATCAAAGTCCAGCTGTTCAGCAATCAATCTGTTGCCTTCCACTTGAGACCAAAACTCATAGTTGGGTATTGGCATTCCCAAATACTGTTTGACTCCCTCAAATATTCCTGCATGGAAAAGAATCTTGTCAATAAGATATAGGCCATAATCCTCAACCTGCTCTGGTGTTGGATTATCCACAATTCTTTTACTGAATAAGTACTGTTCAAGGTCATCACATATATACTGCTTGAACTGGTCCCATAATAACCCTGGCTGCACAGGGTGACAATCTTTCAAAATTGTTGCAAACAGTGATCTAAGGCATGATCCTGTCTGCATATGGTGTGCATCTTCCAGACAGTCTTTCCACTCAGAGTCATTCTGCAAAAGGCCTTGAGCAAGGCATGCCTCCTGAAATGTTGGGTATTCAACACCATTATATGTTTGAAGATGGGCAAAGGAAGTGGCCCCCCAGACAACTGTTAATAATAGCCGGATGTAAAATCTCTCCCCAGCAGCTGGATGAACAGAGTACATTCTACCAACAGCAGGGTCACCTTTTTTGCAAACTGTCCATTTGTGGTTGCTTTTATTCCAAACCCATTCTGATGGAAATTCTTGATACAGCAGAGACCAAGCTGTTGTTACAGCATTTGCTGGATCCTCCCTAACTCTCTCCTCTTCCTCTGCATTGGCTTTAAAATATCCCATGAGTGTGCTATTCTTGGTGCTTGCAGCATTAACAATCTCTTCCAATGTTTGTCCATTGTCTGCATCAAATGTAACCATCTGACCTCCAGGAGTATGCACAGCTAACCTTGTAACTTTAGGCTTTTCTTCATGCATAGCATAAGAAAACAATCTCCAACTGGCTTCTGAAGCAGAAATATAACGTGAATCTAAATACAACTGCACTTCATCCTGATTTGAACCAATGTGCATAGTTGCCCAGTCATGACCTTTGTAAACATATTTGTGAAGATACTTGTGAGCCCTGATAGAAATGCAGCATTCAGTATTAACATAGCTTTCCAACTCCATGAGTGTCCAAGCATTATAAGGAACCACCCATGTATTGTCAAGCTCAATGTCTCTACCATTGACAGTTTTCTTGCACTTTCTGTCATTGTCTGGCCGAGCATATACTGGATAGCCATTTTCAGAAAGGGAAGTCTCAGGCTGGAAAGGTTTTGGAAAACCCTTTGAACACTTTCCATCCTTCATGCAGGAGGCATTTGGATTGAGTGCTCCACATGGACCATGAATCATCAGCTTTTGGACTAACTTAAATAGCTTTGGGTGAGAGTTTGAATCAGGTAGCTGAGCAGATATAAGTTGATCTATATGATGGGGCTCTTTAAATCTATCTTCTGGATGGAGAAAAATAAGGATATGAATATGAGGCAAACCCCTTTTCTGAAACTCAATAGTGTACACCTGACCCCTGCACTTCCCAAAACACCCTTTGTCAATCAGGTTCAGTATAATGCGAACTTTTTCATGGAATACATGGGCTATGATATCAGGGCGGTCATTGGGAGTTTGCCCAGGGAGTAGTGCAGCCTTGACTTCAGGACAATTAGGATTAGCTGTGATAGTCACAAAGAGATCTGGCTTTCCAAAATGACGTGAAAGGGATATTGAATCTTGATACAGCTGGAACATATGTCTTGAGCCCCCAATATAGGAGGAAGGTAGAATGATACGCTGTCCAATATCTGCAACATCTGTATCTGTAGCCTGTACAGCATCAACTAAACCTGAATATAATTCTGCTCTAAGCTCTTTTTGGTGCCATTTAAGCCAGGACAGCCGCTGCTGGTCCACTTGGGCAAACACATCAACTATGAACTGCTGGAATAAATTCTTGGCCATAAACAAATGACAACTTTCAAACTGTGTTTTTCATTGATGAAGACGAAAAGCATAGTAATCCATCTGAGAAACATACATTCTCTTGGAAGTCTCAGTTTCATCCTCCTCATTTGGATTAGTTCCTTCACCATGAGCATATTGAATTTTTTTATGCCAACCTAACTCTCCTCTGGGGAAAAGCAATACATAGTGAAGTGGGGCATATGCAGGATTATACTCTACTATTCTCTTAAGGGGTCCTGCTTTATGCTGCAGAATAATATCTCTATGATCAACAGCTTCACCAGGCCCAGGAAGAATAACAGCAACTTCCTCTGCAGTAGGCAAGTTGTATCTCCTTGAATCTGTAGAGTCCAAAAAGTGAAGCCTAACACATACAGTATGATTTGCAGACCCTGGATTTGTCTGTTCTTCATCAGCTATATGCTCATGGGCAGTCTTGTACAGTTCGAAGAAGTGGTTGTTCCTTTGAAGGCAATCATCAAGAACTATCATTATAGGATTAAGCAATCCAGAGCGGGCATTGTTCACCATGCACCTTTTCAGGGCAGTTTCAGGAGTCATAATATATAGTTGAGCATAAACAGGATTCTTGCCCACCTCTGGCAGGAGGGAGCCCAAACTATGAAATAGTTCTCCTTTGATTTTAAACTGCCGCAGTCCAGTTTGTGGTAGCTCAGGATCATTTTGGGGTTGTGTTTTCATGCCCAATGATACAAATGCAAAGGCAGCATTATAAGCTCTGATGTTTTCCAAAAAATGCCTAGAGTTATGATCCTGACTATTAAATAACATTTCCAGCTCAAGAGGAGGCCTCTGGAGAAATGGGAGTATAATCTTTCCAGACCAGCAGCATTTACCAAATTTAGGATTGCGCTTTGAGGATTTCTTGCGCCTTTCTGCCTCCCAATGTAAAGCATGACAGCTTGGACATTCCTTGTCCATCTGGCCCAAGAAAAGCTCATTGTAAACTCCATCATCCTGAACTGGCCTCAGAGCTATAGGTAGATTCTGAGGATTTACAGGAACTGGCTGATGTGGGGGAAAAGGAGGAGGAGAAGGAGATGGCAAAGGGGAAGGAACAGGAGGAGGCTCATAATCCATAACTTGGGGAGGAGAAGCAGGTGGAGGAGAAAGAGGAAAAGGTTGAAAGTGAGGGAGAGGGACAGGAAGAGGAAGAGGGAAAGGGAAAGCAGGTTGTTGAGGAGCAGGAGGAAAGTCCATACCTCTTCCATATTGATTGCTTCTTTGACCATGCACAGGATGTGGAGGTACAGAAGCTAACATTGCCTGCAAATGCTGTGGAAGATGTTGATACTGAAGGCAAAATGGTAAATAGAAAAGAACAGTTAATTAAAATTTATGTTTACCTGAGGCTGACCAACCCCAGTAGCTTGATCCTGCTGAGGAGGTGCATTGGAAGGTCCAGCCTACAGACAGTCAAGTGCCAAGATGGATCAAAAGTAATAGTTAGCTATTTGAAAGGAAAAAAAACACATTATGTTTACCTGAGGCTGAGCCTGATTCTGCTGAGGATGTGCATTGGAAGGTCCAGTCTACAGATAGTCAATTGTCAAGATGCAAAAGCAGTCAAGAATAAAACTTACCCCTCTACCCCTTCTACTTTGAGTTGGTCTTACAGGAACCAATGGAGGCAGATTCCTCAGCTGTGCAGCAATATTCTGTGTCAACTGAAACTCTTGACCATTGTGGTTAACAACCTCAAATGGATTATCCACTTGGTTAGCAGGGAGGCCCCCAGAGGCTTGAGGGAAGGGAAAAGGAATAAGTTCAGGTCTGTTATGAGATGCTTGAGGTAGTCTCCGGTGCTGTGGAGAGTGCATTACTCGGAACTCTCTCTCACGTGCATGCTCAGCATTCCGATTGTGTTCAGGAGTAGTAGGAGGAGAATTCCTGCAAGTTTAAGTAGATCAAAACTAATCGAAAAGCTAAAATTCAATAGAAATAGCATACATTTCTGTGGAAATAAAGGGCAGAAAAGTAGAAAGGAGTTACAGTTGGCAGAGAAAATGAAAGGGGGAAGGAAGAAAGAATCATCATACCTTAAGGCTATAAGTGAGGTGTAAAACGTGTAGACAGACTCCAAATGTGTGTATGCGTATGAAGTGTATAGGTGGACTTCTTGGCAATCAATATTGATATAGAACTGAGAATAAGCGCTGGTGTAGGGACCCGAGAGCCCAAAGTGCTGGCACATGACAGCTGATTACTCAGACTAATTCTTTACTTGAAGTTAAGTAATCTTAGTAATATTAAGTAATAGGCACCCCGACCTGTTTTAGAGTAGAAGGATATCAACTTAGATCTACTCTCTCTTTGTATTATGGATATTCACTCTCTGTGATGCATTCTCAACACAGCTCTGACATTCTGTGAAGCAACCTTCACAAACTGATGTTGCTATTACCCTTTATATTGGACCATCAATGTGTTGAGGGCACTACTGATAGTAGTGTCAATGTCCAACTACCATTCCGAAACTCTGTGAATCATTCCTCCCTTTGCATGGGAATTACTCCCTTGCATTCCCAACCAATTCCGCAATTACATTGCAATTATTCTGTGATTATATCATGATTATTCTGTGATTCCAGAGTTGCATGATCTTAACAATATTGGTATTTGTTGATCATTTTTCCAAAAGATTGGGACTAGTCCCTTCACATACTACAATTACATCAGAAGGAATGGCAAAGATATTCTGCAAAAGATCATACACAATTGAGGACCTCAATACCATTCCCAATTCATGAAGAAACTCTACTGACTTTTAGGAATCGAAGCAAATTATACCATGGCATACCATCCTCAGACTAATGGCCAGACAGAACAAACAAACCAGGAGATCGAACATTGTCTCTGTCTGTTTGTTAATTATCATCAAAATGATTGGCATGAATGGCTACCACTTGCAAAGCTCACCTACAATGATTGAGTACATTCTGTGACAAAAGTCTCTCCCTTTTATGCTGACAATGGTAGACACCCCTATAAAGGTATGGCACCTCAAATGACTTTGGACAACCCCACAGCACAGGCATTTGCAGATGGAAGAAAGAAGGTTCAAGAAGAAGTAGGAGCAGCCTTAGGAAAGGCCAACAAGGATATGAAGAAGTTTTATGACAAGAAGCAAAGAGTTGGGGTTGATCATAAGCCAGGAGACAAGGTCTGACTTGAAGGGACAAAGTTATTGGCAGACCAGCCGATGAAGAAGTTGGGTGACAAATGGTTTAGACTGTTTACAGTCCAGAAGAAGATAGGTGCTAGTTCCTATAAACTAGATATCCCTTCAACATGGAAGCATATTCACAATGTCTTCAATGAAATCCTCCTTACTCCTTATAAGGAACCACAGTTCCCCTCTCAACCACAAAACACCCAACTGCCTCCCATCATTATAGGAGAAGAAGAAGAGTTCAAAGCTGAAGAAATCCTCAAATTCTTGGAAGGTAGAAAGGGGAATCAAATACAAAGTCTGATGGCAAGGATATGGCCCACACAAGGACACTTGGGAACCTCAGTCCAACCTCACACATTCCTCTGATTTGTTGAAGGAATTTCATGATCAACACCTGACTAAACCCCAGCCCACCACTTTGAATTGGCTTGAAATCCCTATCTCATTGTTCCCCACTGAATTATTCTGACCTATGCCCAAGCTGGACACTGAAACAACACCATCCCAATTACCCTCAGAAAATTGTGTTTGTCAACAAGCACTTCATGGAACTCACACTCTAGGGAGGGGGTAATGTCACGAAGACATCCTTTTCTTATTATTCCTTTCTTTTAGCTTTACTTACCTAATCACTAAAGTGCTTACACCAGTGCTTGTTATATTTTCATTTCCATCTAGATTACACCTGTCAACCTTATTGTTGTTGCATTGTCGTTTCATTTATACATGACTCTCTCATGCCTGTCAGCTCGTTGACAGGACATTGTCATTATTTTCCTGCCATTGTGCTTCTTTTATATTGCCTTATTGTTTACTCACCAAATACCTACAGCTTTACTTATGGATATGGGCAACTCTTATTGTGTATCCTCACAGTTACAGCATGAGATACTTCTCATGACCTCATATCCCATATGTATATAAGACTTAGTATTTTGTAGTTATATTCCTTAGCTCTATTCTTGTCTTTTCTCTTTGGTAGCTAGACTTGTATTGGGTTGTTTTATCCATCCTCATCACTTTTTTATCCTCTTGCTCATTGACTATTATGTGATGCCTGGTTGTCTCTTGTGAGAGCTAGCAAGTTGCTGACGTTACAACCATGCACTTCGATCTCATCAGATTGATTAATCTATCAATCTGATCTACCATGTGGACTTAGGACAAGGCTCTATCATTGATGTATCACATTGATGACATTCACTGTAGGATATCTTTGGTATTGATCATCTGATTTACTTATGCAGTTCCTGGTTTATTGTTCTTTCTTATGGATTCACTTACTAATCTTCTCTATTACTATCATATTATTGAACCAAGTTGACTCCAATATTACAATAGTTATTGTTATATCTAGTATTACCCAAGGCAGATACTTGGTAGTATATAAGAGGTACTACCTACAATGTTGTACTTCAGCTTTAATATCAACTTGGATTCATACTCCCTTAGTCCCTACTCTCTAATACTTTGTTTAACATTGTCGTTGACATTGAGTATGATATCTACTTCATTGTTGACTTAATCTCCGACCCTGGACCATGCAGCATAGCAAGGGTATTGTCAGTAACAGTACCAAGGACCCCTTCATCATCGAAGAATTTGATCTGATACTTACAGTATCTTCACCAGATTGGTATCGGAGCTCCTTGACTTGCATGTTCCTAACATGATCCTTGTCTGCACAATCATAACATGGCTGAGATATGTTTCCCTGCCTGATATCACTGCTATGACTGAGGGAGAGGCTGACCTTCTCCATCTTGAATTAGACAGCATCAAAATTTACAGTGTAGGCTGTCCCAAGGCAGTCCCTGCCATCAGGTCTGGATGCAACATGATTGGTGTTTCAAAAACAGGCTTAGAAAAAATGATTGCCTTACTGTTGCCTCTGTTTCCAGTCATATCTAAGATCAGCACTCTTCAGTGTCTGCTTGAACAAATGGAGGGTCCGTCGCAATTGTGATGACACCACCCCATGAGTTAGCTGTGCAAATTCTTAGAGAATGTAAACCATTTCCCAAAGTCATGAGCAAATAACTTCCCCTTTTCTTTGAACTACGACTACATCTGCATGCAAGCTTGCGCATGCCAAGTAAGAAAACAAAATTCAAAGTCAGATGCATGATGGACAAGAAGAACAATCCTGATCCGAAGGACTGAGTGGTACAATGTTCTTAGAGGTTGTTTTGATATGCAGGGTGTCTGTATGCACCTTTTGGCGCCGACCTACTTGACTCAATTCTAGAACTGCACTATTTTTCTGTAAGAATTGAGCTCGCTTTTTTGAGTGACACTTGTATGCAATGAGTGTCAAGGATAATGGAGGAAAATAATGATTGAGGGTCAGTTAAAGTACTAGCCGCAGGCTACTGAAACGGTTGCTGAAGCCTTGTTCAATAAGCGGTCAAAAAGATAAGTAATGAAACAAGTTTCAGCAGCTTGGGTCTGCGGTGTGTTTACCATGCTGGAAGGGAACGTTCAATTGATAGGTTGCTTAGTCAAATGTGGAGTTCTTTTCAGTGGCCGTTGAGCAGCGCAAAGTCTAGACCCAATGCCACAAATTCGCGTAGATCAAAATATGCCAAAACTGGAACCAGGGGACAATGAACAGACTCCTCACCAACAACATGTGATGGGCACACGATAGCTACTTGAGCGTGTTGCTTCATTGTCTTTGCAATTAACACTCTTGATCTCCCCACACGCTAGAAACTATACTCTCATCACTCATGGACCCAACACCAGAGAATGCTTCCCCAGAACAATCTCCACCGGAGAATATTTCGCAAGACCAAACTCCTCAGACACCCCAGACACCCAATCAGAGCCAAGCTCAGGGTCCTCCTGTTGTCCAAAGCACACCCGCGAGTAAGATGTATTGTGCCCATGCTGAAGACATTGTTGTTCAGCGTGCCTCTGTCGTCAACAAGTTCCTTGAAGACGATATCAACGATAGAGTTGTCTTCAGTCTCAATGAATTTGCTACCCTCATCCTTGACCTCCCTCCAACATGGGAGGTCGAACCAGACTTCCACCTGCTGCCAGAAAGTAAAGCAGTGAAGGAGGCGTTTAACGCATATTTGAAGCTGGCAGATGGTGAAGGACAGAAGAGAAATGGTATGGCAAGTCGTGAAAAGGAGCTGTACCAGCCCCTGGTCAATCTGTTAAATGCGTTGAGAAATGGATCAGGATGTGTAGGAAAAGACATTAACGAGAAGATGTTTTATGTGCAGGATCCTCGTCCGGTATTGGGCTCGCTAATACAGAGGAAGCCAGATCTGGGTGGAATTTACAATCGGCTGTTGAAACTTACAGAGAACAAAAAGCTGTCGGAATACCTTGCAAAGAAGAAGGTCAAGGGCATATTCTGGGGACTGTTGTTATTCTTCGTGGAGGTGAAACACGCAAAAGGAAATTTCGTGGGCCTGAAAACGCACAAAAAAGGTACAGTAGATTTGTTCTTGTTCCTCATCGATTGCTTATGCTTCACATCTTGTCACAGAATCCGGAACGTCTAAGAATAAATCGTCCAAGCCGACTGGCTCCCAGAAATCGCAGCGCGAATCGACGCATCTCTCAGACACAGCGCATGCTCTCCGGGAATTGACTTTGTCACAATCAGCGGGCCCTTCACAGTCAAAGTCTAAAAAACGGAAGATATCAGATGATATACTTGAACCCACAGGTATGTGCACATTGTGATTTGTCCCATGGCAGCTCGTCTGACAAGAGTTTTCGGAATCAGCCAAGAAGACTAAATCTCAGTCGACATCTTATCCCTTGGGAAAGTCAGAAAGACAGATCAAAAAAGGTATAGGTGAGGCGTTGATACTTACCTGAACATTGACAATTAAGCATTCCCGCTGCAGCTTCGCGCGCTCCTTCTACTTCCCAAACACCATCCACGACTTGGCCCTCCATTGGATATGCATTATCTCAGTCCAATGCCACACCTTCAGTTACCACAACTACAAGTAGCATGGCTGACGAAGATAGGATTTAAGTAACCCTTCACGAGGATGGAGGCAGGGAGAAGACATTGGAAGTCATGACATCGCAAGATTACCAGCTGAAGGCAGACAACGAGGTAGCTGCAGAAGCTTTATTGACTTCGACAGAGGGACAACATCTCACGCGAATACAATGTGCCAGTTACGCGAAGGAAATGCTTTCGAGTGGGTACATTCGGAACCACGCCTTGGGAATCACCGCAGACGATAGCAGCTTCCGTTTTCATTACTACGACCACTCAAAGGTCATCGAAAGTCAGGTAAGATATTTTGAAATTTTGTCGTTGTCGGTCGGGGTCAAGAGACAAGCTTCCGGCCCGGTTCATTCACAATCTTTTTCTCACATTTGCTTGTTGATCTTAACGTTCATATACTCATCGAAGTTGCTTTTCTTTTTTCTCCACGCCTTCCGCATCGTTGATAAAGAGTGCACAAAATTGTTCATGGCTATGGTTTGCCAGCTGAATAAGCTCTCTACAGAGAAACTTGGATACATTTCCAATCTGGACTTGAGCGGTTTCCATTACCTTCGTGACCCTGAACAGTTACTCTTGAAGATGAAAGACAATCCGCAAGGCTTGATTGGCTCTACTTACTGCTTCCACGGCTCCGGCGGAAAGACTCACATTGTCGTCATCAAGGCGGTTCTCTATCGCGCGGAGGGAATCGTTGGTCGTTGCTCGATTGTTGTCGAAGTAGAGTGCATATGTACCGAATCTGGTTGTACATGGCACGGGGAGACAAAGGTTATGAAGATTAGTTTTCCAAGTCGGAGTCGAACTCCAGAAGACGTACACATCCGAGGAGCCAGGACAGAAGCAGAATCATCCGGCGAGCGTTGGGCGCTCAATCATCTTCCAGAACTTCTGGATTCCATCTCCATAACGTACGCGGAAAAAACAACTGTCCAAGGTCGTTTGAAAGCACATCTGAAGGAGAGATACGAGGAACGAGTCATGCGTGTCACGGTGATGGAAAAGCTTCATCCACTTTCTGAATTAAAGGATCTGAGAGAATTGGCTCAAGTGTTTTACGACATTCTACAAAGTGCGTTGTTCTGTAACTCCATATCTTCACCTCCTAATGTCTTTGTTTCTTCCGCTCTCGTAGTTCACCAATGGCTCTACGAATGCGCTGGTATTCTACATCGCGACCTCAGTTTTGGGAACATAATGTTCAGACGTAAAAACGGCAAGGTCTATGGTGTCTTGAATGACTTCGACCTATCTTCGCGTGTCCAGGACTTGGACAACGGCCCAACATCCAACCAGCGTACAGGAACAAGGCCATTCATGTCCAGAGATCTGCTAAATCCTGATTGGGAGGGTGGTCACTTTTATCGACATGATTTGGAATCCTTATTCTACATCATTCTTTGCCTTGCTTGTCGTTACGCTGAACCTGGAGTCCCCGCTGCCGAACCTCGAGCTTACTCCGAATGGTTCAGTGGAAGTGACAAAGATGTCTTCACTCAGAAAATCGCTTTCCTTCTCGAACCTCCCTACAACGGTTTACCCATTCAACCTTATTTCGCCAACTTCAGGTCATGGTTGACTAGAATCCATCGTTCAATGTGCGATGGATATAAAGCGCGACCATCACCCCCACCATTCATAGATGATGACACAGACCCATTGCTTTCGTCGAATGACACCTCGAAGAACACCAAGCCAGACTTCGATTGGTACACTCTCAATGGACATGTTACATATCGTGTTTTCAGGAAGATCATGTTTTCTTTTCAGAAAATACCTCTCGAGACTTATTGGTCAGGTAGAGAAGCTGATGGAACCAAGTAGCACGCGTCCATTGCTTCGCTTTCGATTTGCTCTACATTCCGCTTCTGTCATGTTTTGTAATCATCTTTCAATATGGGAACCACTGCCACTATAGTATTCACTATATCATATATCAAATATCACACTGTTAGAATCTAGGTTTGCAACATATTGTCTACTGCTTGTGCTCGTTTTCGCTCGGTGACCTGTTCGAATCTCCTACTCTGCCTGTAGTCATCAAGTTCCAGACTAGTTGGTTCTCAGTTCTCATCGCTTTTGTGAGAGCATAATAACAGACTTTAACCTAAGTGAGTACAACGAAACCTCAGAACAGTGCAATATTCTCTATTACCTTTAACCTAAGTGAGTACAACGAAACTAATGGAATCGTAAGTAACTGTAAATAGGACGGAATGGAATAGACATACCCTCAGAACAGTGCAATATTCTGAGGGTCGTCGGAACTGATACAAGTCTATAAGTGAAATAGAGGATTGGAAATGTCAGGTGAAACAGTCCGAGAAAGATAGCGATACGCAGTATTTCACCTACGGAAGTGCATATACATCCATCGGCCACCTCCGATCGGATTGCCTATACGCACAGGGCGCCTACTCATTGTCCCTACTATCTTGAATCTGACACATAAGAGGACGTGAAGCAACGTCAGACTTGGGCGTAAGAGGTAAGGGACTAAATCCCGGCGTAAATTCCTGGTAGATTAAACGAAAATTATACTGATGAAGGTCGAGGTTAGTCCCTTATGCTCGTTGTACACCGAGAATATTAAACGTCAAGTGAGGTTTAGACAGATAATTCGCAGAGCAATTCGGCCAGCCAAAGTTGTTGCCTGGCACACACAATGCCCAAGCAGAATACCATTTGAGAAGAGTCCATTGAGCAATATCTCTAGGACACAAATATGTATACGCCTTAGGTATACGCTAGGTAAAAAAGCTTTCGTAAGCGCACGTGGCCTATCCAAACAACCGACTCGTCCTTTTTTGGGAAACCGACTAGGCTGTCCTGCCCCGAGGCCTACTGTTTACATACCTGTTCACAATTTCAAGACTTTCACAATCTTTCCAGTGCTCTCAATGCAACGCTCAGGCTCTTCCTCGGACTCTTCTAATCCCTCGTCCTCCAGGCCAGGCGGTCCTTTTGCCTATCAAACTAGACTCCTTGAGCGGACATCATCGTCTTCAAATGGTTCCCTTTCGCGGACAAATTCACAGTCTGGTAACAGCATTCTGACCAATAATACAGGATCTTCTGTTTCTTCAGCAACCAGGAGATGGACTCCTGGTCCCCGTGTGGCCAATAGTTTGGATGCTGTTCGAGGGAAATGGGAAGAGCGCGCCAGAGAAAATACTATCGACGAAAGTCCTAGTATTCCTCATACACCTACCAGGCTCACATCATTTGCCAAGCTCCAGAACGCCGTGGATTCATCATCGGTGCCTTCGCCATCGAGCCCGTTAGAACGGACGCCCACATATCTTAAGCGCTTCACTACTTCGTCGGTGCCATCGCCTATCATTGCAACTCCTCTTTCACCGAATAGCACAGGTGTAACTGTCGAAGCAGATCTGCCGTCGCCGAACTTGGCTCGCCAACGTATCCATTTGCCGTCTCACGATTAGGTCTGCTGGAGTTATACGTCCGATTTCTCCTCCATCACTCCCTCAAGAAGCTTCTCCTCCTCGTCGTAATACCGTTGATTTTAGCTCTTTCAAGCGCATCAATCCTTCCAGAAATGATAGTACTACATCAATCCCTTTTACACCTTCTACATCTTCCTCATTCGACCCATCTTCTAGTATTATCTCTACGCCGACGTCTGTTCACCGCCGGCCAACTTCCCTCTACAGCCGACCATCAGTTTCATCTGATAGGGATAAGCTTCACCACCAGTCAACAGGAAGCACGTCTTCATATCCAATATCATCGCCAACCTCCGCTACTTCAGTCATGGCTCCATCCCCTTCTTCCCCTTCCTCGAACGCCATGTTTCCAACCACATATAGAAGCTCTTACATGCAGAACAAATTCAAGTACGGCAACACTCTGTCCCCTGGCGGTCGTCGGTTTAGTAAACATTCACCTCGAATAGCTAGTGGAGACAACGAAGATCCGTTAGAAGAGAAGAAGAAGCAGAAGGAAATTGGAAAGGAACCTCCTTTCAGAAGAGTGGAGAAACGTGCGATGCGCCGTGATAGAAATTTTGACGCCACGCCATGGAGGTCTCAAACTCTCGAAGCTTCCAACCCTGACCTCGCGGACTCTGACGCCGTAGTAGGTATCCCAGGGAGGATGCGTCTTTCTCGAAATAAAGCTCCCAATACCCCGGTACCACTTTCATCCACTCGTCTAACGAGGGGACTTTGGGCGGACACGCAACGGCATCTTATTCAAGTCTATGAGTACTCGTGCCACGTCGGAGAAGCTGAGCAGTGGATCGAAGGTTGTTTAGACCAGGAACTCGGATTTGGGGTGGTTGAGATGGAGGAAGGATTAAGAAATGGCGTTGTCCTTGCGAAGCTTGTGAGAGTCTTTCAAGGAGAGGGAGTAGTCAGGCGGATCTACGAGGTGTGTATATTTTTTCTTACACCTCGTATGTTGCTTACCATCATAATACATAGTCATACCCAGTGTTGTTGCGGTCAAGCTAACCCGCTTGTCAGTCAAGGCCACATCCCCAATGGTGTGTGTTGAAGGGAACATACATAATTGATTGAGAAGGGACAAGGACACCAAGGACTCTCAAATGAACTTTCCATAGGAACTTGCTTCAAGAGTTAGTCAGGCTTCCCGCCCTCCAAATTTTGAATCAAGATCAATTTCGGCATCAGAAGATTGGATTTCAGCAACTTCAGTTTTTTCCATATCAATGTGAGTAGAAATAATGAAGTCTCCAAGAAAAACCGGTGATCATTGAGATTCGCAATTCCTGTAGCCTAAGTAAGTACACGAGAGCCTCAGAACAACGTAGAGTTCTCCATTATCTGTAGCCCAGATAAGTACACGAGAACTACAGATAAATGTAAGTAACATTCTAAAGCGATACAGAATGAGAAAAGAGATGTAACCTCAGAACAACGTAGAGTTCTGAGGGGCGTCGAGCGAAACGAAAGATTATATATAGTTAAATTTTCATCAGTGTGTGACTCAAAACCCAGGACCATCGATATACTGACTTGGGGGTGAATGCGAAATGCAGGTGTAGAAATATCAACACCAACACACACACACACAATAATAAGTCAAACACTAAGTTCAGAGGGGTGCAGAAAAGATTTAAATTTGAAGTCCAAATCTAACTCTGTACACAAATAGGTGCAATAGATTTTCTTTCACAAGTTGTTATGAATCAGCGTATATTTAGAGAATAGAGTACATTTGTACGAATTTGTTCAATGAAATCCGTCATTTACAACATTATACAAAACCTTACACTTGAGACTTAGAGAGCACAAGGCAATCAACTAAGACTCAAGGGTGAACAAACAGAATAAGCAGGAGGCATTATGCTGAAAGCTCAACTTATGGCCACTCAAAGTGAGAGGTAAGACTACAATGCATTTGAGAGGTAAGAAAGGATTGTCCTTTTGTTTTTCAGTACAGGTTTTTATAGGTATCAAGATCCAAAGGTGTTATGATTGTGCAGACAGGGATTGTGTCAGTGACTTGCTAGCTATCTCAAAAGACAACCAGGTGTTACACAATAGTCAATGAGCAAGAGGACAAAAAAGATAATGAGGATGAGAAACAACCCAATACAAGTCTAGCTACCAAGGTGTATAGATGAGAATAGAGCTAAAGAATATAACTACAAAATACTCTATCTTATATATGTATAGGAAATGAAGCCATGGGAAGTATCTCACACTGTAACTGTGAGGATATAAAATATGAGTTGCTCATATCCATAAGTAAGTCTGTAAGTATACAATGAGTAAGTAGTAAGGCAATATAAAAGAAATGTGGAGGTGGGACAATAATGATGATGCCCTGTCAATGAACTGACAGGCATGAGAGAGCCACACCTAGGTGTTATATCTATGCAAGCTAAGTCTTTACGAAGCTTCACAAACTATTCCACTACTTAAATATTACTTATATCCTTTTACCACCACGCAATTACTTCGCGAAGGAATTCCGATGCGAAGCAATTACTCTTTATCTCTTATCATTCTTATCAGATTCACACTATTCCTTTTATATCCTTTCCTTTGTTCTTTACTTATGAGCTAACCAATTCGGGCATGGCATCGCTTCGCGATCCTGACTTACCTTTAGTATAAAGCTATGCTATTGAATAGGTAGTTCCTTAGTTTAAATATCAACTTTGATAGCACTTTGATAGTGATACCAAATAATCATCTATCTTTATCATTGTTTTAACATCCTCATTGTCAGTACATTCTGCGACGATCATTGCGAACGGAACACATTTACTTTCATTCTCTTGTGGACACCCAAAGTGTCGAGGACTCTAGTGGAGTCAAGGTCCAACTACTTTGTCTAGGATCGTTTTACCTCGCGAAGTATTTCACTTCGTGTTTCCCCATGATCATCCCGCGATCATTCCCGACGATCCCTTTGTGCACGATCATAACAGTATATTTAAACTGACACTCGGCACATTCGTCCTCATCACCCTTCCCATTACACTCAGCAATTGTCCTTCTTTCAACAGTGGTCCATACAAGGAGCAGACAAAACCGTACCAACACTGGAGGGTCTGACGAGCCGGTAAGAGAGGAACCGGAAACGGTTAATCTTTTGCATCGAACGTGACAGGCTTCGCACCCTTTGCGGAATCAATCTCAGGAGCAGGACACTCTCGACGTCGATCTAACATCTTCGGTCCAGCCCCAGGACAGCCTGCTAGTGCACGGGTTTCCAGTCATCACGCCCTTGGTCAACCTGACCATTCTGAATTTGAGTACCAAGTACTCTACACAGAAAACAGTGATCCTGTTACTGTACGAACACCGCGAAGAAATCACATGGCAATATCAACAACAGAGATGGAAATCCCACCATCTCCTACCACTTTTACACTTGCTGACAGAATGTGTCAGCAGCTAGCAAACACTCCCGGCCCTTCGCGAGGTCGGATACCAGTTACCACAATGGAGATTCCGGAGAACATCAAAGAAGCAGAAATTGACAAAGAGGTAGGTCCTGATGAGTCAGGAAATCCTGGAGACCCAGGGGGATCTGATCCCGATAGCCCTGGAGGTCCCGGGGCACCTTGAGGTTCCCGTGTTCCTAGTCGCTCTAGGAGTCCAGTGGAACAGGTAAGTAGTGTCCATCCGGACCCTACTGAACAATGCATCTTAGATGTGTTTCATGCGTTTAAGGGTTCACTCGATACCCTCGGAACAGTCCTAGCGGGCATGAACGCTAGCAGCCCCGCGGAATCCGGAAGATCGAAGGTTAAGGATCCTGAAGTATTCGATGGATCTGACTCGCGGAAACTGAAAGGTTTCCTAGTATCCTTGTCTTTGGTGTTTATTGATCGTCCCTCGTATTTTACTGATCAAAAGAAGATCAATTATACTCTGTCATACCTCGGTGGTTCCGCGAAGGAATGGTTCGAACCAGATATTCTGGATCCAAACTGCGGCTTGGCAAGCCGTATCAAAGATGAGATGGCTTGTCTTCCGGAACCGAAGATGCTCGCGGAATATCATTACAAGGTACTTCACGTAGATAATAGGTACTGGAGACGAGAAGAAGAGCGGAAAAGAGAAGCCACTAGATCGACAGGTGTCAGCGACTCGCTAGCTCTCACAAGAGACAACCAGGCGTCACACGATAGACGATGAGCAAGAGGATGAAAAAGCAAAAGAGGATGGATAAAACAACCCAACTACAAGTCTAGCTACTGAGGAGAATAGACGAGAATAGAGCTAAGGAATATAACTACCAAATATCTAGGCTTATATACAAAACGGGATATGAAACCGTGAGAGACGTCTCGCACCGTAACCGTGAGGACCTACAATAAGAGTCACTCGTATCCATAAGTAAAGCTGTAGGTATTCGGTGAGTAAACAATAAGGCAATATAAAAAGAAGCATGGAGGCGGAACGATAATGACGTCGTCCTGTCAATGAACTGACAGGCACGAGAGAGTCGCGCCTAAGTGAAACGACAACGCGAGAACAATAAGGTTGACGCGTGTAACCTAAATGATAATGAAAATATAATAAGCGCTAGTGTAAGCGCTTTGGTGATTAGATAAGTAAATAGAAGAAAAGGAAAAGAATAATGGAAAAAGATCAATTCATGACAACAGGTGCTCCCTCGGGAGGGAAAGCATCGAATACGTCGAAGAAGAACATGCCAGGTTCTTCACAAACCCCTACAACCTTGACCTCGATGAATAACTCGGGGAAGAAAGGTAAGTCTAGTGGAGGTGGAAATTCCTCATCATCGACGAGTTCTGCGGTGACTAAACCTGCATACGCGAGCAACCTCGGCTCAGACGGAAAACTCCTCGTGAAGGAGTCAGAACATCAAAAGAAGTTGGGGTTATGCGGATTTTGCGGGGGAAGTCATAAGTTCAACGACTGCAAGAAACAAAAGGCTCGTGAAGCTCATGGACGTGCCGCGGAAACACAGGAAGGAGCGGCAAGTACCTCTTCGGTATCGGAAAAATAGTCCGCAACTCCTGTACCCCAGTACAAAGCGGGAGTTGCGTTGACCAGGTTTGTACTACCAAGGAAGTTAAATTAAATGCATCCACTCTTTCTTACAATGAATGATCTTTTACAATACCTCTTACTATAGATTTTTCACTTTGCGATGTCTCCGCAAAGCTTTCTTTTGTTTCTTTACTTGATTCCAGTTCTACCGATTGTTTTATTGATTCTCGATTTGTGTATAAACATTCTCTCCCTACTTCTTCTATTTCTCCAATCAATCTCCGACTCTTTGATGGTTCTTTATCTCCGAAACCAATTTCCGAGACTACGTCTCTTAATGTTCGGTTTCCCTCTGGTGAGCTACTACTACTGACATTTTATGTCACTTCACTAGATTCCTCTTGCAAGGCAGTTTTAGGTTACAGTTTCTTGACCCGCTACAATCCATTGACTGACTGGGCATTGAGAAACATTACATTCCACTCCACCAAGCAAGTTGAGCTTCCCTCAACGTCCTCACTTCCGCGAACACTCGTTCCGGAAGAAACTGTCCCCTCGCGGGGTCAGCCTACCATTAGTTCTGAAGAGGCTTCGCGATCCTCGTCGCGAACTCATTCTCGCCATTCACCTTGTCCTTTATTGGACTCTTTTCCCTATGAACCCATCTACTCATATCCTTTGGTGGCTCAATTGGCCGCTTCGCGACTTGAAAACCCAGAGATTGACATTGCTCTTGTCAACGCGGAACTCTTCAACCATGCTTGCAAGAATGCCAAGTGTGAACCGCTAATCTTATGCACAGTTCACAGTGAAGTCACAGTGCGAGCTGCTTCGACGACTTCGGCAAGCAATCCTTCCTCATTACTGAAGCATTATGCGGACTTCGTGGATGTCTTCGACGAAGTTGAATCCGAAGTGCTACCTGAGCACCGACCTTACGACCTCAAGATTGAATTGGAGGAAGGCACCGAACCACCTATCGGTTGTCTTTATCCTCTTTCTGCCAAGGAATTAGAGGCTCTATGTGATTTCATCCATAAGCACCTCAAATCCGGTGCTATTCAACCTTTGTCCTCTCCTCACGGAGCTCCGGTATTATTCGTACCAAAAAAGGATGGAAAACTTCGACTTTGCATAGACTTTCGTGGTCTTAACAACATCACAAAGAAGGATTGATATCCTTTACCTCTCATTTCTGATTTACTAGATGCTCCGAAAAAAGCTAAGATTTATACTAAACTCAATCTTGCTCACACATACCATTTAGTTCGAATCGCAGAAGGCGATGAATGGAAAACAACATTCAGAACCCGTTGGGGTTCTTATGAATGGAAGGTTATGCCATTTGGACTCACGAATGCTCCAGCAGCTTTCCAAAGGTTTGTGAATGACATATTTGCTGATCTTTTAGATGTTTATGTTATCGTCTACCTCGATGATATACTTATTTACTCCAATGATGAGACACTACATCGCAAACACGTTCGCGAGGTTCTCCGTCGACTTCGTAAACATCGACTCTACGCAAACATCGCGAAATGCAAATGGGAGATTGATATGGTAGAGTATCTTGGTTATGTTCTTTCTCTGGAGGGCTTAACAATGTCGAAAGTCAAAGTCAAACCTATCATTGACTGGCTGGTACCTCGGAAAGTCAAAGACGTCCAGTCTTTTCTCGGATTTGCTAATTTCTACCGACAATTTATTTATAATTATAGCAATATTGTAGTCCCGATGATGCGACTTACGCGAAAGGATACACCTTGGAATTGGAATACTGACTGCCAGGAAGCCTTTGAGAAGGTCAAATATAGCTTCACTCATGCTCCTGATCTGGCACATTGGGAACCAAACCAACATCTAATTGTGGAGACAGACGCATCAGATTACGCATTAGCTGTGATCCTCTCGATCCTATTACCTGACGGAGAAATTCACCCCATTGCATTCCTCTCGAGGACTTTTCAGGCTGCGGAACTCAACTACGTCACTCACGATAAGGAGCTTCTCGCGATATTCGAGGCATTCAAAGGCTGGCAACATTACCTCGAGGGATCGGGAGATCCTATCGACGTCGTCACTGATCACAAGAATCTTGAATACTTCTCGACGACAAAAATTGTTATGCGATGACAAGTTCATTGGTCTGAGTACCTGCACCAATTTAACATGGTGATCCGATTCAGACCAGGTAAGTTAGGTGAAAAACCTGATTCAATGACTAGACGCTGGGACGTCTATCCAAAAGAGGGGGATATCGGCTATGCACAAGTTAGCCCACATAACTTCAGACCCATTTTCATCAATGAACAACTAACTACTTCCCTTTGAGCTACGTTCCTAGAAGGACCAGCACTTCACGCCTCCATTGTTATGGATTTAGAGGCACTTCATTCCGCTATTTGCGATTCAATCAAAATGGATCCGGAATCAATTGCGGGATTGAAGTTCGCGAAGAATGGTACGAACACTCGTTGGACATTAGGGTCTGATGGACTGTTACGACTTGACAATCGCATTTATGTTCCTAACACTTCTAATTTATGACTTCAAATTCTACGCTATTTTCACGACCACCCACTTTCCAGGTCATTTTGGTCAAAACCGGACTCTAGAAGCTATTCGACGACAGTACACTTGGCCAAAGGTTCGTGAATTCGTTTGCGATTATATTAATTCGTGTACGGTTTGTGTCAGGAACGACTAACACTACGAGTAACTCTTAGCGCATAGGCGCCTGTCGTAGGGCGCTTGTGTCCTGTGACTGGGCGTCTGGATATTCTAGTTCTTCGTTTTCCTTTACGCATTCTACGTTACTCATCGGGTCCCGTACTCGGTTACGACCCGCTGCTGACATCCTCTTGATTACTTATACTCGGTTAGCATCCGTGCTCGTATCTATCACGGACTTCTTTGTCATAGCGTTTGACCAACGACTCTATTGTAGATTAGATTCGTACTTTTGTATATAAGGTCAGCTAAGGTCTTGTAGTGACCTTAGCTTCGTTATTCAACTTGACTTCTGGGTTTATTCTCTGAGACGTCTGAGACACTTAGCCGCTTGTGGTTTTGTGTGTCGACATCGACCTCTGACAGTTTGTGGACACAACAAACCTCGTCAACATAGACCTTACAGCCTACTCAAACCACTTCCAGTTCCCGTCCGACCTTGGGATTCTATATCAATGGACTTCATTGAACAACTACCAGACTCTAAAGGACATACGGCTATTTTAGTAATTGTGGATCGAGCCTCGAAACAAGGCATTTTCATCGCGACACATGACAAAATAACATCCAAAGAGCTCACGGAATTGTTCGTTCATCACGTTTTCTCGAAACACGGAGTTCCTAGTCACGTCACTTCTGACCGAGGCTCGGAATTTGTTTCGGCTTTCTTTCGCGCTTTAGGGGAAGCTCTCTCGATCAAACTACACTTCACCTCGGGATACCATCCTAAGGGGGATGGACAAACAGAATGAGTTAACCAGACATTGGAACAATACATTCATATGTATTGCGCATATCAACAGGACGATTGGGCAAAACTTCTGCCTATTGCGGAATTTGCATACAACAATGCTCCTAATGCATCCACTGGTATTACTCCATTCTTTGCGAATAAAGGTTATCACCCTAACATTACAGTGAAACCTGAAATCAACATCTGTTCCGATCGCGCAATTGACTTTGCGACAAATTTAGATGAGATTCATTCCTTCCTCCGCGAAGAAATTACTAATGCGCCAACTCGATACAAAGAGCAAGCGGACAAAAAACATATTAATCATCCTGATTTTCCCATTGATTCACAGGTATTCATATTGGCAAAGCACATCAAAACCACTCGACTGACCGCGAAGTTCTCTGAGAAGTACCTCGGACCATTCAAAGCTCTGGAGCACATAGGGACTCTCTCGTACAAGTTACAACTACCTTCCTATCTCAGCCGTATCCACCCAGTGTTCCATGTATCCCAACTCGAACCATATACTCCGAACTCAATCCCACATCGTGAACAAACTCCTCCACCTCTGGTGGAAGTCGATGGCAAAGAGGAATACAACGTCGCAGAGGTATTGGATTCGAAATTGGATCATCAATACAAGAAATGTCCACTACGGTATTACATATGGTGGGCAGGATATGAACGTACAGATGAAGAGTTTTCCTGGGTTGCCGCGAACAAAATTCACGCGGACGAGCTGGTTCCAGCTTTCCATCTTCGTTACCCTCACAAACCTGGACCATCATGATCAACGACCACTTAATTTCTTCTATTCATTCATTGGAAATACTAATTTTTTATTCTACTAGTTCAACAACTCATCGCAAAACCTTTGCAATCCATCACCATTACATTCCGTACTACCTATTACATTACCTACTAAATTTCAAACCTTCAAGTCAAGGAGTTCCGTGATCCATCCTTCGCGAAGCTAACTTCGAACTCTCACATTTCCTTCCTTCTGAAACCATCGTGATTTTTCCTCGTGGAACAAATCCTTACTGCTTACATTTCCTTCCTTCTACCACCATCGTGATTCCCTCCTCGCAGAATGAATTTTAACTCCTTACAATTATTCATAAAACAAAAACATTACGACTCCAAAACCACCAAAAAAGGCAATAAAATTATAAAATTAAACAAAACAAAAACAAACAAAAACAAAACAAAACCACAAAGCAAAAAACAATACTAGACAACTATTTATATTTAATTACAAGTCCCAAGATTACTACTATCCTTTGCAAGAATCACGTCGCGCGTCGTTTTCCTTCACAAATCTCTCTTCTGTTCCTCTCCTCTTCATCTTCTTCTTTTTCTTCGTTTCCTTCTACCTCTTCCTCTGCAGGTCATGGCTGTATTAAACGAACAAGTTCCTCCATCGCAGAAGCGGCACAATTCGCGAAGTCTAGCAGTGAACTGAACTGCTTTCGAAGTTCTTTGTTCTGCTCCACGAGCAGATCCAACTTCACTCCCAACTCACCACTTCCAAGACTCCTTTCCATGACGTTTCTTGCGGGACCCTGATACACTTCTCCTTCATCGACCCTCGGTCTTTTTCTCCTCACCCTCCAAGCAGCATTTTCTCCAGACCAACTACACCATTGTCATTGCTGATGACAATGGAGGCAGGCCTGGGTATGCGGTTTCCCAGGTTGTGCAATGCAGTTAGTAGTGTTACCTTGCGTAACACAACAAAGACAAGCTTCGCGGTTATGCAAAGGGGTTGGAGGAGCATCGTCGTCGTCGTCATCACCGTGGTCGTCGTCTCCATCATCCAGGTCTGGAGCAGATCCAATCTATCTGGGGTAAGCCAAATGCATCATCGCGAAGTCAACGAATACTCACTTGGGGAACCACTCGTTTTCTCTTCAACACTCTTATTTCCACCTCTGGAGTATCGCGAACCATGGAGGCCGACTTGTAAACTTTTTGTTTTGAACCTGAAGGTTCCCGCGAGCTCATTGATGTTCCCATTCTTCGCGATGCAGCCCGAGCTGCACATTCTTGACATTCTTGTAGTTCAGTGAGGGCTTGGGCCCTTCAACGATCCCGCGTCTCTTCCTCCTCAGCCAATTTCTTTAAGGCATCGGACTTAGCCTTCGCGATGTTCTCCTCAATGATCCTTTCTTCTTCCCGCTTCTCCTCCTCGAGTCTTTTCTCCTCCGCCTCACGCTCTGCCTCACAAGCAGCCTCTTCCTCCAATCTCACCATCTCCTCCTGGAAGGCGGCATCCTGAGCATCGATTTCGAGCTGATGAAGGCGGGCTTGTTCTGCCTGTTCTCGAACAAGTTGCGCTCGTTGTTCTTGTACGGTTTTGGTGGCTGTGATGGTAAAAGACATTGTAGAGTGATGAGGACTTGGGAAAAAACAAAGAAATTCCTCGCGTTTTATATGCGTTCATTCGTTGAGGGCAGGTTTGACTCTAAATTTTTCATTTACCTCAATCATAACTCGCGTGGTACTTTGAAAATTTACTTTTCTTTTTTACTTTTCCATTCTATCTAATTTTAGATTCATCAATCATTAACAATCACATAGGCCTTTGCCCTCGAAAGCCTAAGAGGGGGATACTGTTATATCTATGCAAGCTAAGTCTTTACGAAGCTTTGCAAACTATTCTGCTACTTAGATATTACTTATATCCTTTTACTACTATGCAATTACTTCGCAAAGGAATTCCGATGTGAAGCAATTACTCTTTATCTCTTATCATTCTTATCGGATTTACACTATCCCTTTTATATCCCTTCCTTTGTTCTTTACTTACAAGCTAACCCATTCGGGCATGGCATTGCTTCGCGATCCTGATTTACCTTTAGTATAAAGCTATGGTATCGAATAGGTAGTTCCTTAGTTTAAATATCAACCTTGATAGCACTTCGATAGTGATACCATTTAATCAACTATCTGTATCATCATTTTAACATCCTCACTGTCAGTACGTTCCGCGATAGTCATCGCGAACGGAACACGTTTACCTTTCTTCTCTTGCGGACATGCGAAGTGTCGAGGACTCTACTAATAGTGGAGTCAAGGTCCGACTACTTTGTATAGGATCATTTTACCTCGCGAAGTATTTTACTTCGTATTTTCCCGTGATCATCCCGCAATCATTCCCGATGATCCCTTTGTGCACGATCATAACACTAGGTCAAATGGCAATGCAAGAATGACAAGGCTGCTGCATGTAATCTAGAGCAGAAATGAAAATATAACAAGCACTGATGTAAGCACCATAGTGCTCAAGTAAGAAAGTATTAAAAGAAAAGAAAAGAATAATAGAGAAAGACATTTTTGTAACAGATTGTCAAGAAATAATTACAATTGTAATTGCAGAAAGAAGGCCTTTGCATCAGTTTGATCCTCTGCAAAGGTAGTTCGATCCAAGAGGGTAGTCAGACCTTGACTCTACTATTAGTGGAGTCCTCAACACATTGTGTGTACAATAAGGGATAAAGGATGGAAGTAGTGTTCCATTTGCAATGACATTCTGGCATATGTATGCAAATCAAGTTATTCCACAATTCCATGATCCATTTACCTTCTTCGCGAAGAGTTCCTAAGCTCAGGAATCCTTCATTATCTTTCCTCATTGTTATCAGATGAGTGCTATACCTATTATATTCCTTCCTTTGTTCTTTACTCTACAAGCTAGTCTATTTGGAGTGAGTATCACTTCACGACACTTACCTACTTTTCTTGTTTTGGTTTTTCAGATTTCTTCATTGACTTCATTTTTCATTCAAAAACATCCTTCCTGCCTACTCTGGTGTTACTTCATCAATCATCACTCTTAATGGTCTTCCTTCTGAAAACCTTCACAAAGACTTGTTCTTCATTGGTTTTCATTTGTGGCATGCTGCTACTACCCTTTTAACATCTTATGTTGAATTTTTTTTCAGATTCATCATGCTAAGCAGTTTTAGGATACAGTTTTTTGGACCCATTACAACCTGTTGGTTGACTGGGCTTTGAGAAGCAATTTTTTTCCAAACCACTAAACATTTTGTTTCTTTTAGACATCTTCTACTTTCATGAACAAATTGTTCATATGTGGCTCTGATCCCTCATGGGATCTGTCACCTGTGTCTCAATTTTTCGGAAAGTCCTTCAGATTTTTCTTCAGACACACTTGCATCAGCTGTTAGTTCTTCATTGGACTCTTTTTTGGATAAACCATCTACCCCTCCCTTCCTTTGCTTGCTCAAAAGGTTCTTACCTGAGCACCTCTTTTCACAATTGATTTGGAAAAGGCATCAACTCACTTCACAGTCAATTCACATCTCAAAGAATGCCTTATGAAAAAATTCAACAATGTTGTCAACTAGTGGTGTCTTCACCCCTTTATGGGGTGTCTTTCTTTGCGGAAATTCTTTCCATGAAATTGTTATATCTATGCAAGCTAAGTCTTTATGAGGCTTCGCGATCCATTCTGCTACTTAGATATATCACTTATATCCTGTTACCACTATGCAATTACTTTGTGAAGGAATTCCGATGCGAAGCACTTACTTGTTATCTTTTCTCATCCTTATTGGACTCACACTATTCCTTTTATATCCTTTCCTTTGTTCTTTACTTACAAGCTAACCCATTCAGGCATGGCATTGCTTTATGATCCTGACTTACCTTTAGTATAAAGCTACAGTATCAAATAGGTAGTTCCTTAGTTTAAATATCAATCTTGATAGCACTTCAATAGTGATACCAATTAATCATCTATCCATATCATTGTTTTAACATCCCCACTGTCAGTATGTTCCACAAAGGTCATTGCAAATGGAACACGTTATCTTTCTCCTATATCGGACACACGAAGTGTTGAGGACTCTACTAATAGTGGAGTCAAGGTCTGACTACCTAGTTTCAGGATCGTTTTACCTCGCGAAGTATTTCTCTTTGCCATTTCCCGCAATTAATCCCGTGACCTCTTTCTGACGATCCATTAGTGAATGATCATAACAGAAATTTTCAAATGGTGTTTGAAAATTTTACCCCCTTCATGGGTGGTCTGTATGCACGGAATTAGGAACAAATCTGTTCAATAGCTACTCAAAACTCCTTACTTGTTGTCTAGCAAAAAGAGGGGGATACCAGCTACACAATTCACCAATATAAAACCCATTTCCAACTACCACATCCTTTTGATCCACCTTCATTAAATATTTCTGTTCTTTGCAAGTTCATTCTGTGAAAGAATTCCACACTATTGACTGGATTACAATCTGCTCCTTCCACATTCCAAATCAAGCACTACCTCTCTATCTTCACCAAATTCTGTCACAATAATTCAATTAACAAAAAACCAAAAAACAACAAATATCATTCCCTAGGCAAAGTAAACACTTCATGGGAATTTTTAACTTCACAATGGTTTTTTAAATTCACTTTGAAACATCACGATTATTGCTCCGTGATTGTTCCTTACTCTCATTTACCTTTCTGTCACAAAGTAGTGATGATGGTGGCAAGGCAGAGCAGAGACTTAGACAGAAACAGGCAGATACTGGTCCCAATGACAAAGTTATATTGATAGTAAGTACAGAGAAGTAAGTAAAGACATACCTGGTCCCAACAACAAAGAGGTCAAGATAAGGGACCAGCTTGTGGGGGATGGCTTATATATACAAGGTGGAGTGCAGGAACTATGAGGTAATACTGTTTAGCTCAGGCACAAGGAATGGAATGGAACTGATAGAATGGGATGGAAGTGTTATGATCATGCACTAATGGATCATCAGAAAGAGGTCACGGGATTAATTGCGGGAAATGACAAAGAGAAATACTTCGTGAGGTAACATGATCCTGAAACTAGGTAGTCGGACCTTGACTCCACTATTAGTAGAGTCCTCAACACTTCGTGTGTCCACAAGAGAAGAAAGTAAATGTGTTCCATTTGCAATGACCTTTGTGGAACATACTGACAGTGGGGATGTTAAAACAATGATATGGATAGATGATTAATTGGTATCACTATTGAAGTGCTATCAAGGTTGATATTTAAACTAAGGAACTACCTATTTGATACTGTAGCTTTATACTAAAGGTAAGTCAGGATCACAAAGCAATGCCATGCCCAAATGGGTTAGCTCATAAGTAAAGAACAAAGGAAAGGATATAAAAGGAATAGTGTGAGTCCGATAAGGATGAGAAAAGATAACAAGTAAGTGCTTTGCATCAGAAATCCTTTGCGAAGTAATTGTATAGTGGTAACAGGATATAAGTGATATATCTAAGTAGCGGAATGGATTGCAAAGCCTCATCAAGACTTGGCTTTGCATAGATATAGCAGTATCCCCCTCTTAAGCTTTCGCCCTCAAAAGCTTACATGATCTTTAACGATTGAAGAATCTAAAATTAGACAGAATAGAAAAGTAGAAAGGAAAAGTGAAATTTTAAACGCCATGCGATTTATGATTGAGGTAAATGAAAAATTTGAAGTTGAACCTGCCCTCAATGAAGAATGAGTATAAAACAAGGTGTTTTCCTCAGTTTTTTTCCAAGTCCTCATTCCTCTTTGACATGTCTTTCACCATCACCACTACTGAAACCATGCAAGAACATCATGCAAGGCTTGTTCACAAACAGGTGAAATGATCCTGCCTTCGACAACTTGAGGTTGATGCTCAGGAGGCGGCTTTTGCAGAGGAGATGCAGAGGTTGGAGGAGGATGCTGCTCATGGGGCTGAGCATGAGGCTGAGGAGAAGAGGCTCAAGGACGAGAGGAGAGTGAGGAGGAGAAAAAGGCAATGAAGAAGAGAGAAGAAGAATGGCTCATTGAGGAGAGCATCATGAAGGCGAAAGCCGATGCTCTGGAAAAATTGGCTGAGGAAGAAAGGAACCAGGATCGTCGGAGGGAACAAGCCCTCAACAAATTACAAGAATGACGAGAGCGTGCAGCTCATGCTGCATCGTGAAGAATGGGGGCCACAATGAGCTCACGGGAGCCTTTGGGCTCAAAACAAAAAGTTTACAAGTCAGCTTCCATGGTTCATGATACCCTGGACATTGAGATAAGAGTTTTGAAGAGGAAACAAGTAGCTCCTCAGGTGAGTAGTTTTTTCTTCGCGGTAACATAATTTTATTAACACATTGTAGATTGGTGCTGCTCCTGATCCGGACGACAATCCAACTCTGGGAGACAACAATGATGACAACGATGATGATGAAGACGAGGATGACAATGAGGATCCCCCTCCCACTCCCTCACATAACTGTGAAGCTTACATTTGTTGTGTTACACAAGGAATGAGTTCAAATTGTATTGTGCAACCCAGGAAACTCCGGACTCAGGCCTGCCTGGCCTGTCACCTACAATGACAATGGTGTAGCTGGGTGGGCGATAATGCAGCCCAGAGGTCGAGAAGAAAGAAACCACGAGTGGATGAAGAAGGGTTGTACAAGGGTCCCACAAGGTGTGTTGCAGAAAGGAGAAAAGTTGGATTTGCTTGCAGAGCAAAATGACGATATTAAGAGGCAGATGGGCACTCTTCTTGGGTTTGTCAGTCAGACCACCTTCACAATGGAGGAATTGGTTTGTTTGGTTCAGCAACAACCTGGAGAGGAAAATGTAGAAGAAGACAATGAGAAGGATGTAGAAGGAGAAGAAGAGGAGGAAGAGGAAGATGAAGAGGAGAGGAAATGGAGGATGGAACATGAAGGAAAATGACACGTGAAGTAAGTTTCATGAAGAACAACTCAATGTAATGGGACTTGTAAATAAATTTGTAATTAATAGTTATTTTGTTTTTGTTTTTTGGTTTTTGACATGTTTTGTTTGGTTTTGTTTAATATTATTAGTATTTGACTTTATTGGTTCTTTTGAAACTCATAAGGTAATTTCAATGAAGATTTGTTAATGGTGTGATGAGTGAAAATCGTTCTGTGAGGAAGAGGTTGCAATTGATTGTCAAAGAAAGGAAAAACTGTTAGGGTATAAGTTAGTTTCGCGAATGATAGATCACAAAACTCTTTCATGTAGGGATTTGGAATTAGTATGTAATGGAGTAGATAGAATGGAATGTAATGATGATGGATCATGACTGTTTCACAAAGAGTTTCCACCAAATGATAATAAAAATTAGTATCTCCAGAGAATGAATAATGAAAAGAAGGAATGGTCATTGAATCATGATGGTCCAGGTTTGTGGGGGTAACAAAGATGGAAAGCTGGAACCAGCTTGTCCACATGAATTTTGTTCGCGGCAACCCAGGAGAACTCTTCATCTGTACCTTCATATCCTGCCCACTGTATGTAATAATGTAGTCGACATTTTTTGGATTGATGATCCGATTTTGAATCTAAGACCTCCACGACATTGTATTCCTCTTCACCATCAACTTCCACTGGAGGTGAGGGAGTTTGTTCATGATGGGGAATCGAGTTCGGAGTATAGGATATGTGGAAAACTGGGTGGATACAACTAAGGTAGGAAGGGAATTGTAACTTGTATGAGAGAGTTCCTATGTGCTCAAGAACTTTGAAAAGGTCCAAAATACTTCTTGGAGAACTTCGCAGTAGGTCAAGTGGTTTTTATGTGCTTTGCTAATACAAATACCTGTGAATCAATGGGAAAATCTGGGTGAGTAATACATTTTCTGTCCGCTTGCTCTTTGTATCGAGCTTGCGCATTAGTAATTTCTTTGCGGAGGAAAGAATGAATCTCATCTAAATTCGACGCGAAGTCAATTGTGTGATCAGAACGGATGTTGATTTCAGGTTTCACTGTAATGTTAGGGTGATAACCTTTATTCACAAAGAATGGAGTAATACCAGTGGAAGTGTTCGGAGTGTTGTTGTATGCAAATTCCGCAATAGGCAGAAGCTTTGCCCAATCGTCCTGTTGATATGCACAATACATACAGATGTATTGTTTCAGAGTCTGGTTAACTCGTTCCATTTGTCCATCCCCCTCAGGATGATATCTAGAGGTGAAGTGTAATTTGATCGAGAGAGCCTCTCCTAAAGCACGAAAGAAAGCCAAAACAAATTCCAAACCTCGATCAGAAGTGACATGGCTAGGAACTCCATGTTTCGAGAAAACATGGTGGATGAACAGTTCCATGAGTTCTTCAGACATTATTTTGTCGTGTGTTGCGATGAAGATACCTTGTTTTGAGGCTCGATCCACGATTAATAAAATAGCTGTATGTCCATTAGAGTCAGGTAATTGTTCAATAAAGTCCATCGATATAGAATCCCAAGGTTGGACAGGAACTGTCATGACATGCTATACAGGATATGGTACTTACTTCGTTTTCTCCTATATTCCCTCTTTTCTTTATCTTTGTGACTACCTGAACCCTTCTCCATGTTTCCATATCCTTTTACTTCCATCTATCATTCGTCAGAATCTTCCATCACATTCCAGACACTTCTATCAGCTTCCCGCACTGTCGCTTACTCATCTGAATCCTTGTATATATAGTACAGTAGCTGGCACCTAGTTCCCCATCTTGACCTCTTGGTCTTTGGAACTAGGTTAGTACTTGTATCATCGTTTACCTTCAATATACTTACTTGGTCTTTGGAACTAGTTTTCCTTGTGCGACCCTAGTGATTGGCCCTTGTGCTATCACTGCTGTCTTGATCCTTATTTCTTTCAGCCTTTGTGTGTGGTGCTAGCCCCACCCTCGCCTCAGCTTGTGCTTTGAGCCTGTGCCTCCTCTGTGCCTTCTCCCTTCGTCATCACAGGAACCGGAAGTGGTTTAAGTAAACTGTAAGGCCTATGTTGACAAGGTTTGTTGTGTCTGCAAACCATACATGAATTAATATAATTGTGAATGAATTTGCGAACTTTTGGCCAAGTGTATTGTCGTTGAATAGCATCTAGAGTCCAGTTCTCACCAAAATGACCCGAGAGTGGGTGGTTGTGAAAATAACGTAGAATTTGAAGGCGTAAATTTGAAATGTTAGGAATGTAAATGTGATCATCAAGTCATAACGGTCCCTCAGAACCTATTGTCCAATGAGTTTTTGAACCATCCTTTGCAAACTTCAATCCTGTGACTGATTCCGAATCCATTTCGATTGAATTGCAAATAGCGGAATGAAGTGCCTCTATATCCATAACAATGGAAATGCGAAGTACCGGTCCTTCTAGGAATGTAACTCAAAGGGAAGTGGTTAGTTGTTCATTAGTGAAAATAGGTCTGAAATTCTGTGGGTTAACTTGTGCATAGCCAATATCCCCCTATTTTGGGTAGATGTCCCAGTGTCTAGTCATTGAGTCAGGTTTTTCACCTAGCTTACCTGGTCTGAATCAGATCACCATGTTAAATTGATGCAGGTACTCTGACCAATGAACTTGTCATCGCATAAGGATTTTTGTCATCAAGAAGTATTTGAGATTCTTGTGATCAGTAATGACATTGATAGAATCTCCAGATCCCTCGAGGTAATGTTGCCAACCTTTGAATGCTTCAAAAATCACGAGAAGCTCCTTATCATGAGTGTCATAGTTGAGTTCTGCAGCTTGAAAGGTCCTCAAGAGGAACACAATAGGGTGAATTTCTCTGTCAGCTAGTAGGATCAAGAGGATCACAGCTAATGCATAGTCTGAAGCATCAGTTTCCATGATTAGATGCCAGTTTGGTTCCCAATGTGCCAGAATAGGAGCATGAGTGAAGCTGTATTTGAGCTTCTCGAAGGCTTCTTGGCAGTCAGTGTTCCAAATCCATGGTGTGTCCTTTTGTGTAAGTTGCGTCATTGGAACTACAATATTGCTATACTTATAAATAAAACATCAATAAAAATTGGCAAAGCCAAGGAAAGACTGGACATCTTTGACTTTCCAAGGTACTGGCCAGTCAATGATAGCTTGAACTTTGTCTTTTGACATCATTAAGCCCTCCAGGGAAAGGATGTAACCCAGATACTCTACCCTGTCAACCTCCCATTCACATTTTGCAAGATTTGCATAGAGTCAATGTTTATGAAGACAACGAAGGACTTCACAAACGTGTTTGCAATGTAATGCCTCATCATCAGAGTAAATAAGTATATCATTGAGATAGATGATAACATAAACATCTAAAAGATCAGCAAATATGTCATTAACAAACATTTGGAAAGCTGCAGGAGCATTCGTGAGTCCGAATGGCATAACCTTCCATTCATAAGAACCCCAACAAGTTCTGAATGTCATTTTCCATTTGTTGCCTTCCGTGATTTGAACTAAATGGTATGCATGAGTGAGATCGAGTTTGGTGTAAAACTTAGCTTTTTTTGGAGCATCTAGTAAATCAGAAATAAGAGGCAAAGGATAGCGATCCTTCTTCGTGATGTTATTAAGACTGCAAAAGTCTACACAGAGTTGAAGTTTTCCATCCTTTTTTGGTACAAACAATACTGGAGCTCCATGAGGAGAGGATGAAGGTTGAATAGCACCTGATTTGAGGTGCTTATCAATGAAATTGCATAGAGCCTCTAATTCTTTAGCAGAAAGAGGGTAAAGGCGACTGATAGGTGGTTTGGCACCTTCCTCCAATTCAATCTTGAGGTCATAGGGTTGGTGCTCAGGCAGCACTTCAGATTTGACTTCATTGAAGACATCCGCAAAATCCATGTAATGCTTTGGTAATGATGAGGGATCACTGCTGGGTGCTGAAGTTGTCAAAGCAGCTCACGCTGTGACTTCACTGTGAGCCACACATAAAAGCAATGGTTCAAACTTGGCATTCTTGCAAGCATGGTTGAAGAGTTCTGTCAGCAAGTTGCTAGTTCTCACAAGAGACAATTAATCATCACACGATAGTCAATGAGCAAGAGGATGGAAAAAGCGATGAGGATAAACAACCCAACTACAAGTCTAGCTACTGAGGAGTATAGACAAGAATAGAGCTAAGGAATATAACTACAGACTACTAAGTCTTATATACTAATGGGATATGAAGCCGTGAGAATCATCTTGCGCCGTAACTGTGAGGATCTACAATAAGAGTTGCTCATATCCATAAGTAAGGCTGCAGGTATTAGGTGAGTAAACAATAAGGCAATATAAAAGGAAGCATGGAGGTGGGATAATAGTGATGATGTCCTGTCAATGGGCTGACAGGAACAAGAGAGTCATGCATAGGTGAAATGACAACATGAGAACAATAAGGTTGACACATGTAATCTAGACAGAAATGAAAATATAATAAGTGCTAGTGTAAGCGCTTTAGTGATTAGTGATGTGAAGGGTGAATGAAAACAAACACCCAAACACTAAGTTCAGGGGGCTTGGTGGCAGTTGTATGTAGAGTACTGTAAAAACTTGATAAAATCAAGTATAACACCAAAAATCACAAGTCAATAAACCTAATAATAAACCTAATAAACAACCTAATAACAGAGGCTTGTAGTGATGGGGGTGCTGCAACCTGTCCTTTCTCTAAATCCCCCCCCTCCTTTTATACCCAAAAATCTCGGAATATCTTCGCACCTTCCTACTGCAGCCGCAAACCATTATTGTCTGTCGATCCTCTGGCTCCATATTCCCACTCCTGCCAAGTCTCCGATCACTTCTACAGCTTTTCCTTACTAAAATCCGTCTTTTTTCTATTTTGGTAGTTCCACCTCGAATAAATGGTTCCCCCTTGATCCACTAATCCCAAATTGAGTTGTCAATGGAGTCTAGACCTCCCCGCATCTGCTGGACTCACAGTTCAACTAATTTCTATCCTTCTAGCCAGTCCTAGTCTGAAATCCGGTGTTTTAGCCCCTAAGACATAGACATCTCCGAGCACATGGCATTTCGAGATCCCAGACCTATCCCTTCTGTCAGGACCTGCTTCAGACCTCTCCCCGTCCATTTGCCTCTTTACCTATTGTATAATATTGTCTTTAGCAGGCATATATCCAGCATTCTCGCTGGAGCCACTAGTTTTGATGGGCCATCAATCCCATCAATATATACTGCTTTGACCGCCGAACTCAGATATTCTGCTCGTTTCTCTTAATATAGCTGTGAAATAAGTTGCCAAACAAGTCATAAAATATATTTAGACCTGTTCTGAACATTATTTCAATTTAGCCTGTTCATTTTACTGAGACAAGTCTAAACCTATATAAACTTCAACTGTTTTCTATTTCTCAGTCCGAGAAAATGGTTATCAATTATCCCAGACTGTAAGTTTGTCTTGTAGACCTTCACTGACATCAACTGGACCATCTCTTACTCATCCAGTATTTTCTCCGCTACCTTAAACATGCTCCTATGACTTTTATCGGTGGTGGTCAAAGCTGTTTTGATTGCATCAGCAATACTACTAACTTTGACCTTCTTGATTAAGGACTTTAAATATTTTAAGTGCAATATTATGTTTGAACTTGTATTTTAAGTGTTGTGAGTGTGCATTGCAAAGAGTAGTAATATTTTATAGACTTTTTAATTGTCTTTTAATAAGGAAAAACACTTTAGATTTAAAGTATTTGAGTGCTATCAACTGCAATTTGGCAGTCATATCATTAGGTAAGTAAGGATAAAAGAAAAGAATAATAGAAAATGGATGCTTTTGTAACAAGTTACGCATTGACAAGAGCAATGTCAATCTCTGGGTTTTTGAGCCGCAAAGTGGCCAATTGAGCCACCGAAGGATAGGTGTAGATGGGTTCATAGGGAAAAGAGTCTGATAAAGGACAAGGTGAATGGTGAGAACGAGCTTGTGAAGAAGGTCACGAAGGACCCTTTTCAGAACTGATGGTAGGCTGATCCCGCAAGGGAAAAGTTTCTTCTGGAACAGATGTTCACAGAAGCAAGGACATTGAGGGAAACTCAACTTGCTTAGTGGAATGGAATGTAATGTTTCTCGATGCCCAGTCAATCAATGGATTGTAGTGGGTCAAGAAACTGTAACCTAAAACTGCTTTGCAAGAAGAATCTAGTAGATGTCAGCGACTCGCTAGCTCTCACAAGAGACAACCAGGCATCATGTCATGAAACGATCTTTTTTCATTATTCTTTTCTTTTATTATTCTTTTCCTTTTCTTTTATTTACTTACCTAATCACCAAAGCGCTTACACTAGCGCTTATTATATTTTCATTATCATTTAGGTTACATGCGTCAACCTTATTGTTCTCGCGTTGTCGTTTCACTTAGGCGCGGCTCTCTCGTGCCTGTCAGTTCATTGACAGGACGACGTCATTATCGTTCCGCTTCCATGCTTCTTTCTATATTGCCTTATTGTTTACTCACCTAATACCTACAGCTTTACTTATGGATACGAGCGACTCTTATTGTAGATCCTCACGGTTACGGCGCGAGATATCTCTCACGGCTTCATATCCCAATAGTATATAAGACTTATTATTTTGTAGTTATATTCCTTAGCTCTATTCTCGTCTATTCTCCTCGGTAGCTAGACTTGTAGTTGGGTTGTTTTATCCATCCGCTTTTTGCTTTTTCGTCCTCTTGCTCATCGTCTATCGTGTGACGCCTGGTTGTCTCTTGTGAGAGCTAGCGAGTCGCTGACAGAAGAATAGAGCTTCTACCACATACCACCCGTCACAACAAAACTTTTACAAACTTGCCTAGGATTCAACACACCATTGGAAACTAGTTTTCTAGATACATTACACATTTTCATTTTTACCAAACACGCTCATCCTCCTTCCTATAAACCAACATGACTGATCGGTCAATACATGCGCCCGACCCAGCAGAAATCACTACCGTTACTTCTAGTCCACGCTGGGTGTTTGTCAATACACCAGGGAACTATGATGGCGATCCTGCCACCTACCGACCATGGCGAAGACGAATGATGGCTTATGTCTCTGAGTTAACAGAGACTAAACAGGTTGACAATTCCCATCGTGTCACGACCATCATTATGTCCTTCCTGGTTGGAGGAAAGGCCGACGAATGGGCCCACGTCTACTCTGATGACCACTTCGATATCGACAGAGGGACATGGGACATTACGGGGAAGCAGCTCATTGACGACATGGACAGGGAGTTCACAAACGTCGCGAAGGAGAAGGAGGCCCGTGACAAACTAACTTATATCCGACAGGGGAAGTCCTCGGCCAGCGACTTTTTCAAAGAGTTCGAATTGTTGCTGAAAGATGCCGGGTACAAGAAGGACGAGTCGCATGTTCTTACCCTAGCGGAGAGAGCAGTTGACCACACCCTCCTATACGACATCATTAAAGGACGAACGGAGCCCTTTGAAGACTACAAGGAGTTGAAGAAGGTAGTTACAGGGGCTGATAACGTAAGGCGGCAGTGGGCCGAACAGAAGAGAGGATACAGGTATGCGGGGTGGTGGAACGCTAACCCACAGGGACAGAGTCGTGGACAGTCGTCCACTCAGCAGAACCGGCAGGAGCCGAAAGTAGCTCCGAAGGCATGTATTCTGCGGCGCCAAGAAGAGATGCTACCGGCACCACGTTCGGAGGAACGGGCAGGCCGATGGACATCGACCAGGCGAGGGAGAAGCGTTTGTGCTTCAACTGTGGCGAGCCAGGCCACATGAGCAGGAACTGCCCGCACAAGAGAAAGGCGGTAGTCCAAGGTATTATGTTGAACATGAGTGAGCAGGAATGTACAGATTTCATTAACGATTTGGGTTTTCCAAAGGCTCCGCAGTAGATATAGGTCTGCAGGAGCCTTCGCACACGGACATTTCGGAATTTGTTGATAATGGCGTTGATTATGTAATCAGTACAGGTACTAAACAGAAAAATGCGTCCACATTCATACACAAAACCGAAAAAACCGAAAAACCTATACGGTACAAACCCGACACTGCTGAATGGCTAACTCAGAGAGTTAGAGAAGATCAAGTCCCGAGAGCAGTGGGATTATTACGAACTTGGATGCCCTTTTCCCGGGAAAAAGAAGCCTCTGAAGAAACCATCATGGACATACGAAAACAGAACTGGAAAACGGCAGTCACCGCCATCCGGAGTCTCAAGAACAAAAGGAGTTATGTTCGTGGGACACGCGGCAAAAGTCTGAAACTCCCAGCAATACTCGAGACACTGGAGGATGCTCGACAAATCGTCACAGAAGGACTTCTCGACAGTGGAGCTACCGGTTCCTGCATTGACTCAGAGTTCGTCAAATGGCATAACCTCATCACGAAAGATTTACCAATCAAAACACCTGTTTACAATGCCGACGGTACACTCAACGACTCCGGATCAATAGACAGATACGTCGAGATCCGGATGACTATCGGTGATCATTCAGAAATCGTACAGTTCGGAGTAGTAAGTCTAGGAAAGAATAATATCTTTCTAGGACTAGACTGGCTACGACATCATAACCCTAGTATCGATTGGAAAACATCTGAACTAACTTTCGACAGGTGTCCAACAAGATGCGGTTACTGTCACAAAGAGGTGACGACGGTGGCGGAGCGGAGCGGAGACTTGAGCGGAAGCGGACAGATACTGGTCCCAACGACAAAGTTATATTGATAATAAATACAAGTAAGTAAGTTAAAGACATACCTGGTCCCAACGACAAAGAGGTCAAGATAAGGGACCAGGTTGTGGGGGCTGGCTTATATATACAAGGTGGAGCGTGGGAACTATGAGATAATACTGTATAGCTCAGGCACAAGGAATGGAACGGAACTAATAGAATGGAATGGAATGCTCCGGAATGATTATTGTAGGTAGGAGGGCTTGGATGGTGTATCGTAAAGAAAGGAAAATGATAGGGGGGGGGGGGGGGGCTCACTTCATGACATTACCCCCCTCCTTATGACCATTGTCCTCGATGGTCAAGCTTTTGCCGCCTGGGGATGCTTTCTGTGGAATTTTCGGACAGTGGTTGGTGCATGCTCAAGATTTTGAGCGGGTTCCCATGAGTTGTGTCCTGCGTCATATCCCTTCCACTTTACCAAGTACTCTAACCTCTTCCACCTAACCCGACTATCCAAGATGTCCTCAACTTCGTACTCTGGCTCGTCTTCATCTTCTAGGTATACTGGTTCTGGTGGTGTTGCAATTTCGCCATTGATGGTGTTCCCTCTCCAAGGGTACAGTTTATCAACGTGGAATACTGGGTGGATGCGGTCCAGTGACAGTGGGAGGTCCAGGCGGTAGTCCAGGGGACCAACCTTCTCCAAAATGGCGTAAGGTCCTAGCTGTCGATCCCCAAGTTTCTCACTGGAAAGTTGGAGCTTGATGTCTTCTGCGCTTAGCCAGACCTGATCTCCTACTTGGAACTGATGTGCCTTTCGTTTTCCTCGTTCATAGTTTTCCTTTTGCCATCTTTTTCCCAGGTGTAGAGCTGCCCCGGCATCCTGTCGCACCTCTCGAAGGATCTGAATGCGATCATCCACTGCTGGAATCCCACTTCGCTGACCAACGGGAATGTTAAATAGGGGGAGGTAGCCGTAAGTGAGCTCGAATGGGGAGATTCCAAGTGCAGAGTGGGTACGTGAGTTAATCACAAACTCCGCCATTGGCAAATGCTCTGCCCAGTCATCCTGACGACGTCCCACATACAGCCGGAGGTACTTTTCGACTTCTTGGTTTGCCCGCTCGGTTTGCCCATTCGCTTGGGGGTGGTATCCCGATGTGAGATTGGATTTGATTCCCAGGCGGGAGAGTAGTGATCGCATGAGCTTTGCTGCAAACTGGGGTCCTCGGTCTGATACAAAGCGGAGGGGGAGGCCATGGAGGCGGAAAATTTCGCGGTAGTAGATGTCAGCGACACCTGCTGCTGTGATTGATGTGGTACAAGGGATTGCGTGGATTTGTTTCCCGTAGAGGTCGGTGCAGACAAGGATGGCATCGTATCCTTGTGAATTGGGCAGCTGTGTGATCAGGTCAACTCCCACTTCTTCCCACAGACCTGCTGGGACATCTAGGGGTAGTGTTACTGCTCGTGGGTGTCTCTGTATCTTTTTCCTAGCACAAGTTTCGCATCCTTCCACATACTTTTCTACAAAGGATCGCAGGGTGGGCCACCAAAAGTGGGTGCTAACGAGATCGAGGGTGTTGTGAAGTCCGGGGTGACCAGCGGAGGGGTTGTCGTGGCATTGTTTGAGTACTTCTGTCCGTAGGTCATCCTCTGGTGGGACATATACCCTACCTCGGTGGTACACCAGTCCGTTATCCTCCTCCCATTCTGCTATCCCATTGGCCAAGCGTTGGAGGCCGCTCCTCCTGAGCTCTTCCAGTCCTTCGAGTACTTGGGCCTCTCTTTGCGAGGCCTTCTGGATGCGGTCCTCTAACGGGTTCTGTAGTGAGGCTGCTGCCACTTGCATAAAGTGGGCTGGTTTCAGAACGGTCTGTTGTCGGTTGTCTTCACTGTCCAACACCTGATGCGTTGCCATGCGAGACAGAGCATCTGCCTGTGTGTTTGCCTTGCCTGGGCGGTGAGTCAGCCGGAAGTCGAATCGGGATAACCATAGTGCCCAACGCGCTTGTCGTCGGCTAAGGTCCTGTGCAGAGCGCCAGAATTCCAGGTTTGCATGGTCGGTGATGATCTCGAAGGTCTGCGGTGATCCTTCCAGGAAGCTTCTCCAGTCCTTTAGTGCTTCAATGATTGCCAGCATCTCCCGGTCATAGATTTCGTAATTTCGTTCGGCTGGTTGCATGGAGGCTGATCGAAATGCTACTGGGTGCCACTGACCATCGTCTTGTTTCTGCATTAGAGCTCCTCCTGTGGCAAAGCCTGATGCATCTACCTCGAGTTGTGTGAGCCTGTTGGGGTCCCAGAGTGCCAGTACCGGAGCTGTGACAAAAGCTTCCCTTAGGGTGTCGAATGCGTGCTGCTGATGTGTTCCCCAGTTGAAGCCTGAGTCTTTCTTGGTTAGGTCATTCAGAGGGCGTGCTATGCGGGCAAAGTTCTGTATGAATCGACGGTAAAAGTTGGCAAAACCTAAGAATCCTCGCAGCTCTCGCAGGTTCTTTGGAGTAGGCCAGTCACGAACTGCAGTCACTTTTACCGGATCCATGCGCACTTCCCCTTCTGATATCACTAGTCCCAAGTACTCGATCTGAAGCTCCTCGAACTCACATTTTTCGGGTCGTAGATAGAGGTCATGTTTCTCTAGCCGTTTTAGTACATCCCGCACTATCTGCCGGTGTTGTTGTAGCTCGTTACTGAAGATAAGGATGTCATCTAGGTACACTGCTACTTTCCCCGCTGCCACTAGGTCTGAAAAGATGGAATTCATGAGTGCTTGGAAGGTCGCTGGGGAGTTGGTGAGACCAAAGAACATTACACTGGGTTCGAATAACCCTCGGTTGGTTGCGAAAGCAGCCTTCCATTCATCACCCTCCTTAATTCGGACATTGTTGTAGCCCCATCTGACATCAAATTTGGTGAAGTACCGTGCCCCCTGCAGGCGGCTGACGATGTCAGCAACCAGTGGGAGAGGATAGCGGTTCTTTAGGGTTACTTGATTTAGTTTCCTGTAATCCTGTACGAAACGGAGCTTCCCGTCCTTCTTCTTCACAAAGAAGACAGGTGAAGACAGTGGCGATTTTGAGGGGCGAATGTAGCCTTTTCGGAGGTTGTCATCCAGAAAACGGTCGAGTTCGCCTTGTTCGTTCAATGACATTGGGTAGACTTTCGTACGCATGGTTTCGGGTGCTCCTGGGATCAGTTCAATGGCGTGATCCCAGGGTTTGTGTTCAGGGAGACGTTCTGAGGCCATTTCAGAGAATACCTTTTTGAAATCCCTATAGGGCTCTGGGATCATTTCTTCGAAGGTTTTCACGGGTTTTGCTTTGTAGGCCTGCTCCGCTAGCTGTTGGGAATATGTGAATCCTGCTGCGCACCAGACCTCTTCTGTTTGTTCGTGTAGGATGCCTGACTTCACCCATGCACGCCGGGTTTGTCGGTTGGCTCGAATGCGGTGTATCGGCGACTCATCTGCCTCCTCTTCCTCTGCTAAGTTCAGTGGGGTTTCGGGAGTGATGACTGTTTCAATTTCCTCCACAGTGTCTTGTTCTTCTACCTCCTCTATCGTTGTCCGTTGTGGTCTAACCGAGAGTCGTCCCTTCTCCCAGTCAATATCTGGATTGGCTTTATGTAGCCAGGGGAGTCCCAGGATTAGGTCTTCACTTCCCAGATTGGTTATCAGCAAATCTGTCCACCGTTCTTGGTTATCGACAGTCAGGGCTAGACGTGCAAAATGCGTAATCTGCCCTGCTCGGTTAGCAGATCCATCGATGTTAAAGACCCCAATGGGTTTCCTGAGTGGGAAGATCCTTACTTGGTGGCGGGTGACAAACTCCTGATTCAGGAATAGAGCCGTGGCTCCAGAATCAACCATGGCCGCAGTTGCTATACTGTGATTTCTTCCTCTTAATTTCGCGTTAATTCGGAAGTGTGACGAATTGGAGTTCAATTCCGAAATATTAGATATGGTACATGAGGGTAGAGAATCATATGTGGACGTAGCATGTATAGCAAATTGGTTTACGGGTACTCTCGGTGCGGCCGAGACGGGTACCCGCTTTAAAAACCCTCCTGCGAGCCTGAAGCGGGGGCCATGGCATTGGCTCTGTTCAGGAGTTCTTGGAGCTGGGCAATTTGGATGGAGAGGTCGGGGGTAGCTGGGGACTGGGCAATAGGGGCAGGAGCAGGGGCCGGAGTGGAAGCCGCAATTTGGACAGGTTCATTGGGAAAGAGAGTGAAAGGCGTTGAAGAGGAGGCTGCGACTTGTTGACGGCGGGGTTGTTGACGCTTACCCCGGCCGCGTTCTAGACCCATGAATTTATCCTGGCAGACTGACTCTAAATGACCTCGTCGCCCACAGTAGCGGCATACTGTGTCCTTGTACGAGCAGTTCCTCTTCTCATGACTCTGTGAACCACAACCGTAACACCTGCCTCTCATCTGGGCCACAAAGCTTTCTCTACTGTTGCCATTGGTATGCGTGGCATCAACGTCCATAGCATGGGAGTTGGCAGGGGGAGAGGAGATGTGAGAGGTACCCTGATTACGGCCTGTCATGGTGGGGTCATGCAGGAATACGTCTACCGAGATTGCTCGCCTGATTGCCTCCTCTAGTGTAGGGGCTAATCCCTGAGCTATGTTGACCACGATGAGATTTTGTCGAATCTCTGGGTTGAGGCCACTGTGAAAGCGTTCTCGTAGGTCGATATCTGAGAGCCCAGTTCGATCGCCGATGTCTTTGAAGTTCTGTGCAAATTCTGCTACCGTTTGACCTTTTGCTTGCCTGAGATGCTGGATTGCATTCCGGGCTTCCATGCCTGCGTCAATGGATTCGAATCGGAGGGTGAAGGCTGTTTTAAAGTCTTCCCATCGTCCATTAAACGGTTGTTGGTGATGACTGAATTCCAATAGGTATGGGGTGGCCCAATCAGCAGCCTTTCCCGAGAAGAATCCTAGAGCCGCCTTAATCAGTTTCCCTTCGTTGTCCTTCAAATCCGGTTGTTCCACTGCCCAGCTCTGATACTGGGCAATGAAGCGACGGGCTTCCGCACTACTCGAGCCTTTGAAGAGCTCGGGTTTATTCATGCTCGACTTGGCTGCAGCTCTGTGAAGGTTGGCTGTGAGCTGAGTCACCTGCTCGATAAGCTGTGCCATGAGCTGATTTGTGTTGACTTCAGAGGTCGACATAATGGATGGGGGTGCAGTGGGAGTAGGGATAAGGATGGGTGTGATCACGGTACCGTCGGAAAGGTTCTCCTCTTCACTGATGGAGTTGGCAGCAGCGTTCGGACAGGGTTGAGAACTGCAATCAGCCCAGGAGCTGCTTTTGCTGCGGTGGATGTGGGTTTGGTCTTTAGTATCAAAAGCGTGTGGGTAGGCAGAGCAGTCGATAGCTTGGGCGGGCAGGCTTGGTGCGGAGGTGTCTGTAGACGTGGTGGAAGCGGAGCCTGCAAGGATAACCTAATCGGTAGGCTATCAGTGCAGTAAGGGATCTTGACCTAATGTCACAAAGAGGTGACGACGGTGGCGGAGCGGAGCGGAGACTTGAGCGGAAGCGGACAGATACTGGTCCCAACGACAAAGTTATATTGATAATAAATACAAGTAAGTAAGTTAAAGACATACCTGGTCCCAACGACAAAGAGGTCAAGATAAGGGACCAGGTTGTGGGGGCTGGCTTATATATACAAGGTGGAGCGTGGGAACTATGAGATAATACTGTATAGCTCAGGCACAAGGAATGGAACGGAACTAATAGAATGGAATGGAATGCTCCGGAATGATTATTGTAGGTAGGAGGGCTTGGATGGTGTATCGTAAAGAAAGGAAAATGATAGGGGGGGGGGGGGGGGGCTCACTTCATGACAGTTACAACCCACATTTTTGGACACCAGAGGATACCCATTCTAGAGCGGCGTTACAGGAAGGCGAACAGCTTTTCCTATTCGACTGGGACAGGTATGTTCACGAACAGGTACAGTCGAGGAAGTGGACGAAGGAACAAGCTAAGAAGGAAACAGCCGAAGAATTCGACACTTCCAAACCCTACGTCGAACAATACCCTGATGTCTTCAGCCAGAAGGAATTCGACCAGTTGCCACAACGACGTCCTTGGGATCACGCTATCGATCTAACGCCAGGTTCCAAACCTTTAGATTGTAAAGTATATCCGCTAAACCCAAAGGAACAAGAGGCACTCGACAAGTTCCTTGAAGAAAACCTTCGAACTGGACGAATCCGACCTTCGACCTCGCAGATGGCATCCCCTTTCTTCTTCGTCAAAAAGAAAGATGGCACCTTACGACCGGTACAAGATTATCGCAAACTGAACGAGATGATGGTTAAAAACCAGTACCCACTTCCTCTCATTCAGGAGCTAATCGATCGTTTAAAAGGTGCTAAAATCTTCACGAAGATGGATATCAGATGGGGATTCAACAACATCCGCATAAAGGAAGGTGACGAATGGAAAGCGGCCTTTCGAACTAACCAGGGGTTATTCGAACCAACTGTTATGTTCTTCGGACTCACTAACTCTCCTGCGACATTCCAAGGCTTTATGAACCATATCTTGCGAGACCTCGTCAATAGAGGTCATGTTATCATTTACATGGATGACATACTGATTTTTACCGATGGTATAGAAGAGCATCGACGAATTGTAAAGCAAGTACTCAATATTCTACGGGAGCACAAATTGTTTCTTAAACCCGAAAAATGCTCTTTCGAAAAACCGGTTATTGATTACCTCGGTATCATCATTGGTAACGGAACTATTCGCATGGATCCCAAGAAAGTACAAGCCGTTAGAGAATGGACTACTCCACAAAAGAAGCGCGACGTTCAGCAGTTCTTAGGATTTTGCAACTTCTTCAGGCGCTTTATTCGTGGATTTAGTCTTATCGCAAAGCCGCTGACACAGCTTACTGGGAATGGAACTTGGAAGTGGGAGAAAGTACAAGAAGATGTGTTCGAGGAGTTGAAACGCCGTATTTGTGAGGAGGTTGTTTTGTTGATTCCTTGTAATCAGGGACAATTCCGAGTTGAGGCTGATTCATCTGATTATGCCAATGGCGCAGTTTTATCACAGTTTGTCGACAATAGGTGGTATCCAATCGCTTTTCGTTCACGTTCCCTCAACGAGGTTGAGCGTAATTACGAAATTTATGATAAAGAACTCATGGCGATTATGGACTCACTTGACGACTGGCGACAGCATTTACTAGGTGCGGAGGAACAGATCGAAATTTTTACGGATCACACAAACCTCCAGTACTTCAAGAAGCCGCAGAAGCTCAACCGACGACAAGCGCGCTGGGTACTGGAATTAGCGGAGTATAATTTCGATCTTGTTCATAAGCCTAGTAAATCGATGACAAAAGCTGATGCCCTGTCGGGGATGACAGGTCTTGAGACGGGGGACAAGGACAACGAGAACATCGTTCTCCTGAAACCGGAACTCTTCATCCAAGCTCTCGACCTATTGGCTCCTGAAGATCTCCTGCTATCAGAGATCCGAAAGAGTATAAATCAAGTAGATCGAACCGTACAAGATGCCCTCGCTGCAAAAAACCCAGAGTGGACTGAAACCGACAAAGTCATTACATGGAAAGGGCGTGTTTATGTACCGAAAAACCGCCTACTCCGATCCAAAATAATCACTCAGTACCACGATACACCGCTAGCGGGACATCCAGGACAGTACAAAACCACGGAGTTGATTACTCGGGACTACTGGTGGCCAGGGGTGACACGAGATGCAGGGAAATACGTCGAAGGTTGCGAGAAATGCCAGGCAACAAAATCACATCGTACCAAACCAGTCGGACAACTTCATCCACATGCAGTACCAACTGAACCATGGCAGATAATCGGCACTGATATGATAGGGGAACTACCGGAATCAGGAGGATATAACGCCATATCGGTGTTTATTGATCATTTTTCCAAAAGATTACAACTTGTTCCGTCGCACACTACAGTCACATCAGAGGGAATGGCAAAAATCTATCGGGATCGTATTTTTTCTATCCACGGCATTCCACGAAAAATCATACATGATTGAGGACCTCAATATCATTCTCGTTTCATGAAGGAACTCTACCGTCTTTTAGGAATAGAAGCAAACTACACCACGGCGTATCACCCACAGACCAACGGCCAGACGGAACAAACAAATCAGGAGATAGAACATTATCTCCGTTTGTTCATTAGTTATCATCAAAACGACTGGCATGAGTGGTTACCACTTGCAGAGTTTGCCTATAATGATCGAGTACACTCTGCGACAAAAGTTTCCCCCTTCTATGCTGACAACGGTAGACATCCCTATAAAGGTACAGCACCTCAAATGACTTCGGACAACCCCACAGCACAGGCGTTTGCAGATGGAATGAGGAAGGTTCGAGATGAAGTAGGAGCGGCCTTAGGAAAGGCCAACGAGGATATGAAGAAGTTTTATGACCGTAAGCGAAGAGTTGGAGTAGAGTACAAGCCAGGCGATAAGGTCTGGCTTGAGGGAACTAACTTATCGACAGACCAGCCGATGAAAAAGTTAGGAGATAAACGGTTTGGACCGTTTACAGTTCAGAAGAAGATAGGTGCTAGTTCCTATAAACTAGACATCCCCTCTACGTGGAAACATATCCATAACGTTTTCAACGAAGTCCTCCTTACCCCTTACAGGGAACCGCAATTCCCCTCTCAACCACGAAACAATCGCCCACCTCCTGTCGTCGTAGGAGAAGAAGAGGAATTCGAAGTCGAGGAGATTCTCGACTCACGAAAGGTAGGAAAAGGAATCAAGTACAAGGTCAGGTGGCGAGGTTACGGACCACATGAAGACACTTGGGAACCTCGGTCCAACATCACACATTCCTCCGATTTGTTGAAGGAATTCCATGATAAGAACCCGACCAAACCTAAACCCGCCACCCTGAGTCGACTTGAAATCCCTATTTCCTTATTCCCTACCGAATTATTCCGCCCTATGCCTCTGCCAGATACCGAAAACACGCCCTCACAATTACCCTCCGAAAATTTCGTTAGACGACAAGCGCTTCATGGAACTCGCGCTCTAGGGAGGGGGTAATGTCATGAAACGATCTTTTTTCATTATTCTTTTCTTTTATTATTCTTTTCCTTTTCTTTTATTTACTTACCTAATCACCAAAGCGCTTACACTAGCGCTTATTATATTTTCATTATCATTTAGGTTACACGCGTCAACCTTATTGTTCTCGCGTTGTCGTTTCACTTAGGCGCGGCTCTCTCGTGCCTGTCAGTTCATTGACAGGACGATGTCATTATCGTTCCGCTTCCATGCTTCTTTCTATATTGCCTTATTGTTTACTCACCTAATACCTACAGCTTTACTTATGGATATGAGCAACTCTTATTGTAGATCCTCACGGTTACGGCGCGAGATATCTCTCACGGCTTCATATCCCAATAGTATATAAGACTTAGTATTTTGTAGTTATATTCCTTAGCTCTATTCTCATCTATTCTCCTCGGTAGCTAGACTTGTAGTTGGGTTGTTTTATCCATCCGCTTTTTGCTTTTTCGTCCTCTTGCTCATCGTCTATCGTGTGACGCCTGGTTGTCTCTTGTGAGAGCTAGCGAGTCGCTGACACATCACACGATAGATGATGAGCAAGAGGGCGAAAAAGCAAAAAGCGGATGGATAAGACAACCCAAATACAAGTCTAGCTACCGAGGAGAATAGACAAGAATAGAGCTAAGGAATATAACTACAAAATACTAAGTCTTATATACTAATGGGATATGAAGCCGTGAGAATCATCTTGCGCCGTAACTGTGAGGATCTACAATAAGAGTTGCTCATATCCATAAGTAAGGCTGCAGGTATTCAGTGAGTAAACAATAAGGCAATATAAAAGAAAGCATGGAGGTGGGATAATAGTGACGATGTCCTGTCAATGAGCTGACAGGTACGAGAGAGTCGCACCTAAGTGAAATGACAACGTGAGAACAATAAGGTTGACGCGTGTAACCTAAATGATAATGAAAATATAACAAGCGCTAGTGTAAGCGCTTTGACGATTATGTAAGTAAATAAAAGAAAAGGAAAAGAATAAGAAAAAGAAAAGAATAATGAAAAAGATTGTTTCATGACATTACCCCCTCCCTAGAGCGCGAGTTCCACGAAGCGCTTGTCGTCTAACGAAATTTTCGGAGGGTAATTGTGATGGTGTGTTTTTGGTGTCTGGCGGAGGCATAGGGCGGAATAATTCGGTCGGAAATAAGGAAATAGGAATCTCGAGTCTACTTAGAGTGGCGGGTTTGGGTTTGGTCGGGTTTTTGTCATGGAATTCCTTCAACAAATTGGAGGAATGCGTGATGTTGGACCGAGGTTCCCAAGTATCCTCATGTGGTCCGTATCCCCTCCACCTGACCTTATACTTGATTCCTCTTCCTACCTTTCGTGAGTCGAGAATCTCCTCGACTTCGAATTCTTCTTCTTCTCCTACGACGACAGGAGGTGGGCGAGTGTTTCGTGGTTGAGAGGGGAATTGCGGTTCTCTATAGGGAGTGAGAAGGACTTCGTTAAAAACGTTATGGATACGTTTCCACGTGGAGGGGATGTCTAGTTTATAGGAACTAGCGCCTATCTTATTATGAACTGTAAATGGTCCAAACCATTTGTCTCCTAACTTTTTCATCGGCTGGTCTGTTGACAAGTTAGTTCCCTCAAGCCAGACCTTATCGCCTGGCTTGTACTCTACTCCAACTCTTCGCTTCCAGTCATAAAACTTCTTCATATCCTCGTTGGCCTTTCCTAAGGCCGCTCCTACTTCCTCTCGAACTTTCTTCATACCATCTGTGAACGCCTGTGCTGTGGGGTTGTCCGAAGTCATTTGAGGTGCAGTGCCTTTGTAGGGATTTCTACTATTGTCAGCATAAAAAGGAGAAACTTTTGTCGCAGAGTGTACTCGATCATTATAAGCAAACTCTGCGAGCAGTAACCACTCATGCCAGTCGTTTTGATGATAACTAATGAACAAACGGAGATAATGTTCTATCTCCTGATTTGTTCATTCTGTCTGGCCGTTGGTCTGTGGATGATACGCCGTAGTATAGTTTGCTTCTATCCCTAAGAGACGGTAAAGTTCCTTCATGAACCGGGAATGATACTGAGGTCCTCTATCGTGTATGATCTTTCGTGGAATCCCATGTATAGAAAAGATACGATGGCGATAAATTTTCGCCATTCCCTCTGATGTGACTGTAGTGTGCAACGGGACAAGCCGTAATCTTTTGGAAAAATGATCGATAAATACCAATATGGCATTGTATCCTCGATCATAACTCACGTGGCACTTTGAAAATTTACTTTTCTTTTTTACTTTTCCATTTTATCTAATCTTAGATTCGTCAATCATTAACAATCGCATAGGCTTTCGAGGGCGAAAGCCTAAGAGGGGGATACTGTTATATCTATGCAAGCTAAGTCTTTACGAAGCTTTGCGATCCATTCCGCTACTTAGATATTACTTATATCCTTTTACTACTATGCAATTACTTCATGAAGGATTTCCGACGCGAAGAAATTACTTGTTATCTCTTATCATCCTTATCGGATTTACACTATCCCTTTTATATCTCTTCCTTTGTTCTTGACTTATGAGCTAACCCATTCGGGCATGGCATCACTTCACCATCCTGACTTACCTTTAGTATAAAGCTACGGTATTGAATAGGTAGTTCTTTAGCTTAAATATCAACTTTGATAGCACTTCGATGGTGATACCAATTAATCCTCTATCAGTATCATCGTTTTAACATCCTCGCTGTCAGTACATTCCGCGATAGTCATCACGAATGGAACACATTTACCTTTCTTCTCTTGTGGACATGCGAAGTCTCAAGGACTCTACTAATAGTGGAGTCAAGGTCCAACTACTTTGTATAGGATCATTTTACCTCGCGAAGTAATTTACTTCGTATTTCCCCGTGATCATCCTGTGATCATTCCCGATGATCCCTTTGTGCATGATCATAACAGAGGATGGAAAAAGCAATGAGGATAAACAACCCAACTACAAGTTTAGCTACTGAGGAGTATAGACAAGAATAGAGCTAATGTTATGATTGTGCACTAATGGATCATCAGAAAGGGGTCGCAGGGTTAATTGCAGGAAATAGCAAAAAGAATTACTTCACTAGGTAAGCTGATCCTGAACTAAGTAGTCAGACCTTGACTCCACTATTAGTAGAGTCCTCAACACTTTGTGTGTCCGATATAGAAGAAAGTAAACATGTTCCATTTGTGATGACCTTTGTGGAATGTACTGACAGTAGAGATGTTAAAACGATGATATGGATAAATGGTTAATTAGTATCACTATCAAAGTGCTATCAAGGTTGATATTTAAACTAAGGAACTACCTATTCGATACTGTAGCTTTATACTAAAGGTAAGTCAGGATGGTGAAGTGATGCTATGCCTGAAAGGGTTAGCTTGTAAGTAAGAACAAAGGAACAGATATAAAAGGAATAGTGTGAATCCAATAAGGATGAGAAGTGATGACGAGTAAGTGCTTCATATCAGAATTCCTTCGCGAAGTAATTGTGTAGTGGTAACAGGATATAAGTGATATATCTAAGTAGTGGAATGAATTGCGAAGCTTTGTAAAGACTTAGCTTGCATAGATATAACAGTGATATATCTAAGTAGCAGAATGGATCGTGAAGCTTCATAAAGACTTAGCTTGCTGTTATATTTATGCAAGCTAAGTCTTTCCGAAGCTTCGCGAAGCATTCCACTACTTAGATATTACTTATATCCTTTTACCACTATGCAATTACTTCGCGAAGGAATTCCAATGGGAAGCAATTACTCTTTATCTCTTATCATTCTTATCGGATTCACACTATTCCTTTTATATCCTTTCCTTTGTTCTTTACTTACGAGCTAACCAATTCGGGCATGGCATTGCTTCGCGATCCTGACTTACCTTTAGTATAAAGCTATGCTATTGAATAGGTAGTTCCTTAGTTTAAATATCAACTTTGATAGCACTTTGATAGTGATACCAAATAATCATCTATCTTTATCATTGTTTTAACATCCTCATTGTCAGTACATTCTGTGACGATCATTGCAAACGGAACACATTTACTTTTCTTCTCTTGCAGACACACAAAGTGTCGAGGACTCTACTAATAGTGGAGTCAAGGTCCAACTACTTTGTATAGGATCATTTTACCTCGCGAAGTATTTTACTTCGTATTTTCCCGCGATCATCCCGCGATCATTCCTGATGATCCCTTTGTGCACGATCATAACAGTATATTTAAACTGACACTTGGCACATTCATCTTCATTACCCTTTCCATTACACTCAACAATTTCATTTCCTTCAACAATGGTTTATACAAGGAGCAGACGAAACCGCACCAACACTGGAGAGTCTGACGAGTCGGTAAGAGAGGAACTGTAAACAGTCAATCCTTTCGCATCGAACGCAACAGGCTTCATGCCATTTGCGGAATCTATCTCAGGAGCTGGACAATCTCGACATAGATCTAACGTCTTCGGTCCAGCCCCAGGACAACCTGCTAGTGCGCAGGTTTCTAGTCGTCACGCCCTTGGTCAACCTGACCACTCCGAATTCGAGTACCAAGTACTCTACACAGAAAACAGTGATCCCGTTACTGTACAAACGCTGCGAAGAAATCACATGGCAATACCAACAACTGAGATGGAAATCCCACCATCTCCTACCACTTTTACACTTGCTGACAGAATGCGTCAGCAGCTAGCAAACACTCCCAGCCCTTTGTGAGGTCGGATACCAGTTACCATGATGGAAATTCCGGAGAACATTGAAGAAGCGGAAATCGACGAAGAGGTAGGTCCTGACGAGTCAGGAAATCCCGGAGACCCAGGGGGATCTGATCCCGATAGCCCTGGAGGTCCCGGGGCACCTCGAGGTTCTCGCGTTCCTAGTCATTCTAGGAGTCCAGTGGAACAGGTAGGTAGTGTCCATCTGGACCCTACTGAACAATGCATCCTAGATGTGTTTCACGCATTTAAGGGTTTGCTCGATACCCTTGGAACAGTCCTCGTGGGCATGAACGCTAGCAGCCCTGTGGAATCCGGAAGATCGAAGGTTAAAGATCCTGAAGTATTCAACAGATCTGACTCATGGAAACTGAAAGGTTTCCTAGTTTCCTTATCTTTGGTGTTCATTGATCGTCCGTCATATTTTACTGATCAAAAAAAGATCAACTATACGTTGTCGTACCTCGGTGGTTCCGCGAAGGAATGGTTCGAACCAGACATTCTGGATCCGAACCTCTCCGCAATGCCAGCGTGGATGAGTTCCTTTGCGGCATTGGTGAAGGAACTGCAGGACAATTTCGGTATGTACGATGCACAGGGGGAAGCTGAGGATAAGATCAGCATGTTAAGGATGAAGGAATCCGATAACATACGGAAGTATAATATCTGTTTCAATACCCTCGCAGCGTCTACTAACTGGGACTCACATGCCCTTAAGTGGGCTTATCAACACGGCTTGGCAAGCCGTATCAAAGATGAGATGGCTCATCTTCTGGAGCCAAAGACACTTGTGGAATACCGTTATGAGGTACTTCGCGTAGATAACAGGTACTGGAGACGAGAAGAAGAGCGGAAAAGAGAAGCCGCTAGATTGACAGGTGCTTCCTCGGGAGGGAAAGCATCAAACACGTTGAAGAAGAACACACCAGGTTCTTCACAATCTCCTACAACAACCACCACCACGACCTCGACCTCGACAAATAACTCGGGGAAGAAAGGTAAGTCAAGTGGAGGTGGAAATTCCTCATCATCAACGAGTGCTGTGGTGACTAAACCTGCATACATGAGCAACCTTGGCTCAGACGGAAAGCTTCTCGCAAAGGAGTCGGAATGTCAAAAGAAGTTGGGGTTATGCGGATTTTGCGGGGGAAGTCATAAGTTCGACGACTGCGAGAAACAAAAGGCTCGCGAGACTTGTGGACATGCTGCGGAAACACAGGAAGCAGTGGCAAGTACCTCTTCGGTATTGGAAAAATAGTCTGCAACTCCTGTACCCCAGTACGAAGCGGGAGTTGCGTTGACCAGGTTTGTACTACCGGGGAAGTTAAATTAAACGCATCCACTCTTTCTTATGATGAATGATCTTTTAATATACCTCTTATGATAGATTTTTCACTTTGCAATGTCTCCGCTAAGCTTTCCTTTGTCTCCTTACTTGATTCTGGTTCTACTGATTGTTTTATTGATTCTCATTTTGTGTATAAAAATTCTCTACCTACTTCTTTGATCCCTTCAATCAATCTCCGACTTTTCGATGGTTCTTTATCTCCGAAACCAATTTCCGAGACTACATCTCTTAATGTTTGGTTTCCCTCTGGCGAGCTACTACTACTGACATTTTATGTCACTTCACTAGATTCCTCTTGCAAGGCAGTTTTAGGTTACAGTTTCTTGACCCACTACAATCCGTTGATTGACTGGGCATTGAGAAACATTACATTCCACTCCACCAAGCAAGTTGAGTTTCCCTTGACGTCCTCACTTCCGCAAACACTCATTCCGGAAGAAACTGTCCCTTCGCGGGGTCAGCCTACCATTAGTTCCGAAGAGGTTCCTTCGTGATCCTCGTTGCGAACTCGTTCTCACCATTCACCTCGTCCTTTATTGGACACTTTCCCCTATGAACCCATCTACTCCTATCCTTCGGTGGCTCAATTGGCCACTTCGCAACTTGAAAACCCAGAGATCGACATTGCTCTTGTCAACGTGGAACTATTCAACCGCACTTGCAAGAATGCCAAGTGTGAACTGCTAATCTTATGTGCAGTTCATAGCGAAGTTACAGCGCGAGCTGCTTCGACAACTTCAGCAAACAATAGCAATTCTTCCTCATTACCGAAGCATTACGCGGACTTCGCGGATGTCTTCAATGAAGTTGAATCCAAAGTGTTACCTGAGCATCGACCTTACGACCTAAAGATTGAATTGGAGGAAGGCACCGAACCACCTATCGGTCGTCTTTATCCTCTTTCTGCCAAGGAATTAGAGGCTCTACATGATTTCATCGATAAGCACCTCGAATCAGGCACTATTCAACCTTCGTCCTCTCCTCACGGAGCTCCGGTATTGTTCATACCGAAAAAGGATGGAAAACTTCGACTTTGCATAGACTTTCGCGGTCTTAACAACATCATGAAAAAGGATCGTTATCCTTTGCCTCTCATTTCTGATTTACTAGACGCTCCGAAAAAAGCTAAGGTTTATACTAAACTCGATCTTGCTCATGCATATCATTTAGTTTGAATCGCGGAAGGTGATGAATGGAAAACAACATTCAGAACTCATTGGGGTTCTTACGAAAGGAAGGTTATGCCATTCGGACTCACTAATGCTCCAGCAGCTTTCCAAAGGTTCGTGAACGACATATTCACTGATCTTTTAGATGTTTATGTTATCATCTACGTCGACGATATACTTATCTACTCCGACGACGAGACACTACATCGCGAACATGTTCGCGAGGTTCTCCGTCGACTTCGTAAACATCGACTCTACGCAAACATCGCGAAATGTGAATGGGAGATCGATACGGTAGAGTACCTTGGGTATATTCTTTCTCCGGAGGGCTTAACAATGTCGAAAGACAAAGTAAAAGCTATCATTGACTGGCCGGTACCTTGGAAAGTCAAAGACGTCCAGTCTTTTCTTGGATTTGCTAATTTCTATAGACATTTTGTTTATAATTATAGCGATATCATAGTTCCAATGACATGACTTACACGAAAGGATACACCTTGGAACTGGAATACCGACTGCCAGGAAGCCTTTGAGAAGCTCAAATATAGCTTCACTCACACTCCTATTCTGGCACATTGGGAACCAAACCAACATCTAATCGTAGAAACAGACGCCTCAGATTACGCATTAGCCATGATCCTCTCGATCCTACTACCTGATGGAGAAATTCACCCCATCACATTCCTCTCAAGGACTTTTCAAGCTGCGGAACTCAATTACGACACTCATGATAAGGAGCTTCTCGCGATATTCGAAGCATTCAAAGGCTGGCAACATTACCTCGAGGGATCGGGAGATCCTATCGACGTCGTCACTGATCACAAGAATCTCGAGTATTTCTCGACAACGAAAATCCTTATGCAAAGACAAGTTCGTTGGTCAGAGTATCTGCACCAATTTAACATGGTGATCTGATTCAGACCAGGTAAGTTAGGTGAAAAACCTGATTCAATGACTAGACGCTGGGACGTCTATCCAAAAGAGGGGGATATCGGCTACACTCAAGTTAACCCACATAATTTCAGACCTATTTTCACTAATGAACAACTAACTACTTCCCTTCAAGCTACATTCCTAGAAGGACCGGCACTTCGCACCTCCATCGTCATGGATATAGAGGCACTCCATTCCGCTATTCGCAATTCAATTGAACTGGATCTGGAATCAATTGTGGGATTGAAGTTTGCGAAGGATGGTACAAACACTTGTTGGACATTAGGGTCTGATGGATTGTTATGACTTGACGATCGCATTTACGTTCCTAACCTTTCTAATTTACGAATTCAAATTTTACGCTATTTTCACGATCACCCGCTCTCGGGTCATTTTGGTCAAAATCAGACTCTGGAAGCTATTCGATGACAGTATACTTGGCCAAAGGTTCGCAACTTCGTTCACGATTATATTAATTTGTGCATGGTTTGTGGATGCAACAAACCTCGTCGACATAGACCTTACGGTCTACTTAAACCACTTCTAGTTCCCGTCCGACCTTGGGATTCTATATTGATGGACTTCATTGAACAACTACTGGACTCTAAAGGACATACAGCTATTTTAGTAATTGTGGATCGAGCCTCGAAACAAGGCATCTTCATCACAACACACGACAAAATAACATCCGAAGAGCTCGTGGAATTGTTCGTCCATAACGTTTTCTCGAAACACGGAGTTCCTAGTCACGTCACTTCTGATCGAGGCTCGGAATTTGTTTTGGCTTTCTTTCGCGCTTTAGGGGAAGCTCTCTCGATCAAGCTACACTTCACCTCGGGATACCATCCTGAGGGGGATGGACAAACAGAACGAGTTAACCAGACATTGGAACAATACATTCATATGTATTGTGCATATCAACAGGACGATTGGGCAAAGCTTCTGCCTATTGCGGAATTTGCGTACAACAACGCTCCTAACGCATCCACTGGTATTACTCCATTCTTCGTGAATAAAGGTTATCACCCTAACATTACAGTGAAACCTGAAATCAACATCCGTTCCGATCGCGCGATTGACTTCGCAATGAATTTAGATGAGATTCATTCCTTCCTCCGCAAAGAAATTACTAATGCGCAAACTCAATACAAAGAGCAAGCGGACAGAAAATGTATTACTCACCCAGATTTTCCCATTGATTCACAGGTATTTGTATTAGCAAAGCACATAAAAACCACTTGACCTACTGCGAAGTTCTCCAAGAAGTATCTCGGACTGTTCAAAGTTCTTGAGCACATAGGAACTCTCTCGTACAAGTTACAACTCCCTTCCTACCTCAGTTGTATCCACCCAGTTTTCCATGTATCCCAACTCGAACCATATACTCCGAACTCAATTCCACATCATGAACAAACTCCTCCACCTCCGGTGGAAGTCGAGGGCGAAGAGGAATACAACATCACGGAGGTATTAGATTCGAAATTGGATCGTCGATACAAGAAATGTCCACTACAGTATTACATCCGGTGGGCAGGATATGAAGGTACAGACGAAGAGTTTTCCTGGGTTGCCGCGAATGAAATTCACGCAGATGAGCTGGTCCCAGCTTTCCATCTTCGTTACCCTCACAAACCTGGACCAGTATGATCAACGACCACTTATTCTTACTATTTCATTCATTGGAAATACTAATTTTTTATTCTACTAGTTCAACAACTCATTGCGAAACCTTCACGATCCATCACCATTACATCCCACACTATATATTACATTACCTACTAAATTTCAAACCTTCACGTCAAGGAGTTCCGCAATCCATCCTTTGCGAAGCTACCTTCTAACTCTCACATTCCCTTCCTTCCGAAACCATCGCGATTCTTCCTCGAGGAACAAATCTTGACTCCTTACACTTATTACTAAAACAAAACACTTACGATCCAAAACCACCAAAAAAGGCAAAAAACTTATAAAATTAAACAAAACAAAAACACCAGACAACAAAAAACCAATAAAGCAACTATTACAAAATTAGATAAAAACTATTTACAAGTCCAAAAACTACTATAACCCTTCGTGGGAATCACGTTGCGCGTTGTTTCCCTTCGTGAATCTTTCTTCTCTTTTTCTCTTTCTCATCTTCTTCCTCTTCTTCCTTCTCTTCCTCGTCCTTATTGTCCTCCAGTACTTCATCGACGGGAGTTTGCTGCACAATGCGAACAAGTTCCTCCATCGCGAAGGCTGTTCGACTCGCGAACCCGAGCAAGGCACTCATTTGCCTCGACAGGGCTTCATTTTGCCCTGCGAGCAAATCTAACTTTTCCCCCAAATCAATACCTACAACTCTCCTCTCCGCAATGTGCTTCACTGGACCTTGATATAAACCATCTTCATCTACCCTCGGTTTTTTCCTCCATGACCTTCGAGCAGCATTCTCACCGGACCAACTACACCGTTGTCATTGCTGATGACAGCGGAGGCAGGCCTGGGTACAAGGCTTCCCAGGTTGTGTGATGCAGTTGATTGTGTTACCTTGCGTAACACAACAAAGACAAGCTTCGCAGTTACGCGAAGGAGTCAGAGGAGGGTCGTTGTTGTTGTTGTCATCATCATCATCATCGTCACCTTCGTTGTCTCCAGGGGTTGGATCATCATCAGGATCTGGGGCTCCACCAATCTACAAGTTGTTAAGCAAAATAATTAATCACAAGCAATTACCACTCACCAAAGAAACTGCATGTTTCCTTTTTGAAACCAATTGTTCTACTTCCGGGGTATCGCCTACCACGGAGGCAGACTTGTAAATTTTCTGTTTGGAGCCCGAAGGCTCCCGTGATGCCTGATCACTCGTCTGTCGCGACGCAGCACGAGCTGCACGATCCCAACATTCTTGTAGTTCCTGGAGAGCTTGTGCTCTTTGTTGATTTCAGTCTTTTTCTTCTTCAGCCAATTTTCATAAGGTGTCGGCCTTCACCTTTACGATACTCTCCTCAACGAGTCTTTCTTCTTCCCGCTTCTTCACGGCCTGTTTCTCCTCCTCAAGCTGTCTCTCTTCCTTGAGTCTCTTCTCCTCTGCCTCGCACTCTGCCTCACGAGCAGCTTCTTCCTCCAACCTCACCATCTCCTCCTCAAAGACGGCCTCCTGTGCAGTGATTTCGAGCTGACGAAGGTGGGCTTGTTCTGCCTGTTCACGAACAAGGCACGCCCGTTGTTCTTGCACAGTTTCAGTGGCAGTGATGAGGACTTAGGGAAAAACAGAGAAAACTCTCGCGTTTTATACACATTCATAGTTGAGGGCAGGTCCGACTTCAAATTTTTCGTTTACCTCGATCATAACTTGCGTGGCACTTTGAAAATTTACTTTACTTTTTTACTTTTCCATTCTATCTAATTTTAGATTCGTCAATCGTTACCAATCGTGTAGGCTTTCGAGGGTGAAAGCCTAAGAGGGGGATACTGTTATATTTATGCAAGCTAAGTCTTTCCGAAGCTTCGCGAAGCATTCCGCTACTTAGATATTACTTATATCCTTTTACCACCACGCAATTACTTCGCAAAGGAATTCTGATGCGAAGCAATTACTCTTTATCTCTTATCATTCTTATCAGATTCACACTATTCCTTTTATATCCTTTCCTTTGTTCTTTACTTACGAGCTAACCAATTCGGGCATGGCATTGCTTCGCGATCCTGACTTACCTTTAGTATAAAGCTACGGTATTGAATAGGTAGTTCTTTAGTTTAAATATCAACTTTGATAGCACTTTGATAGTGATACCAAATAATCATCTATCTTTATCATCGTTTTAACATCCTCGTTGTCAGTACATTCTGCGATGATCATTGTGAACAGAACACATTTACTTTTCTTCTCTTGTGGACATGCAAAGTGTTGAGGACTCTACTAATAGTGGAGTCAAGGTCTGACTACTTTGTATAGGATCATTTTACCTCGCGAAGTATTTTACTTCGTATTTTCCCGCAATCATCCCGCAATCATTCCAGACAATCCCTTTGTGCATGATCATAACACTTGCATAGATATAACAGCTAAGGAATATAACTACAAAATACTAAGTCTTATATATGTATGGGATATGAAGTCATGAGAAGTATCTTGTGCCATAACCATGGGGATATACAATAAGAGTCACCTGTATCCATAAGTAAAGCTGTAGGTATTCAGTGAGTAAACAATAAGGCAATATAAAAGAAATGCAATAGTGGGACAATAATGATGATGTCTTGTCAATGATCTGACAGGCACGAGAGAGTCACACATGGATGAAATGACAATGCGAGAACAATAAAGTTGACATGTGTAATCTAGACGGAAATGAAAATGTAACAAGCACTGGTGTAAGTGCTTCAGTGATTAGGTAAGTAAATAAAAGAAAAGAAAAAGAATAATAAAGGAAAAGAATAATGAAAAAGAATGTTTTGTGACATTACCCCCTTGTCAGAGGTCGATGTCAACACACAAAACCACAAATGGCTAAGTGTCTCAGATGTCTCAGAGAATAAACCCAGAAGTCAAGTTGAATAACGAAGCTAAGGTCACCACAAGACCTTAGCTGACCTTATATACAAAAGTACGAATCTAATTTACAATAGAGTCATGGGTCAAGGGTTATGACAAGCAATTACATGATAGATACGAATACAGATGCTAACCGAGTATGAGTAATCAACAGGATGTCAGCATTGGGTTGTAACTGAGTACAGGACCTGATGAGTAACATAGAATGCATAAAGGAAAATGAAGAAATAGTATACCCAAGCACCTAGTCACAGGAGACAAGTGCCCTATGACAGGCGCCTACGCTCTAAGGGTTACTTGTAGTGTTAGTTGTTCCTGACACCCCTCCCTAGAGCGTGAGTTCCACAAAGTGCTTGTTGTTGAATGAATTCTTTGGAGGGTAATTGTGGTGGTGTTGTTTTGGTATCCAGCTGGAGTATAGGTTGGAATAATTTGGTAGGGAATAATGAAATAGGGATTTTGAGTTGATTTAGGGTGGCAGGTGTCAGCAACTTACTAGCTCTCACAATAGACAACCAGGTGTCACATGATAGTCAATGAGCAAGAGGATGAAAAGATGATGAGGATAAAGCAACCCAACTACAAGTCTAGCTACTGAGGAGAATAGACAAGGTGTCATGAAGTGAGCCACCTCCTATTATTTTCCTTTCTTTACGATACACCACCCAAACACCCTTACCTATAATAATCATTCTGGAACCTTCCATTCTGTTCTATTCGTTCTGTTCCATTCCTTGTGCCTGAGCTATACAGTATTACACCATAGTTCCCACACTCCACCTTGTATATATAAGCCAGCCCCCACAACCTGGTCCCTTATCTTGACCTCTTTGTCGTTGGGACCAGGTATGTCTTTACTTATCTCCTTGTATTTATTATCAATATAACTTTGTCATTGGGACCAGTATCTGTCCGTTTCTGTCCAAGTCTCCGCTCCGCCCCACTGCCATCATCACCTCTTTGTGACAATAGGTCAAGATCCCTTACTGCACCGATAGCCTACCGATTAGGTTATCCTTGCAGGCTCCACTTTCACCATGTCTACAGACACTGCCGCACCAAGCCTGCCCACCCAAGCTATTGACTGCTCTGCCTACCCACACGCTTTTGATACTAAAGACCAAACCCACATCCACCACAGCAAAAGCAGCTCCTGGGCTGATTGCAGTTCTCAACCCTGTCCGAACACTGCTGCCAACTCCATCAGTGAAGAAGAGAACCTTTCTGACGGTACTGTGATGTCAGCGACTCACTAGCTCTCACAAGAGATAACCAGGCATCACACGATGAACGATGAGCAAGAGGATGAGAAAAGCGGTGAGGATAAAACAACCCAACTACAAGTCTAGCTACCGAGGAGTATAGACGAGAATAGAGCTAAGGAACATAACTACAAAATACCAGGTCTTATATACATATGGGATATGAAGTCATGAGAGATGTCTTGCACTGTAACCATGAGGATTTACAATAAGAGTCGCTTGTATCCATAAGTAAAGCTGTAAGTATTTGGTGAGTAAACAATAAGGCAATATAAAAAGAAGCATGGATGTGGAACAATAGTGACGTCGTCCTGTCAATGAGCTGACAGGCACGAGAGAGTTGCGCCTAAGTGAAACGACAATGCGAGAACAATAAGGTTGACGCATGTAATCTAAATGGAAATAAAGATATAATAAGCGCTAGTGCAAGCGCTTTAATGATTAGGTAAGTAAAAAGAAAAGGAAAAGAATAATAGAAAAAGAGTGTTTCATGACATTACCCCTCCCTAGAGCGCGAGTTCCACGAAGCGCCTGTCATCTAACGAAATTTTCGGAGGGTAATTGTGGTGGCATAATTTCGGTATCAGGTTGGGGCATAGGGCGGAATAATTCAGTAGGAAATAAGGAAATAGGGATCTCGAGTCGATTTAGGGTGGCGGGTTTAGGTTTGGTCGGGTTTTTGTCATGGAATTCCTTCAACAAATCGGAGGAATGTGTGATATTAGATCGAGGCTCCCAAGTGTCCTTGTGTGGTCCGTATCCCCGCCATCAGACTTTGTATTTGATTCCCCTTCCTACCTTCCTTGAATCGAGAATTTCTTCAACTTCGAACTCTTCTTCTTCTCCTACAATGACAGGAGGTGGCCGAGTATTTCGTGGTTGAGAGGGGAATTGTGGTTCTCTGTAAGGAGTGAGGAGTACTTCATTGAAAACGTTATGAATACATTTCTACGTTGAGGGAATATCTAGTTTATAAGAACTAGTGCCTACTTTCTTTTGAACCATAAATGGTCCAAACCGTTTATCTCCTAACTTTTTCATCGGCTGGTCTGTCGACAAGTTAGTTCCTTCAAGCCAGACCTTATCGCCTGGCTTGTACTCTACCCCAACTCTTCGCTTCTGATCATAAAACTTCTTCATATCCTCGTTGGCCTTTCCTAAGGCCGCTCCTACCTCCTCTCAAACTTTCCTCATTCCATCCGCAAATGCCTGTGCTGTGGGGTTGTCTGAAGTCATTTGAGGTGCCATACCTTTATAGGGATGTCTACCATTGTCAGCATAGAAGGGGGAGACCTTTGTTGCAGAATGTACTCAATTGTTATAGGCAAACTCTGCAAGTGATAACCACTCGTGCCAGTCATTTTGATGATAACTAATGAACAAACGGAGATAATGTTCTATCTCCTGGTTTGTTTGTTCTGTCTGGCCGTTGGTCTGTGGATGATACGCTGTAGTGTAATTCGCTTCTATTCCCAATATATGATAAAGTTCTTTCATAAATTGGGAATGGTACTGAGGTCTGCAATCATGTATGATCTTTCGTGGAATGCTGTGGATAGAGAAAATCCGATTGCGATATATCTTTGCCATTCCTTCCAATGTGACTGTTGTGTGTGATGGAACCAGTCGCAGTCTTTTGGAAAAATGATCAATAAACACTGAAATAGCATTATACCCTCCTGATTCTGGTAATTCCGCTATCATATCAGTGCCAATTATCTGCCACGATTCAGTTGGTACCGCATGTGGATGAAGTTGTCCGACTGGTTTGGTACAATGTGATTTTGTTGCCTGGCATTTCTCACAACCCTCGATGTACTTTCCCGCATCTCGTGTCACCCCTGGCCACCAGTAGTCCCGAGTGATCAACTCCGTGGTTTTATACTGTCCAGGATGTCCTGCTAACAGCATGTCGTGGTACTGGGTGATTATTTTGGATCGGAGTAGGCAGTTTTTTGGTACATAAACACGCCCTTTCGATGTAATAATTTTGTCGGTTTCAGTCCACTCCGGGTTTTTGGCAGCTAGGGCATCCTGTACAATTCAATCTACTTGGTTTCTACTCTTTTGGATCTCTGATAGCAGGAGATCTTCAGGAGCTGATAGGTCGAGAGCACAGATGAAAAGTTCCAGTTTCAGGAGAATGATGTTCTCATTGTCCTTGTCCCCCGTCTCAAGACCTGTCATCCTCGACAGGGTGTCAGCTTTTGTCATTGATTTACCAGGTTTATGGACAAGATCAAAATTATACTCCACTAACTCCAATACCCAGCGTGCTTGTTGATGATTAAGTTTCTGCAGCTTATTGAAGTATTGGAAATTTGCGTGATCTGTATAGATCTCGATCTGATCCTCCGCGCCTAGTAAATATTGCTGCCAATCGTCAAGAGAGTCCATAATTGCCATTAACTCTTTGTCGTAAATTTCGTAATTCCATTCGACCTCATTGAGGGAACGAGAGCGAAAGGCAATAGGATACCATCTACTGTCAACAAACTGGGACAAGATGGCGCCATTAGCATAATCAGATGAATCAGCTTCCACCCTGAATTTCCCGTGGTTATGAGGAATCAAAAGAACTACTTCCTCACAAATACAGCACTTCAACTCCTCAAATGCCTCCTCCTGGTTCTTCTCCCACTTCCAAGTCCCATTTCTTGTGTGCTGCGTCAGTGGTTTTGCTACAAGACTGAACCCACGAATGAATCATCGGAAGAAGTTGCAGAATCCTAGAAACTGCTGGACATCACACTTTTTTCGTGGAGTGATCCATTCTCGAACAGCTTGTACTTTCTTGGGATCCATACAAATAGTTCCATTACCAATGATAATGCCGAGGTAGTCGATAACCGGTTTTTTGAAAGAACATTTTTCGGGTTTAAGAAACAGTTTGTGCTCTCGTAGAATATCGAGTACTTGCTTTACAATTCATTGATGCTTTTCTATACCATCAGTAAAAATCAGTATGTCATCCATGTAAATGATAACATGACCTCTATTGATGAGGTCTCACAGGATATGGTTCATAAAACCTTGGAATGTTGCAGGAGAGTTAGTGAGTCTGAAGAACATAACAGTCGGTTTGAATAACCCCTGATTCGTTCGAAAAGCCACTTTCCATTTGTCACCTTCCTTTATGCGGATGTTATTGAATCCCCATCTGATGTCCATCTTCGTGAAGATTTTAGTGCCTTTTAAACGATCAATTAGCTCCTGAATGAGAGGAAGTGGATACCAGTTTTTAATTGTCATCTCGTTCAGTTTGTGATAATCTTGTACCGGTCATAAGGTGCCATCTTTCTTTTTGACGAAGAAGAAATGGGATGCCATCTGCGAGGTGGAAGGTCAAATTCATCCAGTTCGAAGGTTCTCTTCAAGAAACTTGTCGAGTGCCTCTTGTTCCTTTGGGATTAGCAGATATACCTTGCAATCTAAAGGTTTGGAACCTGGTGTTAAATCAATAGCATGGTCCCAAGGGTGTTGTTGTGGTAACTGGTTGAATTCTTTCTGGCTGAAAACATCGGGATATTCCTTAATGTAGGATTTGGAAGTGTCGAACTCTTCGGCTGTTTCCTTCTTGGCCTGTTCCTCCGTCCACTTCCTCGACTGTACCTGCTCATGAACATACCTGTCCCAGTCAAACAGGAAAAGCTGTTTGCCTTCCTGTAACACCACTCTAGAATGAGTATCTTCAGGTGTCCAAAAGTGTGGATTATAGCCGCATCCTGTTGGACACCTGTCGAAGGTTAATTCAGATGTTTCCCAGTCAATACTCGGGTTGTGATGTTGTAGCCAGTCTAGTCCCAGAAAGATATTACTCTTTCCTAGACCTACTACTCCAAACTGTATGATTTCCGAGTGATCACCGATAGTCATTCATATTTCGATATACTTATCTATAGAGCCGGCGTCATTGAGCGTGCCGTCGGCATTATAGACTATCGTTTTGACTGGTAAATCCTTGGTGACAAGATTATGCCATTTGATGAATTCTGAATTGATACAAGAACCGGTTGCTCCGCTGTCAAGAAGACCTTGTGTAACAATCTGTCGACCATCCTCCAGTGTCTCTAGTATTGCTGGAAGCTTTAGGCTTTTGCTGCATGTCCCACGGACATAGCTCCTCTTGTTCTTGAGACTTCTGATGGTGGTAACTGCCGTTTTCCAATTCCATTTTCATATATCCATGATGGTTTCCTCCGAAGCTTCTTTTTCTCGGGAGGAGGGCATCCATGTTCGCAATAATCCCACTGCTCTCGGGATCTGATCTTCTCTGACTCTCTGAGTCAGCCACTCAGCCGTGTCAGGTTCATATCAAATAGGTTTTTTGGTTTTTTTGGTTTTGTGTGTGAAGGCGGATGCGTTTTTCTGTCTAGTACCTGTACTAATTATATAATCAATGCCATTATCAACAAAATTCGAAATGTTTGTGTGTGAAGGCTCTCGCAGACCTATATCTACTGAGGAGCCTTGGGAAAACCCAAGTCGTTAATGAAGTCTGTGCATTCCTGCTCACTCATATTTAACATAATGCCCCAGACTACCGCCTTTCTCTTATGCGGACAGATTCTACTCATGTGGCCCGGTTCACCACAATTGAAGCACAGCCGCTTCTTCCTTGCCTGGTCAATATCCATCGGCCTGCCTGTTCCTCCGAATGTGGTGCCGGTGGCATCTCTCCTCTGTGCTGTGGGATACTCCGCCTTCGGAGCTGCTTTTGGCTCCTGTCGGTTCTGCTGGTTGGACAATTGTCCATGGTTCTGTTTCTGTGGATTAGCATTCCACCACCCTGCATACCCGTAACCCCTCTTCTGCTCAGCCCATTGCCGCCTGACATTATCAGCACCTATGATTACCTTCTTCAGCTCCTGGTAATCCGTAAAGGGCTCCAATCAGCTCTTGATAATATCATACAGGAGTGCATGATCAACGGCATTCTCCGCTAAAGTGAGAACATGTGAATCATTCCTGTTGTAATTGGCGTCCTTCAGCAACAACTCAAACTCTTTGAAGAAGTCGCCAGCAGATGTCTTTCCCTGTCTAATATACGTCAGCTTGTCCCGAGCTTCTTTTTCCCTGGCGACATTTGTAAATTCTTTATCCATGTCATCAAAAAGATCCTTCCCTGTGATATTCCAAGCACCCTTTTCCATAGCAAAATGGTCATCAGTGTATACCTGAGCCCATTCATCGGCCTTTCCTCCAACCATGAAGGACATGATGATGGTGATTAGACGGTGTGATCCTTTGACCTGCTTTGTCTCTATCAGCTCAGCCACATAGGCTCTCATCCTTCATTGCCATGGTTGGTATGTAGCAGGATCGCCATCATAGTTCCCTGGTGTATTAATGAACACCCGGCGAGTCGAAGGAGTGGAATTATTGATTTCGGAAATGTTGGGGGCGGGAGCATGTATTGACTGATCGGTCATGTTGGATTTATGGTAGGGAGGGGTGAGTGTGTTTGGTAAGATAAAATGTGTAACATATCGAGAAAACTAGTTTCCAACAGTGTGTTGAATCCTAGGCAAGTTTGTAAAAGTTTGCTGTGATGGGTGGTGTGTGGTAGAAGCTCTATTCTTCTGTCAGCAACTCGCTAGCTCTCACAAGAGACAACCAGGCATCACATGATGAACGATGAGCAAGAGGATGAGAAAAGTGATGAGGATAAAACAACCCAACTACAAGTCTAGCTACCGAGGAGTATAGACGAGAATAGAGCTAAGGAACATAACTACAAAATACCAGGTCTTATATACGTATGGGATATGAAGTCATGAGAGATGTCTTGCACTGTAACCATGAGGATTTACAATAAGAGTCGCTTGTATCCATAAGTAAAGCTGTAAGTATTTGGTGAGTAAACAATAAGGCAATATAAAAAGAAGCATGGATGTGGAACAATAGTGACGTCGTCCTGTCAATGAGCTGACAGGCACGAGAGAGTTGCGCCTAAGTGAAACGACAATGCGAGAACAATAAGGTTGATGCATGTAATCTAAATGGAAATAAAGATATAATAAGCGCTAGTGCAAGTGCTTTAATGATTAGGTAAGTAAAAAGAAAAGGAAAAGAATAATAGAAAAAGAGTGTTTCGTGACACATGATCACACCCATCCTGATCCCTGCTCCAACTGCACCCCCATCCCCTATGTCGACCTCCAAAGTCAACACAAATCAGCTCATGGCACAGCTTATTGAGCAGATGACTTAGCTCACAGCCAACCTTCACAGAGCTGCAGCCAAGTCAAGCATGAATAAACCCGAGCTCTTCAAAGGCTCGAGTAGTGTGGAAGCCCGTTGCTTCATTGCCCAGTATCAGAGCTGGGCAGTGGAACAACCGGATTTGAAGGACAATGAAGGGAAACTGATTAAGGCGGCCCTAGGATTCTTCTCAGGAAAGGCTGTTGATTGGGCCACCCCATACCTCTTGGAATTCAGTCATCACCAACAACCATTTAATGGACAATGGGAAGACTTTAAAACAGCCTTCACTCTCTGATCTGAATCCATTGACACAGGGATGGAAGCCCGGAATGCAATCCAGCATCTCAGGCAAGCTAAAGGTCAAACAGTAGCAGAATTCACACAGAACTTCAAGGACATTGGCGATCGAACTGGGCTCTTGGAGGTCGACCTATGAGAGCACTTTCATAGTGGCCTCAACCCAGAGATTCGACAAAATCTCATTGTGGTCAACATAGCTCAGGGATTCGCCCCTATGCTGGAGGAGGCAATCAGGTGAGCAATCTCGGTGGATGTATTCCTGCATGACCCCACCATGACAGGCCGTAATCAGGGCACCTCTCACACCTCCTTCCCCCTGGCCAACTCCCATGCTATGGACATCGATGCCACGCATATCAGTGGCAACAGTAGAGAAATCTTTGTGGCCTAGATGAGAGGCAGGTGTTACAGTTACAGTTCACAGAGTCACGAGAAGAGGAACTGCTCATACAAGGACACAGTATGTGTTATGATCGTGCACAAAGGGATCGTCGGGAATGATCATGGGATGATCGCAGGGAAATATGAAGTAAATTACTTCGTGAGGTTAAAACGATCCTAGACTAAGTAGTCAGACCTTGACTCCACTATTAGTAGAGGCCTCGACACTTTGCGTGTCCGCAAGAGAAGAAAGGTAAATGTGTTCCATTCGCAATGACTATCGTGGAACATACTGACAGTGAGGATGTTTAAAACAATGATACAGATAGAGAGGATGTCATGAAGTGAGCCCACCCCCTATCATTTTCCTTTCTTTACGATACACCATCCAAGCCCTCTTACCTACAATAATCATTCCGGAACATTCCATTCCATTCTATTAGTTCCATTCCATTCCTTGTGCCTGAGCTATACAGTATTACCTCATAGTTCCCACGCTCCACCTTGTATATATAAGCCAGCCCCCGCAACCTGGTCCCTTATCTTGACCTCTTTGTCGTTGGGACCAGGTATGTCTTTAACTTACTTACTTGTATTTATTATCAATATAACTTTGTCGTTGGGACCAGTACCTGCCCGCTTCCGCTCAAGTCTCCGCTCCGCTCCGCCACCATCGTCACCTCTTTGTGACATTAGGTCAAGATCCCTTACTGCACTGATAGCCTACCGATTAGGTTATCCTTGCAGGCTCCGCTTCCACCACGTCTACAGACACCTCCGCACCAAGCCTGCCCGCCCAAGCTATCGACTGCTCTGCCTACCCACACGCTTTTGATACTAAAGACCAAACCCACATCCACCGCAGCAAAAGCAGCTCCTGGGCTGATTGCAGTTCTCAACCCTGTCCGAACGCTGCTGCCAACTCCATCAGTGAAGAGGAGAACCTTTCCGACGGTACCGTGATCACACCCATCCTTATCCCTACTCCCACTGCACCCCCATCCATTATGTCGACCTCTGAAGTCAACACAAATCAGCTCATGGCACAGCTTATCGAGCAGGTGACTCAGCTCACAGCCAACCTTCACAGAGCTGCAGCCAAGTCGAGCATGAATAAACCCGAGCTCTTCAAAGGCTCGAGTAGTGCGGAAGCCCGTCGCTTCATTGCTCAGTATCAGAGCTGGGCAGTGGAACAACCGGATTTGAAGGACAACGAAGGGAAACTGATTAAGGCGGCTCTAGGATTCTTCTCGGGAAAGGCTGCTGATTGGGCCACCCCATACCTCTTGGAATTCAGTCATCACCAACAACCGTTTAATGGACGATGGGAAGACTTTAAAACAGCCTTCACCCTCCGATTCGAATCCATTGACGCAGGCATGGAAGCCCGGAATGCAATCCAGCATCTCAGGCAAGCAAAAGGTCAAACGGTAGCAGAATTTGCACAGAACTTCAAAGACATCGGCGATCGAACTGGGCTCTCAGATATCGACCTACGAGAACGCTTTCACAGTGGCCTCAACCCAGAGATTCGACAAAATCTCATCGTGGTCAACATAGCTCAGGGATTAGCCCCTACACTAGAGGAGGCAATCAGGCGAGCAATCTCGGTAGACGTATTCCTGCATGACCCCACCATGACAGGCCGTAATCAGGGTACCTCTCACATCTCCTCTCCCCCTGCCAACTCCCATGCTATGGACGTTGATGCCACGCATACCAATGGCAACAGTAGAGAAAGCTTCGTGGCCCAGATGAGAGGCAGGTGTTACGGTTGTGGTTCACAGAGTCATGAGAAGAGGAACTGCTCGTACAAGGACACAGTATGCCGCTACTGTGGGCGACGAGGTCATTTAGAGTCAGTCTGCCAGGATAAATTCATGGGTCTAGAACGCGGCCGGGGTAAGCGTCAACAACCCCGCCGTCAACAAGTCGCAGCCTCCTCTTCAACGCCTTTCACTCTCTTTCCCAATGAACCTGTCCAAATTGCGGCTTCCACTCCGGCCCCTGCTCCTGCCCCTATTGCCCAGTCCCCAGCTACCCCCGACCTCTCCATCCAAATTGCCCAGCTCCAAGAACTCCTGAACAGAGCCAATGCCATGGCCCCCGCTTCAGGCTCGCAGGAGGGTTTTTAAAGCGGGTACCCGTCTCGGCCGCACCGAGAGTACCCGTAAACCAATTTGCTATACATGCCACGTCCACATATGATTCTCTACCCTCATGTACCATATCTAATATTTCGGAATTGAACTCCAATTCGTCACACTTCCGAATTAATGCGAAATTAAGAGGAAGAAATCACAGTATAGCAACTGCGGCCATGGTTGATTCTGGAGCCACGGCTCTATTCCTGAATCAGGAGTTTGTCACCCGCCACCAAGTAAGGATCTTCCCACTCAGGAAACCCATTGGGGTCTTTAACATCGATGGATCTGCTAACCGAGCAGGGCAGATTACGCATTTTGCACGTCTAGCCCTGACTGTCGATAACCAAGAACGGTGGACAGATTTGCTGATAACCAATCTGGGAAGTGAAGACCTAATCCTGGGACTCCCCTGGCTACGTAAAGCCAATCCAGATATTGACTGGGAGAAGGGACGACTCTCGGTTAGACCACAACGGACAACGATAGAGGAGGTAGAAGAACAAGACACTGTGGAGGAAATTGAAACAGTCATCACTCCCGAAACCCCACTGAACTTAGCAGAGGAAGAGGAGGCAGATGAGTCGCCGATACACCGCATTCGAGCCAACCGACAAACCCGGCGTGCATGGGTGAAGTCAGGCATCCTACACGAACAAACAGAAGAGGTCTGGTGCGCAGCAGGATTCACATATTCCCAACAGCTAGCGGAGCAGGCCTACAAAGCAAAACCCGTGAAAACCTTCGAAGAAATGATCCCAGAGCCCTATAGGGATTTCAAAAAGGTATTCTCTGAAATGGCCTCAGAACGTCTCCCTGAACACAAACCCTGGGATCACGCCATTGAACTGATCCCAGGAGCACCCGAAACCATGCGTACGAAAGTCTACCCAATGTCATTGAACGAACAAGGCGAACTCGACCGTTTTCTGGATGACAACCTCCGAAAAGGCTACATTCGCCCCTCAAAATCGCCACTATCTTCACCTGTCTTCTTTGTGAAGAAGAAGGACGGGAAGCTCCGTTTTGTACAAGATTACAGGAAACTAAATCAAGTAACCCTAAAGAACCGCTATCCTCTCCCACTGGTTGCTGACATCGTCAGCCGTCTGCAGGGGGCACGGTACTTCACCAAATTTGATGTCAGATGGGGCTACAACAATGTCCGAATTAAGGAGGGTGATGAATGGAAGGCTGCTTTCGCAACCAACCGAGGGTTATTCGAACCCAGTGTAATGTTCTTTGGTCTCACCAACTCCCCAGCGACCTTCCAAGCACTCATGAATTCCATCTTTTCAGACCTAGTGGCAGCGGGGAAAGTAGCAGTGTACCTAGATGACATCCTTATCTTCAGTAACGAGCTACAACAACACCGGCAGACAGTGCGGGATGTACTAAAACGGCTAGAGAAACATGACCTCTATCTACGACCCGAAAAATGTGAGTTCGAGGAGCTTCAGATCGAGTACTTGGGACTAGTGATATCAGAAGGGGAAGTGCGCATGGATCCGGTAAAAGTGACTGCAGTTCGTGACTGGCCTACTCCAAAGAACCTGCGAGAGCTGCGAGGATTCTTAGGTTTTGCCAACTTTTACCGTCGATTCATACAGAACTTTGCCCGCATAGCACGCCCTCTGAATGACCTAACCAAGAAAGACTCAGGCTTCAACTGGGGAACACATCAGCAGCAAGCATTCGACACCCTAAGGGAAGCTTTTGTCACAGCTCCGGTACTGGCACTCTGGGACCCCAACAGGCTCACACAACTCGAGGTAGATGCATCAGGCTTTGCCACAGGAGGAGCTCTAATGCAGAAACAAGACGATGGTCAGTGGCACCCAGTAGCATTTCGATCAGCCTCCATGCAACCAGCCGAACGAAACTACGAAATCTATGACCGGGAGATGCTGGCAATCATTGAAGCACTAAAGGACTGGAGAAGCTTCCTGGAAGGATCACCGCAGACCTTCGAGATCATCACCGACCATGCAAACCTGGAATTCTGGCGCTCTGCACAGGACCTTAGCCGACGACAAGCGCGTTGGGCACTATGGTTATCCCGATTCGACTTCCGGCTGACTCACCGCCCAGGCAAGGCAAACACACAGGCAGATGCTTTGTCTCGCATGGCAACGCATCAGGTGTTGGACAGTGAAGACAACCGACAACAGACCGTTCTGAAACCAGCCCACTTTATGCAAGTGGCAGCAGCCTCACTACAGAACCCATTGGAGGACCGCATCCAGAAGGCCTCGCAAAGAGAGGCCCAAGTACTCGAAGGACTGGAAGAGCTCAGGAGGAGTGGCCTCCAACGCTTGGCCAATGGGATAGCAGAATGGGAGGAGGATAACGGACTGGTGTACCACCGAGGTAGGGTATATGTCCCACCAGAGGATGACCTACGGACAGAAGTACTCAAACAATGCCACGACAACCCCTCCGCTGGTCACCCCGGACTTCACAACACCCTCGATCTCGTTAGCACCCACTTTTGGTGGCCCACCCTGCGATCCTTTGTAGAAAAGTATGTGGAAGGATGCGAAACTTGTGCTAGGAAAAAGATACAGAGACACCCACGAGCAGTAACACTACCCCTAGATGTCCCAGCAGGTCTGTGGGAAGAAGTGGGAGTTGACCTGATCACACAGCTGCCCAATTCACAAGGATACGATGCCATCCTTGTCTGCACCGACCTCTACGGGAAACAAATCCACGCAATCCCTTGTACCACATCAATCACAGCAACAGGTGTCGCTGACATCTACTACCGCGAAATTTTCCGCCTCCATGGCCTCCCCCTCCGCTTTGTATCAGACCGAGGACCCCAGTTTGCAGCAAAGCTCATGCGATCACTACTCTCCCGCCTGGGAATCAAATCCAATCTCACATCGGGATACCACCCCCAAGCGAATGGGCAAACCGAGCGGGCAAACCAAGAAGTCGAAAAGTATCTCCGGCTGTATGTGGGACGTCGTCAGGATGACTGGGCAGAGCATTTGCCAATGGCGGAGTTTGTGATTAACTCACGTACCCACTCTGCACTTGGAATCTCCCCATTCGAGCTCACTTACGGCTACCTCCCCCTATTTAACATTCCCGTTGGTCAGCGAAGTGGGATTCCAGCAGTGGATGATCGCATTCAGATCCTTCGAGAGGTGCGACAGGATGCCGGGGCAGCTCTACACCTGGGAAAAAGATGGCAAAAGGAAAACTATGAACGAGGAAAACGAAAGGCACATCAATTCCAAGCGGGAGATCAGGTCTGGCTAAGCGCAGAAGACATCAAGCTCCAACTTTCCAGTGAGAAACTTGGGGATCGACAGCTAGGACCTTACACCATTTTGGAGAAGGTTGGGCCCCTGGACTACCGTTTAGACCTCCCACTATCCCTGGACCGCATCCACCCTGTGTTCCACGTCGATAAATTGTACCCTTGGAGAGGGAACACCATAAATGGCGAAATTGCAACACCACCGGAACCAGTATATCTAGAGGATGAGGATGAGCCGGAGTATGAGGTCGAGGACATCTTGGATAGTCGGATTAGGTGGAAGAAGTTAGAGTATTTGGTAAAGTGGAAAGGCTACGATGCAGGACACAACTCATGGGAACCTGCACCAAATCTTGAACACGCCCCAGCAACTATCCGAAAATTCCACAAAAAGCACCCTCAGGCGGCAAAAGCTTGACCATTGAGGGCAATGGTCATAAGGAGGGGGGTAATGTCATGAAGTGAGCCCACCCCCTATCATTTTCCTTTCTTTACGATACACCATCCAAGCCCTCTTACCTACAATAATCATTCCGGAACATTCCATTCCATTCTATTAGTTCCATTCCATTCCTTGTGCCTGAGCTATACAGTATTACCTCATAGTTCCCACGCTCCACCTTGTATATATAAGCCAGCCCCCGCAACCTGGTCCCTTATCTTGACCTCTTTGTCGTTGGGACCAGGTATGTCTTTAACTTACTTACTTGTATTTATTATCAATATAACTTTGTCGTTGGGACCAGTACCTGCCCGCTTCCGCTCAAGTCTCCGCTCCGCTCCGCCACCATCGTCACCTCTTTGTGACAGAGGATTAATTGGTATCACTATCGAAGTGCTATCAAGGTTGATATTTAAACTAAGGAACTACCTATTCAATACCATAGCTTTATACTAAAGGTAAGTCAGGATCGCGAAGCAATGCCATGCCCGAATTGGTTAGCTCGTAAGTAAAGAACAAAGGAAAGGATATAAAAGGAATAGTGTGAATCTGATAAGAATGATAAGAGATAAAGAGTAATTGCTTCGCATCGGAATTCCTTTGCGAAGTAATTGCGTGGTGGTAAAAGGATATAAGTAATATCTAAGTAGCGGAATGCTTCGCGAAGCTTCGGAAAGACTTAGCTTGCATAAATATAACAGTATCCCCCTCTTAGGCTTTCACCCTCGAAAGCCTACACGATTGGTAACGATTGACGAATCTAAAATTAGATAGAATGGAAAAGTAAAAAAGTAAAGTAAATTTTCAAAGTGCCACGCAAGTTATGATCGAGGTAAACGAAAAATTTGAAGTCGGACCTGCCCTCAACTATGAATGTGTATAAAACGCGAGAGTTTTCTCTGTTTTTCCCTAAGTCCTCATCACTGCCACTGAAACTGTGCAAGAACAACGGGCGTGCCTTGTTCGTGAACAGGCAGAACAAGCCCACCTTCGTCAGCTCGAAATCACTGCACAGGAGGCCGTCTTTGAGGAGGAGATGGTGAGGTTGGAGGAAGAAGCTGCTCGTGAGGCAGAGTGCGAGGCAGCGGAAAAAAAACTTGAGGAAGAGAGAAAGCTCGAGGAGGAGAAGCAGGCCGCAAAGAAGCGGGAAGAGGAAAAACTCGTCGAGGAAAGTATCGCAAAGGCGAAAGCCGATGCTTTGAAGAAGTTGGCTGAAGAAGAAGCCAACCGGGATCGACGTAGGGCTCAAGCCCTGACTGAGTTACAAGAATGTCGAGAGCGTGCAGCTCGTGCTGCATCGCGAAGAACTGGAACTGTGAGAAGCTCGCGAGAGCCTTTGGGCTCAAAACAAAAAATTTACAAGTTGGCCTCCATGGTTCATGATACCCCAGACGTCAAGATACAGGGTTTAAAAAGGAAGCAGTCAGCTCCTCAGGTAAGTCATTTGGTTTCTTCGCGATGTCTTACTGATGAAGATGAACACAGGTTGGTTCAGCTCCGGACCCCGATGATGGAGACGACAACGACAACGATGAAGACAATGATGAGGACGATGACAAAGACAACATCCCTCCCCCCACGCCTTCGCATAATCGCGAAGGATGTGTTCGTTGTGTTTCCCAAGGGAACACTTCAAACAGCATCGCGCAACCTGGGAAACCCCGGAATCAGGCCTGCCTGGCCTGTCACCTCCAACGACAGAGGTGTAGCTGGGCAGGGGATAATGCAGCCCAGAGATCTAGGAAGAAGAAGCCGAGGGTTGATGAAGACAGTTTGTACGAGGGTCCCGCGAGGCATGTAGCGGAGAGGAGTATTGGAGGTGCTGAATGGGGAACAAAGTTGGATCTGCTCGCGGAGCAGAACGAAGCCCTAAAGAGGCAAATGGCCACTCTCCTTGGTTTTGCGAGTCGAACAGCCTTCACAATGGAAGAGCTGGTTTGTATTGTGCAGCAACAACCGGGCAACGAAGTAGGTGAGGAAGAGAAGGAAGAGGAAGAAGAGGAAGAAGAAAACAAAGAAGAAGAGGATAACAAAGAAGATGAGGAGGGGAGAAAGAGGAGAAGAATTCGCGCAGGAAAACGTCATGCGATGTAATTCCCGCAAAGGGTAGTAGTAAATATTGGACTTGTAATTATTTTTTATCTAATTTTGTAATAGTTTCTTTATTGGTTTTTTGTTGTCTGTTGGTTTTTGTTTTTTTTTTTTGTTCTGTTTAATTTTATAAGTTTTTTGCCTTTTTTGGTGGTTTCAGATCGTAAGGGTTTTGTTTTAGGAATAAGTGTAAGGAGTTAAGATTCGTTCCGCGAGGAAGGAATCGCGATGGTTTTGAAAATAAGGAAATGTGAGAAGTAAGGATTCATTCCGCGAGGAAGAATCGCGATGGTTTCGGAAGGAGAGGAATGTGAGAGTTCGAAAGTAGCTTCACAAAGGATGAATTGCGGAACTCGTTGGAGTGTGTCAGGAATGACTAACACTACGAGTAACTCTTAGCGCGTAGGCGCCTGTCGTAGGGTGCTTGTGTCCTGTGACTGGGCGTCTGGATATTCTAATTCTTCGTTTTCCTTTACGCATTCTACGTTACTCATCGGGTCCCGTACTCGGTTACGACCCGCTGCTGACATCCTCTTGATTACTTATACTCGGTTAGCATCCGTGCTCGTATCTATCACAGACTTGTTCGTCATAGCGTTTGACCAAACGACTCTATTGTAGATTAGATTCGTACTTTTGTATATAAGGTCAGCTAAGGTCTTGTAGTGACCTTAGCTTCGTTATTCAACTTGACTTCTGGGTTTCTTCTCTGAGACGTCTGAGACACTTAGCCGCTTGTGGTTTTGTGTGTCGACATCGACCTCTAACAGAGTGAAGGGTTGGAATTTAGTAGGTAATTTAGTAGGTAGTACTGAATGTAGTGTGATGGATTGTGAAGCTTTCGTGCTGAGTTGTTGAACTAGTAGAATAAAAAATTAGTATTTCCAATACATGAATAGAAGAAATTAAGTGGTCGTTAATCATTATGGTCCAGGTTTGTGAGGGTAACGAAGATGGAAAGCTGGAACCAGCTTGTCCACGTGAATTTCGTTCACGGTGACCCAGGAAAACTCTTCATCTGTACCTTCATATCCTGACCACTGGATGTAATACTGTAGTGGACATTTCTTGTATCGATGATCCAATTTCGAATCCAATACCTCCGCGATGTTGTATTCCTCTTTGCCTTCAACTTCCACCGGAGGTGGAGGAGTTTGTTCGCGATGAGAGATCGAGTTCGGAGTATAGGGCTCGAGTTGGGATACATGGAAGACTGGGTGGATACGACTGAGGTAGGAAGGGAGTTGTAACTTGTACGATAGAGTTCCTATGCGCTCAAGAACTTTGAAAGGTCCGACGTACTTCTCGGAGAACTTCGCAGTAGGTCGAGTGGTTTTAATGTGCTTTGCTAGTACAAATACCTGTGAATCAATGGGAAAATCTGGGTGATTAATACATTTTCTGTCCGCTTGCTCTTTGTATCGAGCTTGCGCATTAGTAATTTCTTCGCGAAGGAAAGAATGAATCTCATCTAAATTCGTTGCGAAGTCAATCGCGCGATCGGAACGGATGTCAATTTCAGGTTTCACTGTAATGTTAGGGTGATAACCTTCATTCGTGAAGAATGGAGTAATACCAGCGGATGCATTAGGAGCATTGTTGTACGCAAATTCCGCAATAGGCAGAAGCTTTGCCCAATCGTCCTGTTGATATGCACAATACATATGAATGTATTGTTCCAGAGTCTGTTTAACTTGTTCCGTTTGTCCATCCCTTTCAGGATGGTATCCCGAGGTGAAGTGTAGTTTGATCGAGAGAGCTTCCCCTAAAGCACAAAAGAAAGCTGAAACAAATTCCGAGCCTCGATCAGAAGTGACGTGACTAGGAACTCCGTGTTTCAAGAAAACGTGATGGACAAATAATTCCACGAGCTCTTCGGATGTTATTTTGTCATGTGTCGCGATGAAAATGCCTTGTTTCGAGGCTCAATCCATGATAACTAAAATAGCTGTATGTCCTTTAGAGTCCGGTAGTTGTTCAATGAAGTCCATCGATATAGAATCCCAAGGTCGGACGGGAACTGGAAGTGGTTTGAGTAGACCGTAAGGTCTATGTCAATGAGGTTTGTTGCGTCTGCAAATCATGCATGAATTAATATAATCGCAAACAAATTCACAAACCTTTGGCCAAGTGTATTGTCGTCGAATAGCTTCTAGAGTCCGATTTTGACCAAAATGACCTGAGAGTGGATGGTCGTGAAAATAGCATAAAATTTGAATTCGTAAATTAGAAAGGTTAGGAACGTAAATGCGATCATCAAGTCATAGCAATCCATCAGACCCTAATGTCCAACAAGTGTTCGTACCATCCTTCGCGAACTTCAATCCCGCGATTGATTCCGGATCCAGTTCGATTGAATCGGGAATAGCGGAATGAAGTGCCTCTAAATCCATAACAATGGAGGCGCGAAGTGCCGGTCCTTCTAGGAATGTAGCTTGAAGGGAAGTAGTTAGTTGTTCATTAGTGAAAATGGGTCTGAAATTATGTGGGTTGACTTGCGCATAGCCAATATCCCCCTCTTTTGGATAGACGTCCCAGCATCTAGTCATTGAATCAGGTTTTTCACCTAACTTACCTGGTCTGAATCGGATCACCATGTTAAATTGGTGCAGATACTCCAACCAACGAACTTGTCTTCACGTAAGGATTTTCGTCGTCAAGAAGTATTTGAGATTCTTGTGATCAGTGACGACGTCGATAGGATCTCCCGATCCCTCGAGGTAATGTTGCCAGCCTTTGAATGCCTCGAATATCGCGAGAAGCTCCTTATCGTGAGTGACGTAGTTGAGTTCCGCAGCCTGAAAAGTCCTCGAGAGGAACACGATGGGGTGAATTTCTCCGTCAGGTAGTAGGATCGAGAGGATTGCGGCTAATGCATAGTCCGAGGCGTCTGTTTCCACGATTAGATGTCGGTTTGGTTCCCAATGTGCCAGAATAGGAGCATGAGTGAAGCTATATTTGAGCTTCTTGAAGGCTTCCTGGCAGTCGGTATTCCAATTCCAAGGTGTATCCTTTTGCGTAAGTCAAGTCATCTGGACTACGATATTGCTATAATTATAAATAAAACGTCTATAGAAATTAGCAAATCCAAGAAACGACTGGACGTCTTTGACTTTCCAAGGTACCGGCCAGTCAATGATAGCTTTTACTTTGTCTTTCGACATCGTCAAGCCCTCTGGAAAAAGAATATAACCAAGATACTCTACCGTATCGATCTCCCATTCGCATTTCGCGATGTTTGCGTAGAGTCGATGTTTACGAAGTCGATGGAGAACCTCGCGATGTAATGTCTCATCGTCGGAGTAGATAAGTATATCGTTGAGATAGACAATAACATAAACATCTAAAAGATCAGCAAATATGTCATTCACAAACCTTTGGAAAGCTGCAGGAGCATTAGTGAGTCCGAATGGCATAACCTTCCATTTGTAAGAACCCCAACGGGTTCTGAATGTCATTTTCCATTCGTCGCCTTCCGCGATTCGAACTAAATGGTACACGTGAGCAAGATCAAGTTTAGTATAAATCTTAGCTTTTTTCGGAGCGTTGAGTAAGTCAGAAATGAGAGGTAAAGGATAGTGATCCTTTTTCATGATGTTGTTAAGACCGCGAAAGTCTATGCAAAGTCGAAGTTTTCCGTCCTTTTTCGGTACGAATAATACCGGAGCTCCATGAGGAGAGGATGAAGGTTGAATAGCCCCGGATTCGAGGTGCTTATCAATGAAATCGCATAGAGCCTCTAATTCCTTGGCAGAAAGAGGATAAAGACAACCAATAGGTGGTTCGGCACCTTCTTCCAATTCAATCTTGAGGTCGTAAGGTCGATGCTCAGGCAGTACTTCGGATTCGACTTCGTTGAAGACATCCGCGAAGTCCGCATAATGCTTCGGTAACGAGGAAGGATTGCTGTTGTTTGCCGAAGTTGTCGAAGCAGCTCGCGCTGTAACTTCGCTATGAACTGCACATAAGATTAGCAGTTCACACTTGGCATTCTTGCAAGTGCGGTTGAATAGTTCCACGTTGACAAGAGCAATGTCGATCTCTGGGTTTTCAAGTTGCGAAGTGGCCAATTGAGCCACCGAAGGATAGGAGTAGATGGGTTCATAGGGGAAAGTGTCCAATAAAGGACGAGGTGAATGGTGAGAACGAGTTCGCAACGAGGATCACGAAGGAACCTCTTCGGAACTAATGGTAGGCTGACCCCGCGAAGGGACAGTTTCTTCCGGAATGAGTGTTTGCGGAAGTGAGGACGTCAAGGGAAACTCAACTTGCTTGGTGGAGTGGAATGTAATGTTTCTCGATGCCCAGTCAATCAACGGATTGTAGCGGGTCAAGAAACTGTAACCTAAAACTGCATCGCAAGAGGAATCTAGTAAAGTGACATAAAATGTCAGTAGTAGTAGCTCACCAGAGGGAAACCGAACATTAAGAGACATAGTCTCGGAAATTGGTTTCGGAGATAAAGAACCATCGAAAAGTCGGAGATTGATTGAAGGGATCAAAGAAGTAGGTAGAGAATGTTTATACACAAAATGAGAATCAATAAAACAATCAGTAGAACCAGAATCAAGTAAGGAGACAAAGGAAAGCTTAGCGGAGACATTGCAAAGTGAAAAATCTATCATAAGAGGTATATTAAAAGATCATTCATCATAAGAAAGAGTGGATGTATTTAATTTAACTTCCCCGGTAGTACAAACCTGGTCAACGCAACTCCCGCTTCGTACTGGGGTACAGGAGTTGCAGACTATTTTTCCGATACCGAAGAGGTACTTGCCACTACTTCCTGTGTTTCCGCGGCACATCCATAAGCTTCGCGAGCCTTTCGTTTCTCGCAGTCATCGAACTTATGACTTCCCCCGCAAAATCCGCATAACCCCAACTTCTTTCGATGTTCTGACTCCTTCGCGAGGAGTTTTCCGTCTGATCCGAGGTTGCTTGCGTATGCAGGTTTAGTCACCGCAGAACTCGTCGATGACAAGGCATTTCCACCTCCACTTGACTTACCTTTCTTCCCCGAGTTATTCGTTGAGGTCGAGGTCGTGGTGGTGGTTGTTGTAGGAGATTGTGAAGAACCTGGCATGTTCTTCTTCGACGTGTTCGATGCTTTCCCTCCTGAGGCAGCACCTGTCGATCTAGCGGCTTCTCTTTTCCGCTCTTCTTCTCATCTCCAGTACCTATTATCTATGCAAAGTACCTCGTAACGGTATTCCGCGAGCGTCTTTGGCTCCGGAAGATGAGCCATCTCATCTTTGATATGGCTTGCCAAGCCGCGTTGATAAGCCCACTTAAGGGCATGTGAGTCCCAGTTAGTAGACGCCGCAAGAGTATTGAAACAGATGTTATACTTCCGTACGTTATCGGATTCCTTCATCCTTAACGTGCTGATCTTATCTTCGGCTTCTCCCTGTGCATTGTACATACCAAAATTGTCCTGAAGTTCCTTCACCAATGCCGCGAAGGAACTTGTCCATGCTGGCATCGCGGAGAGATTCAGATCCAGAATATCTGGTTCGAACCATTCCTTCGTGGAACCACCGAGGTACGACAGAGTATAATTGATCTTCTTTTGATCAGTAAAATACAAGGGACGATCAATAAACACCAAAGATAAGGAAACGAGGAAACCTTTCAGTTTCCATGAGTCAGATCTGTCGAATACTTCAGGATCCTTGACCTTCAATCTTCCGGATTCCACGGGACTGCTAGCATTCATGCCTGCGAGGACTGTTCCAAGGGTATCGAGCGAACCCTTAAACGCGTGAAACACATCTAGGATGCATTGTTCAGTAGGGTCTGGATGGACACTACCTACCCGTTCCACTGGACTCCTAGAACGACTAGGAACACGAGAACCTCGAGGTGCCCCGGGACCCCCAGGACTATCGGGATCCGATCCCCCTGGTTCTCTGGGATTTCCTGACTCGTCAGGACCTACCTCTTCATTGATCTCCGCTTCTTCAATGTTCTCCGGAATCTCCATCATGGTAACTGGTATCCGACCTCGCAAAGGGCTGGGAGCGCTTGCTAGCTGCTGACGCATTCTGTCAGCAAGTGTAAAAGTGGTAGGAGATGGTGGGATTTCCATCTCGGTTGTTGGTATCGCCGTGTGATTTCTTCGCAGCATTCGTACAGTAACGGGATCACCGCTTTCTGTATAGAGTACTTGGTACTCAAATTCGGAATGGTCAGGTTGACCAAGGGCGTGATGACTTGAAACCCGCGCACTAGCAGGTTGTCCTGGGGCTGGACCAAAGACGTTAGATTGTCATCGAGAATGTCCGTGTCGTGATGTGCTACACAGGATACGGTACTTACTTTATTTCTCCTATATTTCCTTCTTCTTTTATCTTTGTACTATTTGGATCCAGCTACACTCTTCCGCATCCTTCTACATCGTTCCGCATACTTCCATCAACTTCCCGCGCTGTTGCTTACTCAGCTAGACACTTGTATATATAGTACAGTAAGCTGACACCTAGTCCCCCATCTTGACCTCTTGGTCTTTGGAACTAGGTTAGTACTTGTATCATCGTTTATCTTCAATATATTTACTTGGTCTTTGGAACTAGTCTTCTGTCAGCGACTCACTAGCTCTCATAAGAGACAACCAGGCGTCACACGATAGATGATGAGCAAGAGGACGAAAAAGCAAAAGAGGATGGATAAAACAACCCAACTACAAGTCTAGCTACCGAGGAGAATAGACGAGAATAGAGCTAAGGAATATAACTACAAAATACTAAGTCTTATATACTAATGGGATATGAAGCCGTGAGAGACATCTCGCGCCGTAACCGTGAGGATCTACAATAAGAGTTGCTCGTATCCATAAGTAAAGCTGTAGGTATTAGGTGAGTAAACAATAAGGCAATATGAAAAGAAGCATGGAGGCGGAACGATAATGACGTCGTCCTGTCAATGAGCTGATAGGCACAAGAGAGTCGCACCTAAGTGAAACGACAACGCGAGAACAATAAGGTTGACGCGTGTAACCTAAATGATAATGAAAATATAACAAGCGCTAGTGTAAGCGCTTTGACGATTAGGTAAGTAAATAAAAGAAAAGGAAAAGAATAATAAAAGAAAAGAATAATGAAAAAGATTGTTTCATGACATCTTCCTTGTGCGACCCTAGTGATTGGCCCCTGCGCTATCACTGTTGTCTTGATCACTCTATCTTTTAGCCTTCGTGTGTGGTGCTAGCCCCACCCCTCACTTTGGTTTGTGCTTTGAGCCTGTGCTTCCTCTGTGCTTTCCCCCTTCGTCACCACAGTCCGGCTACTGAAATAGATTCCACGAAGGGCGCGAAGCCTGTCACATTCGATGCAAAAGGATTAACTGTTTCCGGTTCCTCTCTTACCGACTCGTCGGACCCTCCAGTGTTGGTACGGTTTCGTCTGCTCCTTGTATAGACCATTGTTGAAGGAAGGAAAATTGTTGAATGTAATGGGAAGGGTAATGAGGATGAATGTGCCGAGTGTCAGTTTAAATATACTGTTATGATTGTGCACAAAGGGATCGTCGGGAATGATCGCAGGATGATCACGGGGAAATATGAAGTAAATTACTTCGCGAGGTTAAAATGATCCTAGACTAAGTAGTCAGACCTTGACTCCACTATTAGTAGAGTCCTCAACACTTTGCGTGTCTGCAAGAGAAGAAAGGTAAACATATTCCATTCGTGATGACTATCGCGGAATGTACTGACAGCGAGGATGTTTAAAACGATGATACAGATAGAGAGGATTAATTGGTATCACTATCGAAGTGCTATCAAGGTTGATATTTAAACTAAGGAACTACCTATTCGATATCGTAGCTTTATACTAAAGGTAAATCAGGATCGCGAAGCAATGCCATGCCCGAATTGGCTAGCTCGTAAGTAAAGAACAAAGGAAGGGATATAAAAGGGATAGTGTAAATCCGATAAGGATGATAAGAGATAACGAGTAATTGCTTCGCGTCGGAAATTCTTCGCGAAGTAATTGCATAGTAGTAAAAGGATATAAGTAATATCTAAGTATCGGAATGGATCGCAAAGCTTCGTAAAGACTTAGCTTGCATAGATATAATAGTATGCCGCTACTGTGGGCAACGAGGTCACTTAGAGTCAGTCTGCCAAGACAAATTCATGGGTCTAGAATGTGGCCGGGGTAAGCGTCAACAACCCCGCCATCAACAAGTGGCAGCTTCCTCTTCAACGCCCTTTACTCTCTTCCCCAATGAACCTGTCCAAATTGCTGCTTCTACTCTGGCTCCTGCTCCTGCTCCTATTGCCCAGTCCTCAGCTACCCCCAACCTCTCCATCCAGATTGCCCAGCTCCAAGTACTCCTGAACAGAGCCAATGCCATGGCTCCAGCTTCAGGCTTGCAGGAGGGTTTTTAAAGCAGGTACCCGCCTCGGCCGCACCGAGAGTACCTGTTAACCAATTTGCTATACACACTACATCCGCATATGATTCTCTACCCTCATGTACCATATCTACTATTTCGGAATTGAACTCCAATTTGTCACACTTCCGAATTAACATGAAATTAAGAGGAAGAAATCACAGTATAGCAACTGCGGCCATGGTTGATTCCGGAGCCACTGCTCTATTCCTGAATCAGGAGTTTGTCACCCGCCACTGTGTAAGGATCTTCCCACTCAGGAAACCCATTGGTGTCTTTAACATCGATGGATCTGCTAACCGAGCAGGGCAGATTACACATTTTGCACATCTAGCCCTGCATGTCGATAGCCAAGAACGGTGGACAGATTTGCTGATAACCAATCTGGAAAGCGAAGACCTGATCCTGGGACTCCCCTGGCTACATAAAGCCAATCCAGATATTGACTGGGAGAAAGGACGACTCTCGGTTAGACCACAATGGACAACAATAGTGGAGGTAGAAGAGCAAGACACTGTGGAGGAAATTGAAACAGTCATCACTCCCAAACCCCCCTGAACTTAGCAGAGGAAGAGGAGGCAGAGGAGTCGCCGATACACCACATTTGAGCCAACCAATGAGCCCGGCATGCATGGGTGAAGTCAGGCATCCTACAAGAACAAACAGAGGAGGTCTGGTGTGCAGCAGGATTCACATATTCCCAACAGCTAGCGGAGCAGGCCCACAAAGCAAAACCCGTGAAAACCTTTGAAGAAATGGTCCCAGAACCCTATAGGGATTTTGAAAAGGTATTCTCTGAAACGGCCTCAGAATGCCTCCCTGAACACCAACCCTGGGATCACGCCATCGAACTGATCCCAGGAGCACCTGAAACCATGCGTACGAAAGTCTACCCAATGTCATTGAATGAACAAGGTGAACTCGACCGTTTTCTGGATGACAATCTCTGAAAAGGCTACATTCGCCCCTCAAAATTGCCACTGTCTTCACCTGTCTTCTTTGTGAAGAAGAAGGATGGGAAGCTCCGTTTTGTACAGGATTACAGGAAACTGAATCAAGTGACTCTAAAGAACCATTACCCCCTCCCACTGGTTGCTGACATTATTAGCCGCCTACAGGGAGCACAGTATTTCACCAAATTCAATGTTAGATGGGGCTACAACAATGTTCGAATTAAGGAGGGTGATGAATGGAAGGCTGCTTTTGCAACCAACCGAGGGTTATTCGAACCCAGCATAATGTTCTTTGGTCTGACCAACTCCCCAGCTACCTTCCAAGCACTCATGAACTCCATCTTTTCAGACCTAGTGGCAGCAGGGAAAGTAGCAGTGTACCTAGATGACATCCTTATCTTCAGTAACAAACTACAACAACACCGGCAGATAGTGCGGGAGGTACTAAAACGGCTAGAGAAACATGACCTCTATCTACTGTCACAAAGAGGTGACGATGGTGGCAGAGCGGAGTGGAGACTTGGGCGGAAGCAGACAGATACTGGTCCCAATGACAAAGAGGTCAAGATAAGGGACCAGGTTGTGGGGGCTGGCTTATATATACAGGGTAGAGTGTGGGAACTATGATGTAATACTGTATAGCTCAGGCACAAGGAATGGAACGGAATTGATAAAATGGAATGGAAGGTTCCGGAATGATTGTTGTAGGTAGGAGGGCTCAGATGGTGTATCGTAAAGAAAGGAAAATGATAGGGGGGGCTCACTTCATGACATTACCCCCCTCCTTATGACCATTGCCCTCAATGGTCATGCTTTTGCCGCCTGGGGGTGCTTTTTGTGGAATTTTTGGATAGTTGTTGGGGCGTGTTCAAGATTTGGTGCAGGTTCCCATGAGTTGTGTCCTGCATTGTAGCCTTTCCACTTTACCAAATATTCTAACTTCTTCCACCTAATCCGACTATCCAAGATGTCCTTGACTTCATACTCTGGCTCATCCTCATCCTCTAGGTATACTGGTTCCAGTAGTGTTGCAATTTCGCCATTGACGGTGTTCCCTCTCCAAGGGTACAATTTATTGACGTGGAACACAGGGTGGATGTGGTCCAGTGATAGTGGGAGGTCTAAATGGTAGTCCAGGGGCCCCACCTTCTCCAAAATGGTGTGAGGTCCTAGCTGTCGATCCCCAAGTTTCTCACTGGAAAGTTGGAGCTTGATGTCTTCTGCGCTTAGCCAGACCTGATCTCCAACTTGGAATTGATGTGCCTTTCATTTTCCCCATTCGTAGTTTTCCTTTTGCCGTCTTTTCCCCAGGTGTAGTGCTGCCCCAGCATCCTGTTGTGCATCTCGAAGTATTTGGATGCGATCATCCACTGCCGGAATCCCACTCTGTGGTGACGAAGGGAGAAAGCACGGAGAAGGCACAGGCTCAAAGCACAAGCCGAAGTGAGGGGTGGGGCTAGCACCACGCACTAAGGCTGAAAGATATAATGATCAAGACAACAGCGATAGCACAGGGCCAATCACTAGGGTCGCACAAGGAAAACTAGTTCCAAAGACCAAGTGAGTATATTGAGTGTAAACGAAGATACAAGTACTAACCTAGTTCCAAAGACCAAGAGGTCAAGATGGGGAACTAGATGTCAGCTACAGTACTATATATACAAGAGTCTCGACAAGTAAGCGACAGCGCGGGAAGTTGATAGAAGGATATGGAATGATGTAGAAAGATATGGCAGAGTGTGGACAGATCCAAACCGTAACAAGGATAAAGAAACAAGGGGATGTAGGGGAAATAAAGTAGGTACCGTATACTGTGTAGCATGTCACGACACACTCCATTGTCCAACTGGAATGTTAAATAGAGGCAGGTAACTATAGGTGAGCTCGAATGGGGATGTTCCAAGTGCAGAGTGGGTGTGGGAGCTAATTACAAATTCTGCCATGGGCAGGTGCTCCTCCCAGTCATCCTGATGGCGTCCCACATAGAGCCTGAGATACTTTTCAACTTCTTGGTTTGCCCATTCGGTCTGTCCATTTGCTTGGGGGTGGTATCCTGCGGTGAGGTTTGATTTGATTCCTAGGCAGGAGAGTAGTGATTGCATGAGTTTTGCTGCAAACTGGGGTCCCTGGTCTGACACAAAATGGAGGGGAAGACCATGGAGGCAAAAAATTTCACAATAGTAGATGTCAGCCACACCTGCTGCTGTGATTGAGGTTGTACAAGGAATTGCATGGATTTGTTTACCATAGAGGTCAGTGCAGACTAGAATCACATCATACCCTTGCGAGTTGGGCAGCTGTGTAATCAGGTCAACTCCCACTTCTTCCCACAAGCCTGCTGGGACATCTAGGGGTAGTGTTACTGCTTGTGGGTGTCTCTGTATCTTCTTCCTTGCACAAGTCTCGCATCCTTCAACATATTTTTCTACAAAGGATCACAGGGTGGGCCACCAAAAATGGGTGCTGATGAGGTCAAGGGTATTGTGAAGTCCAGGGTGGCCAGCAGAGGGGTTGTCATGGCATTGTTTGAGTATTTCTTTCCATAGGTCATTGTCTGGTGGGATGTATACCCTCTCTCGGTGGTACACTAGTCTGTTGTCTTCTTCCCATTCTGCTATCCCATTGGCCAAGCATTTGAGACTGTTTCTCCTAAGCTCTTCCAGTCTGTCAGCGACTCGCTAGCTCTCACAAGAGATAACCAGGTGTCACATGATGAATGATGAGCAAGAGGATGGAAAAGCAAAGAGGATGAATAAAACAACCCAACTACAGGTCTAGCTACCGAGGAGTATAGACGAGAATAGAGCTAAGGAATATAACTACAAAATACTAAGTCTTATATACTAATGGGATATGAAGCCGTGAGAGATGTCTCATGCTGTAACCGTGAGGATCTACAATAAGAATCACTTGTATCCATAAGTAAAGCTGTAGGTATTAGGTGAGTAAACAATAAGGCAATATAAAAGGCAGCATGGAGGTGGAACAATAATGACGTCATCCTGTCAATGAGCTGACAGGCACAAGAGAGTCACGACTAAGTGAAACAACAATGCAAGAACAATAAGGCTGACGCATGTAACCTAAATGGAAATGAAAATATAATAAGCGCTAGTGTAAGCGCTTAGGTGATTAGGTAAGTAAATAAAGGAAAAGGAAAAGAATAATGAAAAAGAATGTTTCGTGACACAGTCCTTCCAGTACTTGGGCCTCCTTTTGAGATGCCTGTCAGATACGGTCCTCCAGTGGATTCTGTAGTGAGGTTGCTGTCACAAAGAGGTGACGACGGTGGCGGAGCGGAGCGGAGACTTAGGCGAAAGCGGACACTGGTCCCAACGACAAAGAGGTCAAGATAAGGGACCAGGTTGTGGGGGCTGGCTTATATATACAAGGTGGAGCGTGGGAACTATGAGGTAATACTGTATAGCTCCGGCACAAGGAATGGAACTAATAGAATGAAATGGAATGTTCCGGAATGATTATTGTAGGTAGGAGGGCTTGGATGGTGTATCGTAAAGAAAGGAAAATGATAGGGGGTGGGCTCACTTCATGACATTACCCCCCTCCTTATGACCATTGCCCTCAATGGTCAAGCTTTTGCCGCCTGAGGGTGCTTTTTGTGGAATTTTCGGATAGTTGCTGGGGCGTGTTCAAGATTTGGTGCAGGTTCCCATGAGTTGTGTCCTGCATCGTAGCCTTTCCACTTTACCAAGTACTCTAGCTTCTTCCACCTAATCCAACTATCCAAGATGTCCTCGACTTCATACTCCGGCTCATCCTCATCCTCTAGATATACTGGTTCCGGTGGTGTTGCAATTTCGCCGTTTACGGTGTTCCCTCTCCAAGGGTACAATTTATCAACATGGAACACAGGATGGATGCGGTCCAGGGATAGTGGGAGGTCTAAACGGTAGTCCAGGGGCCCAACCTTCTGCAAAATGGTGTAAGGTCCTAGCTGTCGATCCCCAAGTTTCTCACTGGAAAGTTGGAGCTTGATGTCCTCTGCGCTTAGCCAGACCTGATCTCCAACTTGGAATTGATGTGCCTTTCGTTTTCCCCGTTCGTAGTTTTCCTTTTGCCGTCGTTTCCCCAGGTGTAGCGCCGCCCCAGCATCCTGTCGTGCATCCCGCAGTATCTGGATGCGATCATCCACCGCCGGAATCCCACTCCGTTGTCCAACTGGAATGTTAAATAGAGGCAGATAACCATAGGTGAGTTCGAATGGGGACGTTCCAAGTGCAGAGTGGGTGCGAGAGTTAATCACAAATTCCGCCATAGGTAGGTGCTCCGCCCAGTCATCCTGGCGGCGTCCCACATAGAGTCTGAGGTATTTTTCGACTTCTTGGTTTGCCCGTTCGGTCTGTCCGTTTGCTTGGGGGTGGTACCCTGAGGTGAGGTTTGATTTGATTCCTAGGCGGGAGAGTAATGATCGCATGAGTTTTGCTGCGAACTGGGGTCCCCGGTCTGATACAAAGCGGAGGGGAAGACCATGGAGGCGAAAAATTTCGCGATAGTAGATGTCGGCCACACCTGCTGCTGTGATTGAAGTTGTACAAGGAATTGCATGGATTTGTTTACCATAAAGGTCCGTGCAGACTAGAATCGCGTCATACCCTTGCGAGTTGGGCAGCTGTGTGATCAAGTCAACTCCCACTTCTTCCCACAAGCCTGCTGGGACGTCTAGAGGTAGTGTTACTGCTCGTGGGTGTCTCTGTATCTTCTTCCTTGCACAAGTCTCGCATCCTTCAACATATTTTTCTACAAAGGATCGCAGGGTGGGCCACCAAAAGTGGGTGCTGACGAGGTCAAGGGTATTGTGAAGTCCAGGGTGGCCAGCAGAGGGGTTATCGTGGCATTGCTTGAGTACTTCTTTCCGGAGGTCATCATCTGGTGGGACATATACTCTTCCTCGGTGGTATACTAGTCCCTTGTCTTCTTCCCATTCTGCTATCCCATTGGCCAAGCGTTTGAGACCGCTTCTCCTAAGCTCTTCCAGTCCTTCCAGTACTTGGGCCTCCTTTTGAGACGCCTGTCGGATGCGGTCCTCCAGTGGGTTTTGTAGTGAGGTAGCTGCCACTTGCATGAAATGGGCTGGTTTCAGAACAATCTGTTGTCGATTATCTTCGCTATCCAGAACCTGATGTGCTGCCATACGAGAGAGAGCGTCTGCCTGAGTGTTGGACTTGCCAGGGCGGTGAGTGAGCTGGAAGTCGAATCGGGACAACCATAGTGCCCATCGCGCCTGCCGTCTACTGAGGTCTTGAGCAGAACGCCAGAATTCCAGGTTTGCGTGGTCGGTGAGAATCTCGAACGGTTGTGGTGAACCTTCCAGGAAGCTTCTCCAGTCCTTTAATGCTTCGATGATAGCGAGCATCTCTCGGTCATAGATTTCGTAGTTTCGTTCAGCTGGTTGCATGGAGGCTGATCGAAATGCCACTGGGTGCCACTGGCCGTCGTCTTGTTTCTGCATTAGGGCTCCTCCCGTAGCAAAGCCTGATGCATCTACCTCGAGTTGTGTGAGCCTATTAGGGTCCCAGAGTGCCAGTACCGGTGCTGTGATGAATGCTTCCCTTAGGGTATCGAATGCTTGTTGTTGGTGTGTCCCCCAACTGAAGCCTGTATCCTTTTTTGTTAGGTCGTTCAGAGGGCGTGCTATGCGGGCAAAGTTCCGTATGAATCGACGGTAGAAGTTAGCGAAGCCTAGGAATCCCCGTAGTTCTTGTAGATTCTTTGGGGTAGGCCAGTCGCGGACTGCAGCTACTTTTACTGGATCCATGCGCACTTCACCTTCTGATATCACTAGTCCCAAATACTCAACCTGAAGCTCCTCAAACTCGCATTTCTCTGGTCGCAGGTAGAGGTCATGTTTCTCTAGCCGCTTTAGTACCTCTCGCACCACCTGCCGGTGTTCTTGCAAATTGTTACTGAAGATGAGGATGTCGTCTAGGTAGACTGCTACCTTACCAGCCGCCACTAGGTCTGAAAAGATGGAATTCATGAGCGCTTGGAAGGTAGCTGGCGAGTTGGTGAGACCGAAGAACATTACACTGGGTTCAAATAACCCTCGGTTGGTTGCAAAAGCGGCCTTCCACTCATCACCCTCCTTAATCCGGACATTGTTGTAGCCCCATCTGACATCAAATTTGGTGAAGTACCGTGCCCCCTGTAGACGGCTGACAATGTCAGCGACCAGTGGGAGAGGATAGCGGTTCTTTAGGGTTACTTGGTTGAGTTTCCGGTAATCCTGTACGAAGCGGAGCTTCCCATCTTTCTTCTTAACAAAGAAGACGGGTGAAGACAGTGGCGATTTTGAGGGGCGAATGTAGCCTTTTCGGAGGTTGTCATCCAGGAAGCGGTCGAGTTCACCTTGTTCATTCAATGACATTGGATAGACTTTTGTGCGCATGGTTTCCGGTGCACCTGGGATCAATTCTATAGCATGATCCCAGGGTTGGTGGTCAGGGAGGCGCTCTGAAGCAGTTTCAGAGAATACTTTTTCGAAATCGCGGTAGGGTTCTGGGACCATTTCTTCAAAGGTTTTCATGGGTTTTGTTTTGTGGGCTTGTTCCGCTAGCTGTTGGGAGTAGGTGAACCCTGCAGCACACCAGACTTCATCTGTTTGTTCGTGTAAGATTCCTGACTTCACCCATGCACGTCGGGTTCGTCGGTTTGCTCGAATGCGGTGTATGGGCGACTCTTCTGTCTCCTCATCCAGTGTGTCAAGTGGTGGTTCAGGGGTGATCACAGTTTCAATTTCCTCCGCCGTGTCTTGCTCTTCCACTTCCTCTATCGTTGTTTGTTGGGATCTGACTGTGAGTCGTCCTTTCTCCCAGTCAATATCTGGATTGGCCTTACGTAGCCAGGGGAGTCCTAAGATTAGGTCTTCGCCTCCCAGATTGGTTACTAGCAAGTCTGTCCACCGTTCTTGGTTATCAACAGTCAGGGCTAGGCGTGCAAAGTGTGTGATCTGCCCTGCTCGGTTAGCAGACCCATCAATGTTAAAGACGCCAATGGGTTTCCTGAGTGGGAAGGTCCTTACACGGTGACGGGTGACAAACTCTTGGTTCAAAAATAGAGCAGTGGCTCCAGAATCAACCATGGCTGCAGTTGCTATACTGTGATTTCTTCCTCTTAGTTTTGCGTTAATTCGGAAGTGAGATGAATTGGAGTTCAATTCCGAAATAGTAGATATTTTACAAGATGGGAGAGAATCATACGCAGATGTGGAATGTATAGCGAACTGGTTTACGGGTACTCTCGATGCAGCCGAGACGGGCACCCGCTTTAAAAACCCTCCTGAGAACCTGGTGCTGGGGCCATGGCATTGGCTCTGTTAAGGAGCTCCTGGAGCTGGGCAATCTGGGTGGAGAGGTCAGGCGTAAGTGGGGACGGAGCAGTGGGAGCTGGAATGGACGCGGCAATTTGGACAGGTTCATTGGGGAAGAGGGTGAACGGTGTCGAAGCAGAAGCAGAGACTTGTTGATGGCGGGGTTGTTGGCGCTTACCCCGGCCACGTTCTAGACCCATGAACTTGTCTTGGCAGACTGATTCTAGGTGGCCTCGTCGTCCACAGTAGCGGCAAACTGTCTCCTTGTATGAGCAGTTCCTCTTTTCGTGACTCTGCGAGCCACACCCATAACACCTTCCTCTCATCTGGGCCACGAAGCTTTCTCTGCTGTTACCACTAGTGTGTGTGGCATCGACATCCATAGCATGGGAGTTGGCAGGGGGGGAGGAGATATGGGAGGTGCCTGGGTTGCGACCTGTCATGGTGGGATCGTGCAGGAACACATCCACTGAAATTGCTCGCCTGATAGCCTCCTCCAGGGTGGGAGCCAGTCCCTGGGCTATATTGACCACAATGAGATTTTGTCGGATCTCTGGGTTGAGGCCGCTATGGAAGCGTTCTCGCAGGTCGACGTCTGAAAGCCCGGTCCGATCACCAATGTCCTTGAAATTCTGTGCAAATTCCGCTACCGTTTGACCTTTTGCCTGCCTGAGATGCTGGATTGCATTCCGGGCCTCCATACCTGCATCAATGGATTCAAATCGGAGGGTGAAGGCTGTTTTGAAGTCTTCCCATCGTCCATTGAAAGGTTGTTGGTTATGGCTGAATTCTAGGAGGTATGGTGTGGCCCAGTCAGCAGCCTTGCCTGAGAAGAATCCTAGCGCTGCCTTGATCAGCTTCCCTTCGTTGCTACTCAGATCTGGTTGTTCCATTGCCCAGCTTTGATACTGAGCAATGAAGCGACGTGCTTCTGCACTACTAGAGCCTTTGAAGAGCTCAGGTTTATTCATACTGGACTTGGCTGAGGCTTTGTGGAGGTTGGCCGTGAGCTGGGCCACCTGCTCGATGAGCTGTGCCATGAGCTGGTTTGTGTTGACTTCAGAGGTCGACATAATGGATGGGGGTGCAGTGGGAGTAGGGATAAGGATGGGTGTGATCACGGTACCGTCGGAAAGGTTCTCCTCTTCACTGATGGAGTTGGCAGCAGCGTTTGGACAGGGTTGAGAACTGCAATCAGCCCAGGAGCTGCTTTTGCTGCGGTGGATGTGGGTTTGGTCTTTAGTATCAAAAGCGTGTGGGTAGGCAGAGCAGTCGATAGCTTGGGCGGGCAGGCTTGGTGCGGAGGTGTCTGTAGACGTGGTGGAAGCGGAGCCTGCAAGGATAACCTAATCGGTAGGCTATCAGTGCAGTAAGGGATCTTGACCTAATGTCACAAAGAGGTGACGACGGTGGCGGAGCGGAGCGGAGACTTAGGCGAAAGCGGACACTGGTCCCAACGACAAAGAGGTCAAGATAAGGGACCAGGTTGTGGGGGCTGGCTTATATATACAAGGTGGAGCGTGGGAACTATGAGGTAATACTGTATAGCTCCGGCACAAGGAATGGAACTAATAGAATGAAATGGAATGTTCCGGAATGATTATTGTAGGTAGGAGGGCTTGGATGGTGTATCGTAAAGAAAGGAAAATGATAGGGGGTGGGCTCACTTCATGACAGTTGCTGCCACTCGCATAAAATGGGCTGGTTTCAGAATGATCTGTTGTCGATTATCTTTGCTATCCAAAACTTGATGTGCTGCCATATGAGAGAGTGTGTCTGCCTGAGTGTTGGACTTGCCCGGGCGGTGAGTGAGCTGGAAATCAAAGTAGGACAGCCATAGTGCCCATCGCGCCTGCCGTCTACTAAGGTCCTGAGCAGAATGCCAGAATTCCAGGTTTGCATGGTCAGTGAGGATCTCGAATGGTTGTGGTGAACCTTCCAGGAAGCTTCTCCAGTCCTTTAACGCTTCGATGATGGTGAGCATCTCTTGGTCATAGATTTCGTAGTTTCATTTGGCTGGTTGCATGGAGGCTGATTGAAATGCTACTGGGTGCCACTGGCCATTGTCTTGTTTCTGCATTAGAGCTCCTCCCGTGGCAAAGCCTGATGCATCTACCTCAAGTTGTGTGAGCCTATTAGGGTCCCAGAGTGCCAGTACTGGTGCTGTGATAAATGCTTCCCTTAGGGTGTCGAATGCTTGTTGCTGGTGTGTCCCCCAACTGAAGCCTGCATCCTTTTTTGTTAGGTCGTTCAGAGGGCGTGCTATGTGGGCAAAGTTCCATATGAATCAATGGTAGAAGTTAGCAAAGCCTAGGAATCCCCATAGTTCTCGCAGATTCTTTGGGGTAGGCTAGTCGTGGACTGCAGCTACCTTTACTGGGTCCATGCACACTTCCCCTTCTGATATCACTAGTCCCAAGTACTCAATCTGAAGTTCTTTGAATTCACATTTCTCTGGTCGCAGGTAGAGGTCATGTTTCTCTAGCCGTTTTAGTACCTCCCGCACTACCTGCCGGTGTTCTTGCAAATCGTTACTGAAGATGAGGATGTTGTCTAGGTAGACCACTACCTTACCAGCCACCACTAGGTCTGAAAAGATGGAGTTCATGAGTGCTTGGAAGGTAGCTGGGGAGTTGGTGAGACTGAAGAACATTACACTGGGTTCGAATAACCCTTGGTTGGTTGCAAAAGTGGCCTTCCAGTCATCACTCTCCTTAATCCGGACATTGTTGTAGCCCCATCTGACATCAAATTTGGTGAAGTACCGTGCCCCCTGCAGACAGCTGACAATGTCAGCAACCAGTGGGAGAGGATAGTGGTTCTTTAGGGTTACTTGATTGAGTTTCCGGTAATCCTGTATGAAGTGGAGCTTCCCATCTTTCTTCTTAACAAAGAAGACAGGTGAAGACAGTGGCGACTTTGAGGGGCGAATGTAGCCTTTTCAGAGGTTGTCATCCAGAAAGCGGTCAAGTTCGCCTTGTTCATTCAATGACATTGGATAGACTTTTGTGCGCATGGTTTCCGGTGCACTTGGGATCAATTTGATGGCATGATCCCAGGGTTGGTGGTCAGGGAGGCGCTCTGAAGCAGTTTCGGAGAATACTTTTTCAAAATCGCAGTAGGGTTCTGGGACCATTTCTTCAAAGGTTTTCATGGGTTTTGCTTTGTGGGCCTGTTCCACTAGCTGTTGGGAGTAGGTGAACTCTGCAGTGCACCAGACCTCCTCTGTTTGTTCGTGTAAGATTCCTGACTTCACCCATGCATGTTGGGTTCATCGGTTTGCTCGAATGCGGTGTATGGGCGACTCCTCTGTCTCTTCATCCAGTATGTCAAGTGGTGGGCTGGGGGTGATAATGATTTCAATTTCCTCTGCCGTGTCTTGCTCTTCCACCTCCTCTATCGTTGTTTGTTGTGATCTGACTGAGAGTCGTCCTTTCTCCCAGTCAATATCTGGATTGGCTTTACATAGCCAGGGGAGTCCTAAGATTAGGTCTTCGCTTCCCAGATTAGTTATTAGCAAGTCTGTCCACTGTTCTTGGTTATCAACAGTCAAGGCTAGACGTGCAAAATGTGTGATCTGCCCTGCTCGGTTAGCAGACCCATCAATGTTAAAGATGTGGTGATGAAGGGAGAAAGCACGGAGAAGGCACAGGCTCAAAGCACAAACCGAAGTGAGGGGTGGGGCTAGCACCACACATGAAGGCTGAAAGATAAAATGATCAAGATGGCAGTGATAGCGCAGGGGCCAATCACTAGGGTCGCACAAGGAAAACTAGTTCCAAAGACCAAGTAAGTATATTGAAGGTAAACAATGATACAGGTACTAACCTAGTTCCAAAGACCAAGAGGTCAAGATGGGGAACTAGGTGTCAGCTACTGTACTATATATACAAGGGTTCGGATGAGTAAGCGACAGCGCGGGAAGCCAATAGAAGTGTCTGGAATGTGATGGAAGGTTCTGACGAGTGATAGATGGAAATAAAAGGATATGGAAACATGGAGAAGGGTTCAGGTAGTCACAAAGGTAAAGGAAAGAGGGAATGTAGGAGAAAACAAAGTAAGTACTGTATCCTGTATAGCATGTCACGACATTACCCCCCTTCTACAGTCGATGTCCCAGCGACTATTTCCGTGAGGTTTTCATAAGGTTGCCAGGGTAAAGAGTTGAAGATGGCCGCTGAAATTTTTCGGGGGTGCATTTGAGTGTTTTGCATAAAAATCTGTGATTGCCTCATTGCTTGTGCCTACTAAGTTTTCTTCATGCTCCCAACTGTTGTGACCTTCGTCGTACCCCTTCCACTTTACCAGGAATTGCAACTTTTTTCATCGTCCAAAGATCCGGCTGTCTAGCACCTCCTCCACATCGTAGAACTCCTCTCCCTCCACAATTTCAGGTTCTGGTGGTGGTCGCTCGACTCTGTTGACCTCATTCCCTTTCCAGGGTGACAGGCAGTTGGTATGTATGTTGTCGTGGATCTTCATCCAGGTAGGTAGGTGCAATTGATATGTGAGTGGGCCTGTTTTCTCTGTGACTTCGAATGGGCCTAGGTGTTTGCTCCCCAATTTCTGGTTCTTTTGTCGTACCTTTAATTTGCTCAAGGATAACCACACTGGTTGTCCCACTTCAAATTCCTGTACTTTGCCCTTTACACCCTCTTTGATATGTTCCTTGCTCATCCATAGTGCTGCCTCTGCATCCTCACGTGCATGCTGTAGAAGTTCTAGCCAGCACTCAATGGATGGGTATTTGGTCTCAATGCCATTTGGAATGATGAACTTGGGGGTATAGCCGTAAAGTGTTTCAAAGGGGGAATGACTGTGTGCAGAATGGATCCAAGCATTCATGACAAATTCAGCAGTAGGGATTAAAAGATCCCAGTCGTCCTGTCGGCGACTTATGTACATCCGGATATAATGCTCAATTTCTTGGTTGGCTCGTTCTGTTTGTCCATTCGTCTCGGGGTGGTAGGCTGTGGTTAAAGTGGAGTCAATGCCAAGTCGTTTCAGTAGTTGTTGCATAACGTCTGCCGCGAATTGGGGTCCCCTGTCTGAGATGAACCAGCATGGTAAGCCATGTAAGCGGAAAATTTCTTTATAGAAGAAATCTGCTACTCCTTCTGCCATTATCTCGGTGGTACAGGGAAAACAGTGAACCATCTTTGTATAATGGTCAACAAAGGTGATTATAGCGTTATGGCCGTCCTGTGTCATAGGTAGTTCCCCAATAAGATCCACACCAATGTCCTGCCAGGGTCCTTCCAGTACAGGGAGAGGTTGAAGGGGAGAAGAGTGGTGAGGGTTTAGGCATTTACACTGGCATTGGTCACATCCATCAATGTACTTGTCTACAAAAGAGCGCATCCCGGGCCACCAGTAGAGTCTGCTGACTAGTTCCAGGGTGCCTTGCATTCTGGGATGGCCTGCAGTAGGTGCATCGTGACAGTGTTCCAGGATTGTTTTCCTTAGCGCCGTATCTGGTGGGACATAGACTTTGTTGCGATATTAGACCACCCCGCTTTCTTCTCTCCACTCGGCTGTACCACTGGTGAGACTCTGGGGTCCCTTGATACCCTTCAGACCGTCCAGTACCTCTGCCTCTCATTTGCTGATCTGCCGAATGCAGTCAAGGAGGGGGTTACAGAGAAGAACCATGGTTGCCGCATTAAGGAAGTGTTCTGTCATGACATGCCATACAGGATACGGTACTTACTTTGTTTTCTCCTACATTCCCTCTTTCCTTTACCTTTGTGACTACCTGAACCCTTCTCCATGTTTCCATATCCTTTTATTTCCATCTATCACTTGCCAGAACCTTCCATCACATTCCAGACACTTCTATTGGCTTCCCGCGCTGTCGCTTACTCATCCGAACCCTTGTATATATAGTACAGTAGCTGACACCTAGTTCCCCATCTTGACCTCTTAGTCTTTGGAACTAGGTTAGTACCTGTATCATTGTTTACCTTCAATATACTTACTTGGTCTTTGGAACTAGTTTTCCTTGTGCGACCCTAGTGATTGGCCCCTGCGCTATCACTGCCATCTTGATCATTTTATCTTTCAGCCTTCATGTGTGGTGCTAGCCCCACCCCTCACTTCGGTTTGTGCTTCGAGCCTGTGCCTTCCCTGTGCTTTCCCCCTTCGTCACCACATGTTCCAGCTTTAGCACAATTTGTTCTCGGTTGTCCTCTGCATCAGTGACCTGGTGCTGTGCCATATGTGAAAGTGCATCCGCTTGGGTGTTAGCTTTGCCTGGGCAGTGCTTGAGACGGAAATCAAACCGAGAGAGCCATAATGCCCATCGTGCTTGTCAGCGACTAAGGTCTTGGGCTGTCTTCCAGTATTCAAGGTTCTGGTGGTCAGTTAAGATTTCGAATGGTTCCGGGGATCCTTCCAGGAAGCTTCTCCAGTCTTTCAGTGCTTCGATGATGGCCAACATTTCTCGGTCATAGATTTCATAGTTCCGCTCAGCTGGATCCATGGAAGAGGAGCGATATGTGACAGGGTGCCAGAGTCCATCCTCCTGTAGTTGCGAGAACATACCTCCAGTAGCAAAGCCTGATGCATCCACTTCAGTCTGAGTGGGCTTTGATGGGTCTGTCATGAAGTGAGCCCACCCCCTATCATTTTCCTTTCTTTACGATACACCATCCAAGCCCTCTTACCTACAATAATCATTCCGGAACATTCCATTCCATTCCTTGTGCCTGAGCTATACAGTATTACCTCATAGTTCCCACGCTCCACCTTGTATATATAAGCCAGCCCCCACAACCTGGTCCCTTATCTTGACCTCTTTGTCATTGGGACCAGGTATGTCTTTAACTTACTTACTTGTATTTATTATCAATATAACTTTGTCGTTGGGACCAGTTGTCCGCTCCCGCCTAAGTCTCCGCTCCGCTCCGCCACCGTCGTCACCTCTTTGTGACATTAGGTCAAGATCCCTTACTGCACTGATAGCCTACCGATTAGGTTATCCTTGCAGGCTCCGCTTTCACCACGTCTACAGACACCTCCGCACCAAGCCTGCCCGCCCAAGCTATCGACTGCTCTGCCTACCCACACGCTTTTGATACTAAAGACCAAACCCACATCCACCGCAGCAAAAGCAGCTCCTGGGCTGATTGCAGTTCTCAACCCTGTCCGAACGCTGCTGCCAACTCCATCAGTGAAGAGGAGAACCTTTCCGACGGTACCGTGATCACACCCATCCTTATCCCTACTCCCACTGCACCCCCATCCATTATGTCGACCTCTGAAGTCAACACAAATCAGCTCATGGCACAGCTTATCGAGCAGGTGACTCAGCTCACAGCCAACCTTCACAGAGCTGCAGCCAAGTCGAGCATGAATAAACCCGAGCTCTTCAAAGGCTCGAGTAGTGCGGAAGCCCGTCGCTTCATTGCTCAGTATCAGAGCTGGGCAGTGGAACAACCGGATTTGAAGGACAACGAAGGGAAACTGATTAAGGCGGCTCTAGGATTCTTCTCGGGAAAGGCTGCTGATTGGGCCACCCCATACCTCTTGGAATTCAGTCATCACCAACAACCGTTTAATGGACGATGGGAAGACTTTAAAACAGCCTTCACCCTCCGATTCGAATCCATTGACGCAGGCATGGAAGCCCGGAATGCAATCCAGCATCTCAGGCAAGCAAAAGGTCAAACGGTAGCAGAATTTGCACAGAACTTCAAAGACATCGGCGATCGAACTGGGCTCTCAGATATCGACCTACGAGAACGCTTTCACAGTGGCCTCAACCCAGAGATTCGACAAAATCTCATCGTGGTCAACATAGCTCAGGGATTAGCCCCTACACTAGAGGAGGCAATCAGGCGAGCAATCTCGGTAGACGTATTCCTGCATGACCCCACCATGACAGGCCGTAATCAGGGTACCTCTCACATCTCCTCTCCCCCTGCCAACTCCCATGCTATGGACGTTGATGCCACGCATACCAATGGCAACAGTAGAGAAAGCTTTGTGGCCCAGATGAGAGGCAGGTGTTACGGTTGTGGTTCACAGAGTCATGAGAAGAGGAACTGCTCGTACAAGGACACAGTATGCCGCTACTGTGGGCGACGAGGTCATTTAGAGTCAGTCTGCCAGGATAAATTCATGGGTCTAGAACGCGGCCGGGGTAAGCGTCAACAACCCCGCCGTCAACAAGTCGCAGCCTCCTCTTCAACGCCTTTCACTCTCTTTCCCAATGAACCTGTCCAAATTGCGGCTTCCACTCCGGCCCCTGCTCCTGCCCCTATTGCCCAGTCCCCAGCTACCCCCGACCTCTCCATCCAAATTGCCCAGCTCCAAGAACTCCTGAACAGAGCCAATGCCATGGCCCCCGCTTCAGGCTCGCAGGAGGGTTTTTAAAGCGGGTACCCGTCTCGGCCGCACCGAGAGTACCCGTAAACCAATTTGCTATACATGCCACGTCCACATATGATTCTCTACCCTCATGTACCATATCTAATATTTCGGAATTGAACTCCAATTCGTCACACTTCCGAATTAACGCGAAATTAAGAGGAAGAAATCACAGTATAGCAACTGCGGCCATGGTTGATTCTGGAGCCACGGCTCTATTCCTGAATCAGGAGTTTGTCACCCGCCACCAAGTAAGGATCTTCCCACTCAGGAAACCCATTGGGGTCTTTAACATCGATGGATCTGCTAACCGAGCAGGGCAGATTACGCATTTTGCACGTCTAGCCCTGACTGTCGATAACCAAGAACGGTGGACAGATTTGCTGATAACCAATCTGGGAAGTGAAGACCTAATCCTGGGACTCCCCTGGCTACGTAAAGCCAATCCAGATATTGACTGGGAGAAGGGACAACTCTCGGTTAGACCACAACGGACAACGATAGAGGAGGTAGAAGAACAAGACACTGTGGAGGAAATTGAAACAGTCATCACTCCCGAAACCCCACTGAACTTAGCAGAGGAAGAGGAGGCAGATGAGTCGCCGATACACCGCATTCGAGCCAACCGACAAACCCGGCGTGCATGGGTGAAGTCAGGCATCCTACACGAACAAACAGAAGAGGTCTGGTGCGCAGCAGGATTCACATATTCCCAACAGCTAGCGGAGCAGGCCTACAAAGCAAAACCCGTGAAAACCTTCGAAGAAATGATCCCAGAGCCCTACAGGGATTTCAAAAAGGTATTCTCTGAAATGGCCTCAGAACGTCTCCCTGAACACAAACCCTGGGATCACGCCATTGAACTGATCCCAGGAGCACCCGAAACCATGCGTACGAAAGTCTACCCAATGTCATTGAACGAACAAGGCGAACTCGACCGTTTTCTGGATGACAACCTCCGAAAAGGCTACATTCGCCCCTCAAAATCGCCACTGTCTTCACCTGTCTTCTTTGTGAAGAAGAAGGACGGGAAGCTCCGTTTTGTACAAGATTACAGGAAACTAAATCAAGTAACCCTAAAGAACCGCTATCCTCTCCCACTGGTTGCTGACATCGTCAGCCGTCTGCAGGGGGCACGGTACTTCACCAAATTTGATGTCAGATGGGGCTACAACAATGTCCGAATTAAGGAGGGTGATGAATGGAAGGCTGCTTTCGCAACCAACCGAGGGTTATTCGAACCCAGTGTAATGTTCTTTGGTCTCACCAACTCCCCAGCGACCTTCCAAGCACTCATGAATTCCATCTTTTCAGACCTAGTGGCAGCGGGGAAAGTAGCAGTGTACCTAGATGACATCCTTATCTTCAGTAACGAGCTACAACAACACCGGCAGACAGTGCGGGATGTACTAAAACGGCTAGAGAAACATGACCTCTATCTACGACCCGAAAAATGTGAGTTCGAGGAGCTTCAGATCGAGTACTTGGGACTAGTGATATCAGAAGGGGAAGTGCGCATGGATCCGGTAAAAGTGACTGCAGTTCGTGACTGGCCTACTCCAAAGAACCTGCGAGAGCTGCGAGGATTCTTAGGTTTTGCCAACTTTTACCGTCGATTCATACAGAACTTTGCCCGCATAGCACGCCCTCTGAATGACCTAACCAAGAAAGACTCAGGCTTCAACTGGGGAACACATCAGCAGCAAGCATTCGACACCCTAAGGGAAGCTTTTGTCACAGCTCCGGTACTGGCACTCTGGGACCCCAACAGGCTCACACAACTCGAGGTAGATGCATCAGGCTTTGCCACAGGAGGAGCTCTAATGCAGAAACAAGACGATGGTCAGTGGCACCCAGTAGCATTTCGATCAGCCTCCATGCAACCAGCCGAACAAAACTACGAAATCTATGACCGGGAGATGCTGGCAATCATTGAAGCACTAAAGGACTGGAGAAGCTTCCTGGAAGGATCACCGCAGACCTTCGAGATCATCACCGACCATGCAAACCTGGAATTCTGGCGCTCTGCACAGGACCTTAGCCGACGACAAGCGCGTTGGGCACTATGGTTATCCCGATTCGACTTCCGGCTGACTCACCGCCCAGGCAAGGCAAACACACAGGCAGATGCTTTGTCTCGCATGGCAACGCATCAGGTGTTGGACAGTGAAGACAACCGACAACAGACCGTTCTGAAACCAGCCCACTTTATGCAAGTGGCAGCAGCCTCACTACAGAACCCGTTGGAGGACCGCATCCAGAAGGCCTCACAAAGAGAGGCCCAAGTACTCGAAGGACTGGAAGAGCTCAGGAGGAGTGGCCTCCAACGCTTGGCCAATGGGATAGCAGAATGGGAGGAGGATAACGGACTGGTGTACCACCGAGGTAGGGTATATGTCCCACCAGAGGATGACCTACGGACAGAAGTACTCAAACAATGCCACGACAACCCCTCCGCTGGTCACCCCGGACTTCACAACACCCTCGATCTCGTTAGCACCCACTTTTGGTGGCCCACCCTGCGATCTTTTGTAGAAAAGTATGTGGAAGGATGCGAAACTTGTGCTAGGAAAAAGATACAGAGACACCCACGAGCAGTAACACTACCCCTAGATGTCCCAGCAGGTCTGTGGGAAGAAGTGGGAGTTGACCTGATCACACAGCTGCCCAATTCACAAGGATACGATGCCATCCTTGTCTGCACCGACCTCTACGGGAAACAAATCCACGCAATCCCTTGTACCACATCAATCACAGCAGCAGGTGTCGCTGACATCTACTACCGCGAAATTTTCCGCCTCCATGGCCTCCCCCTCCGCTTTGTATCAGACCGAGGACCCCAGTTTGCAGCAAAGCTCATGCGATCACTACTCTCCCGCCTGGGAATCAAATCCAATCTCACATCGGGATACCACCCCCAAGCGAATGGGCAAACCGAGCGGGCAAACCAAGAAGTCGAAAAGTATCTCCGGCTGTATGTGGGACGTCGTCAGGATGACTGGGCAGAGCATTTGCCAATGGCGGAGTTTGTGATTAACTCACGTACCCACTCTGCACTTGGAATCTCCCCATTCGAGCTCACTTACGGCTACCTCCCCCTATTTAACATTCCCGTTGGTCAGCGAAGTGGGATTCCAGCAGTGGATGATCGCATTCAGATCCTTCGAGAGGTGCGACAGGATGCCGGGGCAGCTCTACACCTGGGAAAAAGATGGCAAAAGGAAAACTATGAACGAGGAAAACGAAAGGCACATCAATTCCAAGCGGGAGATCAGGTCTGGCTAAGCGCAGAAGACATCAAGCTCCAACTTTCCAGTGAGAAACTTGGGGATCGACAGCTAGGACCTTACACCATTTTGGAGAAGGTTGGGCCCCTGGACTACCGTTTAGACCTCCCACTATCCCTGGACCGCATCCATCCTGTGTTCCACGTCGATAAATTGTACCCTTGGAGAGGGAACACCATAAATGGCGAAATTGCAACACCACCGGAACCAGTATATCTAGAGGATGAGGATGAGCCGGAGTATGAGGTCGAGGACATCTTGGATAGTCGGATTAGGTGGAAGAAGTTAGAGTATTTGGTAAAGTGGAAAGGCTACGATGCAGGACACAACTCATGGGAACCTGCACCAAATCTTGAACACGCCCCAGCAACTATCCGAAAATTCCACAAAAAGCACCCTCAGGCGGCAAAAGCTTGACCATTGAGGGCAATGGTCATAAGGAGGGGGGTAATGTCATGAAGTGAGCCCACCCCCTATCATTTTCCTTTCTTTACGATACACCATCCAAGCCCTCTTACCTACAATAATCATTCCGGAACATTCCATTCCATTCCTTGTGCCTGAGCTATACAGTATTACCTCATAGTTCCCACGCTCCACCTTGTATATATAAGCCAGCCCCCACAACCTGGTCCCTTATCTTGACCTCTTTGTCGTTGGGACCAGGTATGTCTTTAACTTACTTACTTGTATTTATTATCAATATAACTTTGTCGTTGGGACCAGTTGTCCGCTCCCGCCTAAGTCTCCGCTCCGCTCCGCCACCGTCGTCACCTCTTTGTGACAGGGTCCCATAGTGTGAGGATGGGTGTGGATGTGAAGGAGTCCCTTAGTGATTCAAAGGCTTCCTGCTGTTGTGTTCCCCAGGTCCATTTAATGTCTTTGCGGGTAAGGTCATTCAGAGGTCGGGCTTTCTTTGCAAACCCTTCAATAAATCTCTGATAAAAGTTGGCAAATCCTAGGAAACCTCGGAGATCCCATAGCATGATAGGGGCCTGCCAATTACTAACTGCCTCTATTTTCACTGGGTCCATTCGCACTTCCCCTTCACTGATAACTAGTCCTAGGTATTCAATGGAAGACCGTTCGAATTCGCATTTCTCTGGTCATAGATACAGGTCGTATTTGTTGAGGCATGTAAGTATGTCATGGACTACCCTCCGATGTTCCTCAAGAATTTCAGTGAAAACGAGGATATCATCCAGGTAAACGGCCACCTTCCCAGCAGTGATGAGGTCAGCAAATATGGAATTCATGAGGGCTTGAAATGTAGCTGGTGAGTTTGTCAGACCGAAGAACATGATGAGGGGCTCAAAGAGTCCCCGATTAGTGGCAAATGCTCCCTTCCATTCATCGCCCTCCTTAATGCGAATGTTGTTATACCCCCAGCGAATGTCCATTTTCAAGAAAACCTTGGCTTTGCGCAGTTGGCTAACAGTGTTGGTGACGAGAGGGAGTGGGTATTGATTCTTTACCATGTATTCATTGAGCCACCGGTAATCCTGAACAAATCGAAGTTTACCATCCTTCTTTTTGACAAAGAACACAGGCGACGCCAATGGGGATTTGGAAGGACGGATGTAACCTTTGCACCGATTCTCTTCCAAGAATCGATCAAGCTCTTCTTGCTCGTTTGGAGACATGGGATAGATTTTAGTTCACATGGTTTCAGGGGCATCAGGTTTCAGGTCTATGGCATGGTCCCAAGGTTTATGTTCTGGTAGTCATTCTGATTCTTTCTCTGAGAAGACCTTTGCGTGTTTCTGATATGAGGTAGGGACCATCTCTTCGAACGATTTTGATGGCTTCTCTTTGTAGGCTGCCTCTGCAAGTTGTTGTGAATACATGTACCCTGCAGAACACCATAGTTCTTCTGACGTATGACCAATGATTCCTGCTCGATGTCACAAAGAGGTGACAATGGTGGCGGAGCGGAGCGGAGACTTGGGTGGAAGCGGACAGATACTGGTCCCAACGACAAAGTTATATTGATAATAAATACAAGTAAGTATATAAAAGACATACCTGGTCCCAATGACAAAGAGATCAAGATAAGGGACCAGGTTGTGGGGGCTGGCTTATATATACAAGGTGGAGTGTGAGAATTATGATGTAATACTGTATAGCTCAGGCACAAGGAATGGAACAGAACTGACAGAATGGAATGGAAGGTTCTGAAATGATTATTGTAGGTAGAAGGACTTGGATGGTGTATCGTAAAGAAAGGAAAATGATAGGGGGGCTCACTTCATGACATTACCCCCCTCCTTATGACCATTGCCCTCAATGGTCAAGCTTTTGCCACCTGGGGGTGCTTTTTGTGGAATTTTCGGATAGTTGTAGGGGCGTGTTCAAGATTTGGTGCAGGTTCCCATGAGTTGTGTCCTGCATTGTAGCCTTTCCACTTTACCAAATATTCTAACTTCTTCCACCTAACCTGACTATCCAAGATCTCCTCGACTTCATACTCTGGCTCATCCTTGTCCTCTAGGTATACTGGTTCCGGTGGTGTTGCAATTTCGCCATTGACGGTGTTCCCTCTCCATGGGTACAATTTATCAACGTGGAACACGGGGTGGATGTGGTCCAGTGATAGTGGGAGGTCTAAATGGTAATCCAGGGGCCCCACCTTCTCCAAAATGGTGTAAGGTCCTAGCTGTCGATCCCCAAGTTTCTCACTGGAAAGTTGGAGCTTGATGTCCTCTGCGCTTAGCCAGACCTGATCTCCAACTTGGAATTGGTGTGCCTTTCGTTTTCCCCATTCGTAGTTTTCCTTTTGCCGTCTTTTCCCCAGGTGTAGCGCTGCCCCAGCATCCTGTTGTGCATCTCGAAGTATTTAGATGTGATCATCCACTGCTGGAATCCCACTCCATTGTCCAACTGGAATGTTAAATAGAGGCAGGTAACCATAGGTGAGCTCGAATGGGGATGTTCCAAGTGCAGAGTGGGTGCGGGAGTTAATTACAAATTCTGCCATGGGCAGGTGCTCTGCCCAGTTATCCTGACGGCGTCCCACATAGAGCCTGAGATACTTTTCGACTTCTTGGTTTGCCCATTCGGTCTGTCCATTTGCTTGGGGGTGGTATCCTGAGGTGAGGTTTGATTTGATTCCTAGGCGGGAGAGTATTGATTGCATGAGTTTTGCTGCAAACTGGGGTCCCTGGTCTGACACAAAATGGAGGGGAAGACCATGGAGGCAAAAAAATTTGCGATAGTAGATGTCGGCCACACCTGCTGCTGTGATTGAGGTTGTACAAGGAATTGCATGGATTTGTTTACCATAGAGGTCAGTGCAGACTAGAATCACATCATACCCTTGCGAGTTGGGCAGCTGTGTAATCAGGTCAACTCCCACTTCTTCCCACAAGCCTGCTGGGACATCTAGGGGTAGTGTTACTGCTTGTGGGTGTCTCTGTATCTTCTTCCTTGCACAAGTCTTGCATCCTTCAATGTATTTTTCTACAAAGGATCGCAGGGTGGGCCACCAAAAATGGGTGCTGACAAGGTCAAGGGTATTGTGAAGTCCAGGGTGGCCAGCAGAGGGGTTATCGTGGCATTGTTTGAGTATTTCTTTCCGTAGGTCATCGTCTGGTGGGACGTATACCCTTCCTCGGTGGTACACTAGTCCATTGTCTTCTTCCCATTCTGCTATCCCATTGGCCAAGCATTTGAGACCACTTCTCCTAAGCTCTTCCAGTCCTTCCAGTACTTGGGCCTCCTTTTGAGATGCCTGTCAGATACGGTCCTCCAGTGGATTCTGTAGTGAGGTTGCTGCCACTTGCATCAAATGGGCTGGTTTCAGGACGATCTGTTGTCGATTATCTTCGCTATCCAAAACTTGATGTGCTGCCATGCAAGAGAGAGCGTCTGCCTGAGTGTTGGACTTGCCTGGGCAGTGAGTGAGCTGGAAATCAAAGCAGGACAGCCATAGTGCCCATCGTGCCTGCCGTTTACTAAGGTCCTGAGCAGAATGCCAGAATTCCAGGTTTGCATGATCAGTGAGGATCTTGAATGGTTGTGGTGAACCTTCCAGGAAGCTTCTCCAGTCCTTTAATGCTTCGATGATGGCGAGTATCTCTTGGTTGTAAATTTCATAGTTTTGTTCAGCTGGTTGCATGGAAGCTGATCGAAATGCTACTGGGTGCCACTGGCCATTGTCTTGTTTCTGCATTAGAACTCCTCCCGTAGCAAAGCCTGATGCATCTACCTCGAGTTGTGTGAGCCTATTAGGGTCCCAGAGTGCCAGTACCGGTGCTGTGATAAATGCTTCCCTTAGGGTGTCAAATGCTTGTTGCTGGTGTTTCCCCCAACTGAAGCCCAAGTCTTTCTTGGTCAGGTGGTTCAGAGGGCATGCTATGCGGGCAAAGTTCCATATGAATCGGCGGTAGAAGTTAGCAAAACCTAGGAATCCCCATAGCTCTCGCAGATTCTTTGGGATAGGCCAGTCGCAAACTGCAGCTACTTTTACCAGGGCCATGCTCACTTCACCTTCTGATATCACTAGTTCTAGGTATTCGATCTGGAGCTCCTCGAATTCACACTTCTCAGGTTGTAGGTAGAGGTCGTGTTTCTCCAGCCATTTGAGTACCTCTCTTACTATCTGCCGATGTTCTGGTATTTCATTGGTGAAGATGAGAATATCATCTAGGTAGACTGCTACTTTCCCTGCCGCCACTAGGTCTGAAAAGATGGAGTTCATGAGCGCTTGGAAGGTGGCTGGGGAGTTGGTGAGACCAAAGAACATTATGCTTGGTTCAAATAACCCTCGGTTGGTTGCAAAGGCCACTTTCCACTTGTCACCCTCTTTTATCCGAACATTGTTATAGCCCCATCTAACGTCAAATTTGGTGAAATACTGTGCCCCCTGCAGATGGCTAACAATGTCAGCAACCAGTGGGAGGGGGTAATGGTTCTTCAGGGTTACTTGGTTAAGTTTCCTGTAGTCCTGTACAAAACGGTTTTCCATCCTTCTTCTTTATGAAGAAGACTGGTGATGACAGTGGGTACTTGGAGGGACGAATGTAGCCTTTTTGGAGATTGTCATCTAGGAAGCGGTCAAGTTCACCTTGTTCATTTAATGACATTGGGTAGACTTTTGTGCGCATGGTTTCAGCTGCACCTGGGATCAGTTCAATGGCATGATCCCAAGGTTGGTGTTCTGGGAGGTGTTCTGAAGCAGTTTTGGAGAATACCTTTTCAAAGTCACGATAAAGTTCTGGGACCATTTCTTCAAAGGTTTTCAGAGGTTTTCCTTTGTGGGCCTGTTCCACTAGCTGTTGGGAGTAGGTGAATCTTGCCGCACACCAAACCTCCTCTGTTTGTTCATGTAGGATGCCTGACTTCACCCACACACATCAGGTTTGTCAATTGGCTCAAATACGGTGTATAGGTGATTCCTCTGCCTCCTCCTCTGCTATGCTCAGTGGGGATTCAGGAGTGATGACTGTTTCAATTTCCTCTGCAGTATCTTGCTCTACCACCTCCTCTATCATTGTCTGCTGTGGTTTGACTGAGAGTCATCCTTTCTCCCAGTCAATATCCGGGTTGGCTTTATGTAACCAAGGGAGTCCCAGAATTAGGTCTTTGCTTCCCAGATTAGTTATTAGCAGGTCTGACCACTGTTCTTGGTTATCAACAGTCAGGGCTAGACATGCAAAGTGCGTGATTTGCCCTGCTCGGTTAGCAGACCCATCAATGTTAAAGACACCAATAAGTTTCCTGAGAGGAAAGGTCCTTACACAGTGTTGAGTTTGAAGAAGGGAGAGGAAACAGGACATTAGAGCCGAATGGAGGGGAGCAGTATGATGGAAATGAGGATGAAAAAAATCATGAACAATTTCCATTTGACACCAAAGCCTGAGATCCTATGTTAGATCCTTCCATTCAAACATCTAACCACGAGATCAAACCTAATACTTCCGATCAAACCTACCACCATGTGCCTCCTATCCCCTTGGAACATGATTCAACTGCACCATTTACTCCCATAAATGCCCTCCAATGATCCACCAGAACCTACACTCAGAGTCCAGCCAAAATCACTTCAGACGAGTCGGAGAAACAAGAGGAAGAAGCCAGGAAAGCTGGTGAGAACTGGGCTGGGATTTCTACCCACACAGTGAACTTGGCCAAGATAATCAACAAGTTCAGTGAGGTAGGCTGTAACTTCAACATTGCTTTAATAACCATGGGAATTCCACCAGTCCTGAAAAGTTATTTGGCTGCTATGTAGGATCCTACAAGATGGGAAGAAGCAATAAAGAAGGAGATGAAAAGGATGAAAGAGTTTGATGTATTTGGCAAGCTTCAGAATCCACCTCCTGGTGCAACAATCCTTGTCCCTTTATGGGTCTTTGCCCATATACTCAATGGGAAAGGTGATATCATGAACGGAAAGGCTGGGTTAGTTGTGAACGGAGGAAAACAAGAAGAAGGAAAAGACTGTTATGAAACTTTTGCTGCAGTCATGAGATTTGAATCACTCTGGATGTTGATAGCATTGTGGGTAACCCTAGGACACTACATATGGCAAATTGATTTTGCCTCAGCATATCTTAATGCTGGATTCAACAAGGAAATTTACATCTGGCCACTGGAGGGATACAAAGGAAGGAGGACAGGGAAGGTAATGAAACTAAAGAAATCCTTATACGGAACTATGCAGGCTGGACGAAATTGGTGGATTACCCTCGATGCGGCATACAAAGACCTTGGATACCAAAGATCACAGGCAGATTAATGCATGAGGAGGAAAGTATTTGGAGATAGGGGAGACTATTACAGGCACATATCCTGATGATACACTAGGTGGTTCATCATCGAGGGATGAGATGTTGAGGGCAAAGAAGGAAATAGGGGAGAACTATCAAGTGAAGGATATGGATGATGTCCAATTCACCTTAGGTATGCAACTTACACATAACCAAGAGGAGGGAATTGCTACACTTTCTATGGAGGCATATTGGGACAGGTTGTTCATTAAGTATGGTTTCCAGGATATGAAGCCTAAGAAAACACCCCTCCTGCTTGGACTATCCCTCTCAGTTACCCAATCACTGCAGGCCAAGGAAGAGATGCTATTCATGAAAAACAAGCCTTACGGAGAGATACTAGTGTAGATGACATAGTATGTTAGGTATCACCTCAGACGTACAAGTGAACGGCTCTTTATTACCTGTAGACGACGTAGTATGTTAGGTATCACTACAGGTAGAGTAAGTATTCATAATAGGTAAACAATGATAGCAGGTACTCACCCTCAGACGTACAAGTGAACAGCTGAGGGTGAAGATAACCCATCTGACTACTTATAAAATGGGAATATTTGAAATAAGAAGAGGGGGTTCCGATATCGAGACCGATCATGGATCAGGTATGTATCATCATTACCGTCATGTGCCACACCAAGATATATATCATATCCTATCCTTCAACACTCCCCCTGGCGTCATGACTTCTCCAGTTCAGTCCCAAGCGAGAAACAATCTTTTGATGTATTGATTTTGGCAGCGGTTTAGTCAAGATATCTGCCAAATTATCTGGTGAGGGTATTGGCGTAACAGTCAACTCACCATCATACACATGATCCTGAATATAGTGATACTGTATATGAAGGTGTTTTGACAAACCATGACCTTTGGTGGTCTCAGAGAGACTTATTGCACCAAGATTGTCACAGAATAGATCGAACGGGAAAGTTTGAGAAAGTTTGACATCATCCAGCCAGCTCTTCATCCACATTGCTTGCTGAGCGCTGTGGGCAAGAGCGATATATTCTGCTTCTGTTGACAACAATGCCACAATGGGTTGGCATTTTGATGACCAAGAAACAGGAGCGCCTCCCATCAAGAAAACATATCCCAATGTTGATCGTTGAGTGTCGACACATCTGGCCCAATTTGCGTCCATGTACCCTTGAGGCTTCAATCCCTCTCCCGGTTTCTCAACCTCAGGCTCAGGCTTTTTATAGAGTAGCCCATAGTCCAGAGTCCACCTTACATACCGACATACACCCACCAATAGCTCCCAGTGTTTGGGACCTGGAAGTGCCTGTACCTCCCCTAGAACACTGCATGCCTAAGAGATGTCCAATCTGGTACCAGAGCTACCCCATAGCATTGACCCAAGCAATGGCTGATACAGTTTGTCATGCATAAATCGATCTTCTTCTGGTGAAAGAGGTTTGGTACGTGCACGTATATGCACATTAGGAGGGAGTGGAGTGTCAAGTGGGGGAATATCCCATAGGTTGAAATGTCATAGAACTTTTTCAAGGTATACAGATTGGTTAATCCCGATATTACCGTTGTCGAAATGTTCGATAGTCAGACCTAGAAGTAAATTGATGTCATTAACCTCTTTAAGATCCCACATGGATCGGAATTCATTGACAACTCGGTCAGCTCCCTCACGCGATGATGATGCACTGAATACATCGTCCATATGAGTGGTTGTTAGGGAGTAGGTTGAATCTGTGGAACGCACTCGAATGCAAGGATCTGCTTTCAATGAGTGGAAACCAAGGTCCCTGTAGCCTTTCTCCAGTGTTTTGAACCAGATGTGGCCAGATTGAACAAAACCATAGAGTGGGTGTTTCATCAAACAGACTTTATGCTCCTCCCCTTGCTTGATGAAACCTCTCGGTTGCCTCATGTAGAGTTCACGGTCCATTACCCCATTTAAGTACGCCGAAGAAAAGTCAAATTGACGGACATGAAGACCTTTCACAGCTGCAACTGCAAAGGATATACGTACAGACTCCATTCTCGCAACCATGGCCCAACCTTTATCAAAATCAAGACCAGGCACTTGAGAATCGCCACAGCCAACATAACGAGCTTTTGGCTTGATCACCCTTCCCTCCCCATCCACTTTAACATCAAAGACCCACATTCCATTAACAGTGTTGCGATCCTTTGGAGGGTCCACCAATTCCCAGCAACCTCTCTTGACCAAATTCTCATATTCCTCCTGCATCGCCGGGAACCAAAACTCAGAATCGCGCATAGCTTGCTCAAACGAGCGTGGTATGACAATGTCACCACCCTTCACACTACTCGCCATCACATAAAGCAAGCCGACATCATATAAATTACCTGCTTCGGGATCATGAGGATCATGAGTGTCTACACAGTTGGTGGTAGGGTGGAGTCCATCTAGGTTCCAATCATCGTCCACACCAGGAATGTCACCCCCATTGTTGACAGGGGGCTCACGCTGAGGATTCACTCGGGACAGCTGAGGCAATAACTGGTAGCCCATCTGTTGACACAATAGGGCTGTCTCGTTCAAAGAATGCATTGGCGCAGCGGCTCTTCAAGGTCTAACAGGTGCGGCAGGAATAGACACAGTTTTTATGTCTTCAGGAGCATTTGGGGGGGGGGGGGGGGGGGTGTAGAGGATGCATTCAAAGGGTCAGTGTTTCCTAATGGAGAAGCTGAGGACTGTTGGTCGAAGATAGGACTGCTGTTGAGTTCATCATTGGTTAACTCATCGTTGAACTTTGATAGACACATCCAGTGACCTGTTCCCTCTTCTATCACAACATCTCGCACCACAAACACTTTTCTCCTATTCGGGTCATAGACGCGGTATCCATGGCGGTCCAGATAACCCACCAATACACCTTTCCAAGCCTGTTGGCCCAACTTTCCCTCTCTTCCATCTAAATCTTTCACCCAAACCTCAGAACCCCATCTGCGTAAATGCAACACATTCAACTTGCCTGAAATGTTCAACCATTTTGCCCAAGGAACCACGTCAGGATGATGAGAGGAAGGTATGAATCCTCGCACATAGCAGTGGGCACTAACTGATTCCGCCCACCATTCAGGACCCATACCTGCATCCAACATCTGTGTTCGGCCTCCTTCAATAACAGTTCGGTTACCTCTCTCCACAACCCCATTTGCAGCAGACGAGTCCTTCGGAACAATCTCTAAGATAATGCCCTCACTCGCACAGTAACCCTGCATCAATGCATTATCAAACTCCCTGCCCATGTCAACACGAATTCGTTTGAGTCTGTGACTGGTCTGTCGTTCAGCCATCATGCAAAATTCTATAAGGGTGGCGAGAATGGTGCATGCTTCCTTGTTTTGTAGGAAATATGGGATTTTTACTGACGTTCCTCCATCTGCGCATAGCATCAAGTAGACTGCGCCTCCCCTACTGTGAGTTCGAGCTCTCCCCCACAGGTCTAGACTTACTCATTCCAGCGCCTCCGACTCTGGGATAACATCCTCATCAAATGGCTGACGTATAATTTTACCAAAGATGCAATCCTCGCACAGGCCTGACAAGGTTCGATCTGTAATCACCAGACTATCAACTAAATTCTTATCTGCCATCCTGGCAATCATTCTAACATCACTGTGACCAAACCTTCTGTGCCACCCTTCCAATTTAGTCAGTTTGTTCTGCAATCTCGCTCCAATAACACCAGCAATAGGACGATCCACAACATCTACCTGGTATAGTCGACGCAAACCAATAGTGCATGAGAGTTGTCCATCGATGATGACTGTGTCTTTTCCCAGACTCCGTACGGTGAGTCTGCTGTCTCCCCATGTACCTGAATATCCTTTTGCATCTAACGCTGATAAAGAAATTAGGTTCATGTGAAATGAAGGGGTGTGTACAGCTGGAATAAGCACACAATGGATTGCTCTCCCTGCAGTGTGGACATCAAACTTGGCAACACCTTCACCTTTGGCATGGAACTGGCTATCTGCAGTATCACCAGCGAGCAATCTCGAGCGGTAAGTAACAAATCATTCTTGTTCCTTTACACAAGTGATGTTTGCACCACTATCAAGAAAAGTAGGTGGAACAGTATATGATGTAATTGTGTTGGAATCGGATTTATCGATGTTACAGATGGTGGCTAGTGCGTAGGTCATGTCTGTTACAGGTGTGCCTCCGGACCTCCATACAGAGCTTCTGATTTCGGACATGGACTTGGTATAATTCATATTTACTTCCGACATCAATTGTCTCAATCGAGTCGTATGAAGCATTTGGTTATCGAATGCTAAGTGTTCTGATTTTATTGTCTTTTTATTTATATTGATGACGTCGAATTATATTCCTTATTGTTTTTTACTTACAGCTCTTATTGTTATAGATTTAACAATTAGGAATACAGGTATATAAGTTGTAGGATCTTGTACATAGTTCCTTAGTTTAAATATCAACTTAGATTGCTGCTGAACTCCGTCCGGGACTCTCTCTTCTAATCGTCTAATGTTCGCACTATAACCGAACGTTGTCTGGACGTCTCTATTCTCTTACTCCTCATTCTGAACATTCACCGAACCATACAACGAAGCGGGGGCACTACCGAAAGTAGTGTCAAGGTTCTAGTTCATCCATTAACATCATTCATTGCAATTGAGCTAACCGATACTCTTCGATTACATCCTTTGAGACTTCTGTTCTAAACCATAGTCTCAATTCAACCCGGTTACTCTCAGATCACTTCGATTCACTTCTATACCTCAAAGACTCTACGGAACCTCACTGGCACAGTCTTAACAATGACGTAGTATGTTAGGTATCACCTCAGACGTACAAGTGAACGGCTCTTTATTACCTGTAGACAATGTAGTATGTTAGGTATCACTACAGGTAGAGTAAGTATTCATAACAGGTAAACAATGATAGCAGGTACTCACCCTCAGACATACAAGTGAACAGCTGAGGGTGAAGATAACCCATCTGACTACTTATAAAATGGGAATATTTGAAATAAGAAGAGGGGGTTCTGATATCGAGACTGATCACGGATATCAAGACCGATCATGGATAAGGTATGTATTGTCATTACCATCGTATGTGCCATCATGCGCCACACCAAGATATATATCATATCCTATATCATATCCTATCCTTCAACAACTAGGATTAATCCAATTTGGTCAAGGCGCTTGCAGGCCCAATATCACATTCACCACACAGTTCCTTAGCAGGTTTACACATAATCCTGGTGTCATGAAACATCCTTTTTCATTATTCTTTCCTTTTATTTTTCTTTTTCTTTTCTTTTATTTACTTGCCTAATTACCAAAGCACTTACACCAGCGCTCATTATATTTTCATTTTCATCTAGATCACATGTGTCAACCTTATTGTTCTTGTATTGTTGTTTCATCTAGGTATGACTCTCTTGTGCCTGTCAGATCATTGACAGGACGATGTCACTATTGTTCTGCATCCATACTTCTTTTTATATTGCCTTATTGTTTACTCACCAAATACTTACAGCTTTACTTATGGATATGAGCGACTCTTATTGTATATCCTCATGGTTATGGTGTGAGATACTTCTCATGACTTCATATCCCATATGTATATAAGACCTGGTATTTTGTAGTCATATTCCTTAGCTCTATTCTCGTCTATACTCCTCAGTAGCTAGACTTGTAGTTGGGTTGTTCTATCCATCCTCATTTGCTTTTTCACCCTCTTGCTCATTGTCTATCATGTGATGCCTGGTTGTCTCTTGTGAGAGCTAGCGAGTCACTGACAGAAGAATAGAGCTTCTACCACATACCACCCATCACAACAAACATTTACAAACTTGCCTAGGATTCAACACTCTGTTGGAAACTAGTTTTCTCGATACATTACACATTTTATCTTTCCAAACACACTCACCCCTCCCTACCATAAATCTAACATGACTGATCAGTCAATACATGCTCCCACCCCTGACATTTCAGAAATCAATAACCCCACTTCTTTGGCTCGCTGGGTGTTCATTAATACACCAGGAAACTATGATGGTGATCCCACTACATACCGACCATGGCAATGAAGGATGAGGGCTTATGCAGCCAAGCTGATGGAAATGAAACAGGTTGAGGGTTCCCATCGACTCATTACCATCATCATGTCCTTCATGGTTGGAGGAAAGGCCGACAAATGGGCTCAGGTATATACTGACAACCATTTTGATATTGAAAAAGGTGCCTGGAATATCACAGGGAAGGACCTCTTCGATGATATGGACAAAGAGTTCACAAACGTTGCCAGGGAAAAAGAAGCCCAGGACAAGCTGACATATATTAGATAGGGAAAGACTTCTGCTGGCAACTTCTTCAAAGAATTTGAGCTGTTGCTGAAGGACGCCAATTACAACAGGAACAATTCACATGTTCTCACTTTAGCGGAGAATGCTGTCAATCATGCCCTCCTGTATGATATCATCAAGGGCTGATCAGAGCCCTTTATGGATTACCAGGAGCTGAAGAAAGTAGTCACAGGTGCTGATAATGTCAGGCGGCAATGGGCTGAACAGAAGAGAGGGTATGGGTATGCAGGATGGTGGAATGCTAACCCACAAGGACAGAATTGTGGACAGTCATCCACTCAGCAGAACCAGCATGAGCCGAAAGCAGCTCCGAGGGCAGAGTACCCTGCAGTACAAAGGAGAGATGCCACCAGCACCATATTTGGAGGAATGGGCAGACCAATGGACATTGACCAGGCTAGGGAGAAGCGGCTGTGCTTCAACTGTGGCGAACTGGGCCACATGAGTAGGAATTGCCCGCACAAGAGAAAGGCAGTGGTCAGAGGGATCATGTTAAATATGAGTGAGCAGGAGTGTACGGACTTCATTAATGATTTGGGTTTTCCCAAGGCCCCTCAGTAGATAGAGGTCGGAAGGAGCATTTGGACATGGACATTTTGGAATTTGTTGATAATGGCATTGATTATACAATTAGTACAGGTACTAGACAGAAAAACGCATCAACCTTCATACACAAAACCGAAAAAACTGAAAAATCTATTTGATATGAACCTGACACAGTTGAATGGCTGACTCAGAGAGTCAGAGAAGATCAAATCCCAAGGACGGTGGGATTATTGTGAACCTGGATGCCCTCTTCCCGGGAGAAGGAAGCCTCGGAAGAAACTGTCATAGACATACAAAAACAAAATTGGAAAACAGCAGTCACAGCCATCAGAAGTCTCAAGAACAAGAGGAGCTATGTCCATGGGACATGCGGCAAAAGCCTGAGGCTTCTGGCAATACTCGAGACACTGGAGGATGGTCGACAGATTGTCACACAAGGACTTCTCAACAGCAGAGCAACCGGCTCCTGTATCAATTCAGAATTTGTCAAATGGCACAATCTTGTCACCAAGGATTTACCAGTCAAGACAATACTCTATAATGCCAATGGCATGCTCAACGACACCGGCCCAATAGATAAGTATGTCGAGATACAAATGACTATCAGCAATCACTCAGAGGTCATACAGTTTGGAGTAGTAGGTCTAGGAAAGAATAATATCTTTCTAGGACTGGACTGGCTACGGCACCATAACCTGAGTATCAACTGGGAGACATCTGAATTAACCTTTGACAGGTGTCCAACATGATGTGGTTACAACCCACACTTTTGGATGCCTGAAGATACTCATTCCAGGGCGGCATTACAAGAAGGTGAACAGCTTTTCCTGTTTGACTGGGACAGGTATGTTCACGAACAGGTACAGTCAAGGAAGTGGATGGAGGAACAAGCCAAGAGAGAAATGGCAAAAGATTTCAATACCTCTGAGCCCTATGTCAAGGATTATCCAGATGTCTTCAGCCAAAAAGAGTTTGACCAACTGCCACAATGACACCCTTGGGACCACGCCATAGACCTAATGCCAGGTTCCAAACCTCTCGACTGCAAGGTTTATCCTTTGAATCCAAAAGAACAGGAGGCTCTTGACAAATTCCTCAAAGAGAACCTCCGGACTGGGCAAATCTGACCTTCCACCTCGCAAATGGCTTCACCTTTTTTCTTCATTAAAAAGAAAGATGGTACTCTATGACCGGGACAAAGAATTATTGCAAACTGAACGAGATGACAGTTAAAAACTGGTATCCACTCCCTCTCATTCAAGAACTAATCAATCATTTAAAGGGTGCTAAAGTCTTCATGAAAATGGATATCCGATGGGGTTTTAACAACATCCAGATAAAGGAAGGTGATGAGTGGAAAGCAGCTTTCTGAATGAATCAGGGTTTATTCGAACTGACTGTTATGTTCTTTGGACTCACTAATTCTCCTGCGACATTCCAAGGTTTTATGAACCATATCTTGCGAGACCTTATCAACAATGGACATGTTATAGTCTACATGGATGATATTTTGATTTTTACTGATGACATCGAAGAACACCGGTGAATTGTAAAGCAAGTACTCGACATTTTACAGGAGCACAAATTATTTCTTAAACCTGAAAAATGCTCTTTCGAAAAACTGGTTATCAATTACCTCAGAATCATCATTGGAAATGGGACTATTTGGATGGATCCAAAGAAAGTACAGGCAGTACAGGAATGGATTACTCCACGGAAAAAGCATGATGTTCAACAATTCCTGGGGTTTTGTAACTTCTTTTGCCATTTTATTTGAGTGTTCAGTCTTGTAGCGAAGCCTCTAACACAACTCAAAGGAAACAGAACTTGGAAGTGGGATAACGAACAGGAGGTTGCATTTGAAGAGTTAAAGTGCCGTATTTGTGAGGAAGTAGTTTTGTTGATTCCTCGTAACCATGGATGATTCTGAGTCGAGGCTGATTCATCTGATTATGCCAATGGTGCCGTCTTATCACAGTTTGTCAACAATAGGTGGCATCCAATTGCTTTTTGTTCATGTTCCCTCAATGAGGTTGAGCGTAACTACAAAATCTATGACAAAGAACTTATGGTGATCATGGATTCACTTGATGACTGGCAGCAATATTTACTTGGTGCAGAGGAACAGATCAAGATTTTTACAGATCACGCAAACCTCCAGTACTTCAAGAAGCCACAGAAACTCAACTGACAACAAGCACACTGGGTACTGGAATTAGCGGAGTATGATTTTGATCTTGTTCATAAGCCTGGTAAATCAATGACAAAAGCTGATGCCCTGTCGAGGATGACAGGTCTTGAGACAGGGGACAAGGACAATGAGAACATTGTTCTCCTGAAACCAGAACTTTTTATTCATGCTCTCGATTTATTGACTCCTGAAGATCTTTTGCTATCAGAGATTCAAAAGAGTAGAAACCAGGTAGATCGACTCGTACAGGACGCCCTAGCTGCTAAAAACCCCGAGTGGACTGAGACTGACAAAATCATTACATGGAAAGGACACATTTACATACCGAAACACCACCTACTCCAGTCCAAAGTAATCACTCAGTACCATGACACACCACTAGCGGGACATCCTGGACAGTATAAGATGACAGAGCTGATCACTTGGGACTACTGGTGGCCAGGAGTTACAAGGGATGCCGGGAAGTATGTCAAATGTCATGACATGCTATACAGGATATGGTACTTACTTCGTTTTCTTCTACATTCCCTCTTTTCTTTATCTTCATGACTACCTGAACCCTTCTCCATGTTTCCATATCCTTTTACTTCAATCTATCATTCATCAGAACCTTCCATCACATTCCAGACACTTCTATCGGGCTGTTGCTTACTCATCTGAATCCTTGTATATATAGTACAGTAGCTGGCACCTAGTTCCCCATCTTGACCTCTTGGTCTTTGGAACTAGGTTAGTACTTGTATCATTGTTTACCTTCAATATACTTACTTGGTCTTTGGAACTAGTTTTCCTTGTGCAACCCTAGCGATTGGCCCTCGTGCTATCGCTGCTGTCTTGATCATTATCTCTTTCCGCCTTCATGTGTGGTGCTAGCCCCACTCCTCAATTTGGCTTGTGCTTGAGCCTGTGTTTTCCTCCGTGCTTTCTCCCTACGTCACCACATCAAAGGTTGCAAAAAATGTCAGGCTACAACAGCTCATCATACTAAGCCAGTAGGATGGTTACATCCACACTCAATACCAATAGAACCTTGGCAGATAATAGGTACTGACATGATAGGGGAATTACCAGAGTCAGGAGGATATAATGCCATATCGGTGTTTGTCAATCACTTTTCCAAAAGATTGCGACTTGTTCTGTCGCATACTACAGTTACATCAGAGGGAATGGCAAAAATCTATCGAGACCATATTTTTTCCATTCACGGTATACCACAAAAAATCATTCATGATTGAGGACCTCAGTATCACTCCTGATTCATGAAGGAGCTTTACTGACTATTGGGAATAGAAGCAAACTACACCATGGCATACTATCCACAGACTAACGGCCAGACAGAATGGACAAATCAGGAGATTAAACACTATCTCCATCTGTTTATCAACTATCATCAGAATAACTGGCACAAATGGCTACCGCTTGTGGAGTTCACCTACAACAACTGAGTACATCCGGCGATGAAGGTTTCTCCCTTCTATGTTGACAACGGCAGACATCCCTAAAAAGGTATGGCACCTCAGATGACTTCAGACAACCCCACAGCACAGGTGTTTGTGGATGGAATGAAGAAGGTTCGGGAGGAAGTAGGAGCAGCCTTGGGGAAGGCCAACGAGGACATGAAGAGGTTTTATGATAAGAAGTGAAGAGTTGGAGTGGAGTATAAACCAGGGGACAAGGCTTGGCTTGAAGGTACTAATTTATCGACAGACCAGCCGATGAAGAAGCTGGGTGACAAGCAATTTGGACCATTTACAGTCCAGAAGAAGATAGGCGCTAGTTCATATAAACTAGATATTCCCTCAATGTGGAAGTGTATTCATAATGTTTTCAATGAAGTCCTCCTCACCCCCTACAGAGAACCGCAATTCCCCTCTCAGCCACAAAACACTTGACCACCTCCTGTCATTATAGAAGAAGAAGAATTCGAAGTCGAGGAAATTCTTGACTCACAAAAGGTGGGAAGGGGAATCAAGTACAAAGTCTGATGGCAAGGTTACGGACCACATGAGGACACTTGGGAGCTGTCATGAAGTGAGCCACCCCTATCATTTTCCTTTCTTTATTATACACCATCCGAGCTCTCCTACCTACAATAATCATTCCGGAACCTTCCATTCCATTCTATCAGTTCCGTTCCATTCCTTGTGCCTGAGCTATACAGTATTACATCATAATTCCCACACTCCGCCCTGTATATATAAGCCAGCCCCCACAGCCTGGTCCCTTATCTTGACCTCTTTGTCATTGGGACCAGGTATGTCTTTTACCTACTTACTTGTATTTATTATCAATATAACTTTGTCATTGGGACCAGCTGTCCGCCTCTGTCCAAGTCTCTGTTCCGCTCCGCCGCCGTCATCACCTCTTTGTGACAGGAGCCTTGGTCTAACATTATGCATTCCTCCAATTTGTTGAAGGAATTTCATGACAAGAACCCAACTAAACCCAAGCCCGCCACCCTGAATCGACTCGAAATCCCAATTTCCTTATTTCCTACTGAGTTATTCTGACCTATGCCCCAGCCAGATACTGAAACAACAGCACTACAGTTACCCTCTGAGAATTTTTTATGACAACAAGCGCTTCATGGAACTCGTGCTCTAGGGAGGGTGCAATGTCACAAAACATCCTTTTTCATTATTCTTTTCTTTTATTATTCTTTTTCTTTTCTTTTATTTACTTACCTAATTACCAAAGCACTTACACCAGTGCTCATTATATTTTCATTTTCATCTAGATCACACGTGTCAACCTTATTGTTCTTGCATTGTCATTTCATCTAGGTATGACTCTCTCGTGCCTGTCAGATCATTGACAGGATGACATCACTATTGTTCTGCATCCATACTTCTTTTTATATTGCCTTATTGTTTACTCACCAAATACTTACAGCTTTACTTATGGATATGAGCGACTCTTATTGTATATCCTCACGGTTATGGCATGAGATACTTCTCATGACTTCATATCCCATATGTATATAAGACCTGGTATTTTGTAGTTATACTCCTTAGCTCTATTCTCATCTATACTCCTTGGTAGTGTTAAGGCCGTGCACTGGAAGGAAATAGATCAAGGTTCCAGAGCTCTGTTTGAAGCTTCGGAGTCCGGAAACTATAGTAACAGCAAAATGAAGTAATGGAAAGGCTACATGGGCCTTGGGAAGTGATGGGACTTCAGTGAAGCTTTCGGCAACGCTCCCTACACATTATCTGGGTGTCCCTGCAAAGTGCGAAGAAGAATGAATTTCCGGAGCATCGGAAGTATCCGATCAATTGATCCAGACGTTGTCGTGACGTGCTACACAGGATACGGTACTTACTTCATTTTTGCTATATTTCCTTCTTCCTTTATCTTTGTTACTATTTGGATCCAGCTACACTCTTCCGCATCCTTCTACATTGTTCCGCATACTTCTATCAACTTCCTGCACTGTCGCTTACTCAGCTAGACACTTGTATATATAGTACAGTAAGCTGACACCTAGTTCCCCATCTTGACCTCTTGGTCTTTGGAACTAGGTTAGTACTTGTATCATCGTTTATCTTCAATATATTTACTTGGTCTTTGGAACTAGTTTTCCTTGTGCAACTCTAGTGATTGGCCCTCGTGCTATTGCTGCTGTCTTGATCATTATCTCTTTCAGCCTTTGTGTGTGGTGCTAGCCCCACTCCTCATTTTGGCTTGTGCTTGAGCCTGTGCTTTCCTCTGTGCTTTCTCCCTTCGTCACCACATTAGGTCAAGATCTCTACTCGTACCATCAGCCTTTCCAACTGATCCTATGAGGAGTGGAAATCGGACTTACCCAGTTCCCCACCTTCCATTGCCGCTACGCCTTCATTTACACCAGACATTGATTGTTCAGGATTTCAGCATGCATTTGATATTCAAGATCAGTGCGATGTTCATTCCAAATACAATCCAGACAAAGAACACAACACTTGGTTTGACTGCGACAAAAATCCTTGCCCCAACCGATACTGTAACCCCGCTCCCATCACTCCAAGGGATTCAGGAAACGGATGATTCATAGACATCCCTAGAATTCCAAGCCAAGTTCCAAGCCGGGTTGGTAGACTTTCAAACCCTACCAGTGCTGTACCATCCGTTAGATCCTCCCCTGCGCTTATTCCCACTGCGATCCTAGAACCAGAGCTAGAAACCGAAGCTGACCCTGTTGCATCAACCCCATCCCCAGAGCCTATTGTCATCGATATCTCGGTTACACCAGAACCATTATCCCCATCTCCTGAGCCCATTCCCATTGAAAACACCTCTATCATGTCTCATCCTCCTACCACCCAAGACCTTGCGGTGTTGATCCAACAACTCGCCACACAACAGATGGTGCTACAATCGGCAGTAGCCAGCATTGCCAACAACATAAGCACCAACAAAGGTGTTAGCAAACCCCAGTCGTACAATGGGAAGCGTAGTGACGATGCATAATGCTTCATTGCTGCCTTCGAACTATGGGCCCAGGGTATCTGTTCCCTCAGTAATGAACAGGAAAAAATCAAATCAGCCATCTCATACCTTGATGGTGACGCAGCTATCTGGGCTACTCCCACCTCAGAGAACATTAGTCAAGTTGCTTGGGCAGATGCTGCAGGAGTACCAGCCCCTGCCCTCCTCTACCCAACCTGGGCTGATTTCACTGGTGCCTTTAGGCAACGGTTTGAAACAGCAGACCCGGTAGTGGAAGCCAAGCGAGTTCTCAAAAGTCTCTGGCAAGGGAAGGATCGCGTAGCAACATACACTGCAACATTCAAGCAGTATGCCAGTAGAACAGGATACTCGGATGCTGACCTTCAAGATCGGTTTTATGACCACCTCTCAAAGCGAATCAAGGATGGATTGGTCAATTCACAGGCCAACACCGATCTGATGCAGGCGCTGATCAGTGAAGCAATCCGCATCGACAACCGGCAGAATGAATGGGCTGACAAGGAAGGGAAGCAATACACCCGGAACACTTCCAACTTCAGTTCCTATACCCCTACGCCCTTTGTGCCAGCCCGTGATCCAAATGCAATGGATGTGGATGCTACCACTACAGGACGATCTGCAGAAGACTATCACAGGTCTATGATGGGAAGATGCTATGGTTGCGGGTCCAGAGAACATCACAAGGCAGACAGGCATCATGAACGGGATGTTTGCAATCACTGTGGACTAACTGGGCATGTGGCAGCCGTCTGCCGTAGGAAGTTCTTAGGACTTCCAAGACCTCTCCCTCATTCTGCAGCTGCCACTTCTATGGTCGCTGAGCCTTCCACCTCCATTGCTGCTACAACACCCGCCCCAGCCGCTGACTTCACAAAGATTCTTCAGATGCTCACTGCCGGGCAGAAAGAATTGGCAGAGCTGTGCTCGAATTTTTAAAGTGGGAACCCGCCACGGCTGCCGCCTGGTTCCTTAGTCTGTACTCCTCGTCTACCTCTATCTATGCATCTATACCCTCGTGTACAATTGGTTCTGCTCAATCTAGTGACGTTTCTCACTTCCATGTACCAATTAAGTTGCAAGGCAGATTCAAGAATACAGACAGCGCAGCAATGATAGACTCTGGTGCCACCGGTCTCTTCATTCATGACCACTTTGTGAAACAACATCAGATCCTTTCTTGTCATCTCCTTCATCCAATCACCCTCTATAATGTTGATGGGTCTCTTAACACAGCAGGACAGATCATGCACTCAGTATGTCTACTCTCCACAATAGACCAAAACAAACCCCAGCTCCTCGAATACCTCGTCACCAACCTCGGGTCTGAAAATATCATCCTTGGACTTCCATGGCTCCGAAAGGTCAACCTGGACATTGACTGGAGAGAAGGGTGATTGACTATCACCCCTCCCAGAAAGGCTCCACACCCCATGACCATCAAAGAAGTCCCAGAACCCAAGGAAAGTAACGTGGGGGGAACCACCTCACACCTTGTAGAAGCTAACCCAGACTGGAGCCCCACATCAGCTCCATGAGTTCACTTCTCCATCCCAGAGCCTGACGATCGCCCCCAAGTGCCCAAAGAAACTCCTCCACTTCCAATGCCCGATCCAGAGATACACGAATACACTGAAAGCACACCTCTGTATTGACTAGTAGGCAACAGGAAAAGAAGGAGGGCATTACTCTGAGCTGGAATCATCGGCCATACATCGGAAGAGCTTTGGTGTTCTGCTGGGTACACATACTCCCAGCAACTTGCAGAGGCTGCTTACAAAGAAAGGCCATCAAAATCATTTGAAGAGATGGTCCCCTCCTCATATCAGCAACATGCAAAGGTTTTCTCAGAGAAAGAATCAGAACGATTACCAGAACATAAACCTTGGGACCACGCCATAGATCTGAAACCCAACACTCCTGAAACCATGCGGACTAAAATCTATCCCATGTCCCCAAATGAACAGGAAGAACTAGATTGGTTCTTGGAAGAGAATTGGTGCAAAGGCTACATCTGTCCCTCCAAATCACCACTGGCATCTCCGGTTTTCTTTGTCAAAAAGAAGGATGGCAAACTTCGATTTGTACAGGATTACCGGCGACTCAATGAATACACAGTAAAGAATCGGTACCCACTTCCCCTTGTCACGGACATTGTTAGCCAACTGTGCAAAGCCAAGGTCTTCTCCAAAATGGATGTTCGCTGGGGGTATAACAACATTCGGATTAAAGAGGGCGATGAATGGAAGGGAGCATTCACAACAAACTGAGGACTCTTTGAGCCCCTCGTCATGTTCTTTGGCCTGACAAACTCACCCGCTATGTTCCAAGCCCTCATGAACTCCATATTTGCTGACCTCATTGCTGCTGGGAAGGTGGCTGTTTATCTGGACGACATCCTAGTTTTTACTGAAACCCTTAAGGAACATCAAAGTATAGTCAACAATGTGCTTACTGTCAGTGACTCACTAGCTCTCACAAGAGACAACCAGGCATCACATGATAGACAATGAGCAAGAGGGCGAAAAAGCAAAAAGAGGATGGATAAGACAACCCAACTACAAGTCTAGCTACCGAGGAGAATAGACGAGAATAGAGCTAAGGAATATAACTACAAAATACTAAGTCTTATATACTAATGGGATATGAAGTTGTGAGAGATGTCTCACGCCGTAACCGTGAGGATCTACAATAAGAGTTGCTCGTATCCATAAGTAAAGCTGTAGGTATTAGGTGAGTAAACAATAAGGCAATATAAAAAGAAACATAGAAGCGGAACAATAATGACGTCATCCTGTCAATGAGCTGACAGGTACGAGAGAGTCGCGCCTAAGTGAAACGACAATGCGAGAACAATAAGGTTGATGCGTGTAACCTGAATGGAAATGAAAATATAATAAGCGCTAGTGTAAGCGCTTTGGTGATTAGGTAAGTAAATAAAAGAAAAGGAAAAGAATAATGAAAAAGGATGTTTCATGACACTTACACATCTCAGCAAATACGACCTATATCTGCGACCAGAGAAATGTAAATTTGAATGGCCTTCCATCGAATACCTAGGCTTGGTAATCAGTGAGGGAGAAGTACAGATGGACCCAGTCAAAATAGAGGCAGTTAGTAACTGGCAGGCCCCTACAATGCTACGTGATCTCCGAGGCTTCCTAGGATTTGCTAACTTCTATCGAAGATTTATCGAAGGTTTTGCAAAGAAAGCCCAACCTCTGAACGACCTTACCCGCAAAGACACTAAATGGGTTTGGGGATCACAACAGCAGGAAGCCTTTAATTTGCTAAGGAACTCCTTCACATCTGTGTCATGAAACAATCTTTTTCATTATTCTTCTCTTTTATTATTCTTTTCCTTTTCTTTTATTTACTTACCTAATCTCCAAAGCGCTTACACTAGCACTTGTTATATTTTCATTATCATTTAGGTTACACGCGTCAACCTTATTGTTCTCGCGTTGTTGTTTCACTTAGGCACGACTCTCTCGTGCCTGTCAGCTCATTGACAGGACGACGTCATTATCGTTCCGCTTCCATGCTTCTTTTTATATTGCCTTATTGTTTACTCACCTAATACCTACAGCTTTACTTATGGATACGAGTGACTCTTATTGTAGATCCTCACGGTTACGGCGCGAGACATCTCTCACGGCTTCATATCCCAATAGTATATAAGACTTAGTATTTTGTAGTTATATTCCTTAGCTCTATTCTCGTCTATTCTCCTCGGTAGCTAGACTTGTAGTTGGGTTGTCTTATCCATCCTCTTTTTGCTTTTTCGCCCTCTTGCTCATCATCTATCGTGTGACGCCTGGTTGTCTCTTGTGAGAGCTAGCGAGTTGCTGACAGAAGAATAGAGCTTCTACCACACACCACCCATCACAACAAACTTTTACAAACTTGCCTAGGATTCAACACACTGTTGGAAACTAGTTTTCTCGATACGTTACATATTTTCATTCTTACCAAACACGCTCATCCTCCTTCCTATAAATCAACATGACTGATCGGTCGATACATGCGCCCGACCCAGCAGAAGTCGCTACCGTCACTTCTAGTCCACGCCAGGTGTTTGTCAATACACCAGGAAACTACGATGGCAATCCCGCCACCTACCGACCATGGCGACGACGAATGATGGCTTACGTCTCTGAATTAACAGAGACTAAACAAGTCGACAATTCCCATTGTGTCACGACCATCATTATGTCCTTCCTGGTTGGAGGAAAGGCCGACGAATGGGCTCAGGTCTACTCTGATGACCACTTCGATATCGACAGAGGGACATGGGACATTACGGGGAAGCAGCTCATTGACGACATGGACAGGGAGTTCACAAACGTCGCGAAGGAGAAGGAGGCCCATGACAAACTAACTTATATCCGACAGGGGAAGTCCTCGGCCAGCGACTTTTTCAAAGAGTTCGAATTGTTGCTGAAAGATGCCAGGTACAAGAAGGACGAGTCGCACGTTCTTACCCTAGCGGAGAGAGCAGTTGACCACACCCTCCTATACGACATCATTAAAGGACGAGCGGAGCCCTTTGAAGACTACAAGGAGTTGAAGAAGGTAGTTACAGGGGCTGATAACGTAAGGCAGCAGTGGGCCGAACAGAAGAGAGGTTACGGGTATGCGGGGTGGTGGAACGCTAACCCACAGGGACAGAGTCGTGGACAGTCGTCCACTCAGCAGAACCAACAGGAGCCGAAAGCAGCTCCGAAGGCAGAGTATCCTGCAGCACAGAGGAGAGATGCTACCAGCACCATGTTCGGAGGAATGGGCAGGCCGATGGACATCGACCAGGCAAGGGAGAAGCGTTTGTGCTTCAATTGTGGTGAGCCAGGCCACATGAGCAGGAACTGCCCGCACAAGAGAAAGGCGGTGGTCAGAGGTATTATGTTGAACATGAGTGAGCAGGAACGTACAGACTTCATTAACGATTTGGGTTTTCCAAAGGCTCCGCAGTAGATATAGGTCTGCAGGAGCCTTCGCACACGGACATTTCGGAATTTGTTGATAATGGCGTTGATTATGTAATCAGTACAGGTACTAAACAGAAAAACGCGTCCACCTTCATACACAAAACCGAAAAAACCGAAAAACCTATACGGTACGAACCCGACACTGCTGAATGGCTAACTCAGAGAGTTAGAGAAGACCAGATCCCGAGAGCAGTGGGATTATTACGAACTTGGATGCCCTTTTCCCGGGAAAAAGAAGCCTCTGAAGAAACCGTCATGGACATACAAAAACGGAACTGGAAAACAGCAGTCAACGCCATCCAGAGTCTCAAGAACAAAAGAAGTTATGTTCGCGGGACATGTGGCAAAAGTCTGAAACTTCCGGCAATACTTGAAACACTGGAAGATAGTCGACAAATCGTCACAGAAGGACTTCTTGACAGCGGAGCTACCGGTTCGTGTATTGATTCGGATTTCGTCAAACGGCATAACCTCATCACGGAAGACTTACCAATCAAAACACCTGTCTACAATGCCGACGGTACACTCAACGACTCCGGATCAATAGACAAGTACGTCGAGATCCGGATGACCATCGGTGATCATTCAGAGATCATCCAATTCGGAGTAGTAAGTCTAGGAAAGAATAATATCTTTCTAGGACTAGACTGGCTATGACATCACAACCCTAGTATCGATTGGAAAACGTCTGAACTAACTTTCGACAGGTGTCCAACAAGATGCGGTTACAACCCACATTTTTGGACACCAGAGGATACCCATTCTAGAGCGGCGTTACAGGAAGGCGAACAGCTTTTCCTATTCAACTGGGACAGGTATGTTCACGAGCAGGTACAGTCGAGGAAGTGGATGAAGGAACAAGCTAAGAAGGAAACAGCCGAAGAATTCGACACTTCCAAACCCTACGTCGAACAATACCCTGATGTCTTCAGCCAGAAGGAATTCGACCAGTTGCCACAACGACGTCCTTGGGATCACGCTATCGATATAACGCCAGGTTCCAAACCTTTAGATTGTAAAGTATATCCGCTAAACCCAAAGGAACAAGAGGCACTCGACAAGTTCCTTGAAGAAAACCTTTGAACTGGACGAATCCGACCTTTGACCTCGCAGATGGCATCACCCTTCTTCTTCGTCAAAAAGAAAGATGGCACCTTACGACCGGTACAAGATTATCGTAAACTGAACGAGATGACGGTTAAAAACCGGTACCCACTTCCTCTCATTCAGGAGCTAATCGATCGTTTAAAAGGTGCTAAAATCTTCACGAAGATGGATATCAGATGGGGATTCAACAACATCCGCATAAAGGAAGGTGACGAATGGAAAGCGGCCTTTCGAACTAACCAGGGGTTATTCGAACCAACTGTTATGTTCTTTGGACTCACTAACTCTCCTGCAACATTCCAAGGTTTCATGAACCATATCTTGCGAGACCTCGTCAATAGAGGTCATGTTATAGTTTACATGGATGACATACTGATTTTTACTGACGGTATAGAAGAGCATCGACGAATTGTAAAGCAAGTACTCGATATTCTACGGGAGCACAAATTGTTTCTTAAACCCGAAAAATGCTCTTTCGAAAAACCGGTTATTGACTACCTCGGTATCATCATTGGTAACGGAACTATTCGCATGGATCCCAAGAAAGTACAAGCCATTAGAGAATGGACTACTCCACAAAAGAAGCACGACGTTCAGCAATTCTTAGGATTTTGCAACTTCTTCAGGCGCTTTATTCGTGGATTTAGTCTTATCGCAAAGCCGCTGACACAGCTTACTGGGAATGGAACTTGGAAGTGGGAGAAAGTACAAGAAGATGCGTTCGAGGAGTTGAAACGCCGTATTTGTGAGGAGGTTGTTTTGTTGATTCCTCGTAACCAGGGACAATTCCGAGTCGAGGCTGATTCATCTGATTACGCCAATGGCGCAGTTTTATCACAGTTTGTCGACAATGTCAGCGACTCGCTAGCTCTCACAAGAGACAACCAGGCGTCACACGATAGTCAATGAGTAAGAGGACGAAAAAGCAAAAGAGGATGGATAAAACAACCCAACTACAAGTCTAGCTACCGAGGAGAATAGACGAGAATAGAGCTAAGGAATATAACTACAAAATACTAAGTCTTATATACTATTGGGATATGAAGCCGTGAGAGATATCTTGCGCCGTAACCATGAGGATCTACAATAAGAGTCGCTCGTATCCATAAGTAAAGCTGTAGGTATTAGGTGAGTAAACAATAAGGCAATATAGAAAGTAGCATGGAAGCAGAACGATAATGACGTCGTCCTGTCAATGAACTGACAGGCACGAGAGAGTCGCGCCTAAGTGAAACGACGAAGCGAGAACAATAAGGTTGACGCGTGTAACCTAAATGATAATGAAAATATAATAAGCGCTAGTGTAAGCGCTTTGGTGATTAGGTAAGTAAATAAAAGAAAAGGAAAAGAATAATAAAAGAAAAGAATAATGAAAAAAGATCGTTTCATGACAGACAATAGGTGGTATCCAATCGCTTTTCGTTCACGTTCCCTCAACGAGGTTGAGCGTAATTACGAAATTTATGATAAAGAACTCATGGCGATTATGGACTCACTTGACGACTGGCGACAGTATTTACTAGGTGCGGAGGAACAGATCGAAATTTTTACGGATCATGCAAACCTCCAGTACTTCAAGAAGCTGCAGAAGCTCAACCGACGACAAGCGCGCTGGGTATTGGAATTAGCGGAGTATAATTTCGATCTTGTTCATAAGCCTGGTAAATCGATGACAAAAGCTGATGCCCTGTCGAGGATGACAGGTCTTGAGACGGGGGACAAGGACAACAAGAACATCGTTCTCCTGAAACCGGAACTCTTCATCCAAGCTCTTGACCTATTGGCTCCTGAAGATCTCCTGCTATCAGAGATCCGAAAGAGTAGAAATCAAGTAGATCGAACCGTACAAGATGCCCTCGCTGCAAAAAACCCGGAGTGGACTGAAACCGACAAAGTCATTACATGGAAAGGGCATGTTTATGTACCGAAAAACCGCCTACTCCGATCCAAAATAATCACTCAGTACCACGATACACCGCTAGCGGGACATCCAGGACAGTACAAAACCACGGAGTTGATTACTCGGGACTACTGGTGGCCAGGGGTGACACGAGATGCAGGGAAATACGTCGAAGGTTGCGAGAAATGCCAGGCGACAAAATCACATCGTACCAAACCAGTAGGACAACTTCATCCACATGCAGTACCAACTGAACCATGGCAAATAATCGGCACTGATATGATAGGGGAACTACCGGAATCGGGAGGATATAACGCCATATCGGTGTTTATCGATCATTTTTCCAAAAGATTACGACTTGTTCCGTCGCACACTACAGTCACATCAGAGGGAATGGCAAAAATCTATCGGGATCGTATTTTTTCTATCCACGGCATTCCACGAAAAATCATACATGATCGAGGACCTCAATATCATTCTCGTTTCATGAAGGAACTCTACCGTCTTTTAGGAATAGAAGCAAACTACACCACGGCATATCACCCACAGACCAACGGCCAGACAGAACGAACAAATCAGGAGATAGAACATTATCTCTGTTTGTTCATTAGTTATCATCAAAACGACTGGCATGAGTGGTTACCACTTGCAGAGTTTGCCTATAACGATCGAGTACACTCTGCGACGAAAGTTTCCCCCTTCTATGCTGACAACGGTAGACATCCCTATAAAGGTACGGCACCTCAAATGACTTCGGACAACCCCACAGCACAGGCGTTTGCAGATGGAATGAGGAAGGTTCGAGATGAAGTAGGAGCGGCCTTAGGAAAGGCCAACGAGGATATGAAGAAGTTTTATGACCGTAAGCGAAGAGTTGGAGTAGAGTACAAGCCAGGCGATAAGGTCTGGCTTGAGGGAACTAACTTATCGACAGACCAGCCGATGAAAAAGTTAGGAGATAAACGGTTTGGACCGTTTACAGTTCAGAAGAAGATAGGCGCTAGTTCCTATAAACTAGACATCCCCTCTACGTGGAAACGTATCCATAATGTTTTCAACGAAGTCCTTCTCACTCCCTATAGAGAACCGCAATTCCCCTCTCAACCATGAAACACTCGCCCACCTCCTGTCGTCGTAGGAGAAGAAGAAGAATTCGAAGTCAAGGAGATTCTCGACTCACGAAAAGTAGGAAAAGGAATCAAGTACAAGGTCAGGTGGCAAGGGTACAGACCACATGAAGACACTTGGGAACCTCGGTCCAACATTACACATTCCTCCGAGTTATTGAAGGAATTCCATGACAAGAGCCCGACCAAACCCAAACCCGCCACCCTTAATCGACTTGAAATCCCTATTTCCTTATTCCCTACTGAATTATTCCGCCCTATGCCTCCGCCAGACACCGAAAACACGCCATCACAGTTACCCTCCGAAAATTTCGTTAGACGACAAGCGCTACATGGAACTCGCGCTCTAGGGAGGGGGTAATGTCATGAAACAATCTTTTTCATTATTCTTTTCTTTTATTATTCTTTTCCTTTTCTTTTATTTACTTACCTAATAGTCAAAGCGCTTACACTAGCGCTTGTTATATTTTCATTATCATTTAGGTTACACGCGTCAACCTTATTGTTCTCGCGTTGTTGTTTCACTTAGGCACGACTCTCTCATGCCTGTCAGCTCATTGACAGGACGACGTCATTATCGTTCTGCTTCCATGCTTCTTTCTATATTGCCTTATTGTTTACTCACCTAATACCTACAGCTTTACTTATGGATACGAGCGACTCTTATTGTAGATCCTCACGGTTACGGCGCGAGACATCTCTCACGGCTTCATATCCCAATAGTATATAAGACTTAGTATTTTGTAGTTATATTCCTTAGCTCTATTCTCGTCTATTCTCCTCGGTAGCTAGACTTGTAGTTGGGTTGTCTTATCCATCCTCTTTTTGCTTTTTCGCCCTCTTGCTCATCGTCTATCGTGTGACACCTGGTTGTCTCTTGTGAGAGCTAGCGAGTCGCTGACAATCTGCACCGATCCTCACACTATGGGACCCATCGAAACCAACTCGGATTGAAGTCGATGCATCAGGCTTCGCTACTGGAGGCACCCTTTCACAACTACAGGAGGACAAACTCTGGCACCCTGTTGCTTATCATTCCTCATCCATGGACCCTGCCAAGCAAAACTACGAAATCTATGACCGGGAAATGCTGGCCATCATCAAGGCACTGAAAGACTGGAGAAGCTTCCTAGAAGGATCCCCGGAACCCTTCGAAATCATAACCGATCACCAGAACCTCGAATACTGGAAGACAGCCCAAGACCTCAGTCGCCGACAAGCACGATGGGCACTATGGCTTTCTCGGTTTGATTTCCGTCTTAAGCATTGCCCAGGCAAAGCTAACACTCAAGCTGATGCACTTTCACGTATGGCGCAGCACCAGGTTACAGATGCAGAGGACAATAGGGAACAGATTGTTATGAAACCCGAGCACTTCCTCAATGCAGCAACCATGGTTCTTCTCCATAACCCCCTTCTTGACTGCATTCGGCAGATTAGCAAATGAGAGGCAGAAGTCCTGGACGGTCTGAAAGGTATCAAGGGACCCCAAAGTCTCACTAGTGGTCTAGCCGAGTGGAAAGAAGAAAACGGTTTGGTCTATTATCGCAACAAAGTCTACGTCCCACCAGATACAGCACTAAGGAAAACAATCCTGGAACACTGTCATGATGCACCAACTGCAGGTCATCCAGGGATGCATGGCACCCTGGAACTAGTCAGCAGACTGTACTGGTGGCCTGGGATGCGCTCTTTTGTAGACAAGTACGTTGATGGATGTGACCACTGCCAGCGCAAACGCCTGAACCCCCACCACCACTCTCCTCTTCAACCTCTTCCCGTACCGGAAGGACCCTGGCAGGACATTGGTGTGGATCTTATTGGGGAACTACCTATGACGCAAGACGGCCACAATGCTATCATCACCTTTGTGGACCATTACACAAAGATGGTTCACTGTTTCCCCTGTACAACCAAGATAACCGCAGAAGGAGTAGCAGATTTCTTTTACAAAGAAATCTTTCGCTTACATAGCCTACCCCGTTGATTCATTTCTGATAGAGGACCCCAATTTGTGGCAGATGTTATGCAACAACTACTGAAGCAACTAGGAATTGACTCTGCCCTGATCACAGCTTATCACCCTGAGACAAACGGACAGACAGAATGCGCTAACCAGGAAATCGAATGCTACATTCGCATGTACGTAAGTCGCCGACAGGACGACTGGGACCTCTTAATCCCTACTGCTGAGTTTGTCATGAATGCACACATTCACTCTGCACACAGCCACTCCCCCTTCGAAACACTTTATGGGTACACCCCCAAGTTCACCATTCCAAACAGCATGGAGACCAAATACCCATCCATTGAATGCCGACTAGAACTGCTCCAGCATGCATGCGAGGATGCAGAGGCAGCACTACGGATGAGCAAGGAACACATCAGAGAGGGTGTAAATGGCAAAGTACAGGAATTCAAAGTCGGACAACCAGTGTGGCTATCTTTGAGCAAATTAAGGGTATGACAAAAGAACCAGAAACTAGGGAGCAAACGCCTAGGTCCATTCAAAGTCACAGAGAAAACAGGGCCCCTCACATATCGATTACACCTACCGACCTGGATGAAGATCCATGACAACATACACACCAACCATCTGTCTCCCTGGAAAGGGAACGAGGTCAATGGAATTGAGCCACCACCACCGGAACCCGAAATTGTGGAGGGAGAGGAGTTCTACAATGTGGAGGAGGTCCTGGACAGCCGGATCTTTGGACAATGGAAAAAGTTGCAATTCCTGGTAAAGTGGAAGGGGTACGATGAGGGCCACAATAGTTGGGAGCATGAAGAGAACTTAGTTGGCACAAGCGACGAGGCAATTGCAGACTTCTATGCAAAACACTCAAATGCACCACGAAAAATTTCAGCCTCCATCTTCCACTCTCTACCCTGGCAACCCTATGAAAACCTCACTAAAATAGTTGCTAGGACATCGACCGTAGAAGGGGGGTAATGTCATGATGTGCTACACAGGATATGGTACTTACTTCATTTTTCCTATATTTCCTTCTTCCTTTATCTTTGTTACTATTTGGATCCAGCTACACTCTTCCGCATCCTTCTACATTGTTCCGCATACTTCTATCAACTTCCTGCACTGTCGCTTACTCAGCTAGACACTTGTATATATAGTACAGTAAGCTGACACCTAGTTCCCCATCTTGACCTCTTGGTCTTTGGAACTAGGTTAGTACTTGTATCATCGTTTATCTTCAATATATTTACTTGGTCTTTGGAACTAGTTTTCCTTGTGCAACTCTAGTGATTGGCCCTCGTGCTATTGCTGCTGTCTTGATCATTATCTCTTTCAGCCTTTGTGTGTGGTGCTAGCCCCACTCCTCATTTTGGCTTGTGCTTGAGCCTGTGCTTTCCTCTGTGCTTTCTCCCTTCGTCACCACAGATGTGATTAAGTGTAATAGAGAAGGTAACTTTTATTTCAAGCTGGGGAACCAAACTAATCAAGTTGACCTAAGTACTAAACTGACTAATTGTTAAATAAAAGACAATAAGTGAGAAGGATTCGAAATAATACAATAACGGTGTTTTCCAAGAACCGACAGGCGTGGGAATGCATCGGTCATGACGACCGAGTGTCATGTGATGTATCCGAGGTTGTTCCGAAGTTATTGAGCCAAGGAACGGAGTACGAAATCGACCGAGATTTGAGTTGAACTTGGTAACAAACACAAAATGGATCGGAAGGATGATCGATTGACCAGAAGATCGGCCGGAATGCCAGAATGTTCATATAGTGATCGATGACCTCGGAAATCGTCCGGAAAGCATAGTGGAGCTTGGCATATATATAACAGGTAGCTAGACTTGTAGTTGGGTTGTTCTATCCATCCTCATTTGCTTTTTTGCCCTCTTGCTCATCGTCTATCGTGTGATGCCTGGTTGTCTCTTGTGAGAGCTAGCAAGTCGCTGACACCTGGGCATCTGCATTGGAACGCCTTAGTCCACTTTGTTTGTTACTTGATTGGGACAAGAACTTATGGGATTCCTTGTCGACGGAGCAAAAGTAAAAGACTTGAGCCGATTACATATGTCAATTCGGATTACGCATCATGTGTAGACTCAAGACATTCAGTTACCAGAATTCTTACAGTGATGGCTGGTGGTCCGACGTTCTGGTCATCCAAGTGACAGGATGTAGTCGCGCTATCAACTACTGAAGCAGAGTGTATAGCGTTGGCAAAGGGATCACAGCAAGCGAAATGGGTTCACCAGTTCTTATCGGAATTAGGGCATGACACTCCTATTCCTTGTCGACTCAAAGGTGATAATCAAGGTTCCATTACATTATCTCACAACCCGAAATTCCATGCGAGGGTCAAACATATCGATGTGCGATATCATTTCTTACAGGATGGGATAGAGAGAGGGGAAATATCAGTAGAGTATGTGCCCTCGGAGGACAACTTGGTGGACATCCTTACGAAGCCTTTAGGTGCCACTCTTCACGCAACTCAAGTAGGACGGATGGGTCTTTTGCTTCAAGGCGACGCATGCACCTAGGGGGTGTAAAAGATAGGGCATTGAAGAGGCGCATACTTCGCCCTATGCCTAGCGTTCCGATAGGTCGTTTCCTCATGATTAACCCGAGTGTTTGTCTCCTGATCGTCGATCTCAAATCATCGACGATTACTTTCTTTTGATCATGTCTTGCGTTCCGGTTTTACTTTCATAAATTGACTGCGCCGCTCTACCATTTCCGGGTTGTCTTTTTTGTATAAATACCATCGATAACGTAGTCTACACTCTCAGTTCTTATACCCCCCCGGTGTGTTCTGAGAGTGAGTACTAATCATCGTTTATTAAGCCTAAGAGATTACTAAAAACTTTCTTTAGATACTATATTTACCAGTATCTTACAGGTAGTTATTATTTCAATACGAGTTCTTACACCCCCCGGTGTGTTCTGAGAATACTATATTTACCAGTATCTTACACTTTTGATCAGTTCTTTAGGCTATTTCGAATTTATTGCGAGCGAAGTGAAGCGACTAGGTCTGGGTTTGTACTTGTTTGTGCGACACTGGTCCACGATAGAAATTTAGTTGATATCCACGTAAATGCTTCATTTCTTCTCTATTTCTCTCTTTCTTCTTCTGACACATCTTGAAAGTGTCTTTTACGCTTATAAATTTATGTTTTTGCAGTTTGTTTGGTCTGATAATTTGAAAATCTGAACTCTGCGCGTTCGTTATGTTCTTGACGTGCCATCTTCACTCCAGAGGTCATTTCTAGATACCCCATATTCTCTGAAAGATCACAGGCTACGGACTGGGACAGGGATAAGGCTTCGCCAGCACAGCACCGTGCCACGGTGAACAAATTTTATTCCCTTCCGAACTATATGCTCTTCCCCCTCCTCGAATGTGGATGTATCACAAAGGTTTACATAACAAGAAAATAGATCCAATATATGCACGGAGAATGAGGGCGTTCAAAGCGTTCCAAGCTAGCGTTCGACAAGTCATGGAAGAGTGCACATCTCTCAATTGAAGATGTAGATTTCGAAGCAATAGGGTAGTGCGCTACTCTATGTTGTTGTTATATTCAACGGGCCCTGCTTGAGGACGTGAATATCATTTGACAGATGGGTTTACCGTTCTGAGAGATCGAAAAATGACTTATGTTAAGCAGTCTTTCTATCGAAACAACTATCTACAACACAGAACATGGACATAGGTAAGAGTCGATGAGCGACTTGTCCAATATAGAATAGTCCGAGACCGTAGGAATCATAAAGCATAGGTATAAAGTACTGATACAACTTCTTCATTCGTTGTTCGTTTTGTATCTCTTTCATCAATCCAATCCACTACCATTGGCCATCAAAGCTTAAAATCCACTGAAGCCACTTGCAACTTCTCCGCTGCTTTCTGATCTACGAACCAGAACAACTGACCAGGATGTACCGGCCTAACTCTCGACGCCGGAAGCCCCTTCTCGGGACTATCCAAAACCTCACTCAGAATTCCTGCTTTTCCCTCTCCCACAGCAACAAACACCACCCGCAACGCATGGTTAATTACCGGATACGTCAGCGTAATCCTATTGGGTGGAGGCTTCGGCGCGTCCTCAATATACGCCACCCATCGGTCTTCTTCCGCCAACAATTCGTGGCCAGGGAATAGAGAAGCTGTATGCCCATCTGGACCCATTCCAAGAAGAATAACGTCGAACACGGGGAACCGGGCAGCGTCTTTCTGCGCAAACTCCTTGATAAGCTCTTTTTCGTAGGCATCTGAGAGCTCTTCGAGGTCGGAAAGCAAAGAAGTATCGATGGTGTGGATGTTAGATTCAGGAATTGGTACTTTGTTGAATAATTCGGTAGTGCAGAGGTGATGATTAGAGTCGGGATCGGTGAGTGGGACGACGCGTTCGTCGGCGTAGAATACTTGCCTGGATGGAAGACCATTAATTCAGTGATTCAATCTAGATAAATTAGCCAAAACTTACCACAGATCCCATTTGACAGCAGGATTACCGATAAGACCAGTGAGCTGCTCGGGAAGAGAACCACCTGAAAGAGCGATAGTAAACCTTCCCTTCTTGTCGATGGCTTCCTTCTGAGCTTTGATGATGAACGAGGCCAAGGAGGATATTAGAACTTCAGGCGAAGCGAAGGAATGAATAATAGGTGGATTTGGTGGATGGTGCGACATTGATAAGTGGTTGTTGAAGAAAGAGAAGTTCTATGTACAACTGTTGGAGAACTTGGCCGCAATTTCACATCAAATGCGTCATCCACGCTTATAATTCTGATCTCCATTGAAAGGTCAAAGCGGTTCTGTCCAAAATTCGTAAAGTGTGGCATTATAAGAAAACATTATATGTACGACAGATGAAGAAAGAGAACAGAGGCATCAACGATAAGAAGAGAAAACAGAAAAGCGGGTAACGCTATAAAAGTCCAACAACAAGAGACTTCATCCTTAGCAGTTACATCCGTAGCTCTGCGAGCTCTCAGAGTCTAGTTGAATGGGGTCAGGGTAGTCTACATACCTAGATAAATGAGAGGGTAGATGCTTAGAATATGGAAAGAAATCAGAATAGTTTGACTGACAATTGCTCCTCCGCTTCTTGAGTAAGTGCGTTCTTTGCCACTGTCTGAAACGCCTGTTCAACATTGATAGCCTCTTTCGCAGAGGTCTCAAAATATGGAATGTTGCCTTTGGATTGACACCATGTCATTGCACGTTTCTGGGTGACCTACGAGGAAGGAATTAATCATTTATGAGAAATCTTAGAAGTCCTGCAGGCACACACCTGTCGCTTATTCTCCTCCACATCAATCTTATTCCCCAACACCACAAACGGGAAATTCTCCGGGTCATGCGGACTTGCCTGTATGAGGAACTCGTCTCGCCAGCTGTCAAGTGTCTCGAACGACTTGGCGCTATTTACATCGTACACCAACACGCAGCAGTCTGCACCTCGATAAAAAGCTACACCGAGTGACTGAAAGCGTTCTTGACCTGCTGTATCCCAAAGCTGTGGCGAAGAGTGGACATAAAGGAAAGTAAAGAGACAGTCAGTGCCTAGTCACTAGAAGGAAGGAGAGCCACGCACTTGCATCGTAACAAGCCGGTCGTCCACCATTACTTCTTTCGTAAGACTGTAGGCGAACAATGGTGATAAGCATTCAAAACCAATTTGTTCTGAACAAGAACACACAAGTCGGCACCGATAGTAGCCTTGTACTGGTTGCTGAACCGTTTGTTCACATATTGGTTCATAAGAGATGTCTTTCCGACACTGTATATTTGAAACCAATGTAAGGATTTAAAGCCACAGGAAAGAGAGAGAACGAACCCGCTGTCACCGAGAATGATAACCTGCAAACGTGAATTGAGAGACTGAAGGTAAAAGATCTACTGCAGCAAACTTACTTTGAGAAGGACACGACCCATTTGGTAGTTATAAAGCGTACAGGATGGTAGTAAATGGTGAACCGAGAAAGCGCCTTGGAGACGCCCTGCCGGTTTCCCAGATTTGACTCTTCCACCAGCAGTCTCTAATGGCAGATCCAGCATGGCAAGAACTCATCCGGATCCGCCTCACAGAGCGAAATGCAAACGAATCTTCATTTTCTGCTGTTATCGAGCAATGTAATGTTAATTCTACAGCAGTTCGCTCCAACATATCATAACTATTTTTCCATTGTAGACAGGCGCCTCGCTCAACAGACCAAACTCCTCAAAGAGCGTAATTCCTCATTACTCAGGGCAGTTAGCTCTGTCAAAACCAATCCGAGCAGTTCAACAGTGTTCGTAGCAGGAACAGGCGATGAGTGCGTTTAACCATATAACACATCTCTCGAAAAATACCAAATTTGTTTCCTTCGTTCTTTCGTTCCAGCAACAACCCCGTCCGAGCAGCCTACATAACCTCTCTCGAATCCCAAATATCCTCCATGCGCGATGAAATGGCCGGTGTATACAAAACACAAGGCCAGAATACCCAGCGGCTCCTAGCCATGACAGAGACACTTCGAGAAAAGGAGGAGTTGTCTAGAGTAGACGCCGAAGCTATAAGAAAGTCAAAAGACGAGCTTTCGATCTTACGGAGAAAGGTCGAGCAGCATAATGAACTCATGAGTGAGAAGGATAGGACGGTCCAGGTATTTACTCATACAGAACTACTATCACAATCACAGACCATGAAATCCGTTATTTCTAGATCTTGCACGATGAGATTAGCACTCTTCAACTCGAGCTCGGTCAAATTGAAGAACGGAATGCGACACTCACAAAAGATAATGCAAAACTTCTCCAGCGATGGCTAGATGCTAAACAAACTGAGGCAAACAAGATGAACGAGGCGAACGAGTTTTATGAGGATATGAGGTCGAAGCATCAGGCAGTGCTTACTTGGAGAGATGAGTCTGCCGCAGGAGATGGTTCTGCCGCTGCAGGAGATACCAGTACCAATCCCAGCTCGGTGTCGGGAAACGGGGAGGCGAGGGATCCCGATCTATCTGTGGAGACGAAGGATGGGATACCCTCGACGATGCAGAAACACGCGGATCAGACGCAGAATGGTTAATGGTCGATGAAGACCAATAATCAGATCCTTTCTAAGCCCTTTGGATGTTTACGTTGTATCCATACACTTCAATCATACCCTTCACTTTGTATCTATCATATCCCAGTCCTTGTAATTCATCGAGCATCGCTGACGAGCTCGCACAATATTTGCGATAATTGGTACAACATTGTGCAACATTTCTACTGAGTTTGTTCCTCAACAAAACGCAGCCGTAATGGGGAGACTGAGCCATAACTTTGAAAACACCACTCTCAGTCCCAAGCGAATTAGAAAAATCATCTTGTAGGAGAGTTACAAGTCATTTCCGAAAGTTGAGGACGTAGTTTACTGAATCTTTAACCGAAATAATGAAAACTTTGAGGAATTGATAGTTCAAGAGTTGAAAGCTCAAAGAGATAGAAGACAAACAAATTCATTTATTTAGAACTGCAAACTTGAAGGATACAAGCACACAATATCGGACGTAATAAGAACACGTCGGAACTTGATATACTATGATGCAGACAGGACATATACGAGCAAGAAAAAGGGGGAACAAAGACGAAACATCTGATTGTATACTGAGCAAAGAAGAGAGGAGAGAAATAAGATATACTTCAAATAAGAAGCATAGATACACGAATTAGTGCAGAGAGTGATCAATCCGAAACACGTGATAGAAAAGCAGCTAACATATTTGGCAATCGTACTTGTGATAGAGCCGACTGAAGAGGAATCATTGCATTCAAGGAGCAGCCATTTGGGTGTCAACGCCAGGCTGTTGACCAGCTTGCTGTCCGTAATAACCTAAATGCGTACACATCAGCGACCGGACCGCTTATGAGAGCTGTATCACTACACACCTCCCCAGTAGTTCGAGTAGTACGACGAGGGATCAGCAGCCCATTGGGCTTGTCCGGCTTGACCAGCGGCGACAGCGTCAGGACCAGGTGCTTGCGCGCCGGGACCAAGACCAAGACCAGCTCCAGCGGTAGCAGGCTGAGGCATACCACCAGCGCCAGGAGCACCACCACCAGGAGTCCCAGCCTGGTTCGGGAATCCGCCATACCCACCATAGGCGTACTGGCCAAACGTATTAGGTTGAGGCATTCCGTACATAGGCTACAACAATGAGTCTCGTGAGTTTTTTTAGTATGTAGAAGATTTCCGAAACTTACCATGTTTCCATATGGAGCGGCAGCACCAGCGGTCGGACTGATAGGAGCAGGAGCAGCACCATCAGCTCTGTCCTTGCCCCAACTACATTTGATAGACCTTCCGTGAACCATTTGACCCTGAAGTTGAACGATGGCCATCGCAGCATGTTCGTGCGTATCGAGCTTGACGAATGCGAAGCCTCGATCGGCTTGCATGCGGATTTCAGAGAGATACCCAATAGATTGGAACAACGGGATCAGGTCTGCCTGAGTGCAGTAAGGCACCAAGTTCCCAACGTAGACAGTGGTGTTATACGCAGGAGTCTGTTGAACAACGGATTCGTAGGAGAGCGGGCCGCCCTGAAAGTTAATTGGAGCAGGCGCAGTACCTAAGCTTCCTCCCGTAGGACGCTGAGGGCTTGACGCCATGGCAGGACTACCCTGGGTCTTTTGATTCGCCCAATTAACACGGATAGCACGAGAGCCCAACCACTCCCCGTTCATTGTGGCGATAGCCTGCTCGGCATCGGTCTTGTCGCGGAATGCTAGGAAACCATAACCACGAGACTTGCCCGAGTTCATATCCCACATGACCCTTGCATCCGACATAGTTCCAAAAGCACTGAAAGCCTTAGCAAGCACTTCGTCATTGACCTCCGGGCTGAGATCACCGACGAAAACATGATAATGCCCAGTCGTATCTTCCTTATTTTGTTGACCTTGGTAAGCCCAGTTGACGCGAATCTCCGTGTCAAAGATTTTTCGGCCATTAAGAGTCTGGAGAGCGGTCTCTGCGGCACGCATGTCCATGTACTCGACGAAACCGTAATTGAGACCTCCGTGCTGGTAGTTACGGTCAGGGATGATTTTGACGTGCTGAACGGGACCAGCGACAGCAAAAATTTCGGTGAGCATGTACTCTGTCACCCTAGGGCTCAGGTTGCCGACATAAAGGTGGGCGCGCTTCTATGGATGACGCGACAGAGCAGTAACTGATCAGCTTGATAAGAAGGCATGAAAATAACGAGAAAATGCACCGGAGCCTCAGCTACACTTCCCATACCCATTGGATTCATGATTGAGGAAAGATGAAAAGAAATGAGGTCTAAAATCAACACAAAACTGAAATAAGCTAGGGGTATCGGGAACAGAGCAAAAAAAAAATCGCACGAAAGACAGTAGTAAGAGAGACAAGTCCGTCAGAGAGAGAGAGGATAAAGCAGATGAGAGAGATGAGAGAGACTAGAGAGGAAAAGAGAAAGGAGAAAAGGGATTTGAAGACAGAAACCTAGAGCCAGTAAAAGTCGAAGCGACAAGTCACAGTCAAAGTGATATTGGTTTCTCACGCACTTTCCCGAGTGCTCCGCCGTCGGCCTCCAATTTTGGAAATTATTTTCTTAAAACTTTTTAGCCACCACCACTACAACAAAAGCGAACTACTTTGTAGGTACATTGAGTAGCAGGTTACCTTTTCCGCTAGGTACATAAGTTACGTTCGGGTTCTGTGATAATGAAGACGCAATTGCTTTGCTTGCTTCAATTCTCCGCAGAGTGACAAACGCTTCACCAGCCTTGTCCAGGGCCTGCGAAATCGTGCGAGCAGCTTGTGCTTCTCCTTCTGCCCGAATGACCGCTGCCTGTTTTTCTTGTTGCGCCTAGATAAATGCAAACGTAGACTCAGAACGTAGACTGGTAAAGTCCGGGTGAAAACACACCTTTTCAACAATGAACTTGGCCCTTTCAGCGTCTAGAAACAATACCAAGTTGACAGATTGACCTCCTTCGGATGAGCCCTACACACCTTGTTGTGCAATCTGCTTAGCTTCAACAGCTGATGTGAATTCCTGAATTTGGATGAGCAGTAAGAATACGAAAGCGTCGAACAGCAGAATATGTACTTTTCCAAATGTTAAATGTGTAATCGACACGTCTTCAAGTAGAATGTTGAATTCCCCCGCTCGAGTTAGTAGATCTTCACGAATCCTCGAGGAAACCTATATTGCCCCAAAATTTCAGCTCAACAAGACAGATGGATGGAACGAACCGCTTACCAATTCTCTCTGAGTGATGAGCTCTGCAGCGTCGAACTGGGCCACAATACTCTTAAGCACTTCGTTTCCAATGGAAGGTAAAACCCTCTCATCATAATCCAGGCCAAGGCCTTGGTAGATCTCAGGAAGGTGCTCGACATCCGGTCGAGACAATACACGGAGGGTAATAGAAACCATTTGAAGATCTTTTGAGCCAGTGGTTGTGGATATATTCTGTTCAGTTCATTCAAACTTTCGTTGCAAATGAATGTTCTAGTTGCGTACCCTAGGTTTAATTCGGACATCGTACAAAATGGCACGCTGAAGCCAAGGAACGAGGATATGTGTTCCTTCTCCAGAAGCCTATTTCGTACAAAACAATAGAATGCGTGGTCAAAGATTGCTTATAAGAGAGGCGAACAGCAACTCACAATGTTCTTCACTCCAGAAAACCTATCGAACATGACTGCCCGGTAACCTCCCGGAACATCATAAATACTAGCCTGAATCCCAGTTATCCCAATGGCAAGCGGAACTGTCAAGATTATCAGTGGGTTCCTTGAGAAGTCGGTAACAAAGGCTCTGTACCAATAAGCCGTGAAAGATTTTGAGAAAGCGCCATGAGAGAAGGAAACAGTTGCCGGCTCGACGCGTCCTGCAGCCTTCGGCGCTAAGGTCAAGCGCTGCTCTAGATTCTATTTCGTACTACTACATGTATCATTTACATCCATTCAACAACTTATCACCCTTCTCATCTCCTTCCATCCTCGCCGAATGACTCCCAAACTGCATCGCGCGCTTCTTCCTTTGGCTAGCCTCCATTAATCCCAACTTCCTCGCTGCGAGCCTCAGCAACATCTTATCACCCACCCCCAGAGGAAGCCTCGGATCCATCTTGTATTGCACAGGTAATTGCGCTAGAAAGGATACTACATCAAGAGAGAGAAATGGATGTCGAGTTTCTTTTCCGTGGGATGAGATGACACGGTCGTCTCGGCCGAGATTGCGTGTGGGTATGCGGTCAATCTCGAGTTGAAGCTGAAAAGAGTAAATTATATCTAGATTTAACTTCAGAGATTTGGGAATGTTACATACTTCTTCTACCACAGCCGCCCATCCGCCTGTGTTGAATGCCGAACGATGTCGTCCGTACCCTCCCAACAATTCATCAGAGCCAAGACCATTTATAAGGACCCGTGCCGGACTCATGTAGGGAATAGGATCATCTTCTGGCCTAGAGCGTACTTGGCCGACGCCGCGAGAGGCGAAATATAGGGCTAAAGCCAGACTCTAACAAAAGGGAAGATCAGCTTTTCCTCTACCATTCACCTTGAAATATAGACTGACCAGGTCCATCACAGTCCTGACGGGATTCATGAGACCCTCTACACGATGGCGAGCAGCTTGCGATTCCTTTATACGAAGGAAAAAATTCAAAGTCAAGCACTTTCAAAAACAAAACCGGGCGACTGACATTGTAAGGGACATTGATTTCGACCTATGAGCAAGCAATATCAGGAAAACCCTATGCTAATTCGTTGCGAGGAATGAATTCGACTTACAAATTTCCAGACTCGGCTAGGACATAATCTACGCAACTCTTCCACTTCTTGAAGACCAGTAACTCGATCAGGGACCATATATTGCGTTTGAGTTGAAGTCAACAATGCCTGATCAGATCCAGACTTGACAGGCTTTGAGGTTGATTTCTTTTTGTTCGGATTGATATTCCCTTTTTGCTGCACTTGTATCTTCCGAGGGTTCTCAAATGCGACATTAAGAAGGTCTATAGGTTCGTCGCGAAGTACGTGTCTACAATGGAAAGAAAAGTTTCATATCACCAGAGAAAACGCGTTTGAATTCTCACCTGTCAGCTAACAGCGCTAAAATGGTAGAATCGATGCCACCGCTGAAGAGAACTGCGACTCTGGATTGTCCTTTCAATGACCTACCAGGAAGGATGAACGGCAGGAAGAGCAAAAAGAACTAAGCTATACACCTACAGATCCTGGGGTATATCACGAATTTGAAGCATCACACTGTGATCGAGTTGCGAGATTAACCCTTCTACTGGTGTCTCTAGCCAATCCGGGATGATATCCAGGTTGTCGCCTGGTTGTAAGTCATTCGGATGTAAGGACGTGTTAACCTTTTCAGGTTCTGCCTAATGAGAACAGTAAACAATTTCTGTAATTCCAGTGCATAAGCAGCGATACGTACTCACATAAGGAAAGCTCGAAGGGCTCGATGAAGAATCAGAGCGCGCAATAAATGAAAAGCAACTATCAAAGCTGGAGATGATCTAAAGTGGCGACATTTCAATCGTTCGTTAGTTCAAGAAGTATCATGAGATGGCTCACATCGTCCGCCTTGTTCAGTAGTGCAATATCGAGACGATGTATATGTCCTGTTTCGAGCTCTTCAAAAGAATATCCTGGGTCTGATCCGGCTGATACGGATGCCAATAGAAAGTAAGGGTTTGTTGCAGATGGTCTATGAATCAGCAGGGAGCGGCGACCCAATGGATCTCGGGAGAAGAACAATTGTTGGGTGGTTGCCTGGGTAGAATTCTCAGTATATCAATGTGAAAAAAATGACTCTGAGTAGCTCACATTGTAGAAAACAAATGCATATCTGATGAATGTGTAGTCATATACATCAGGATTATAGCATGATACTTACGGTCCTTCAATATACGCGAAAAGATCTCGAACTTGCTCGTTTGTTTCCAGGCGATGTAACTGCTCGAAGAGCTTGATTCCATCATTTTCATCTACATGAACCTACAAGAATAGTTGAGAACAAGTAAGACTGACCAAAACATGGAGGAGACTCGCATCCAAGCCGGCAAAAATCTATGTATAGTAGAAAGAGATCGAGTGCTTTTCGTACCGTCAGGTTTGACGACGTACCTCGCCATTCCAGCAGAGAATAGATCCAGAGTCATTTTTGTGTGGCTGAACGACGGGAGACTTTCCCCTAAGTCGGAGCTCAGAGGAAAAAAATTCGAGATCAAGTTGAGAAAGAGAAATACAACAGGATTTACGTGCATCGGGGCCTGCGACACAGATAAGTAGACGATAGCTTTAGTAAGTAAGATATAAATTACCACGAGTCGCATTTGCTTCTCGAAGTCTTCGGCTGAGCTCTTCAGGATGCTGCAAGCCAGCGGGGATTACCTGAGCAAAAATACCACACATGGACTACCGGAATTGAGATTGAGCGCTTATTTTTTTTCCGTCTTTATTACCCAGTAACCGGAAATATTCTCCACCTTTTCATTGTACATGACATTCTCTTCTACACTCATTATCATTATAATTGTTATTTCCGTCACTGTCTTGGTTCTACTGCTGGTCAGTTACATGTTCTGGTCAAAGTCAAAGCGGAAGATCCCGCTGCCTCCAGTTCAACCATTAGCTCATGAACGAGAACGGAGCGTTTATGCCTTAGCAGCGGAGAAGGAGCGGGAACAATCTATGTTCCTCCAGATTCAAATTGCTCCTTCATGGTCAGAAGTGGGAACAATCAAATCAGCCGTTTCTTCTCAATCCGGCTCTACGGTGAACACTGTGACCCATCCTTCGATGCCTCCATTGCCTCCAATGCCTCCAGGAATTTCTTTGGCCAATCGTCATGCTCCACCAAGGCCGTTATCTCTTGCCTCTTCAGCTCGTACTTCTCGCTCCAACCTTAGCCGAGCAATTCCCCATGCAGTCGATTCCAATGTACAGATAGTTCTTCCTGCCCCTTTGGGAGTTTCAACAATGGACTATTCTCGGAATAGCGTCGCAGATGGATGGGTGTCTCGAGCTGGAAATGAGAGTCAGTTCCTTCGAGTATCTCGTTTTTGTCCCCTAATTTCGCTACCTACCAGGTCAACCTTCACGGTCACGTTCTCGCTCAGGCGCCCGCTCACTATCCAGATCACACTCTCGTTCATCATCAAGCCAGTCTTACAACTTCTCCCGTCCCAACCCTAGCCCTCCAGACTCGTTCGTGCGGAATAGGTCTCGAACAAACTCCTTACCCTATTCAACTTCTCCCCATGAAGTTCTGCCAGTACCCCATATGTCATCTCGACATCCTTCGGTGCCTCAGATTCACCCCCCGCCTGTTCCGCTCATACCTTCCACTTACAGGCAGCCCAGCGTCAATCTTCTAACCTCCCATTTAGATGCAGTCAATGCAGAATTGGGACCTGGGACGAGAAAATGAATCCGACCTCATCCCTCGAAACGGGATGATACAGAAAACCCTTTGACAATATGAAAGGCGCTCGAGGATAGATCTTCCAGTTTATCCTCGGTTTCTCTTGTGACCTCCAGTAGGGTAACTTGATTTTTTACCACTATGTACTACGGAGAATTATATTCTGTTGCTGCCAAATTGGTAATCTATCAGCAATAATGTACCTACAACATCTTTCTCTGACCTTTCCCGCAGCATACATGTTGAAGGTTTACTCTTATCTCAATCCTTCACAACAACCTATCCAGTTGGCTAACATAACTTATGAAACAGACTCACATCACAAAGTCGCAAACGCGACCCATAGATGATCGGCGTCTGCTGAACATGGATACACTGTGAACATTTCAGATACTTATAGAACGACGTTCATGTAGCTGGGAGTGCTGAAAATAAATAAATAAAATATGTCGAGTTTACATTTTGAACCGACTGGGCCGAATTTTACGCAGGAGGCGCAAAAAAGTCAGACCGAAACGATGATATCTCCTCGTATAAGAGTTCTTTGAGCTCTGTCTTGGAAAGCTGCTCCTTGTGCACTACGTAGAACTGTTAATAACTACGAAGCGATCGTAAAATGTTCTAAACTTACGATCGAACTCAAAGTTCTCTGCTGCAAGGGGTGAGCCGCAAGGCTCGTCGTCAGGATAATGATAGGATGCTAGGTATGGATGTTCGAGCGCCTCGTCTACAGTCATACGTTTCTTAGGATCGAATGTCTACGAACAATCGCATCAAATTTCAATTGAACACACGGGAGTACATACCAAAGTTTTATTCAGAAAGTCGATAGCATCTTCGTGGGCGTTGGGAAAAAGAGCCTTGAAAGGTTTGCACCTTTGAAAAGGCAGACTACGCACATATTCTCGAGCGCGACGAGAAGTTATCGAGGAAAATTCCTCCGCTGAAGGCGACCCTGTGCAATGGCTTCAATCTCGATGATGCTGGGACGATTTCTCTCTTACCAAGAATATCAAGTATCAGATCCACCTGGTGAGCGTAATCTCGTCCAGGAAACAATGGACGTCCTGATAATAATTCGGCTAGAATACACCCTACAGCCCATATATCAATTGCCTATAGTTCACTGAATTTGAGCGCGAAAACACCAATTCAAAATCGAGAATTTACCTTGGTATACGTCTTGTTGGACAACATGTTTTCTGGTGCACGATACCATCTAGTAGCAACGTATTCGGTCATAATCCCGGGCGCATCATGACGCGAGTCTTTCCCGACCGTTTCACAAGTGCTCATGCTCCGCGCAAAACCAAAATCGCACACTTTGAGATCGCAGTTGTCATTGACCAGAAGATTCGCAGGCTTGATATCCCGGTGAACAATGTTAGCTCCGTGTATCGTCTTCAAGGCTCGAAGTGTCTGGTAGATGAAATACTAATAGGAAATAGTTATAAGTATAGAAAGAACGGATAAATCAGGCAGACTTACCTTGCAATGATCATCGGTCAGACATTGAGTACGAATGACTCGGTGTAGATCAGTTTGCATGAGCTCTTGAATGACTATCCGAGTGAGAGCATAAGACCAATTGGCGGGGTCATCAGAGACGAAATCATATACGCACAGTAGATAGCGTCGAATGATTCAATCGATTTGGGCTTAATGATGTCCAAAAGAGTAACAATCTATGCCGACCATTCAGAACATGTGCAGTGAGCAGAACAATCCACACACGTTGTCATTGCACGATAATTCCGTAAAATATTTCAAGAATATAAGTTCGCGCAATGTTCGCAATGCACACACAACATGGTCAAAAGGCGTGATCTTCTTGATGGCCACTCGACGACCAGAGGGTTTGTGTACTGCTGCGACAACCTGCCCGTAAGCTCCTGCCCCAATTGTGTGCGTGAGTTCGTAGTCATCGCCTGCGCACTAGAATGTAAGCCGGCCATCTCCTTTGGAAAGAAATGTGCCGTCGGTTCACCTATTTCAAATTTGGGCAGTGGTTTGCCATTGAGGGGTTGAATCATTTTGAGGGATGCAAAAGGTCAGACAGAAAGAAGAGTTATTAAATGGAAAGAAAAATCGAACTCCTCGTAGGCCCTAGGACCGCTCAGGATGATGAAAACGATAAAAGTCGAACTCAGAAAGGAAGAAAAAGGATTTTAATGGAGATGAAACATCGACGAGGATCCATATTTATACATTCACATGTGGTATCCGAGTTTGGTCCCTGATTCCAAGAGATGAGATTGTTGTATGAGAGGTGAACGTTTGAACCGGTGACCCTTGATCATGAACATCGGAAAGAAACAAAGTGAGGCCGTGCTGGACTGATCCTGGGCTGTCAGATCATCATATTACATCCTTGAAAAGCCGCATTTATATTATCACTAAATTCAAGGTTTTTTCTTTTTCTTTTTGAAGTTATCGTATAAAAACATATGACCGGTTCGTTTTTACTTTTATGAATTTGCTGCACAGATAGATAGATAGTTAGTTAGTTACACGGCTCCACGATAAGGTGTGGTCCCGTTCAGAACAGCCGGTCTCGAAAGCTCACAGTAATGACTAAACACCGACACCGAAGAGCTTGCATCCTGGATGTCCGAGTGTGAATAAGGTCTATGAGCTGTTGATTGTCAGACTCGGAATCGGATGCATGTAGTAATGTACTTACCAAGTGCGCGACCGCGAGGGGGAGACTCCAACTGGGCAGTTACTCCGCAATCTGCAGTGCTAATGGGTGACTTTTGATATAGATAGCTTAGTATGACTCGCATGGTGAGCCCGACCCCTTGTAGGTGGATGACCAATTGCAAATGGAACTTAGCGAATCACTTGAAGTTCTTGATGAAACTTGGCGGACGTCGGCATTGATAAGAATATATCCCCTTATACTGCCTGGCGATCTGTACGAGAGAGTATTGCTATCGACATTCGATCTACATCAGAACCCTCACTGCCAACTACTTCCGGGGTCCACATCTTACAACTGGTTTATTGCTCTATGTATTGGAGTTAGCATCAATCATGAAATTCACCATTTATATCGTACACGAAGAATTATACCGGGAAGTAACTCCAAAAAACAATAGTGTATAATTTACTATATACGAGTATAAGAAAGGTATATTCTCCGGCTATATTTCTACGCACCAAGGTCTCAAGAACTGTCTGAAAACATGAAGACGATCCACACAACTCCTAAGACAGAACATAAAAGGATAGCAAATATAGCTCCAACCAGTGCGAAGAGTTCCCAAGGTATAGCCTGTTGCACTGGTGCAGGTTTGACCTCGCCGTTGGTCCCTCGCTTCTCCTGAAGCTCAGCGACGCGCTTCCGGTGTGTGATAGTTTGATCAATTTCTTGCGATTTTTTCAAGATCGACGTCCGTGCATCTTCTGGATCAAAGGTGGGAGGATTGCCAGCAGTTGACGGCATCCTAACGAAAGATGGGAAGTTGTTCTCGCACCATTGCTCGACCTGAAGTGTGTCATTTGAATGGATAAAAAATTTACACAGAAAATAAATCGAGCTTACCTTCCCGCATGCAACTGATATTCGGAGGAAATTAGGATCTTCGGGAACGGATTTCGCATGAATACTCCGACAATGTTGTCGAAAGATCTCTGCGACATCTCGAGGATTTGTTGAGCGCATGATGAGCTGAAGGTTAAAATGTCAGCGAAGACGGCAGAGAATGAATGACTGAACCTTACCGCAGCTGCTTCTGCTTTCCGAATCTTGATATTCCGTTGGAACATTGCAGGATTCATGAAACAAAGATCCAGGGTAGCAATAGCCATAGTGGCGGGGATAGCGCAAAACGTGAATACACTCTGATTTTTGAGTAGCCGGAGGTAGTCCAGAGCATCAGTCAAATGCCTCATCGCATCCAATACCATCTCACCCTGCACCCATTGCGCACGTTGTTCGGCTCCGGGAGCGTACATTTCGTTCATTTCCTGAAAACCGTACTCTTTCTTCCCCCAAATTTCCTTCGGCCAGAAATGTCGCTTATCATCACAGTCTTCGCGGTAATCACGAATGATGTTGGTTTTCTGTAGTAGGAGACCCATGGAGTTGGAGATTTCGAGTTGACCACCTAGCCAGGATACCTCCTTTTTGGACGCGGAGAAGAGACGTGAAAGGCCTTCACCAACTAGGCCTGCGACATAGTGACAATAGAGATCATAGTCTTCAACCTTGTCTATATATGTTGCTCCCGCTGTAGCAGCTCTGTGTGCAAAATCAGCCATGCCGTTTTCCATCTTTTCAGTAATGTCGAGAATGATTGATCGGTATCTGAATAGGAAAACTTTAAAAACGCGTTGATACATATGAGAAGACGCGTACTCTGGATCAAGAAGATTAACTTCTTCTACGACCTTGTCGTATTCGACCAGCAACTGCCTGTCCCTTTCCTTCGGTCCGCAGTCACTGTATGTCCATCCAGGGGTAATGGTCAGTTTGTGGAATGACCTTAGTATGGGTTGCTTGACGTCGTCGGGTATGCTCATGTCGTCTTCAATGGTGTCCAAGCCTCTCAGTACAAGGTAGAACATGCAAATCTAGAAGTAATTAGTACCCATGAAGTACAGTGCACAAATTAGACGTGAGCTCACCGTTCTGGCCAGGTCTCCTTCTAATTCTTTGATGACAGCAGAGAAACTTCTACTGGTCATGTCTAAAAACTCCCAACAGCGTCGCATAGTTTGCCTGTCCCAGCCTGATGTTGCATGCTCCTTCATAGACGTGATATCACGTTTTTGTTCATGGAAAATCCAGAACTGCAAGAGAGTTCTGAACTCGAGAGGATGAGTGAGGAGAAGAGTCAGCCATGCAGTAGCACCCATGAAAATTTGTTTGCGAAGGAGTCGAAGGAAGGAAGAAGGTGAGACGAGAACAAGTTCTGGTGTACTTATTTCTCCTGAATTTTTTTTTTTGTGAAAGAGTCGTACGATCTAAAGCACCAATTCCGAAGCACGTGGTATGTAATGATGTCAAACTCCAATAAAATCCAGGATAACTACTACTACTAGTCTTCGAATACTTTTGCAACCACCATCTCCAAAAAAATGCTCTTCAAGGATCTCAAAGGTATCCTATGTTTTACAGTCACTTAGCATTCAAGTTCATTTTAATGCCTGCAGGCTGCTTCAGTCCGCTGATCTCTGCTTCGGTACTGTCTTGTTGGGGTGCGTAGTACACTTACGACTGATTCCACGGTTGACCTCTTACAAGCTCACAATACAGTACAGAATGGCGGCGCGATCATGCAGTATGAACCTGAATTCTTCCATACATCGTGTTTCTTTTGTGCTGGGATGGACGATCCATGGGTGAAACAGTGCGTTTCATATCGTGTGACTGAGGCAGCATTTACTGAGCACGTTGGCTGGTAGGCTTTCTGAGAAGAGTGTAACCGTATGAGCATGTTGATCGTCAAATATGCTACCCGCATATAACGAACATTTTTTCAGGTCCTTCATGCGTCGTGGGTCTCTCGTTGTGTAGAAAAGCAATTTTCAGTACCGATCTCATGTTTTGTTCTTGATGGTCAGTCTATTGTCTGTGGGTTGTTACCTCTGATTCTAAAGCGTTCTTAGACTATTTTAATCCTCAACAGATCGGTCTTCTCTCTCCGTCATCCGAGCTCAATTTTCGTTATTCCTCGTCTTTTCCCAAAGAGAATGAAGCCCCGAGCTTTTTTGCTAGTGCGACTCGTGAATCAAGCGGACCTATCTTGCGCCTCAAACGTCAATTCCACAATATGAACTCACCTGACCAAGAAAACGATTATTCACCGGATAGAACTCGTCCTGCAAAACGTCAACGTATGCGCACCTCCGGTTTCAATGATTCTAACCGTAACTTTGTCAAATTCTCCGTGCCATCTGTGATCTCAAAACTATCCTCCACCTCCGCCAGTGAAAATAATTCCATCCCAAGCCGGGACGCGTCGCCAGAATATGCGTTCTCTAGTTCATCTTATCCGAATTCACCTTCTCGTGTTTGTTTACCGTCCGTCCCACTCGAATCATTTCCTCGCATAGACTTGAGGTGTGCACTATCGTTAAATCGTCAAGGTTCGTTGCAACCGAAGGATATTCCACTTCGAATACGGTGAGCCTTGTAGAGTAATTCGTGTGTTCGACTGCTCAACATTTTTTTGTAGGCTCGAACTTGGTAAAAAACCAACCGCTAGTCTCGATGACTCCAGCGTAAGCGCTTTCAACTTGTTTTGGACGAAACAAAGTGAGCAACACGGGGCCGGACAACCTCCTATCTTTGTCTCTTCCCTTCCGAACATAGCACCCGATTCACCAGGACTCGTGCCCCGTTTGCCAACGATTTTTTTGCCTGGTAAAATTCACTTGGGAAAGAAGTTTTTGGTAGAGAAGCGAGTAATCTGATGAAGTCTGAAGATGGTCTGAAAATGCAAGTATAACGTTTACGGAAATTTACCGGTTCTACTTCTTCAACTAGTACCTTGTAGTAGGCAGACTCGTTAACGAATGCCGTTACCCCCTGACAGTATGTTAGTGTTGAAGTCGCGGTCCGAACTTTGGTAAACGTGATCGAGTCAGGTTTTTTCTCTACTTTGACGATGGCTTCCTCACTTCTTTTCCGCTCCTTGCGATTTCGGGGATATCGATCCTCTTACGGACTGCCATCTGTTCTATCTGCAAGACTATACCAAACGGATGCAATGACAGGCGAGGTCGTGGCTCTGCCCAATATTCAGGCAGGTCTACGCGCTGCACTTCGTGAGGATTCACGCTCATCACATCTGCTCTTCTGCTAGCCAGACCGCTTGCAATTCATCCAGACGGAGAAGCCGAGGAGTCACCCACCATCGAAATCTCTCGTATTTGGGCATACCTTTGTGTGTGGCCAGTTGTCACATTGTGTTCCAATAAACTGCATGTTTACTCTTCCATTAGACAGACCATATGCTTAGAATTCCTTGGAGCTCCTTGGAAGGGTGGGGTACACCTGAAATAGGGCCATGTAAGCCGCTGATTTTTGAAGCACTTACACTTATATCTTGACCCGTTGATCGGAAAGCATAGATGGTCCTCTCTCCCTCGAACCAAGCTGCACCGTCTTACACTATGCACAGACAATCTTCGAGGGTATAAAAGCCTATCGCGACGAACACGGAAAAGTTACTCTGTTCCGGCCGGACATGAATATGAAGCGTATGAACACAAGTGCTGCTCGAGTTGCATTACCAGTATATATTCTCACATTTTCCCAAATGAACTCCTCCTGATTCTTGCGGACCTTCTAGACCTTTGATAGTGATGCACTCCTTCAACTGATTAAGAAACTCATTCACATCGAACGGGATTGGATTCCAAGAGAACCAGGGCACAGTCTATACATTCGGCCCACTATGAGTACGTCCTCGCATTTTGCGTATCCTCGACGACACCACTTATGCATAGCATCGTAGTTGGTACACAAAAGTTCATTGGCATCGCTCCCCCGAGCGAAGCATTACTTTTTGTCATCTGCAGTCCTGTAGGTCCCTACTATCCCGATGGCTTCAAACCTATCGCTCTCTATGGAACAACAGACTACATTCGTGCCGCACCTGGAGGTAGGTCCCCTACTGCGTTTATGCTCTGGGCGTTTATTCAGTGACCTCCAAGGTACTGGTGCTTATAAGCTTGGTGTCAACTATGCTCCTGCGGTCATGCCTCAAAAAGAAGCTGCCAAACTTGGATATACACAAAATCTGTGGCTTCATGGACCCGAGCATTATCTTACTGAGGTAAAGAATTGTAGCTCTCCATGTATTTACGTTTCTTCATCCTTTTCCAGGTGGGTACAATGAACATGTTTGTTGTTCTTAAGAAAGGCGATGGTGCGTGGTTCCACACTTTGTTCACTTTTTGACTGGTCATACAATCTGCTTTAGCCTTCGAACTTGTCACTCCACCGCTTGATGGCATGATTCTACCGGGTGTTACTCGAGACTCTGTCCTCTCTCTTGCCCGGGATCATGTTGCCGGTACCTACAAACTCCCTAATTTACCTGACAACCTGATTGTCTCCGAGCGACCGATAACAATGAAGGAAGTTCAAGAGGCGGAAGCGTCCGGGAACCTTGTTGAACTCTTTGGATCTGGGACCGCTGCTATCATCAGCCCTGTGAATAGGATTGGGTATCTTGGGAAGGATGTCCATATTCCGACTGGCGAGGATGGGATGGGGACAGTCTCGAGACCAATCTGGACAGAGTTGGTTGGTAGACAGATGGGGAGCATTCCAAGTGAATGGAGTGTGCCCGTCACGGCGTAGTATCTAGCAGTGCAGTATGTATGATAGATAAAATACTAGGCCCCTCATTGGTTGATCGTGGTCGGCCGAATTCCCGATTGCGAATTTTTTGGTGGCGGGCCGTGAACTTCAGTTGTTTTCACCATCTATGGTACGGCCAGCTATACGAGGTGTGGCTAGGAAGCGATTATTTGCCACCCATGCCGCTTCTATTCCCCGGAATTACCCTTCGATAACACCTCCATATGCGACTCTTATCCAAAATCTCGAGCATATTCGTAATGTCCTCACAAGACCTCTTACCCTAGCGGAAAAAATTCTGTATAGTCACCTTCATGATCCTATCAGTGGTCTTGGCAATGGCGGGCGTATTAGAGGCGAGGCGTATCTGCAGCTAAAGCCGGAAAGAGTAGCAATGCAAGATGCTTCTGCACAGTACGTCCTGCCTTCAACTATTTTCATGATAATCTGACATGTTGATTGCTCGCTCGTAGAATGGCACTGTAAGCATTTTCATTAATCCTTAGGCGACACTCACCCACTATTCAGTCTGCAATTCATGAGTGCTGGTTTAGCTCGATGTGCTGTTCCAACCAGTATACACTGCGATCATCTCATTCAAGCATCAGAAGGGGCCAAAGCTGATCTGGAGGTACAACTTCTCTCCAACTTGAGTGTATCCAGGCGCTTACAGTCACCCTGTAGCGCTCTATTATATCTAATCAAGAAGTGTTTGATTTCCTGGAAAGTGCAGCTCGCAAATATGGCATTGAATTCTGGCGTCCAGGCTCCGGAATTATTCATCAAATCGTTTTGGAAAATTACGCGGCTCCGGGAATGTTAATGTGAGTGTAATCACCCTTCAGAACCTGCTTGCGTTTAATTTGAAAGCAGGCTCGGCACAGGTTAGCCTCTTATAAGAGTTTCAAAGGGTTACTTGCTTAACCAACTTCAGACTCTCACACGCCGAATGCTGGGGGACTTGGCATGCTGGCAATCGGTGTCGGCGGTGCTGACGCTGTTGATGCAATGACTGGCACTCCTTGGGAGTTGAAAGCACCTCAGATCGTTGGTACTAATCCAGTCTTAGTATATTTCTGTCGCATTCCTCTAATCTTCAATTCGATTAGGTGTTCACCTTACTGGTAACTTATCGGGATGGGCTACCACGAAGGACTTGATATTACATTTAGCTGGGAGATTGACTGTGCGAGTAAGTCGCGGAAATACTCATCATGCTTTAACGCTAAGTGATATAGGGGGGCACAGGAAGAATCATTGAATACTTTGGACCGGGCGTCCATAGTCAATCTTGTACAGGTGTGCAATTTTGACTCGCGTTTCTGATTTGAGCTCACTTGGAAGTTTCAGGTTTGGCTACTATTGCTAATATGGGTGCTGAGGTCGGTGCAACAACTTCCACTTTTCCCTATACAAGCAACATGCAAAGCTATCTCCACGCCACTGGACGGGGACCAGTAGCTCAAGCTGCTGATGAAGCCGCTGCTAAAGGTTTCCTTTCCGCGGACGAAGGCGCCGAATACGATGAAATCCTCGAAATCGTGCGTATCCGATTTCTGCTTCCATCTCTATCACTCTAATCATGTCGATAGAATCTCTCGGACTTGGAGCCAACTATCAATGGTCCCTTCACTCCCGATCTCGCTACCCCACTGTCCAGATTCGGCGCTTTCGTAAAGGAACAAGGATGGAAAGATGAACTGTCTGCCGGTCTTATTGGGTCATGCACAAACAGCTCATATGAAGACATGGTGAATGATTTTTTCCCTGATAGGCAAAGCAAGGCACTCATGTTGCGTAGACTAGGGTTGCCGACCTCGCTCGTCAGGCCAAGGCTGCAGGACTAACCACTAAGGTAGCTTCAAGGGTCTTTCGTGTTCGCGATAGCTCAAGTAACAGATATAGATCCCTTTCCTCTGTACGCCAGGGTCTGAACAGATACGGGCTACGATGGAACGTGACAGCGTGACTTCTACACTCCAAGATGTAGGTGCCGTTGTTCTTGCAAATGCGTGCGGTCCTTGCATCGGTCAAGTAAGTCGAACATATATGACTTGCGTCTTCGCAATTGAACAATCATTAGTGGAAACGAGATGACAAGAAAGGCGAAGAGAATGGTCAGCGTTTTCTGCTCTTGGGCTTTATATTGCTTTTTGATCGTAGATGTCTTGATAGCCATTCTAACCAGCTTCAATCGAAACTTCAGGTCCCGGAACGACGGAAACCGTCAAACCATGAACTTCCTCGCCTCACCAACTATAGTTACCGCAATGGCCTTCTCTGGGAGCTTGTCGTTCAACCCTATGACCGATTCGTTGACCCTTGACTCTGGTAAACCTTTCAAGTTTTCTCCCCCCTCTGGCCAAGACCTTCCGTTAACTGGCTTCACACCTGGAGACACGTCGTTCTATCCGCTACCAACACCAGCACCTCAATCTGACGCGGAAGTCGTCATTCAGAAAGACTCAAAGCGATTGGAATTGCTTGAACCGTTCACTAGTCCTTTTAGTGATGGAAATTTGGAACTCCCGTCGTTGAAAGTGTTAATGAGAGTGCGCGGTGAGTTGTCCCTTCCCGATCATCTCACTTATCGATAATGATAGGCTGCTAACTCTAGGAAAATGTACCACCGACCATATTTCAGCGGCAGGTCTGTGGTTGAAATATAAAGGGCACTTAACTAACATATCCGAGAACCTGCGCAAGTTGTTCGACCGATTCTTTTGTTTAACGTGCTCACACATGTTCATTCAGTGATCACTGTTCGTGTGGAGATTTTATCCTGAAATCAAATTGATTATTCCATAGGCCGTCAACGACGAAGGTGGCGAGGTCAACGTTGCTTTTGATCACGACGCTCCCGGCGGAATTACCGAGACGGACACAATACCTAATGTGGCGAAACGTTTCAAAGCCAAGAATCAATCTTGGGCCCTCGTCGTCGATGATAACTATGGTGAAGGTAGCGCCAGGGAACATGCAGCTCTCCAGCCAAGATTTTATGGTAGGCTTCCATATCTCGATGAGGGTCCCATTGATGCACGATTCTAGGTTGCAACTTGATCGTCGCTCGCTCATTCGCACGAATTCATGAGACTAATTTGAAGGTATGTTTTGTACTCCGTGGATTGGCCTCGATCTGACTTGAAAACTAGAAGCAAGGTGTTTTACCCCTCTGGTTCTCGGATAAGGCCGACTACTCCCGCATAGGCTCTTGCGATGTGATCCAAACTATCGGCCTAGCAAACCTTCTCCAAGGTCAACTAGACACGATTATCAAACTGAAAGTAACCAATCGCAGAGGAGAGACTTTCGAGATACCCACCAAGCATACTATGTCGACTGATCAAATCAAGTGGCTTCGTGCTGGTTCAGCTCTGAACTACATTCGTTCGCAGATGCAATCACAATGAAAATAAAAGTATCCTACTATCTATTCTAATTTTCGTTGTAGCTACGTTTATCTATATTTTCAGCGCGTTCCACTAATTTGAGTAACCTCATGCACCTGCTCAAGCTTATGCTAGTCCTGATCAACTGCAAGAAAGCAAAAGTATGCTTTGGTCCCAAAATTCATGGGCTTGGTTCCCTTACAAAAATCTGTAGGAAGAAACTTGAAATCTCCACACCTACCAGGTATGCGTTGACAACTCCGCGAATTAATTCTAGACTTGGGATCAGGTACGCCTGGTCTACATATATATATTAGATGGATCAATTCCAAGTTGCGAATCTTTGTCCAATTGAAGCAAGTTCATTGTTATACGCTTCCGTTGTGTTACTTTTGAGCGCTGTTAATACGTTCTGGGCTACCTCAATAGCCGACTGTGGCATTCCAGCCAACTGTGCAACTTTCAGACCATGGCTATCACGGTTGACACCTGGTCTGAGACGGTAGGAATAAGAGAAGGACCCGTTCTAAATTTGGTGAAGGGATCAACGAGCACAACTGAAAAAATGACTGTGAGTTTTACCTCCTGCTCATCCACTGCGGTGCAATAGAAAGCGACATTTTTGAAAACGCCTTGTCCAGAAGTCATACCATCGGTATGACCTAGCATTTCCGATAGCTCATGGAAGTGTGTCGCAAACAAAGTCCGACATCGATTGACAGAAACCAAATGATGAATGGTCGCAAAGGCTAGAGCAGTGCCATCCTTTACAGTTGTTCCTCGTCCAACCTCATCCATAATAACCTTTTTCATGATCAGCATGAATATCTCGAGATCGTAGGAAAAGCCGCTGACCAGACTTCGGGGAGTAGCCCGTCGTAGTATTTCTGCTGTTTCCAACATCTCTACCATGAATGTGCTACGATCGTGGAACAGATCATCTTTAGCCCCGACACGAGAGAACAGTTTGTCCACAATACCCAATGTCGCCGCATCAGCAGGAACGAAGGATCCACTCTGAGCTAGAATTGCTATCAAAGCAGTTTGACGCAAAAAGGTGGATTTCCCTGCCATGTTCGGACCAGTGATGACATGCAAATGAGAAGAAGGCGTTAAAGCTACTGTGTTTGGAGTGAACACACGCCCAGATGTGAGTAGTCCCAATTCAACCGTGGGGTGTCGGCCGTTGACCACGTTGTAGGTCACACTGAAATAACTGGGTGAATGTAACGAAACTAGGAGATGTACGATGCTCACTCCTCTTGTATTGATGGTTTGACAAGATTCATATCAGCTGCAAGCTGGGCGAATGCCAAAGTGACGTCTAGTTCATCGAGAACACGGGCGTTGCGCCTCAAACTTGGGGCGTGTAGGTTGACCTATACGATCGATATTAGTTCGTTAAAGAAAATTGAAAATTAAGTCGATTGCCTCCTGTCGCAACGTCTCAAAGGCTTCTTTCTCAGCCGTAACAAGCGCGACAGAGGTTGCAAAGATCCTCTGTCCGAGCTGGGCCCAATCCTGATGAGGAGTGAATGACAATGATAGCAGCTTGAGAGCGGATATCGCACTTGAAAGAAATAACATCGTGTGGTCCCCGTTTCACTTATGGACACAAAATCAGAATCAGCATTCATTTTTCTCTGATCTCTTTTCGCTTTGCCTAGATGTACATGCATTCCTTGACCCGGTGAAGATCGAAGAGTCAATGAAGGAGCGTCTAATCGGTAGAAAAATAGTCAATTATGCGATGGCTCTGGTCATAGATTTTTTACCATATTTGAACTGAAGCCTTTCTTCCATTTTTACTTTTTGCTCCCACAAGTGCTTGAGGTTATTATTCAGCTCCAGTAGTGTTGCTGAAAATCTGTGCAACAACCCGTTAAGCCTCCTAAGACACACCAAGAAAACACACATACTCTGGTCTTATTTTAATCCCAAATTTCATTCGACCGTATCGCCATTCTGCGCGCAAAGGATTCGTGTCTGCGTTGAGATCGCTGTCCTCCTCATTCACTTCAAATGACGGACCCTGAAGCTCGTCTAAGTGTGAGGATGTTGGAGCCTCAACCGCCAAACTGATCCTTTGGGCGAGATCCTGAAGATTGTTCATCCTGTTCATCAACATGTCTAGGCTAGCCCATTCTGGCGCTGCGAGAGAACGCTGTTCTAAAGATTCCATCTCTCGCTCATGACTTACCCTCCATTGAATCTCACTCCAGATATTCACGGTTGATGTCAAAGCCAACAAGTCACTTGGATCTCCCTTTCCAAGGAGGAACTTTTGCACGATCCGTCCAGCATCTTCAGCTTTGGCCAGAAGCACAAGTAGATCTGCACGAAAGTGAGGACGTGAATGAAGGAACGCCACAAGGGACTGTCGAGCATTGATTTCTTGTATCGAGGTACTGGGAGAACCTGTTGCGATTAGTTAGGTTGTCGCAAATACCAGTGGAAATACGCACAAAGCCATCTTGCAAGTAATCGAGTCCCGCTGGTGGTGATTGTGCGTTTCACGGAGCTCATGAGACTACCACGAACTCCACCTTCTCGCATGTTCTCGCGTATTTCCAATGCTCTGATGGTGTGCGAGTCAATTTGCATTCTTCCTCCAACATCTTCGCAATAAGGCAGCGATAAAGGGGGCATATGTTCAAGAAGGTTGGCACGTAGATAGGTTGTTAAGAGATCAATGGCAGATGTTTCTTCAGGAGTATAGACGAAAGGCGTAGATGGAGCTGAGATAATTTCGTCCGTGACTTTAGTAGCCACAGGGACTGAGGTATTGGATGCTTCGGATGTAGACACCGCTTCGCTCGGAGTCCAGGGAGGATTCTGGTTGCTTTTGTCCGCTGAATGTGATGGCAAAACAAAGGACACAACATTACTCTCTTCAGTCACTGCATTCATAGCTGGATGAGAGTTCTGTGTCTCCAAATTTTTGTTGAGGACGATTTCTTGAGGGCCTATGCGAGCAATATCGTCGCGTAGACTTTCATACGATGAACGCTTGGAGTAAAACTCCCCGGTCGACACATCTATCCATGCCAAACCAAGCGCAAAATCTCCTGTACTATCACCTCCAAGGGAAGGTACACTAATAGCTAGGAGGTAGTTATTCTCGTATTGATTCAAGAACGATTCATCAATGAGAGTTCCTGGTGTGATAACCCGCACTACACGTCGCTCGAACTCTCGTTCACCAGGAGATGTATATTTTGGGAATTCTTCGCACATGGCAACAAATCGTTTGTGCTGCTGTATCATGATTTTGAGGTATTTGTCGATATGCTGGAGTGGAAAGCCGCACATTGGAACTCGACCTCCGCCCCATCGTCGAGAAGCTAGCTTGATATTCAAAATCTGGGAAATTTCGATGGCTTGCTCAAAGTATGACTGATGAATTGGAACATATCAAATTTTTTGAGTCTTTAGAGAATTGCTAAAGAATACCTCGTAAAAGTTGCCAACTCGAGTGAGAAGAAGACAATGTGGAAATTTAGAGAGATTATCTCGAATTTCTTGTGCGAGCATACTCTTCGGTAGACCATCCGATTCTACACATCGAAAAGATAAATACAGAAGCTCGTCAAGATATTATTGACCAACAACCTTCTTTAGTCCGTGCATTCTTTCTAGAACGTTTAGGCTTTGTTTGAACAAGGGACTCATCCTGGGCATCTTCTAGGTCTTTCTTCTTCTTGCGTGCGGGCTTCGTGTCGCCAACTATCTCTTCCTTTTGGATAACTAGATTCTTCTTGCGAGTACCTTTCTTTGGCACGTCCTCATCTACTCTAGGAAGTTGAGAAGGTACCATTAGGTATCAAGTACCTCTTACCCGCAACTGCGACCTCCTCAGCTCTCTCATGAGATTTTCTCATTGATACTTTTGCCTGATCATCAGGGTCTATAGCATCTGTATTATCCTCTGAACACTGCTTGGTCTTGAGTCGTTGAAGGAGATCCTTGGCTTCGATGTAGCCATGATCAAAGCCTTTCACTGTAACTTTCAGTCAGATAGGCTATATGATCATTGAAGACAACTCACAAGATGAATCTCCACCACTTTGCCACTGCTCCAGCGGTTTCGCGATACTTCCGTCGGGTAGGACGCGAATCTTGGGTAAGTCAGAAAAACGTTTCTTAATTTTTGTGCCTTGACTTTGAGCTGCATCAGAGGCAGCTGATCCTGCGACCTCAGCGCTTTCTTCGTTTCCTTGCTCGATTTCGCCGCGTTTGAAGTCTGTCAAGCCATTTTCGTGTAATCGACGAGAAAAGGTGTGTTGCGCAGAAGCGCTGGCACCACAACAAGTAGAGGAGATGATAGATGCACGTTTTGCACAATTATATGCTAAAGGCAGTCCCACCATACGAGGTGAAAGGAGAGAACGTTAAGCAGGACTGAGCAAAGAGGCGCCCATAGTGGCTGTGTGGGAACTTGATATTTAGAAATTGATCGTGCCATGGTTTTGAAGTCGGTCTGTCCCAGTCCGCTTCTGAAGTCTCTGTTGCAGTCTCCACTTTCTTCTTGTAGACCTTTCAGGACCCAATATGTCGTTTGCTGGTCGCAGAAGAGGAAACAAAGTCAAAAAGGGTGTTCAGTTTACTGTAATGGTCGTTGGTGCGTTTTTGCTTCCACTTTATGCCAGCCTCCGCTCTTTCTTTTTTTGATGATTTTTTAATAAATAGGTGCTTCCGGCACTGGTCGCACCACCTTTGTCAACACCCTGTGCGAGTCTGAGGTCCTCGCACACAAAATTTCCGACTCTCCTGATACTGCTCACGTCGAAGAAGGTATCCGAATCAAGCCTTTCAACGTTGGTGAGTTAGATGTCGCGACTTTTAGTAAACATTTAAGCTGAGAATCACTATCCTACTCAGAACTTGAGGAAGATGGCGTGCGCATTGCTTTGACTATCGTGGACACCCCAGGTTTTGGTGACAACATTGACAACGAGTTCGCGTACGTTCTAGTGTGCTTCCAGTGCAACTTTTTCCCAATATCTCTTTATAGCTTCCAAGAAATTGTTGGATACCTTGAGCGTCAATACGACGACATTTTGGCTGAAGAGTCTCGTATCAAGCGTAACCCTCGTTTCAGAGACAACCGTGTGCATGCACTACTGTACTTTATCCCTCCCACTGGTCATTCGTATGTTTAACAACTTTCATCCATAGAATGTATTCATACTCATTCACATTTCTAGCCTACGGGAAATGGACATTGAACTCATGCGCCGCCTCTCTCCTCGCGCTAATGTCATTCCTGTCGTTGGAAAGGCTGATAGTTTGACGCCTAGCGAATTACGAGGGTTTAAAAAGAGGGTACGAGATATCAATCAGTCATATGCATCAGCCAACATTTTACAGATCATGGAGGATATCGAACACTACGATATTCCCGTCTACAACTTTCCCTACGATGTTGAGGAAGACGACGAAGAGACTATACAGGACAACAGTGAACTCCGTGTAAGTATGGCTTTACGTTTGTGCTTGTGCTTGTCTCAAGGTTAAGTACAGGGGCTACTTCCATTTGCTATCATCGGGTCAGAGGAGGAGATTGTGATCGACGGCCAGCCAGTCCGTGCACGAATCTATCCATGGGGTATTGCCGAGGTCGACAACCCCAAACACAGTGATTTCAGCCGTCTTAGGAGCGCTCTTTTGAAGTGAGTTATCAAAGGATGTCAATGGTGATGGAGTGTTGACTTTTTTGAGCACTAGCTCTCATTTGGGTGACTTGAAGTCCCTGACCCATGATGTCTTGTACGAAACTTACCGTACAGAGAAGCTATCAAGGACTGTACACGCCGACAACCAGTATGTGATCTCTGATGCTGGTTGACAGCTTAAGCTGAACGTCTTTTGTTCCAGCGACTCTTCTATTCTTCCTGAAGAATTGGCCTCACAAAGTGTTCGCCTCAAGGAAGAGCAACTGCGTCGTGAGGAGGAGAAGGTATTTTTATAGTGTAGTTCTCCGATACGAAGAATGCTAATGTCTCTTGGCAGCTCCGAGAAATTGAACTCAAGGTCCAAAGAGAAATCAATGAAAAGAGACAGGAGCTGTTGGCCAAGGAAGAGTCCCTGCGGTACGTCTATTCACTGAGAAGCGTGTCAAATGTTGTCCTGATTTGTGTCAATTCAAAAAAAAAAAACAGCAATTTGGAGAGTCGACTTGCCGCACAGGGTTCCCAGTCAGAATTCCGGGAATAATAGACCCTGTTCATATCCGCAATAACCGAGGAATTGCGGAATACATTCAGTACCTTTGTGGAATGGTTGTTGGTATACCCTCGTCGAACCACCGACAAGAGACGCTCTTTCCTTCACCCTTGTTTAATACCACTTGTTCTTTCTTTTACTCTTATGGATAATACAACCAGTTTAGTATTTTTCTGTTCCATCACAATATTCTCTGTTGTTCCACTGTTTCGGCATTGTTCTTTCCGTTGATCTTGATGAATATTATGGCCTACTATGGCAAATCTCGTGGCCATATATTTCAGTATGTTTGGAAAGTAAAATTCTGAAGATAACCGTTCGGTAGTGCGAGTCTGGGAAACGGGATCAAACTGATGATCTGTACTTAACCCCGACGGTTACCAATATCGTAGAACATTCAAAGATACTCTCCAGCTCGTTCTTCTCAGCGATCCTGTCGTTCCTTACCATTTTTAAAGCTTTCGTTCAGCCATGAGCTGGGCCACTGGTGACAACCGTGAACTTGGCGGACTCGCTGTCTCCGCATATCCTTCTCCTCCTCAAACTTCTTCTACTTTTTCACAGCGACGCCGCTCTTCAGCCGCTCATACGAGGCCTGCTGCGCCGCCTCCGAATCTTCCCATTCCAAATATACCAACCATCCCACAAGATCTAGCAGAGTCGACAGAAGAAGTGCCTTCAACAAACGGCTTTTCGCGACAAAATAGATCCTCCTTGTTTGTTGGAAATGTAGTTCAACCAAGACTGACTGTCCAGTCACCTGTCAACTCTTCTGCATCCTCTTCAGTTGACGATCTGTCCGACCCTCCTCCACAGTCAATTCTTCCGAATTCTTCATCGCGCTTCCACGAGCCGCCAGCTCCCATTCCAGAACATCTGGTCGTACCAGCCAACGATGGTCACCTTATGCCTCCAGACAACCGAACAGACGCACGAATACCTTCTCCGAGGCGGGCTCTTACTCGAGCTCTAGAATTGGCAAGAGAAGCTGTCCAGCTAGATTCAATGAATGACAATCCGGAGTTAGCGGTAGCAGCTTATGGCAGGAGTGTAGCCCTGCTCAGTGAGGTGATGGAACGAGTTAGAAACGGCGAAGAAAGCACAGAGTCTACACGACGAAGAAATGGTCGTCGAAGAAGTGTTTTTGCCCAAGAAGACGAAATAAGGAGGCTGCAATCTATCGTAAGTGTTATTCCAATGAATATTGTCCTCTATAATGACAACGCTCTTTAGCACGACACTTATGCGGATCGAATGAATATCTTGAGCATTATTTACAGTATACAACCTGTCCCATACCATTCGACCAATATCTACTCACCGACTACTGCAATTCCGTCCACCTCCCTTGCATCAACTTCACCGCCAAACTCTTCTTCGTCTTCAGATGACACTCCTGATCAAATACCTGTTACGATTTTACACAACAATGATATCCAGGGCGACTATCAGGATGTCCACCAAACAGATGAAGGCATGACTGCTATCGGCGCGGCAATGTTCATGAGAGACCTCGCTAGTCCTACTCGATCCGAGATATCGGGCCTTCCCTCTCCTGGAGCTCACCCATATGCCTTTGCGCCAGCTGTATATGAGGAGAGTCCACCTGCTACCGCAGTTCCGCCAGTACCAGTACCTTCAAATGTTGCAACTCGCAGTTCCATCAGACGGTCAACAAGGATACAGTCTACTCTTCCTCCTGTTCTACCGCCCCCCTCTAAACCATCACCTTCTGCATCCAGTCCCTCTCAGGCAGAAACATCACATTCTTCTGTCTTCGTGGCACCTCGCCCACGAGGAGAATCTGTTACAGGACATCGAAGAACGGGCTCTGGAAGTAAATTAGCCTCTTTGGAGGAAGAAGAAGAGAAATATATCAATAGCCGGCAGTCAACAATAAGGGACTCTAAATCTCAGTCGTCTTCTAGTCATGCACACGATTCTCCACCACTGCCAGCTCTTCCCATGCCTTCTCCGCCCATGCCCTCAGATAGTTCTGGGACAGCACGTCCCCCCATGCCTCCCTCAAAACTTCCTCCATCACCTCGTCCGGCGAATTTATCGCGTCCAAGAGGATCTTCTACCATTTCGACGCGCTCAGATGCGTCAGGGATCATTAATCCCACACCGAATCAGGGTACAATCTATCAACGAAGACCCAAAACATCTGGGCCGTCTACTCCTCGTTCGTCTTCACCAGCCGAATCTACTACCTCCGCAGGGTCTGTCCCGTTATCAAAATCAATAGTATCCTCGTTACCTGGTACTAGTTCCAGCTCTTCCTTGGTCACCACTCGAAGCGGGTCTTCATCTCAACCGCCTGGCCGTCGACCTTCAATCGGAAACGGACGAATTTCCCCTTCGGACGAGAGACCACCGCTACCGAATACTGCGAACAGCATATTTGGAATCCCTGCTGTTCCCCCACAACGATTCTCCAAGTCTCCGCTCAATGGGCAATCTCTCACGGTGCAAACAGATTTGACGATGAACCCATCGCTTGCTGCACCCATGTCTGCGATGGCTCCTGGTGTACCGTTGACACCCACCTCCCCACTGCCTCCTGTGCCGCCCACTGACCCTTTGAGGAAGCCGTATCATTTGATGAATCTTCTTCGAACAACAATGATCTCTGGCACCGGTGGATATATAACTCGTCGACTACATGTGCCCCAAGAAGTCTGGTCCCAGGGCGGTGCAAAGCTAGGAAACCTAATGGAAAAAGTCCGCGTCGTACACATCCTTTGTACGGCTCTAGAAGAACTCCAAGGCTTCAGCTCCGAATGTTTTGGTGCTGGTAATGTCAGTAGTGGAATGGCACTTGGCATCGGCAGCATTGGGCGCAAAGAAGGGGAGGCATGGATCGCAAAATTGGAGGATTTTTCAGGTGTGTGTGACGGTGTGGTGGCGAACTTTGGTAAAAAGTTGGGGGTTGGGGAAGGGTTCGTCATCAAGAAGACGACGTGGGGAGATAAACTTGGTCGCAGGTTCGATAAGCTCACGAACGGCAAGAAGTAAGTTTGATAGTTGAGCAAACGTAATGATCTTCTGATGAGGCTCCTAGTCTTGATTCACCTGCAGCATACGTCCAAGGTCTCAAAAAGCTATTCTTGCATGCACAACTCCTGGACGAACACACACAAGCAATCACTTCTACACCAGTTGCACCTGCCTATAGCGCCCTCCCTTCAGAAATACGCTCAGCAGCCGACCTCAAATTGAAACGCTCGTCCGAATTTTTTGCTAGCGTGGTTCTCACATTCGTTATTCGGGATCTGTCAATGCTACTTGACAAGTACGCCAAAAAGTGCGAAAAATGGCTCGCCGAGTAAACGTGAAGAAGCCTAGTTGTTTAATGGTGCTGTATGGGATCAGGTATGTGGATATCCATTGACCTCGCCTGTTAGTCGCGTCTTTCTCTCATCTGTGTAATAAATTCTGGAAACCCTCCTTGTAGGGAATAACCATTTCGTCTTGTCGGGATACTCATTTCCTTGTATTTTATCAGTACATATCACATCTGGATTAGAGTCGAGAAAGCCATGTCATTGGTACCTTCACACCTTTAAGTGCGTACTTACCGTTTTGTTTCTACTCTTTCGTTCGAATTCTTTGTTCACAATAATGGTGTTAGCACCCTACATACTTCTTGCGTTCTTCCCTCGTCTTTTGTGCTTCTCCCAATCCCTCATCCTTGCGAAACTTTTTTCGGATTGTTTACTATATACCTTTTGCTCCAACACAGGCGCGTTTTCGTTTTCATGTCTTAATTTTTTTTTGCATGTAATCTGGTTTGACTACTTAGTCTTATGAAGTAAAATACGCAGTATGCCATTCGATGTATGATGCTCGAATAAGCAGCTTTGATGAAGTATCATTCCTGTGCATGAAGAGTTTGGAACACTGAATTGAGACAGCTGGAGCCTTACCCTGTCCTCGCACCGGATTCGTTGACAATTTTTTGATTCAATTAGGAATATCCAATTGCAGGTGCTACATTTTAGTTTGAAGTGTTACATAGATTATATACGTTTAATTTACATATGTTACTTTGCGGATAATATCAATAAATCAGTGTTCTATGCTGGTTGTATGCACAAGAAAAATGATAATATGTCGGACAGTGAAATGAAATGCGAACAAAGAACGAGAGTTATCCAAGAGGAGGAAAAGATGCTGACACGGTCTCTATCGAGTTACAGCCAGAAAAGAAAAAGCTCATTCCGGTTCCGGAGTTGGATCCTTGCCTCGAAGGCGACAGACGATATTCAAACGTTGCACTGGATGAAACAGACGGACAATCAGCCACCGACATTTCCGGAAAGAATGAACGAAAGAATGCAGTGTAACGAACCATAATCGTTGCGACAATGTTCATCCTGCATTTCATCGTCCGAGTCTGCTAGGGGATCTGAGAGCGTCACAACATGCCACGCGTCTACATTTTTGTGTAAAGCATTACAGATTTGTATTGTGTAAGAATGGAATGAAACATGACTTACGCTCCAGGAGTGTGCGAGGAGGGGATAGTCGTGTCCAGCCTACATTGGCCCAATGTGAACGAACATATGGGGAATATCGCACAGGTGAAGCGATGAGTCTAGGCTGTCTCCTCTGTAGTGGAGACGACCGGTGAGGCGAAGAGCGGTACTGAACGTCGAAGAGTTGGGAAGAAACTGGTTCTAGTATACATGTAAGCAAGAGCATGGGTATAGGAAAATGGTGAAAACTGACGGTTCATAAAGCCTTCGGCCCCGGTCGCAGTGGATCTGGATTTACTAGCACCCGCAGGACCACGGTGTTTCCCCTTCGGTTTCGGTTTCATTGCAGATTCAATATTTATGACGCTCTCGTCATCCCTGGTACTATTCTTTCCTCCCTTTGAGAGATTTTTAGGACTTTGAGCAGCAAGGAATTGCATCCGTTGAGATGTCAAATTTTCGGAAATTTCCTTCTCGTCATCAGGATCCACGTTCTCCAAGGCAGCTTCAGCTTCAGTGAGTTGGTCAAATGGTGGTCGCTCTCCAGGTCTAGCAGGATCTGAAAATGGGTTGGTATCACTACCAACAGCAGAGTCGGGCTCTTCTGACGGTTTAGCGGCCGCCTCATAGTAGTTGTAAACAAGCCATAAGAAAGCGCGAGCTCTGGAGTGACTTGAAAGCTGTATGGATGTGAAGAGATCGAGAAAGTCGACTTCACTAGAGAAATGCAGCTTGCTAACTGACTGATGACCAGTCGGGATAAGTCAAGGAAAAGTTTCTATAGTAAAAATGAACATACAACGGTCTCATTAGCCAGTATGAATATAAGGTTTGCTATATGTGTTGGCGGCGAGATGCCCGTATCCTGGCCGATAATGTGTTTTGAGAATCAGCAAAGGGACAAAATCGAATACATACAATACGGGAACGACAATCGCGTAAGGTGGTAGCAATCTTGGGACTGTCGTAGTCATATACAACTGCTTTGAGGATACTCTTCAGTCGTGGAGCATCCTGAAGGCTTCCAGAGGTTTTCTGAAGAGCAGGGACGGGATGATATGTTCGTATGGTGGTCTTCATCTCGGGAAAGACTGCTCGTTCATGAGATTGTAATGTAATCAAAGAGAACAATTCATATACACACAGCTCATTGTAGTGTTGATCCTTCCAACATTGGTGAGTAACGAGAGCATTGCGAAATGAGTAGCAAATTCAGGAGTCTCGAACATCTTGTCTTTGAGAAGCTTGGAAGCCTTGGGAGAATTCATGATGGCGTTTACATATAAATCCCTATCCAGTCAGTCGTATGAGCCTGATACTGAAAAGGAGGAGAGTGAAAAATAACTGACCGAAAGGTGACACGAGAACGCGCTGGCCGGTCATCAACCTGAGAGGGGAATGGGTCTGTAAAAACCTCATTGGCGTCGGAAAAAAGGGAAGTCAAAAGATCATATTGAAGGTCAGCACGCGTGAGGGGCGCGTTGTCGGCCTTTTTGAGAATTTTTGGACTTTGCCTCCTGGACGACATAATGAACGGATGACAGCAACATACCCGCAACAGCGTAACAACTGTACTTAAAAGTCAAAGTTCCTTGCAGTGCCATCGCACGTGGCTTTTTATTGCGCCGATCAATTAATATTAAATAAATTGATATCATCAATTAGAAGCTTTATACTCGTTTCCTCCATCTCCTCTGGCTAAGGAATGCAGAGCTTCTGTGAACCTTGAGCCTTCCAACTCTCGTTTCTTGTTCTCTTTATATTTTCTTTGAGATGTTGTTTGTTCTTTTATCACTGTTCTATCTTCTTCAAACTATAGCCGCAGACACCTTTCCTACTGTTGTGGAACCTTCTCTTCTCTTTTCTTCTGGTTGGAGATCCTCCCCGTCAACGGCTTCAAGCAATTCTTTCCTCACAGACACTCTTGGACATGCTCTAACTATCACAATACCAGGCTAGTATATTTGATAAACAAAATGAATATTGCATTCAATTCTTCGTCACAGAGTCTACTGCTAAGCTTGATTATGTCGGCTTTAAGAGGACGGGAGGCTCATTATATGGTGTATGCGTGGACTGCACAAGTGGCACTACCTCAAATTTGCAGCTCTTCTCAGGACATGATAACACGCTGCTCGATGATTCAGCCGCAGAACCGGTAGGTCGCATTTGTTAGATGTTTGCTCGCTTCTCAGATTTCTCACCAGGCCACAATTTTCTCCTTGAACTTGGATCCTAATCAGGCGCATATTTTACAAGTCACAAATGTTGGAGATAGCAGTTTTGGTAGGAAAAGTGAGCTAACATTTATCTCCGTTGTTGTCATCCAATATTGTACGTCGAAGACTTCAATGTGCAGGTTGATACTGATTCATTGCCTAGTTTCGTCCATCAGCTCAGCCACGTCCTCTCAAACCAGTGCTTCGATTTCATCTTCCGATGCAAGCAGTGTTTTCACTACGACCAGTGTCAGCACTTCGAAAATGACCAGATCCACCTCAAGTGAGTTAGGTGATGCTATCTAGAAAATATGTTTCGTATCCAACAATCATTATAGCCTCAGTAGCTATTTCCAGCAACTCGATCTCAAGCATGAACACTGCATCAGTATCAGTTTTGCCTGCTTCTGGCACAGATAGTTCCCAGACAAGGGATTCTTTTATCGCAGTCATCACTGTTCCGACAATAATTGCTGTGCTCTCTCTCGTCATCGGCTTGTTCTTTTATTACCGAAAGCAACATCCGAAGGAAACTTCTTTCGTAGATTTCACTGAGGCCGAGGAACCACCGACAATGCAGGTAGCTCGCCCTAGCCCTTCTTCCACAGGCTTTCTGGCTACAGCGGGGCGAAAGAAACCTCCAATACGATTACCCGAACCATATCCGGATGACGCTTTTGTACCGCAAGACGGTCCCATTGTCCCTCTCAGAAGGTTAGAAGCTGACTAAGGACTTGTATACAAGTAGGAGATTGCATCTTTTGGACTATCTATCGTGTAAACCATCTATTTATTAATAATGTATGTAGTCGCTGCTGACTCTAACCCGTAGGCACTGTAAACGTATGTACATACATGTACAGTAATGTAATCATGGCTTGGATAAAAGTAGTTCTGAAAGATAGGCATTTGTTCACAAAGTTAAAAGAGTATATTTTTGATTACTGGTGTAACAGAACTTTGATAGGATACCGGAAGAAGGGTCAGGCAAAACCGTCAATGCAACAACGTGAAATAAGAAAGAAGATACACAAGATGCTTCCGAAAAACAGTGTACAGAAAAAAAAATCAGATGCAACGAGTTGTTATGGTATTCAAAGAACCAAGAAAATGTGAATCGAAAGGGAAAAAATTAAAATACCAAGTCCGGTTACCCCTTGACGATCACAAATAGCTATCACAAGAACAATCAAGATAATCACTATGCGCCGCCTCAATGCCAAAAGCCAAGCAAATATTCCAACACATCCACTACCACGCCGCTTTTATACATTAACCCATGGTCCGCGCCTTTCACCACCCTCACTGAACACATCCCCTCACCCATAGTTCTCTCCATCCACCTCACCGCATTCTCCGCAATCTTCTCATCACGATCCCCATACCATACCTGCACTTTGTGTGGATAAGCCTCATACGAAAATCCCCACGGATGGTTGTCATGATTCAAGATCTGCAGTAGATCATTATGTGTTCCTTTTGCTGATTCTGAATGTGATGCAGCAATCAATGCGTTGCCTAGAGTGGCTTGGTAAGCGTTGTTGGGTGATGAGGGTAATTCAGAAGCGGAGGTCGAAGAAGAAAAGTCATGAGACGATGCAGGATTGGGAGAGGGTGGAAGAGATTGGGCACTGATAAGTCTTGGTGGGGATGAGAACGACAGAGATCGTCGGCCTTCGGATCTAGGGTATTTTTCTGGTGTTGACGTTCGCGAGCGATCATTGTGCACTGAAAAAGAATCGGAGGTGAAAGACTTTGTCCAAGTGGTATCATCGAGTCCCAAGCCAACATCAACTTTGAGCGATGGGGGCAACTGGGGGCTGGGAAGAGATTGTTGTTTCTTCGAAGAGGAGGAAGATGATTTAGATTTAAGAGATCCCATCGAACGCAACGCCTTCAATCGTTTTCCGGTTGACGGTGGTGACCGATCATTCGGTGACTGAGGTGTCGTCGATTTTAGTCGTCCGAGGATACCTCGAGAAGATTTTCGGGTAACCTGCATCTTGTCTTCGCCCCGACTATTAGAATTAGGATGCGCCGTTCCCAAGGTGCTCATACTCTCAAATCGACCGTCAAAATCTCGAAGATCATCGTATGCGCTGAATGAACTCGAAGCTAAACTTGGTCGTGAATAAGATTCGGGATAAACAGACGAAGATCCTGGAGACGATGTTGTCAGTTGTTTTTTTGTTTGCTGTGCTGTGTAACCAATCCCTTCCCATGCCAACGTCGGAGGCTTCCCAATCATCCACGTTTGCAATTTCCATTCTGCAGCTTGAGCAGTCTTGAGTATCCCATTAGGCACGTACTTCAGCCACTTGTACCCAGCTGCAGGGACAAAATGTATTGGGTGAGTATATCAGAACAACAGGAAAGGCAACCATTCACTGACCACTTTCGCCGACCCACGGGGCTAACAAGCATATTTCACCACGTATACGATATGGGAGCTTATTGGCAAAGGAAAGGGCATAAGGTGCGCCAGCGGAATGGGCCATGACACTACATTCGTCGATGTGTAATCGGTCCAAAACTTCCTCTACTACCGAAGCCCATTGGATAATTCCTTTAGCAGACTTTGCTCGTGGTTCTGTTCGGCCAAGACCCCATCTGCAATTGATTTGGTCAGTAGACGTTCTATGTAGAAATTTCCCCAGAAACGGACCTGTCAATGGTGATGAGCCTCAATCCCAGACACTGTGCCATCTCGTCGTACAACCCCATGATATGCCGCACACAACCCAGCCCTAGGAATACCAACACTGGGAAACCATTTTGAGAGCCCAAATCAGATAGGCTGACGGTAAGCGGATTGTCGTGAGAGGCATGAGGAGATCGAGTCAATTTCAGTAGTGTCGTTAGCCGCGTCGAGCGCAGATATTGGGCGACTTCTTGTGACGGTGTCGGGGGTTTAGTCAAATTAGACATGCGGCCTGTATCAAACGGTGACAGTGGAGGTTGAGAAGAAGCGATAGACGAAGAGTATATCGACGCTGTTCCACAACCGTCCGACCGAGGGGAAATGATGCTGGCGGAATCAGAAATGAAGGAATGCCGATGTGGCGGAGGAGGAGCTACGTGTTTCATACTAACTTGGTGGCGAAGAGTTCGTCGAACCTCGTCTGCGATGCTATCAATCGAAGAACGAGATAATATATCGGCTTCTTCCTCTGCCGTTATAGGTTCGGGTTCCGGCTCGGGCTCTTCATGTACAATTGAGTGGCCGACGCTGCGGGAATACGAGGAAGTACGGTTCAGAAGCGGAGCTCGAGCGCGAACTTGAGCTTCCTGAGGAGCATAAGCGCGAATAATGTCGGATATAGACGGTGCGAGGCTCTTCCGTTTGTCTGCCGACGATGGACTGGAAGGAGCAGTACGAGGACGAGTAGAATGAAATGATGATTCAGTATTGATTGGCGTCGGAGGGGTAGATGGCGGAGGACTATGACTAGAAGAGGAGACAGGAGTGATGGTAGTATTAGAAGCAGAACGGCCAGGCGGTAAAGGTCGTCTACGCTTTGGCGTTGCAGTAAGAGGACCATCATCCTGGTCATCGTCCTGGTCAGAGAAACTCGACCGATAAACGAGCTTTGGCGGCTTCTTCTGCCGTCTAGACTTGCCACCACCTAGAACTACACCTGGAGGAGGAGTTGGCAACGGCGGCTGGTACAAAGGATGGTGATTGGGAATGCCAAAACGACTGCGACTGGATAGACCAATTTCATCGCCACCATTCATACCATCTACAAGTGCATCCATCATTTCTACGCCTGATACTGGTGCAGCTACTAACACATCCAAGTCTTTGAAAGAAGCATTGTCGACTGGAGTGTCAGGAGGCGTTCCTTCATTCAGAGTCGAAGTTACAGAAATGCGCGGGCCTATTGGCCGGTCAATCCAATTTGTGTTTTTTGAAGGACCAGTTCTGGATCTTTCCCGAGGAAAAGGACTTGGAATCGCTGACGGACCATCGAACTCTTCGGTACTTGGGAAAGAATGAAAATCGAAGGAAGTGCTGGTGAATTTGGGAGTTGCAACTCGGTTGGAGTTGGAGCTAGAACTGGGTTGACCAGCCATGAAGGAATCAATGTACGTGGACCGTGGAGAGTAATATGAAGAAGGGGGATCAGTGCTTGGTTGCTGTTTGTCGCGACGGAGAGTTGCATAGGACGAACTCTTGCGAGGAACTCGGGTAGGCTGAGAGAGGGAAACGACAGTGTGCATGTTGGTACAATGAAAGCCGATTACTGTGTAGTCTCTATGTGATAGAGCTCAAAGAATGAGTGGATTTGGTGGAAGTCCACCGAGACGATGCCCGCCGGTGACAAAATTGAAAAGGCCGGTTATTCGTAATCTAAAATAGGCAATCTTCATATTTCTGTCAAGCGTCAATTTCAATTTCAGCATTCTGACATTTTACATTTTTGCAGTGCAAACTCGCAGAATCTATGAAGCAACATCCACCGATAAAAAGAGGTTGTTGCCGTTGGAAAATAGTTCATTCATTCGCAGAATCTGGATTATTCATTGCGGAGGAAATTCTCATGAGAAAGTCCGCGAGATAGCTCATTTCTTTGACTCGAGAAAATTCCTTAATTGTTGGTAATTCGGAAGGATATTGTAGAAGAGGTACTTCAGGAAAAGTAGCGAATAATCGCAGTGGAGGGTAGACTTCGGGGTTAGACAGCTTGGAGAGTATATGAACAAATATTGTTATTCTTCACTGATACTCCCATCAACTTTGAGGGTCGCGCAGTTGGCAGAATTCAACATTCCCAAGTATGTACTGCATTTCTGTTGTACCGCTACAAGGTTCAAGTTGTAGACCTTCGTTAGGGTTAGTTAGGGCAGCTGTACAGTTTATGTAATCCATCGTCTGTTTTTTCTTCCTTCACCCCACCGGCATTTCTAGTCAATTCCAAAAATGTCTGACGATCTCCAGTGGCTCCTGCTCCGCGTAATGCTTGCTCTAAACTCCTCTACTCAATAGCTAAAACGGTCCAAACAGAAATATAACTCCTACATGGTGAAAGGCCTTCCTGAAGGTCCTATATTCTCCAAGGAGCCAGTGAGTCTAATACGCGCCTCATATTGGTCGTATGGCCCTCTTAACTAACTGCAAAGTTCATTGTAACAGGGAAATCTTCTTAACCTACACTCACACAAATACTCTGGACTTGCCAACGCCAAGGTATGGATTACTTATGTTTCTGCTAATCTGAATCGACGTTAACCTTTCCTCTCACTTATTCAGACCATCGACGTCTCGGATGCGAACGGAAAAATAACCATTACTACCCGCAAGACCAAGGCTTCACCTTACGCCGTTGCCCCTGCTCGTTCAACTTCATCCATTCGTTCTCGATCTGGCTCTCGTCGTGCATTTGGTATTGCTGCTGGCACCGCTAAGCGTGGATACAGACCTGACCTACGAAAGGTGAGTGAACACGTTTTGTTCCTCGCAGTTCGCGTTTTTCGCCTTTGCACTAGTTATCCGTCTTCTTCTTTTCCACTTTATATCTGTCATTGCGCTCGTTTTTATACATTTACAATCGTTATTACATTATTATTATACACGAACGCACTCTCGTTAGAACCCGCTGGATAAACACTGAAAGGTGGTATGAAAGTTGGGCGTGGACATGTTTGCAAGATAAATCCAATCCCATTTGGAGCCGATCAAACTCTGGTGGGCACCTCGCCATGTCGCTATCGGAACCCGTCAAATGCTCGATGCGGCAAAACCGACTCTTTGGCGATGACACCTTCGTATATACATATACTTTTTCTTTCTACGACATGTCTTCATAATGCTAACATGGCTTCGTATCCTAGGCTGCTCTCGCACGCACTGCAGCTCTCCTATCCGCACAAAAAGAGCCCAAGGCTGCACCTCCCAAGAAGCTAAGAGGGAAGAAGGCTACCAAAGGCTTCACAGCTTGAGTTTGCAATTCTCACATACCATATCCCATGACCATGTTGTTTAAAATGCAGTTGTACTCTTAGTCTATGCACTATAGCTTCTATGCGACATGAATACCATCCAAAGATGAAACCAATGTGCACCTTTATGAGAGATGAGAAACAATGTCTCGCTAAGATTCAAAGTCCTCGTAACTTGTAGGATGTTCATATAAAGATTGGGCAATTGACAATGAGGTACATAAAATACAAATGCAAGGATACATATTCTGATTGAACGCACAAACACAAGGACCATACATACTGTGACTAGAACACTTAATCCCAAAAGGTAAAAAAATCAATCCGAGAAGCTCAACCCAATAAATGCACACCTCGACGTGAACATGCCATCTGCAATGCAGGCTCTAAAGAGGCAGTCCATTTAATGAACGGAGGAAAAAATGTTCCCTCTGGAACACGAAGCTTTTGTAACGCCGGAAACAAGCCCGACGCAATGCATCCCGCCCATTCATCCCGTGTCAAAGGGACGAACCTACCAGAGATATAAAGCTGCTCCATCATGGGACATTGATCATGGATGGTACGAAGCATCTCCGAGTCGACGCGTACGCCATCTAGATGCAACGAACGTAAAGAGGCGGCACTAGCGAGGCTCCTGTCGAAAAGAACGAGGTTCCAGGAAGGGCTGGTACCTACTTGATAATGGAGACTCTCTAAACAATAATTCTCCAAAACAAAGGTCACTTGCTCGTCCAATTCGCGAGAGGATTCGCCCAATACCCGAAGGTGCTTCAAAGTGGTAGTTCCCTGTAAAAGCCAAGGAAGATTCCCTGATATGACATCCACGTTTTCGAGGATAAGGTCTGTAAGTTGTAGCTGATATGTGGTGGAGGTGTACAGAATATCTAACTCGAGATGTGCAAAACGCACTTTATGAACCGCGGAGAATTTGCACGCCATGACCTCGTCCCATTCAAAAGACGGTCGGGCGCTCAAGGAGTTTGTAAGAAGGCTTCCATCGATAGTCAGTTCCTCTATCGAATGAGAATGTTCTAAGCAGTTCAAAAACCGCTCTGCGCATACAGCCATCTCTCCTCCCAATGTGATCGATTGGAGACCGTCGAGACCGAGAATTAGTCGTATAGCGCGCATTTCCTCAGCTCCAAAGCACCTGGAACCATCAGTCGATGTCGGACAAAGCTCAATCCCCTTTATCAAAGACTGGAGATGAGTATTGTATTGGATACCACGCGCAAAACGCGTACAGGCAGAGAAAGAGCGTAGGTTGGGCTTTGAATAGAGCAGCTTGCGCACATAGAAAAGCCATGCTGGTGATATCAGAGCTAACCTAAAGAGGTCTCGCGGCCACCAGATATCGAGAGCCAGTATCTCTGGTATCAAATCCTCGACAAGCGGGCACCTGGACATTCTTTGGCAAAAGCACTTCCTTCAAGTCGCAAGTCTCAGAGGGGGTGGCAAAGGAAGAGGCGCAAATTGTTTTGGATCGCCCTGGTTTGTTCATCAGGTGACAGTCACCGCCATACCCAGATCATTCTTGAAAGTTGAAATGACAGGTAGAAAAGAGATTTCAACTGCAAAGTGATTGAAGACCAAATCCTTGCTCATGGCGGTCAGTGTAGCAGTTCAATGAACGAGTGAAAGTACTGCACATTTCTCTCACAAATTTGAACACCGGCCCGATTCCTTCATTCAGGGGGTGAACTACAAAAAAACACTTTCATTGAAGGTAAGTATGGCGCCTAGGTTGATCAATTCAATCATGTCCATTTAAGTCGTTTTTTTCCCTGCTTATCCCAATGTTATCTGGCTGACTGTCTTCTCAGATCAGTCTCATACCGTAAAATCCGCGTGCTCGTGGCTACTTATGCAGCAATGGTTTCTGACATTTATATGATTTGGTCCCTGCATGGATGTACGAAAGCCTCAGCTTAGAATCTCTGAATTCGAGAAGACAGTCAAGGCGGAGCAGGATGTGTTTGACGAATCGCCCGAAAGCGAAATAAAGTATAAAACCTTGAGTTGGCAGGTGCGTTCCTCTTTTTCATGTCCATCAACATTACTCTCCATGACAATCCATGCCTAGTTTGTTGCGCTGCTAATGATCTCAGAGATTGTCTCAAATGGAATGCTTTCTCTCCCCTCTTCTCTCGCGGTCATAGGTAAATCTGATCAAGAATTTCAGGGGCCTCTCTGCTTAATGTCGATTACAGGAATTGCTCCTGCACTTATTCTGATCATATTTCTTGGAGCTTTTGGTCTGTTCACGGCAAAATTATTGATAGACTTCAAGCTCCATCATCCCAGTGTTCACAACATGTAGGAACTGTGGATTTTTCCTTTCCGAACTAATGGCTCAGCTTAGCTGCCTAATGTAGGGGAGATGCTGGATATATCATAGGTGGCCCAACTCTACGCGAAATTCTTGGTTTTGGAACTGTAATCTTTGCTATCTTCGCCACTGTATGTTACCCATCTCTTGTCTTCAGCCCAATTTATATGATCAAAAATTTCCCGCAGGGGGGCGAGCTGATCTCAGGACAGCAAGCTTTATCGACTCTGTCTAATCAAGGCTTGTGCGACGTGTTTCTGGTGCTGATATTTGCTGCTGCAACATTTCTCTCATCACTCCCTCGTACACTGGGGAGCTTGAGTTGGCTCGGACTATTCAGTACTGCCCTGATCGTGATCTCTGGCACTGTAGGGATGGTCGGAGCAGGTGCCAATCCAATTCCAGGTCGGGTCATTAGTGCCACGATAAACAACAATTTCTACGAAGCATTTCTTGCAATTACTAACCCGGTGAGTCTGACCATTGCCGGATTCCTTAATTGACCAGCAACTTCACCTTCGCAGGTCTTCTCCTATGCTGGTGAGCATATATTAATTGCTGGCACGAACCATTTAAGTCATAGTATTTGCAGGTCATTTCATGTGAGCAGGGTTTCAAATTGATGTAACAACTCGCCGATGTACCTCTCATCTTCTCTGTGTGTAGGTTTTTTGTCCTGATATCCGAAATGAAACGGCCGCAAGACGCGATGAAGGTACATGGTGAAGTCAGTCCAAATGAGACAGCCAAGTTGATTTTGCCACAATATTGATTAGGCAGCCTGGTGTCTACAAGGGTTTGCTACCTTGTTTTATGTGGTATTTGCTCTTGTAATGTAAGTATTCAGCTCGTATGACGAATGTCCTTGACGAAGTGTTGGAACATGCAGCTACATATATATGGGCAATGCCGTCGAGTCCCCTGCGTTTTTGTCTCTCTCTCCCAAGTGGGCAAAGGCTGCATTTGCCATCGCGTTGGGAAATTTTCTTATGTGAGTGCATCTGCGACTCGTGAAAGAGTTAGAAGCTCATCCAAGATATCAACCGTATAGTGTAGGAGCTCTTTACATTCATACAGCAGCAAAATTATTATATGTTCGCAAATTCCGCCACACTCGCCATATGTAAGAGGTGCTGTTTATTCTTATTAAGGGCCGATGGAGCTTACCTGCATTCTCCTTTTTCTAGGTCCACGCATACAGTACTTGGTTGGAGTATATGGATTATTCTTTGCCTTGGCACGACAGCAATAGCGTTTGTGCTTGCTGTCGCGTTACCGATATTTTCCTACCTCATAGGATTAACAGCATCTCTCTTTGCCGCATGGTATACCTATGGCTTGGCCGGGTTCTTTTGGCTTCATGATACTTATCATTTAAGGGGAGGCCAGAAAGCAATACGCGAGCGACCTCTAGGGACGACGGTAGCCATTTTGACCATCCTAGCTGGGGCTTTCATATGTGTTGCAGGAACTTATGTTTCTGTACAGGTAAATTTGATCCGCTCGAACAAACTGTTGCTAAATTCTATCTGCAGCTGATTATCAATGCATACCGGGAAGGAATTGTTGGCTCGCCGTTTACATGCTAGATCAAAGTTACAGGGCGCGCGCTAACGGACGGCTGGTCATGCATAGACTACTGGCTATCAAAGGAATCTGCGAGGAAGATTTGTTGCGTGACGTATCGAATGGCACGTTCCCGACGCAGGTAGTGGGCAGTGCAATGATCAAAGTAAATCAGAAAATCTTTAGAGAGCGATCCTCCCTGTGTAGCTTCATGCAAAGATAACGACGCTCAAGCACTTCATCCTATAAATCAATTGATAAAGAATCCTTGACGGATAGAACTTCGAAACTGTGGTACCGTTGCCGGGATCTGCTCGTGATAAATGAATTTGAACAAGGTTACCGTGTCCCATGTCAGATATTGTCATGGACATGGAGTTTTCTAAGGGACAGCCCTGTAAGTTAAGCCCTGCCACACACGCGCATCGATTATCATACTGCGAGGGATTGGTGAGGGATTTTTAGAGTGGTTGCTTCACAGTGATGATTTGGATAAGTGTATGATCAGGATTTGCTTTGCGCCGTGAGACCGTGACCTGAAGTGACAGCGTGACTTATGGTGACAGGTATTATTGGTTCTAAATATTATTTCCAACGACCACGGCGACGTGCTCGCTGCATATTTATCTCATGGACCCTTCGTCCTCCTCATCTTCCTCCCTGTCACCTAGTACAAACAAAGCGTCACGGTTCTCGACACTTAAAGTGTTTGGAAAACTTGGGAAAAATAAGGAGAAGGATAGTCCACCGCCGCCACCACCAAAGGACTCGTATTATCTTAATACTAACCGTTCATTCGTTTCTATTTCCACCCAATATGCTCGGCGTACAGGTCCTGGCTCAATACACCCAGCAAGTTCCACGATGTCTTTGGCATCTTCAGCTACCACAGCTGATTCAGATGCTATGCTCAGTCCACCATCTTCTGCGAGAGTCAAACAAAAGAAGTCGGGTTTCTTCAGCAAGAAGAAGCGTACTATAGAAGAGATTGAGCTGGTGAAGCCGACAGACGATGATAACATTTCAATGCCTTGGAATTTCCAAGTAAGAATAATATCAATGTTCCCATGGAAGTTTTTCTAACAATGTTGTACAGCATAATATTCATATAGATGAAGGATACGGTGGCATGCCACCTTCATGGACAGTATCCCTTGCTGAGGCTGGCTTTACACCAGACGAAATTGCCGCGTTCTATTCCAGAAAGCAGGGCGGGACGTTTATACCCAGCTCTGCTAACGACCATCCCCGTTCTCCGGTTGTTTTAACCAATCCAGCACCCCGTTCCACTTCTCTTCCTCGTCAGTACTCTGATGCTTCGCTCCGGAGCGCGTCTTCATCATCGATTTCTCCTCCACCTGTGCCCCTCAATCCACTTTTAGGCCGCAAAATACAGCAGAAAAGTAGAAATAACTCATCTTCGTCTTCATCATCTCGTGCCCTCTCTATCTCCCTAGACCCTACTTCAGATCCGAAATTGCGCCCTAATGTTGTTATAGAACAGGGCAGAGATGAAATAGAGCATCATCATCGTTCTAATGGGAGTTATAGTGGTCAGTCGCAGACACAAAAGAGCAGCCCACTTGGTACAAATCCTCCTGTCAACTTGAGTAGCCACTCGGGGCCGTCCACGCCGTCCAGAAGGGCTTATTTTGTCGGTAATGCCAATGTCATACAATCACCATCTTCAATCGACGCCTACACTACGGAAAAGAACAAACAGAGTCTGACTGAAGCTGAGGACTCGTACTCCGACAGCAGCTCAAATCCAGAAAACTACTATGGAAATGCTCAATCCATTGTCCCCCTGACACCGCTCACTTTACCTGATATTGGTTCCGGTTTGGGCCTGGGCAACCTTGGCCTTGATTTCGATCTAACTCTCTCGGACGAACGAATCGGTGGATTATCAAATTCATTTCCAAAAGCTTTATCCTTCACAGTTCCTCCCGTTGTTATCGACGACACTGCAACAAGAAGAACAACTATTACACCTTCCTCCATTTCCATTAGCCCTGTTTTCAGCTCCGATAACAGCCGTGGTTCCTCGTCCCTACTTGCTGCTCCACTGTTCACGATCGGCTCGCCTGCTTCGCCAACTGATCCCTTTCCCCGATCTCCCTCACCTCCTTTAACCCCTTCTCCCCCGGCACCTCAATCCTCCATTATATCCGAAGATCCCGAGCTTCCTTTGACAGGTTCAACATTTTCCACAATGACTAGTGCTGGCACAACTGGCATCTCAGCTCTTAACACGTCAGGGCTTTTCAATGAAATCCAAGGAATGCTCGAACCTGGCGGCATGACTTCAACATCTGACCTTTCTCAGAGAAGAAAGATATCAAGGGAAGTAAATGGAAGAATTAGGAACAAAGAGTTGACTCCTATCGAACGACTGAGGGGGTACAGCGGCTCAGATGAAGAGGAAGGGCTAGAGGATGAAGACGGGGGCGATTTCAACGATGAGGAACAGGGACTACCTGCCGAAGACAGATGGACTTCCCCTGCTATCAGTGAGAGTCTTAGCCCAATACTTCCACCTTCGAGCCCGGACACACGCGGGAAATACCATAACAGAGCACCTCAATACCAGATTCAAAATCAAGATCTTGAGCGAGGACGAGAGGATGATACCTCTATGCAGAATCATAATGGAGATTCGCATGATTTATCCACTCTTTCACCCAATGTGAATCGTTACAACTACAGAAACTCCAGTCGTAGCAGCACTTCCACTGTTTCCACCCTCTCTGCTGTTACCGTGACCCAAGCAACACACGCTACAGCAACAAGCACCGTCATTCAACGTGCTATGGCCACGAAAATCACGGTCGGGCTTCCAGGTACGGGTAAGGGTGTTATATCCTTACCTACCCAGTACCAGCAGCCGAGCTCCCTGCAATCAGCACCTCTTTCTTTGCCTCCTCCCCCGTCGTCTCTTCAACAACCCCAACTACCATTAACTGTCCCTGCTTCACCCCAAAGCTCAACATTTGGGGGTAGTGAAGAAGAGGAAGCGTCAGCATCTTCGAGAATGTCAGGGAGTACCGGTACCAGCACGTCTTCCTCGCTTTCCCCTAAGACTGATACACAAACGGAAGATGATGAGGACGGAACAGGGCTAGTGTATTACTTAGATAGCCCTCTTCCAACACAGACATTGTTCGACCAGACTAGAACACAGACGCAAAAAGCTGCATCGGGAATAGGTGTCTTTAACGAAAATCAGCGGCTTACAACTTCTAGGTCGGATACTTTCGGAGTCTATCCTAATGAGGAGGAACCATATGTTGCAGTTGAGGAGGAAGAACAGGCACTTACTACTATTGAGGAGGCAGATCACAGAAATGTGTTTCCGTCTTTAACGAGGAGCACTGAAGATTCCGAATACTTCTCTCCGCCAATTTCATCGGCTCCTGTCAGACCCTTAATTCTCATAACTAACAACACAAACGTGGCACTAGACGGACCTTTCACGGCCCCTGTTTCCGGCTCTTCACCGTTCTCCAGCGTCACTCCAATGACCCCCAATCAACGTTATCGTGGATGGTTCTTAGAGGTCATCAACCCGTTGGATGAGTTTATCGACGAACCTATCAACCCGCGGGATTACTATCTCGACCTGACGGAGGTCGCCGAAGGGGAGAGCGGGTCGGTGTATGCTGCACGTATCTCTGAAAATGCTAACCTCGCCCGCCTCTCGAAGCTTCCACCGCTCATCAAAGCACGGGATGTGGAAGGACAAAATAACGGGGAAACCATGCTCGTTGCGATTAAGACAGTGCCAATATTGCCTTCTGGATCGACTAAGCTCGACGAGCTGAGGAAAGAGTTAAGCTTGCTCAGAGGTATAATGCATGGGAACATACTAGGAATGCATGCTCTTTACGTGGACTTAGTGGAAGACTCCCTCTGGATCCGTATGGAGTTAATGGTCAGGAGCTTAGCCGACGTTGTGATTTTGTGCGAAGAGAGTTTGGTGTTACAGGAAAGAGTCATTGCGCGGTTTACACATGATGTATGTCCCCCTCTTCGTCGAACGGTGTATCAGAGACTGACCATTACTGTCATCGACAGATCCTAGAGGCGCTGCAATTTTTGCGCTCACATAATATAGCTCACCGCGACGTTCGTTCAGATAATCTACTCCTCAACAGTCAAGGAATTTTAAAACTCAGTATGTTGACTTGTGTAAATAAAGGAATATTTATTGACCAGTTTGTTGAAGCTGACTTCTCAAATGCTATCAAAGTCTCTCCAGACTCGCCGATTGTCAATGATGCAGTCGGCATTTTATACTGGCAGGTATGTTGTTTCTTTTTTTGATTAGCATTTTAACATCATTCATGGAATTCTTGTTGATGTTCTACCTTTCGTAGGCTCCCGAAGTACGGGCAGGACCCTACAATGTGCTCAAGATTGACGTCTGGTCTGTTGGCGCCACAGTCTGGGAGCTGGCTCAAGCAGCACCACCCTTTGCAGATTCAACAGATCCTCCTCGCGATAGATGGCCTAAGCTCCGCAAGCCCGAAATATTCTCACCTGCCTTCCATGAGTTCTTGCGTATGTGTTCTGAACCGGCCTCCTCTCGTCCAGATGCCCAGGAATTGCTTAAGGTACTTTCAAGTTGTTATCATCGTGCAGATCATTCTTCACATTTTGTGCTTCAGAATTCGTTCGTGAACAACACTTGTGGGCGTCCAGTCGTAGGACAATTGTTACAACAGTGTGTTGCCATCGAAAAAGTGGTTTCACAACGTCAAGAACTCGAAGAAGAAGACGAAGCTACACTAATGATTTCATGACACTGATGATCATGGATACCCCAATGCATCTACATATAATTTATCTGTTGCTTCTCTTCCTGTTTAATCTTTCATCCCTATTGCATCTCATTGCTTGTTTGCTAATTCGTCAACGGACTGTATTTCCATATGCATTATGATGTCCCAAACTTCCCCTCCCTTCCCTTCCATGAAAAGAATATACTCATCTACTTATTTTTTCTATCTGGTGTACCATATTTGCTTTGTTATTTGGATATCTGGACTGCGGATAATACATACATAAAAAGTTATTATTCGGGAATCTACACCACTAAACATCGGCGATCAGACCTGTTCGCCCTGATTGCTGCAGCAACTCCAGGGCCAAGCAACGGCCCTCTTTATAGTCTAAAGAATACCCGAACTGAAGAGAACCTTCATTGGTTAGGTCGCATCCTTTATCAGCGGCCTTGGCTTTGATTTGCTCTGTCACAGAAGGTTTCACTCGGATTACAGGGAGATCTAAGGCAGATAACCAGCTATAATAATCGTATGCGAGCTTGAGGTTGCCATCGTTTGATTCGTGGTATTCCGCGACATCATGCATGCATGTAATGTACTGGTTGACGACACCTTCAAGAGGTAATTTGAGGCTTACGCCGAATACTGCAAACGATATTGAGCAATCATGTACGGGAGCAACGGTGTAAGACTTACAATTATGATCGCATATTCTGATGAATTCGCTTTCCTGTTCGAGCGTCTCTTTCTTATCCCCTATGGTATGTGCGAGTTTAACAAGCTTGGAACAAATCTCAACCCTTTGCTTCAAAGGCGCGGTAGTCTTCAATAGTTCCATTGCACGTTTAAACGCGAATCTACTGTCTCGAGGTCTAAACAGCTTTCAATGGATGCCAGTTCGAAATAGACGTTGACTCACTTTGCCAACCAAAAGCAGGTTCCGAGGCCTTCCCAAATGGAAACTTCATATGGCCTAGGATACGCAGATGATTAAAAGTCGTTACGATATTGAACGATACTACTGACCTTAGTTTGATTGCCTGTCGATAATAAAAAGACCCATATTGCGGCATTGCCATGGCACTGTACGCTGCACCGAGTCCCACCCATGGTCGTGAGTCTTTCTTGTTGATATCTTATGGAGAATAATGAGGCTAAGATATATTCGAGTCACCGGTATCGGTACTCACCTAACGCTTTCCTGAAAGACTCAATGGCAGCTGGGTAATTATCTAGTTCATGGTATTCAAGGCCCATTAATATCCAGGCTGTCAAACACGTCCGATCCAAGTGCGTAGCTCGGCGGAAGTACTTGATGGCTTTATCCCGATCCAACTGTAGAGAATAATGATTTCCTGCATGTATAAGTCGAGTTAGTGGCAGCCAATCCTGATCAATGTCCATACCAACTATGCAACAAACTTCTGGGCGGTTCTTGTCGATGAGGAGAAATTTTTCTGCTAAGGCGGTGAGTTTTTCTGGGTTTCCACAAAGATGAAGTATGTTTGAGTAAACGTCCAAGTCTTCAATCCGATTTGGATCTAGACTGAACATCTCCTCGAACTGCGCCTCGGCTTTGGTGAACTCTACGAGGTTGCCGAAATGAAATCGTGAATTTATATGAAAATATTACTAGCTCACCAAGAGTGTCATATAGCGCTCTTCCTCGTTGTCCCATCAACCAAAAATTTCTAGGAAAATAATCGGCACCGAGAAGTCTGTCGCAAAGTTGTATCTCAACGTCTGTAGCGGTATGCAATTCGTTCATGATCTGAATTTGGAACATTTGCGGTAAGGGATGATCAAGGGGGAGGTCGATGTTAGTGAGCGCATCTGTCAACTGCTACTAGAGTGAGTATCTGAACCACAGAAAATATACGTGACAGACAACTTTTGAAGAGTCAAGGCACTGCCCGAGTAATGCCCATGCAGACCAATTCCAAGGACATAATGAGAGTGTATGATAAAGGACATTGAGAGCTTCCGGTATCCGTGACAAACGATGAAGGAATAATGCCTCGCTATCGACAAAATTGAACGGAAGAAAGTCAGATTATATAATGGCATGGACGTACAGGAATTGAAGCCAAGGATCAGTCGAGTGCGTGACAGAGTCCAGAAGATCGTGAATCGCAGTGTTTACCGGGAGAGGTGCTTGATGTCGCGTGTCTAAGCCACAGTGAGCATGATTCGCGAACAGAGAGAGAAAAATAATCACTGTCTGTTTTATGCCACTCATGCAAAGCTTTTTTCTCACTTGTCTTTCAGAGATCAGCGTTGCATCGCAAGAAAAGACATTCAATCAAGACGTACAATGAACTGACAATACACAGAAATGAAGCGCGCTTTTGAACTTGCGCAACCCCGCACAAAGTGTATCGCTCGATGATATTGGCGCGCTTCCATGCATTTTCGCGCTAAATTGAAGACATCTGCATCCCGTTCCTCGGCGTCCACATCCTCCCTGCTAAGCCATTCCGGAAGATCTTCATAGTCTGCCGAAGCGTTCATAGAGGTAGAGCTTATCTGTGCATTTGTAGTCCTCTTAGAGGCAGGAACAGAAAGCAAAAGTTCAGACAACCTGTAGCCCTGCCTTTGTCAATGATTCACGGATTACAGTGCAAATCGGAACGTACCATTTAGAGGCAACTACTAGACCTCTATCAGCAGTATCTGTTAAGCATCGTCGAATCTCTGTGATAAACTGGGCGTCCACTTGGGAGATTATTTTCATTATCGTCGTCGTCAAATAACAAGTTCTATAAGCGCCGGACGCATCCAGACACGTGATTGCGATTTCAAGGAATGTGGATTCAATACTTAGGATGTATATGATACGATATTAACAGGGTATAGCTGATTATGGGTACGATCCGTACTGTGAAGCAGAAAAATGCAGTGTTATGATACAGTGAATAAAGGCGAGCACAACAACCCGACAATGGGATCCAGTAATCAAGGAGCGATAAATGAATGTGTTAGTAAAGAGTAATTTCGAGAAGCTGCGTCTCGTTCTTAGGTGCAGAAAATTGATGTAGGTATGGAAGGTATAGCGTATGCATTAAGCAGAAATGATTGACCTCGGAGACATACAGTATGCGATTGTTGAAGGGACCGTGAAGATGATCATTGCTGAATAGGATTTATTCCTGCTAATAAAGCCCTTGAACGTCCTCCGTATGACTCTTCAATGCCGCTTGCCGTAGGTTGATCCGTTTTCCTGTTTGGGTCCAGGATCTGAGCAATTGAAGGAGGTCGACCTTTTTTCAAATTCCTGATATATGCTTCCGACGGAGTCAATCTAGATCCTGGCGTCACTGAAGGTATCGAACTGGATTTGGCAGTAGGTTGCCCGACGGCTTTGAACGAAGATTTGGATAACTTTCGCTCTCGTTTGGACTCTTCCTTGTCCAAAGAGAAGGTAACGTGGGTGTCTTTCAAACCTCCCACAAGAAGAGATTCGGGAATCGGATTCAAAATTTGCGAGGGAGGAAAGGTAACGGAAGTTGGGCTGTGATCGTGCGAGAGCGAGGAAGAAGAGGAGGCAGCAGTGAAAGAAGAGGACGCCGACGAACGTTTACGGGGGTATGAGGCATCGGAGGTATGTCCCGACACATTCGTTCCTACCCCAGATCCTGGTTGTTTAAGGGACATTGAACGTGCTTCCACTAATTTCAACTTCTTCATGGTCCGTCTCGGCTGGATTGTAGCCATGATCTCGTCCTCAGCACCTGACACGCCTGAGCCCCACTCTGAAGTCGAAGTGGGATAAGATTCAGAATCTTCGCTGTGAAGAAGTCTGTTTAAGGGGAGCCTAGTGGATGAAGAGGGAGTCGGTATACTGCTTCGCACAGAAGAGTCATCGCTTCTCTCTTTTTCCATTTCTAAAAGACTGGGGGTTCGAGATCCTGACTGGACCGATGTATTCGGACCACCCCCGGCGCTGTTTTTCACCAGCCATGCAAACCCCTTATTTTCTTTCTCTTTTCTCATAGCCTCCTTCTCCAATTCTGCTACTTTCTCCTTCCATGTTCGCATCTTGGCGGCGTGCTTTTCAGTCATCTGGAGAAGGCGGCTGGAGAGTTCTTCAAGTTGTTGGTTGCGATATCTGAGAGCTTTCCGGAGCTCTTCAGTAGAAGCAGTGTCAACGTCGATGTCTACTATGTCCGATTTAGAGAAAGTTTTGGTCAGGGTTGGCGTGGAAGACGATGATGAAGATGAGGAAGAATTTCTGTCTGTGCTGTGCATTTGAATAGTAGACTCTCTCGAAAGTGATGACGACTTTCCCAGCGTATTGGCTATATTGCTGTATTGCTTTGAACCGGAGCCAGTCGACGACATGCGGCTAAAAGCAATAGTATGTGCGCGCTGTCGGAGAGCTTCTGGTTGTAAAAGCGACGACGAATTCTCGTCGAAAGGGGTTGCAGGAAGTGGTATAGATGGGGGTTTAGATGGCATTGTTATTCTGGAAATTTTCGATTTTGTAGTACTTCGGACAGAGTTTGAAGAAATCAGAGAGCGATGTTTTTCTGACGCTAAAGCAGTCCTGAACGAAACTGGCATGGACATCGCTGACTTGATTGACACGGCCTCCGACTCATCTGCAGTGTCAATATCAGTACCTTGCTGCTTCCCAGAATATGCTTTCCGTCTAGATGGCAGTGCGCGAAAAGAAGAGATCGAAGCCCCGCTGATAGACGCGCGATCGGAATCGCCCGCTGAGCCTCGCGGAAGGTTTTGCACTTTGGAGCCTTTTCGACGAATTGTAGTATCATCAGGCATCCGGCTAGTGGTGTACGGCTGCGCGTGCGAATGCATCGAAGTCGTGTGAAGTGTGGGGCTAGAAGGTGGGGACATATCTCCGTGTAAAGACGGACGCGAGATATAATTTCCTGTCAGCTTAGCATCTATCGGCAGAGGTTTTACTTCATATCGGGGTTTAGTGAAAAGATCATTGTACTCTTCCAAGTTATCGATATCATCGTCAACAGGTGGTCGAGAAACAGTGATAGTTGGTTGTGGATGCGGTTCGTCCTTAGTTTGGCTAGCTCGTGGTGTAGACGAGCGGCTGACCCGAGAGACGTTGGATTCAATGGACAGAGAGCGAGCTCCCAAGCTTGGAGGAGCCAAACTATCCGACGTATAATCAGACAGTTCCTCGTGACTCTTTTTTGTAGGACGTTGAGACTTTCGTCTCTGCAGCCGTAAGCCGCCTTTGGAAGTAGCAAAATGAGCGGCAATTTTTGATCCAAAACTGGTCGAGGTTGCAAGAGATTTCAGGGATTGCTGCGAGGTTGAAGCATGCGGGAGGGAAGTGAATGGGTGGTCGTTGCTGCAATAATATGTTAGAGGAAATACGCACAACATGGGCATAACCAAACGACAACACGGGCATCTTACGCGTAATAATAGCACACTCGTACGAGCTTTGCAAAGAAAAGGTGTATGATTGGATATTGCAATAATAGATACTCACTGTTCGAGCAGGGACCTATAGTTAGACCCTGCTGTCGCGACAGAAGCCCTGCTCTCTTTTGTATCGCTTGACGTTAACGTCGTCTCTACATCAACATCTGAGTGGATGGATTTTTTCCTTGAGCGTCCAATGAATGGAATCCTTGAAGATCGTTTCTTCGAAGGGGAAGTCGAGGAAGATGAGAGGCGGTTATCCTCAGCGATGGAAGAAGGAGGTGCACTGCTGCCTGTACTGCTTGGACCGCTGGAGGAACCACGGAAAAAGTCTGTCAAATCAGACGTCTTCAACTGGAGTCTTTTGGTGGGCGTCGCGCCAGACATTTAGGTCAAAATAGAGGACTGGGAAAGAACGACTGGGAGAACGACTGATATACCGAATAGACGAAGAGAATGAATAAATCAAGTAACCTTCAAAGGTCAAGATGTCCTTCGAAGGGTGCCGTATTGAGAAGCAGATATGCAGTAAATAGTGAAATGAAGAACTGTCCCAGCAAACCTTATTGCCCATACTCTGTTCTTGTTACAAAATTTTTCCACATGGAAAATGGAATGCAGGCGAGATTCTGGAAATGATTCTCTCTGATCTGGGCGCTTAAATTTACAGCGGCGACCCAGTAAAGCCCCCGAGTATCGGAGTAGTTTCTGTTCTTTTTTGTGTTGTTTGCGGGTATAAATGGCCTTGCCAACATACAGTATGATCTTCCATGTAAATCTGTGTTCTGCCCAAGTATGCTCAGCCATCTCCAGCACGGGGGATCAACCTAATCGTAAGTCCATACAAACAATACAAACTTCATAAAACTTTCATCAGAATCAAAATTGACAATAGGTTCGGATATCGTGACTCTGATCTGTATCCTTGTCTGACCTTTTTTTCTTGGACCTTTCATTTGCATCTCTTTGCGATCTCTTTACGCAGGTCCCCCAGCTCGTATTGTTTCACCAATTTCCACTCTTTACCGAGCAGTCGCGCCGTTGATTTCTAGTATGAAAGTAACGCAACATCATTTTCCAACTCCTCGACAAACATATCCAACACAAGCGCAAGTAAGCCGAACCCGGTTCTCGACCTTTCGCGACCCTGTGTAGCTGTACACTTCAGACAGCGGTCTCCGTGAACGCTCAATGCACAGCTCCGGCATACCTAAAAGAGGTTTCGATTATTCGCAGTCTCCGCTAAGGCGTGCCATTCAAGTCTTGGAAATTTTGGGCCCATGTATGACCTCTACTGATCTTCTGCGTCAAAGAAGCCAAGAACTCATCCGTGGGTATACTTTACCTGAAAATGTTGCACATGCAAACAAACCTTGACCTTCGTTTTGGGTGCGTGTCAGTAGCCAGGACCGAGTATCTGGCTTACTTCAAGTGAGCACACCTATCTATCTGTGGACTCGGAACGGGAGGTGTGGCAAAGATCAAGACCCACATATGCCAAAAAATTGAAATCTAGATGGAACTCAAAGTCTGTAACCCCAGTTTATGATGCCCCGAGTTCTTTCCTTTGTCTTCGTAGACCCGTGCTTCATTCGTCCCAAAAGACTAGGAATGTTGTGAGCCCTCGGTGTCCGTATCCTTAGTTTCTTCGCTCCAGTATGCACCATGATAAACCGCAAAGGTCCGAATTTTTTTCCCCGGTCGCGGTGTTCGTGAGTATTTACTGACTAGCCCCTTCATAGTCATCATAACGCATTTCAGCATTTAATCTGGGTAGATGAAATCGAACTTCGAGGCCTTTCAAATGCAAAATGAAGTTTTATCAACACACATAGAACCACCACTACATGCGTTCCTCGACTGTTCCAGAGGTCGTCCAACTTTTTTAATCTGTCAGCTAGGTATGATAACTACCGTCAAGGGTAATACACCTCATACTGTACGCCTAGAATTATTTCAAAACAAGACATATGAAGGGAGTGTCAGATTCTAGCCCTACAGCGGTAGTGCTTGTCTGATGGCGGCCTTTTTCATAAATCGCCCTAGGCATATCGCGTCCACAAATTGCAATGCGCAGCATTCATGTAACGTCAGTACTATAACGCGGAACATTCAGCAGATAAGTTAGCAACATCTGTTTACACGATCGCCGGTATTAACTACTCCTCGAGGAACGAATTTTGTACTGCTTTCCTTCTAAATACACATCAGGATCAAGTAAATCCCAACGCGGCAGTGGAGACCTTCGTGGCAGTGGTGCATTACCCCGGAAGGGTCTTGACGCAGAGACAGGCGATGGCGGGATATTTGACATTCGATGAGCTTCATTGCTAATCTGTAGAGGCGCTGGCAGCCTTCGAGCCGTACCAACCGCAACTTTGGATTGTTTAGCACGAAACTTGTCAGAAGGCAACTGGATTGGCTTGCTAGATTGAGCTTTTTTTTCTCGCTCAGTCCGCAAGTCATCGAGTAGAGCGGATAGGCCGTCAAAATCCTACATATTTCCAAGTTGGTAAACTTTCAAACCGAGCCTCTGCAGCGCACACACCTCATTTAGCTTTGTTGCCATGCTCTTGGAGATTGTAGGAGGGAGAGGTCGTTGAGCATTACGACGATACGAGGGAGATCTCTGGATGACCACTTCGGAGGGCAGACTAGGGACGAAGTTGATCTCGGACTGGGATATATCACCGTAACCTATGAGTTCTTGGCTCGTGTTTGCAGACGAGGTTGGATCATTATCTAGACGGGCTTGCGGTTGCAGGTCATTAATCTTCACGGAGTCTAAAACAGAAGACTAGACTTTGCATAAGAGATTGCAATAATGAGCAAGATAGTGGTACTCACCATGGCAGAGGATCAAATCGATGAGTCTAATTTCACAGTTTACAGGGGAAAAGACTCGAAGAGATTTTATATCTAGTCGAACCAGCATTGTTTGTCCATAAAATGCCATCCACGAGCTTCGTGGTTCCATTGTCTGTCCAAGCTTCAAGCCTCTTCAAGCTTAATTAGGAAATGAACGTATTTGAGCTGATTACTTAATGGCCGTATGCTTAGGGCCAAAAGCTCTTGCTCATTGTCAGTACTTAAGTTACGCGAAACGTATGGGGATTTGCATGCAGTGACAAAGGATGTGCTGGTCGTTGACACTGAATGCAAAAGTACAGGAGATTTACTCAAAACTTATGTAGGAAATGGTAACATAGTGTAAACTTCTGTATAAATCCCTGTAAGTTTTCAACAGCTTTCAACAAAAGTTTTCCACAAGTCGTATAATTTATTGACTTCTGCACCCAGTGCGAAATTTTTTTTAATGAATGTCCGAAACCGAACCTTTGAAGGACACTGCTCCGGCGAAAGGATTGAAGGCTAACCTCTAAAAATACCACAGACAATTCATTGTCTCCATTGCCGGTGTGCAACTTGGTTTGGACACCAATGGTGATTTCAAGATATTTGTGAAGCGCCGTGGATGTTTTGCCGAGACAGATGAGTAAAGTCTGATTGACACAAGTAGTAAAATCCTCTCTCCTACACCAGGCAACCCAGCCCGGGATCCCGCAACCTAATGCACGCAATGAATGTCTACATTCGGGGTGCATTTTCGCCATTTCTTGAACATTTGTGCACCGGTTCATTACGGGTCCTCAAGAAAGCAGGGTGCCTTACAAAATCGAGCCTTAGCCAGAAGGAGTTGCCACATATTGTTCACCTTCCCTCCAAATTAGTACAAGTCGCAATGAAAGTACTTGTAACAGCGTCTGCCCCAGCCGCCGGCGAAGGTGCCAAACCGATAAGAGCTCCAATCTCTGAGACTTTCGCGACAAAGATAAGTATGAGTAGGCCAATATAGTGCTTATCATCACATCTCATTGGGATACCCAGCTGCAAAGTGGGGGGTTTTTTTTTTGACGCTAGCGTTGACGGAGGATATGTTAATTGCGGTGTATAAACGATGGACGACAAGAGACCCCGCATCTCAATGTCATGTCAAACGATGACATGCATCAGCCGTTCTGCTGAGGGAAGGGGCTGAAAGAGGCCAGTGCCAATGTTTTTTTTTCATCTCACTGGTTATTCTTTTTCTATGTATGCGGGGATCAGACATGCTCGGATTCGACATTCGCCACAATCTCGGACTGAAGATATATTACAAGGCTAGATGAGCTTGAATATATTTCCTCAACACAAGAGGCTGACGCATACCTATCCCTCTGAATCATGATCTAGCTATGGCTGTTCGATAATATGAAGTAATATCTACGGATAGATCCTATAACATGAAGAAGTAGAGGTATGTGTTTAAAGAACAGGCTACCTGGATGTACAAGACAATTGATGAGACTTGAGGGAGCAACGAGTACATTTTTCATGCGGTCAGTTCCGAAGGAATCCCTTGGGACCTGCTTGATACTTCCATTGAATTGGGCGCCAAGTCGGCACTGACTACTAAAGCTGACATGCAAATCAAAGCAGGGAAAAAGGACTCCGGAAAGATATTGGAATGGGATATGAACTAAATACAACGCGTGGTTTGGTATATCAATCTGAGAAAAAAGCTGCATCTTGTGCGTTGCAGCATGATGAATGAAATACAAGCCTCAAGGATGTCCAATGGACTGTCCTATTTCCGCATAAGTCCTTACGATCTACTCGGGAAAGAAACTCTGGTCGTTGTCATGGTTGTACTCGCCGGTTGTACATTATCACTGACCGCCGGTTGATCATTGAACGACGTATTAAAGCCTGGGCTAATTCTGGGCTAATTAATGCGGAGTCACATTTTGTGGCGCAGTCGAAAACTTGGATTGGCAAGAACTGTAGTCTGCAGTAGACAGCAGCCTCAGGTTCCAGGATTCAAATAGAAGGGAAATTGGTTCAAGGCTCTTGAGCTTCAAATCGCTTCTGGAGCGGGGTCCTGGAGCGGATGTCTGTAAGAATGAGATGACTATAGGCAAGATAATGTGCGAATTTCGATAAAATTGGAATGGCTTCCACTCATTTCCCGGGGAAGCTGTGGACCCTAAAGTCAGTACCAGTTACGAAATCTGAAGACAGAGCAAATGATACGATTGAATAAAAGCAATCGGTTGCAGCGAAACCTGGGCATGCGCTGGGTTGTATACAAAATACTCATCTACCGAATGGATGGTTATCAATGGCCATCGCTGTAAGAATGAGAAAACTCGGGAAAATATCTTGTAAGAGGTGCTAGTCACGAGTCTCATGTGTCCATAATAAGTCGATATGAACGAGGATGGAGCGAGGATCTGGCAAAGGAAACGTCGATGGAAGTATGATGAGTAGAGATAAAGGATAGCCTCCGAACTTTACTGAGGTGAGTCTGTTAAACTTCATGGAGGATCGGATACAAACGTTAATCATGATCACTGTCTTCCAGAGTATATATACAAGAGCCTGGAAGTTCGATACATGCTCGGCGATGACCAGATAATACTTGTTATATCCGCACTCGATAGGAGAGGATGTGTGTTCACATCTGGGGATCGAAATTACTTCGATCAATTCGATGATCTATTAGGCTATAATATTAATGCGAACGGATAAAGAGTTTACTGCGTATAATACTAATTGCTTCAGCAGGCAAGAAAAGAAGTTCAGAAGTTGGACTGCAACGGAAATACGGACGGAGTTTGGCGGACTTGGAGTCCGAGTTCAAAAAGCTTAAGCACACGTGGCGTATTCTTCTCTCCTCCTCCTCGACGTGAAAGAAGGGGGGGACAAAGATGATGAATTGTTACAACCCAAAGTTGTGGCTTGTTGTACAGATACGCACTCAACGCCAGCCACGAATACTTTTGACTTGCAAAAAAAAAGTGCTATGCTATGCCATTTGGACGCGCCGACTTTCCGATAAATCGCCTTTCGTTACTGTTTCAGCTACTGTATGTTCAAATGACGTTCATTCGGTGTGGCAACCGGTGATCCCGGTACATTGAAATTAATGTACTTGTCCCCGGTTTTCAGCCGTCAAAATGGGACTAAATCATTTCGGACTGGTGTTTTGACTGGTACCTTTTTTGGCCCTTGCCACGAGATTACTATAGATCTCCTTGTTTTAGGATCTCATAAAGGTTTGTTGCTTCTTCCGGTTCGTCAAATGCCCAACTCTACGTCCGCTATCCCGACTCTCATCCCGCTCGTACGATGGTGAATCCATCCAGGTCTCCTTCTAGCCATACCCCATTGGCAGCAGATTCCCCGCAGGCCTCATCGGCAACGTTCCAGACACCCTTGCCGTCGATCCGACATCTTCATCCATACCTCCCTCCCTCGGGAGGTATGTCCCAGCAGTCCCAACTCGAAGGCACATCATATAGTCACACCCATCCTACTCATGCAACATCGCGGTTTGAAAGTGATACGTTCGGGCACGTTGTTGATTCTGAGAACGAAGACGCTGATCCTCAAGGTCCGCCAAAAAAGAAAAGACGGCGTCAAGCTCTTAGTTGTACGGGTCAGTGTCCTCCAGATAATGCCATACTATTTCTGAGATATTCCGTTATATTCTGCTCCTCTTCGAAATAAAGAATGCAAACGGCGCAAGATAAAGTGCGACAGGTGCGTTCACAGAGCGCAGCCGGATACCTGAATCTTGATCTTGGAATATTTCCCTCGCGGTAGAAACCAACCTTGCGCTCCCTGTACGCGTCGAGGAGAACAAGCCAAATGTCAATGGCATGTTGTGGAGCCTGTGTACGTCCGTGTTGTCAATTTTATTCCAGCCATCGTTCATTCCTTTCTGTTTCATTGTCAACAAAACTCCATTTCACGAAAATTAAATTCCTCGCTGCTGTTTCATCTAATGCAGACGACTGATGCCACGTTCTGCTCCTTCCTCTTCTTTCTCCAGCGAGAAATATGTGAGCCGTGCGGAGTACGACGAATTAAAGATGCGTTTCGAGCACCTTGAAAACACCGTCCATCGTTTAGTGGCCATGAATCCAGGAGCAATTAGTGAGCTTAGCTCCTTGGGCAGTGCTAGTGGACACTTACTTTCAGGGTCAGGGTCAGCTGGGGCCCCGCTCGCAAGCCCGGCGGTAGCGGGCACTGCTCAACATGTCACAGGTATTCCGGTAGCGGGACCGGATTATCAAAACAATAATCAAGGCCCATCTCCGGGATATGGTATAGCAGGAATACTCGCCGAACAGCCTGTCCTTTCGCCATCTCAGTCTTCTCAACTCAGTTCATCAGCTCATCATCTAAACACCTCTTCACTTAAATTGAAACAATCTCCGTCCCAGCAAATGATGCCGCCTTCTAAGTTTTTACAGCAACACGACATCAATTCATCAGAGTCAGTGCCTTATAAGCAGATACAACAGGAATCATTGCGTAGGTCTTAATTTCGACCTGCGACCTACTATCCTGATCACTTTTTTGCGCCCTTGTATCTGTCTAGGTCCCGGTTCACTGTCACCTCTGTTAAGTTCCCGTCGGCCACAAACACACACTCGTCAGGGGTCTCGAAGCTCCGTAGGGTCTGTAGGTTCCTATGGATCTATGCGTTCCCCGATTATTCCCCAAAGTTCTAGTGGCATATCTACGGCCAACAGCCCAGTACATCAATTTCGAACACTACCAAATGAATCTTCTTCCTTGACATCGTCTTCACCATCAATAGTGAAGAATTCCCCCTTTTCGCTGGCATCTATAACTTCTCCCTTTGACAGCGAGCCAGGACTCTCCAGTCGTAGTGGACCATCGGACGTATCGATGTTAGTACACTCTACCTCTTCACCATCGCAGAACAAACCTCCTATCTTCAATCAGTCAAAAAACTGCTACGCGCAGACGCTCAAGCTGGGCGAACGTCTGCGCAACACCATTCTCGTCATCCCTCTCCGCCGCAAGCCTTGCATATTCCTTCCACACATCATCCACACGCTGCCTATCCTGCTTATGTTCCACATCCTTACGACCCATATGTCCAACCTCAGCTTCCTTCCAGCTCAATCCATAGTAATCGCGGTGCTGTCGGCCGTGAAATTGATCATCCCGATAGCAACGTTGGTGCCTCAAGGCCGAACAGAGGAAGGTTTAGCCACCCTTCTTCATCCACGGTCACCGTACCGTCTACCGAAGCAACGCTGCTTCATGCTCAGCTTTCCGGAGCAAGCCAATCCAGATCCTCTGAGGGCATGGAGCTTGATTCAACCACGTCAGTAGTTCATTCTACTGCTGGTTCTCCGCTAATGATGCCGGTGGAGGAGAGAAATCCTGCTGGACGTGCCCGGATTGACACAGACCGTCTTGGTGATGTCAGTGGCAGGGTACAGACTGCTGGATCCGGGTCGTCTACTCCAACGTGTTAACGATTTATCGATAACAAGGCGTTTCCCTTGTATTCTACCGTAATTTGCGAAGCGTCGACCAGTCAGTATTTCAGTCGTACTAGTAATGCATAATTAATATGTACCCGTCCGTTGACGGAGATGTACTTGGGGATGAATTTCAGAGACAACATTATCTTTTCGGCTCGATACTTAATTTCCAAGCTTATCTGCCCGGCTTTTTGCGATGGCAGTGGGTAATATACACTTAAAGTTCTCTCTGAATGTATTACGGAACTAGTGAAACAGATTGCTGAACGTTGGGATGAGGTGTTATCGATTCGTCAGATAAGGATAAGTAGGAAATGGACAGGGATACTTCGGATGAATTACCTTGAAGAACGAATAGAAAGATCGATTCATTGGGCGCGTGCACACGCAGACAAGAGGCTCTTCTGCCGCCACCTAACTCATGGAAGAGTTAGCTACGCTATATTTACATTGACCTAGACGGTAATTCCCTTATTCAAAAAATCACGCAGCACCTATAGCATGCTATACTTATGTATAAACATATTAAGTAGTCTAACTCCATGAAAAAATTAAGAATGTGCACTGTAAATATCCTTTATGCAAACTTGATACCTTGTCCGACTTTCTAGGAATCATGGATAAACGGGGAGTCGTAGTAATTCAGTCCCAAACTAGCTTCCCCTTCTCGTCAACTGTGGCTTTCATGCCTCCGCTGGTGGCGTTCTTCCCTACACTTTTCCCAAACTGAGCATCCATTTCGGCACGCTCTAGCTCACGCTTATGCCTTGCAAGCGCTGCAAGCCGCTCTCGTTCTACCTCTGCTTTGGCGGACTTCTCCGCTTCACGTTTAGCAGCATTTTGCCGTTGTCGTTTGGTCATCGTTTCCGGTGCAGAAGTAGTCCTGCTAGTTGTTGTCGCAAGGCTCTGCTGGGAAGAGGGGGCCTTGTTTTCTATGATATTGTGTCAGCTCCTCCGAACTCAAAAAAGTGCGATGAAACTTACTAGGACGGCCTCCGCGTTTTACCACACCCCACCCGTCATCTTCCCTATCTGCCTCGGTACCATCCGCGTCTGGTTCACCGTTAGGGCTATCGCCGCCAACAACGTCCTCATAATCGCCCCAAGAAAAGCCTGACGCGGGTTTGTCGCCGGGTTGAACCCGCATAACACGGGAGTACGATGGATAGTCTGATGTGGCAAGCATGCTAACAAAAAACGAAAAGGCTGGTCAGCGAGCTAGCCATAACTGACAGATCTCAATGGCAGAGCGGATATAAAAAATTGTAAGGAAAGATCATGCAATCTGCAGATTGATGAAATGCCAGACAAGATCAAGGTTGAACGAGGCACCGAAAATCAAGAGGAGGATCGTAGACTGAGAAAGAAATCGAGAGCGAAGAGAACCAATTCAATGTACTTACTCTTCGACACCTGTTTTCCGCGATTTTGGAAGAAGGCGTTTTGCAAGAGCATTTTGTTCGCCGGTCCTAGTCAGGACGGCTTCATCCTCCTGTTCTCCATCCTCATCTTCCTCCGTTCGTGTGTCCACTGGTGAAGAAGTCCCCGTGGTGACGCTAGTCGTTTGACCGACATCACTCGTACCTCCGGCTGCGGTAGAGGTAGAGATTTTGTCAGCACGACGAGAAACTCGTGTCCATTCTCCATCGGTATCGGTTGCCAGTGATGCTATAGAGGCCGTAGACATTTGAAGTCGTTGAGCGGAATCTGCTTTTGAAGGAGCAGACACGCCTGTGTTGGAAGTACCTGCAGAAGGTGAAGAAGCTTGTGAAGACCCCTGCTGTTTCTTCTTCTTTGACTTGTTAATAGATTTCGCGCTGGGAGTGGTGACGGAATCAACGACCGAGTCAGCTAAGGCGGAGGCAGCAGCAGGCAATACTACTGATTCTTCCGCAGGTGGCTGCAGGCCAGTCGTACTCTTGTCTTGAGCACCTGCTACCTTACCGGCTTTCTTCTTCTTCCCCTTTTTGGCCTTGGAAGACGATGCTGTCGCCTTGGCTCCACTACCGGCAGAGCTATCCGAGGCTCTGTCGTCAAACTGGCCTGGTACTACAGCAGGGAATGGCAAAATGGAGACGTTCTCGGGTGTTTTGGCACCTTTCGCAACCGGTGTTGAAGTACCGGAGGTAATATTTTGTTTCTTCTTTCCTTTGCTTTTCTTCCCTGCTCCTGCTTCTTCTTCCGCTTCTGAAAGCGCAGAACTATCGGCAGCGCCAGAAGAGGCCAGTTGATGGTAGCCAAAGCCTATTGCACCAGCAACAACAGCAGCAGAGACATAAGATTGGGTTGTGCCCATTGTTTATAGGGGAAACGGAAGTGATATAAGCGTGTAGAGAACAATTCAAAAGCTTGAAACTAATGCCAGGTTTCGAATGAACCTCAGAGTCAATGAGTACGAGTGAGAGTGGTGAGAGACTGACGTGGAGAGCAGCCGGTCCGGTGAACCGGGTACGCGTCGTAAAGACTTCAAAATTGAAAAGTCGCGTCTCAACGCCGTTTGCAAATTCACATAAACTTTGACATCTAACCTTTTCCTCACTAAAACATTACCACATATTGCATATATACTGTTTATGTGTTCCATACGTGGCTCTACCATACAGGCGGTGTAAGTATACCATTGACAGTCCTGGCACTCACGGGCGGGAAGGGAAATGCAAACATTTATGATAGATTTAAACATGATTTCATCTCCTCAGGACCCAGGCAAGCTAAAAGAGACTAGGCATTCGATGCCATTTGCTCTCCGTAACACTTGCCTTTTCTTGTTGGTGAATTACTTGATGCCCTCAGAATTTTACAATCAATTAGTATTCGAGTACTTACCTTGAATGCCTTCAAGAAAATGTGCAATTAGCCCCTATTTTAGGAAGCATGCGAAACTCATGCTTAGTGTTAATCAGTCGGCGCCAACGCCGAACAGCAGGTATTATTGTCTCTTTGACGGTTGTGCTCCAAGCTTGTACCATTATATCTCTTGACGACTTGTGCTACCATTCAACATGACGGTAGATTCTACTGCTGGACCCCACTCGTTACCTATCTCACGTCGTCCGCCAACATTCTTCCAACAGAAACTGCGAGCTGTTGCTTTCTTTCTCATCTTCAACCTAGGATGTTTGATGATAAACACTTCGCAATTCGTATTTCTCTTGCCTCTGCGACTTCTTCCTTTCAGGTGGTCCAGGTCACTGTATGATGAAGGAATCCGTTACACAAAAGGCGCATTTGGATGTCTTCTCAGTGTGTAACCAGTTATCTTTTGTATGTTTGTACACTGACTTACACGACATTATAGTCCTTATGTGCCAATGGTTCTCTCCAACCAACTTACAAATCACTTTTGAAGCGAGTGGAATGGGAGCAGTGCCTCAGGATGTTGTGGAAAGTATAGTTGTCCGGGACAAGAAGGGTAATGTGGTGTCGTTGGATCTACCAAGTAAATTCGTTTATATTGCGAACCACCAGGTATGTTGTTCTCTCCCATCAATGAAGCTTAGTATTCACCATGAAGTCGTCAAGATCTATGCCGACTGGTGGTACGCCTGGTGTTTCTTGTATTATTTTTCCTCTGAGGCACACCGATACATTTACATCACTTTGAAGAAGAGCTTGCGCTGGGTTCCTGTAGTTGGATGGGTAGGTACAAGTGATGCTTGCACTATCATTCACACAAACATTGACCTGGTCATTCCACACGAAGGGAATGCAATTCTTCAATTTTATCTTTCTTGCTCGTTCATGGGCTTCGGATCGACTCCAGTTGGCTACACATCTCTCATTGTTAGGCCAAGCAGCAGAATCAGATCAAATGCCCCTTGCATTCATACTTTACCCCGAAGGAACACTTGTGAGCGAAAACACACGACCAATCTCAAAGAAATTCGCAGACAAGATGGGCATTGTAGGACTATTCTTTGCTTCCATACACAATGAACTCACTAGGTCTTTAGACTGATATGACCCATGTTCTTCTTCCAAGATCGACTGGGCTACTATACAGCTTACGATCCCTTAGTCCTCGTATCAAAGAATTACACCTGCTCGATGTCACGATGGTCTATCCCGGTACGACGTCTAATTTTTTTGATCCTTCAAGGCCGCTCAAAGAGACAGTCCAGGAATCCCACCTCTAGCTTATGGACAAGATTATTACACCCTAAGGACCATGTTCTTTGATGGCGTCGCACCTCCAGCCGTCCATATGCATCTGCGTATGTTCAAAGTGGCAGAACTGCCAATAGGTGATTTGTCGGACACACAGCCCTTGAAAATCCCCGATACTTCACCTAACCAGCATGCGGTCGAAGTAGAAATTCCGAAGGAAGAGAAAGAAGCCTTCGATGTATGGTTAAGAAACCTGTGGCAAGAGAAGGACGAGGCAATCGGCCGCTTTCACGAAAGTGGTCGACTTTCTGAGGAGATACTTCCGGAATTCGATATCCCATTAAGGCTGAGGAGTAGACGGGAGATATTAGACGCGTTCTGCTTCTTTCTGCCTGCAACTGTCATTGGATATCTTTGGAGTAAACTAAAGGCACAATAGTGTACTCTTAGGATACAAACTTGACAGGTCATCGGTCTCGCCGTTCTTGAATTTGTTTAACGAGAAAAATGCTCGAATCCAGGAACCTGTCCACGCAGTGATGTAAACAGCTCTCTTCTCCTCGAGAGAACCTTGTTGAAGGGGTGCTTGTTATACACCTATTTAGGAAAAATTAGGATTGTAGGGGACTTCCAAGTGTAATAAGGACACATACTTATCCCAGCACATGGTAGTAAGATTGTGAACAGTCGAATGTAGTTTGGCCTGGGTGTGTTCCTTCTCGAGAAAGGTAGCTAATTCCTTCTGTAAAGCATGTAAGCTCAGAGTAGCATCTTTCGTATGATATACCAACCTGAGTCGCTTCGTCAAATTTAAATTTGGGAACGTCTGCCATGATGGTCGTCGTGAACAAAAAAATATCCCGGCCCGGTTTGATGTATTTTTACTTCCGCTTCCCGTGGTCAAATTAACGAACTGATTTTTATGTTCCAGCATCGATCTTGGTAAGAGCAGCTTTGCCCTTTCTCCACTTAGCTCTGAGTATCTATAACCTTTTCATCTTTCAATTATAGAAGGTGCTGTTTAGGTGATACAATTCTTCTCGTGGTTCACTGCGCGTGTGATGTGTGCGCCGTTGGTACACGATTTGTTTTGATTAAAGGAATGCAAGAACCTGTACCCCGTGCATCTTCAGTATCGCCTCGTGTTTAGCTCGTCTTCCTTCTCTCCTCTGCAAACACCTCAACAAAGGATGTCAGACATACCTCCAGAACCCATCCCTCCGTGCGTCTTTAGTTTCTTCTGGCGTTCGTGGATTGACATTGAGTAGTGTCGGTTATTTAAGTAGGAAGGCGCTACCAATCAAACGAAATGATGCAGAAATACTCACTAGGGAGGATGTTCAATACGACTTTCTACACTATATTTTCGTGGACGAGACCGCTGTTTTTACGCCCCAAACTCCTGCTTCTTCTTCCAAAATTACCTTTCGGGAACTCTACGTGAATGCATTGTACCATTCGAACAAATGTTCCAAAGTCTTGAAGGAAAAGATGGTTGAGACGCCCGAATTTGGCGTCGAACTCGCCAAAATATCCCTCCTTACTAACGTAGGACGGATAAATACTACCATGGCCTGTGAATTTCTTTCATTTTGATGCAACGGGACATCTTGTTCACTCGCTGAAATATCCCAAGTCTTTCCAGAAATGAAGACCGCTCTACGCACCTATCATCCCGTTCCATCCCTCCAGAAGACTGACGGCAACGCGCAAGATGCCCCGCGAATAAAAAACTGTCTGAAGGCCGCTCTTCTTCCATCAGAGTTCAAGTCACTTCCCCCATCAAGTCCAGAAGAGGTCATGGAAAGAAGGGTTAGTGTCAGCCTCTCAGAGACTCATAGGAAAGCACAACTTACGCCACATAACCAGAAAGCCGGTCAATGTCCACCTACAAGCATCGTCAACCTCATCTTTGTTCTCTCCAATCATGCCGCGGTAAGAACTTTCGTTTTTTGCTCTATTGTTGAACATCTCAGTGACTGATATTAGCCTCTTGCCAACATCCATTTTGATGGAACTGTCAACTTTTTGGATCTATTCCTACCAAAAGCACTTGCATCACCCGATCGTGCAAAGGCATTCCTATGGGTTATTTACCATTACTTAGAGTCAGATGAGCCTCCGAACCCCTTTGATGCTCCACATACGCGTCCAATACCAGGAAAAGCACCTTACATGCGTCCCTTGACCCACATGGAAATGATCAGAGAAAATGTAGACACTGCAGAAGAGCTGGAATGGGGGAGAAGGATGTCCGCCCAGAGAAATTCTTTTTTACAGAAATTAGTCACCGCCATGGAAAGCGAGAAAAAGTTGAAACCTGCTGCACCTCATTTCGTGACAGGTAATTTGTTCTTCTAGTTTTTCGCATCGATGCATTCTTATAGATTCCGTTTTTACTATTCTTGTCAGCTGCACCACAGTCAAATTCTAATACCCCTCGGACGCGATCAACACGTCGACATCCGGAACCTTCTAAGGAAGAGGGTCCATTCATGTACTATGTCCCGGGAGAAGACCCATCCGTCTCCCATGAATCAAACCATCCTCACCGCGGCATCTACGGTAATATAGCCTCCTCTCCTATACCGCTATCATTTCCTCCACGCCTTTCTCCTGATACCATGGTCGAAATGGATGAGCAGCGACTGCTATCAATCCCGACTCCCGTTCTTGCAAATGTACCATATTTTCCCGAACTTCACTTTGACGGAAGATCCTTACTTCAATGTAAGATCCTCTGCTGAATGAACTCCTTGATTCAAACGTTGATCTTGTGCATTCAATCTTTCACAGATGCGTGGCGGTCTGTGCTTACATCTGATCCACTGTTAGACTCCGATGAGGAGGATGGAGAGGATGGAGAAATTCGTAACGACTACGGTGCGTGAATGTTTTGTTCCATAATCTCAAATCCGATGTTCATACTAATTATCTAGCGCAACGCCTAAGCCTCATTTCAGCCGTACGAGGCCGGCCTCCAACTCCAGAACGCCCTCCACATATTATCCCACCTGACTATCGGCCTGTCAATCGCCCGACAACATTTACTCGCTGGCAGCCTGTGGAATCATGGGACTGATCAGTTTTCTAAAATTTCCATATGTTGTCATGGACTTTTTTTAACTCTATACCCCAGTCTATTCCATCTAGTTTTGTATGATCCTACGACCACACACTATCCTCTTAATCAAGTTAGGCTTTGGAAAAAGCAGCAAAAATGATTAGACCAGTACACCATAATACTACCTACTTCACAATAGCAATCTACGATGTAAGTAAGAAATGTATGAATGTGTGGAAGGTAGACAATGCTGTGAACGTATGTAGTTCAAGTATATAGTAACGAACGTGAGCAATCACCCAGTAGGTTGAGACCAGCTCGAACCGACAATAGGCAATCACAAGATATGGTTTAAAAAAGGCTGGCCCAACCCGTATCGTACAACTCTACACCCCGCGAAAAAAAAGGTACAACCGATTACAAACTATTTGGACTGAACGAAAGAGAGAACAGAAATCTTTAAATCTAGGCGTTAACGGTCAAGGCGACATCAAAACGCTCCTTTCATTGAAAGAACAGGATGTTCAAATCCAGCGCGCGGTCGCGGAGCAATATCTGCAGGGGCAGAATGGCGTTTCCAGCGACGATCGATGAGTGGCGGTTGGGTCAATTGGTTGCCTTGCACCACCCCATCATCAGATGGGGTTACTCGTCGTCGAAGCGTGGATAGCATATCCTTAGCTTTACGCTCACGCGACTGCAAAGCACTGAGATTGGACTCGGACAGCTTCGTCGGAGATATAGACGAAGAACGCGGCACGACCAGGGTAGTGACCTGGAGTTGTGGTGTCAACGGCGAGGAAGGAGACTTTGGAAGTGGCAGGACGACTGCCAACTCGGCTCTGGAAGGCTGAGGTGATTTAACAGGAAGTTGAAGCCTGCCAACGCCTAAGGCAAGTCGCGGATGTTCGCCTGCAGGGGCAGAAGCCTGACGCTGAGCAAGAAAGCCGGGAAGACGCGTGGTGCGCGCATTACTTTCAGAGCTCGAAATGCGGAGATGATTGTGACCTAGACGAGCGGAAATCTGCTCGAGAGAAGGAATAGACTTCTTGGAGTTCGTATACTTGGGGCCTTTGACTTCGGCAGATAACTTCTGGTGAGGCAGTCTATAATCAACCTGCTCGACCCATGGATCTACAGCATAAGAAAGAGGACCGGTAGGCGAATCCTCGTTCAAAGATTCAAATAGGGCCAGTGGAGACACAAGGCCAGGGGAAGGGAATCGAAAGTGGAAGACAGCGGGTGAATCGGGAGGAGTTACGGGTTGAGACACAGCAGTCGGCGACGGAGGGGCGAGCACTTTGGATAAAAAGAGAGCCCGTCGCTCGACTAGCATGATATCAGTAAGCGCGTATGATACAGTGATACTGTAGCACAAACCTTGCTTATTCTTATGTGCTTTGAGGGCAATTTCTTTGCGAAGATCCCCATCCTTCTTACCTCCAGCAAACGCATTTCTTTCCCGAGTAGCCTTCAAAAGAGCCTCAAAGCGGTCGCGCTCAAGACCTTTTGCTTTGTTATCGGTGGGACCGAGAGGAGAAGGTAAGTTGGTAGAAAATTTGAGATGACTAGGCGGAGGAGTTAGATGAGTAGACCTAAAGCCGTCGTCGGCATTTACGGCCGCTTTTACCCAGGAGAAGGGCGAGAAGGGTTCAACGATAGGTTCCTCTGGAGGAGCTAAAGATATTGATATCTGAGGGAGTTCCGCAGCGAGGACCATTTCCAAACAAGAAAGAGCGTATGCTGAAATATAAAACGTTGAAAGGGCGACCAGCACCTGAGTAAATCCGTAAATGAAGAATTGCACGGCGAAAAAAAAGAGACGAAGGGGAGGGCCTGCGAGAAACGCCCCGAACACAGAAGAACAAGAAAAGAAAAAGATGAGTGTTGCGATCACAAAAATTATGAGAGAGGACTTTTATATCGTGTGTTCACATCACGTCTTTAAACTCCCTTAGCAACATCGGCTATATGTCAATTCATCTTGCTACCAACTTTTGGAAAAGTACTTTTAGATACTGAGTAAGATATGCAGTATTATTATCCTTGGCCTTAGCAATATTGACAGGCAACATTGTACAGCTAGAAGACATTGTAGGTCTTGCTATGACCACGGTTGTATGAGCGTGAAAAGGCACAAGAAACGCTTTGTTGCGTAAATTGCAATCAGACCTCAAGGTTCGGGCGAGCCCAGCTAGGCCCTGCTGACTGCATGCATTCAAATGCAGCGATAAAAACGCAGAGCGGTGTCATACGGTCGTTCCTGGCTGCAATTGATCTACTGTGCATACATGCACTTTGGAAGAATACGAAAAACATCTATGCCACAGCCTTCGCCTCGCCCAACTTTTTCTGGAACAGGTTGTGAGCGTCGGTCCAAAGGCGAGCGGTATCTCTGCTCGGAAATTCTAATAAAGATGGTAACAGATCAGCACTGAATTGCTCTGAAGATTCTCTTGGAAGTAATGTTGGTAAATGATCGATTGAGATGACGGAGAGAGGAGGCAAATCAGATCTAGCATGAACATCAATCAGTAGTTGTTCGACCTAACGAACAGAACCTACTCACGGTAGATCAACTCCAACGGTAGGCTCCGAGAAAGTAGTATTGATGGTGTAGATTGGAATAGGGTTGAAAGGATTGGTGGTATCACAACTGACATCTACAACGACCTTCAATCGCCTACCTTTGCCAGCAGCAGAGATGGTATCACGAGTTATGAATGATGGAATTTTGGAGCTGAGGTAAATGCAGTTGATGAAAATGTCGACATCAAGAATTTCTTCGAAAGGTCCTCCTTTGGCTGTCTCTGCCATGTCCCATTTCAAAATATCATCGCTATAGAGCGTGAGTTTGAACCGATGACATCCCATCAACGAATGGAAGCCTTACTCTTCAAGACCAATCTTTTTGAAAAGATCTACAGCCCCTCGCCCACAACGGCCAAGCGCACCGATGACAAGAGCTTTAACACCCATACCACTGCCTCCAAGTGCTTTTTTGACGTCCTCTATCATGGCTGCTTCATTCGCATATGGATTCAGTTGACCGAGCTTTTTGCCTCGGCGCTCAGCAGCAAGGGCAAGAGCACCCGCGGCTGCGCCGGCGAAGCCTGCATGAAACCCAAAAGCCGCGACACGACGACCATTGGCGTCTTCCAAGAACTCCAAGTCGTAAAGAGTGCCATTGCCACGCTGAAACCGAGAAAGGATGTCAGCCCAGCCAGCCTGATTCTTGTAACAATGTGCAAATTGGATGTGAGTGTGAGGAAGAGGATCGGTTGACACAGGTAATTCCTTGAGACCGATGATTGGGATTTCCTTTGGGGCAGAAGGCCACGAGTTGTTTTCGACTAGTTTACAGCCAACACTGTGAATACAATAGGTATCAACGTCGAATTAGAGTTGAAAGTTACATACGCTTCGTATTCAGAGTCATCAAAGATCCTCTGCTCATCGCGCTCAACGATGATCTCAAATCCTGCGTCAATGAGTTTTCTTGCGGTCGTAGGGGTTAAGGCTGCACGCTTTTCAAATTCTTTTTTTTCGCATCGCAACCAAAAGGTAGGTCGAGTCATGGTTGAGATTTCAAAAGTAATTCGATTTTGACGCCCAGCAAAATTTCTGGCCCATGTGGATATGACGCATCACTCTGAGCGCTGAGAGCCTCAGTTCAACAAGATGACTGATCTGGAGAATAGCGTCGAGGTAAACCTCTCATTCTGGCTCAGCTGGTGCACTGAACCATTCAAAGGACTTTCTCAGATATGCGGACGAACTGAAAGGTGAAGGAAACGACCATTTCAGAGCTAGAAGATGGGAAGACGCGTTGGCAACCTACCGTTCTGCTCTTGGTAGACTTCCCAAGCGCAAGGCTGTCCGGAAACCAGAACCGCATCTCGATGAAGATGAACTATCGCCAGAACATTCTTCTAGTCAAAGCTCGAATGAAAAGTCCAAAGACCAAGATGAAGAGATCCTTACAGAGGAAGAAGTCCAGGTAGCCAAAGCTCGATCGGTATTAAATGCCAACATTGGAGCTTGTTATGTGAAGCTGGTGCGCTTCTTTTTTGGGATCAGAGTACAGTCTGTCGCTCATATATAATTTAGAGCGAACACAAGGAAGCCGTGAATGCTTGTACCGAAGGTGATCCATATTCAATTGGAATTGGCACATATCTCTTTATCCCTAACACGGATGTTCAGCTCTACTTGACGATCCGCATTATATCAAAGCATTACAGCGACGTGCGGCATCGAACGAACTACTCAATACATGGTCATCATTGTCGTCTGCTCAGGAAGGTGTGTCTTTCATGCAAACATTACTCAAGTTCCTCCGACCTATAAATTTCAGATTATAACACACTGCTCAGTATCCTTCCTAACTCTTCGAATGATTCGAAGGAGGTCCAGCGGGCGCTTCGGCTTTTGAAGCCTCGAGCTGAAGCAGCGCAAAAACAAGAAACAGCAGAGATGATGGACAAATTAAAAGGATTGGGGAACAATATCTTAGGTAGGCACGGATTCTTAGTCAAGTTCTTTCATGAGCTTACGCTGGAATCAAACAAAATCAAGGGAATTTCGGTCTTTCGACTGACAACTTCCAGTTTGTACCCAATGGACAAGGTGGTTATTCCATGAATTTCAGTCGATAATAGGTCGATGAAGAGGATTGTGACCCGAGATGGAGATTGATTTTACCCTACACCCACCTGGACGAATTACTACTCAATAGAAGAAGGAAACAATCCCTCGATGAAACCTTTTTAGCGAAGCAGTTAAACAAGGAGCGATATGCATATGATAGGATGATGATGTTAGTACGAACAACAAAATCGGTCTTTCAATAAGATACCAAAACAGCCACGAGGTAAGTAGATGGGAAGAGTTGTAGATTTGGAAAAGCAGAGCTTTAGCACAGGATGTGTGGCATCGGTCTGAACTTGAGTAAGAAGTATCGACCTAGATGAGCCAAGGAGTGAGATTAACAAAAGCCTCAAATACTGAGGTTCCCGTCTATAGGAGCATTTACAACCTCCAATCGTATGCGTGTGACAGCATTAGGAGTGATTTTTCGAGATAGTATTGGTAGTAACAGATGTATTTCACAGTATGCAGATTGGACGAGAGCCACGAAGAGTATGAAGGATAATGTTTCAGAGTTCAAACGTAGTCGCATACAGTGCTTAATGGAGAACTCGCATAGAGTTCCAAAATATGGTGCGATCCTTCAAAGGCCATATCTAAATTGGTATGAAAATTAGAGGGTGAAAATTTGACTAAACACGAAATTACCCTAGCAAAAAGCTTGGAACGGATTAAGGCCACAGGGACCGGACCATACTCTCTCGAGTCCCGGGAATATGCCATGTTGTCGCCGCAGATCCATATATGACCTTTTGGTATGAGTACATGCTCTGTCGAGGGTGCCTTCAGACCAGTTGGGTCTACACAAATTACATCCCCTGGAAGTCCGATAACGCGTTTGCAAACGATAGCTGTTGGGTCTATAGGCGATCTCACGACAATAATGTCACCTCTAGCCAACGAGGCGGGATTCAAGCGCAGACTGAGCCGGTCTTCAATAACCACTTCCCCACTTGCGGCGAGTGTTGGCAGCATTGATGGACCTGACATCTGCGACTTCTTATGAATGCTTTGTTAAAGTAAAAGCAATCTTCACACATACCAGTGACACAGTTCCTACGTATTCCAGAAAGAGGTGAGTGCCACACGCAAGATTGACAATCTGTTCAATATCAGCGTTGGAGATTTGTGTCAAATTGGTTCTCATACCTTGAGTCCAGAGATTCCAATCCTTCTAGTAGCACCGTATGGTAACTTGACACTGGCTGTTGCATGTTTGACTCCGTTAGCAATCCATTCCAAGGTCCGTTTCATTAACAAAGTTCAAGTTGGTTCAAAATCCCGTGCCGCCTTATTCCGGTCAACTTCCTCTCTCCGATTATCATGTCGTCGTTCAAGCGAAAATCAGCAACTTCATCAAAGACACAAGTATTACCTGGGACCCGACCGTCTCCTGGCTCTATCTCGACTACCATAACATCTACCGGAATCCCTTCTTTAGATGACATCCTTGGAGGTGGACTGCCTCTGTCATGTTCACTGGTTGTCGCTGCACCAGATCCGCATTCATCCTACGGAGAGCTAGTACAAAAAACTTTTGTGTCGCAGGGTCTGGCGTGTAAACAGGATGTGCTCGTCGTGGGCGGTAATCAGGATGCGTTGGACTGGGTGAAGGGTTGTATGTGGTTTCGTAGCTCAACATCCTCTTCAGAAGAAAGTACAGAGGATCAGAAGCCAAATGACGAAGAACAGAAGATCAAAATTGCTTGGAGATATGAGCAGATGAAGCAGTTTCAAACTACCGTCGAATCGGCATCGTATGTAAGTTTGCCTCGGTATACTGGCCTCTGATTGTCATAAATAATCTCCAGAAACTCTGAAGAATTTTGTCGAACTTTTGATCTCACAACCCGTGTCCCCTCTTCTACGATTGAAAAGGCCCTAAAAGACGGTAAACTTATGATTTGTGATGTGCTCGATACGTTTGGCACGATTCCATCGTCAAAATCCAACCCTCTGGTACAAAAAGTACTTGTCTGCATCGAGGAGGCTCTGTCGCAGCGTTCTTCCAAAATGTCGAATACACCATTAAGGATCTGTATACTGAGGCTTGGTTCTTATGCATGGGGCGATCTGCGTAGCCAGGTATTTCAGTGTTGTTATTTTTTCCATAGCTACTAAATACGCATTCAACTCGCTAGGATATCTTACTATTTCTCTATAATTTACGCTCACTCCTGAGACGGAACCCTTTAGCTTGTGCGTCTATCAGCCTTGACTCTTGTGTCTCCACGGACGCATGGGGTGTCCCAGGTTGGATACAAAAACTCGGGTGGATGTGTGACAGTCTGATCACTCTAGATGCATTTACTAGTAAATGCTCTGCTTTTGGTCCTTTATTTGTTTTTTTGATCTGAATTTGACTAGCCAACCCATCACTATCAACACTCTTCCCTTCCCACCACGGCATGGTTCGTATCCACACACTCCCATCCCCTCACACGCTTCTTCCCCCAAGTGATCGCTTCTCAACTTTGCGAGGTCTCTCCGCATCTGCAGCTGAAGGTGGGAACAGCATCGGAGAGAATAACCTCGCCTTCAAATGTACCAGGAAACGTTTGATATTCGAGACCATGCATCTGGATGTCGAAGGTGGTGTAGGAGAACGAAGAACCACCCCGGCACCTACTACCACCGTTCTTGACAACGGCTCTCACGTATCCACTGTCCCAGTATCCAAAACAGCAGTTGCTTCTATCGAAGTCAAAGTCGAGCTGGAGCCGTTGCCCGAAGTCAAAGCTGGCTCTAACGAGCTTTCTTCGTATGACAATATCGGTACTAGTGTTGTCGAAGAAGCTCAGGCCCCAAAGCCCCGATTGAAGAAATCTAAAAAGACAGTAGCCTTTCGATCGGATCGTCCAGATTTATATGATTTTTAACGCCTTATCCGCGGTTTGCTATAGTGAATCACAATCTAGATGGTATCTTATACGACTATATCTGCTATCGTTTTGCATCACCACTTAACATCTGGGGCCCATGGTCTCGATCGAACGCGGAGATCCTTCTTCCTCCCTTTTGGCGCCTCAGACATGCCAAGTAAGTGCATTTATATGACAGTGGGGACATGTCCCACAGGGGATATTCAAACTCTTTGCAATGAGTTGGATATTCTATGACCAGGATCCTAGTTTTGGATTGCTTGAAAGGACTTGGTCTAGTTAAGTTTTCAACGGTTTTGTGACGTTCCGAAAGATCCCAAAAAAAACATATCTGCTTCTGTTATGTACAACGCTTGCACGAATTCATCAATGTCAATCGACCTGCAACCCTTGGGCCTTGACACTAGCAGCTAAAAATGAATTATTCGCGATGACTATCATATTCACAACTCATGATGCCCGTCTCTTTTAGCGCCTCCTTCCTTCCCTTCCCTTCCCCTCCATTCGTTCACCATCGTGCTACTGGTAAACTTGAAGGAGCGCGATAAATTTATTCCGTGCCAATGGCTTTTTGGCATCTAATTGTGTCTCTGCCATTAATTCTAGTTTTCGCATCTTATGCCTTCGCTTTCTCACTCGCTATTCCGCCCGACCCTATCACAAACATCTCTTTTTCAGTGGTCTGGCAACGAGACTCTAGTGACCCAACCTCGTTTTTGCTAGATCGTCAATATCACTATCCACCTCCGATAGACACATTCGGTGGTGGTGGGTACTTCGCGAGTGTGAACGGTACACTTGGGGACTCAGTTGATCCGCAAACGACCAGTCTGAAAGTCGCAACGTATGGATGTGTACCTCTTCATGATACTAGCTAGAGATGTTAAATTAACCATGGATTTTTCAGTACATTCATCATGTATGGAATTGTGACAGAGTTCGTCGCTGGTCTCTCTCTTGTTCTCCCTTGCAATGCTAATTCACTTACTAGCTCCGCTGCGACTAGTACTTTCTATATTAGTTTCACGTTCACTGTTTACAGTCCTGATCAAGCAGCAAGTACTAATCTCATAACGACTGGTACGCTATATGAGTGTCGATCGATCAAATCATTATTAAAAAACTGACTCTTGCCGACCCCAGATTTTTAGAGACATCATTTCCTGCAACTCCTGCAAGCGCGTCAGTGTCGGCCTCTATAACTTCTTCCCATAGTGGTATCACAACGGATGCGGGATCCTCTGCTGCAACGTCATCCAGTGCTAGGTATTATACCTTTTTACGTTTCATCGACGTGAAGTTCAACAGCACATTCCTTCCAGTATAGGTCCAGGTGCCGCGAGGTAATATATTTTCTTGTTCTTTTTCTAATATGAATTGAAGTCGATGTCCAACATAGCGCTTCAAATACTGGTGCCATCGTGGGTGGTGTCGTGGGCGGCATCGTCTTTCTCGTTTCGGTCACTATATCTGGATTTTTCTCTCGCCGACGTCGGTCAAGGAAGGCAAGAAATAACACCGAACGAATCAATGACGGCAATATTTATAACTCGACCCAGACCCCACCATCCTTTTCTCGATCTGCAATAGCCGCATCCCTACCAAACCAACAACTACAACAACACAGTGACAACAACAACCTACATCGGAAAAAAAAAATCAGATCACATTGTTGTATGATTCCTTATATACCGGTGAGACCTTTAATTGGGGCGGGTCGACGGTGTTAAATCGCGCTTCGGGTGTAGCATCGTCCGACAGTGGTGTTGGACCATCATCTCTGTTTGGGTCTGGGACAGGAAGGCCAGGAATAGCAAGCATTGACGCTGATACGGAAAGACCTCCGTCGTATGACGATTCCCATCTTGCCGCTGGTGTAAGGACACTAGCAGAGGCTGAAAGATTGAAATCCGAGTCACTTAGAAGAGGAAAGGGGAGCAAGACACGGTAAAGAGGTAAGGATGGCACTTCAGTCAATATTTTGTTGCCTTTGACGTAACTTGGACTGTCAGCGCTTCCCTTTGTTTTTACTCATGATGCATGATGTCTCGTTGAATGTGTCAACTCCTGGTACTTATGGGGTCACTTCATCCGCCCGAGCAGCTATATTTTGAGTCTGTATCTGATGAAAGGTATAGAGTGATTTGCAGTACTTTTCTTTTGTCCAGGGAATTTGAAGGAAAAGATGTTCTGTTAATTATGACAGTGATGTGTACGGCCTCTTGCCACTTGGGGAAAAATGATCTAGTTTTTTCTTCGTAGGTTGTACGACGTGGGTCAATGCTATTCAAGTTACCTATCTGCAACAATCATTTCTTTGCATTCCTACCTCTCCAGACCTATGTTCCACCGCATTATTTTCTCCATTACAATATTTTTCGATGAATCCGGCAGGCCTGTCGAAAGCTTTGCGGGATTTAGCCTGACTTGGCAGCCGCCCTATCTTCTTTCTGCTGCCCTCGGGAGCTTCAAGGATTTCTGGGCGTATGTAACCGTCAAAGGTCGTCTAGTTCTTCCATACTTATTTGCATCCTAGCAGGGGCTTTTAGCAACCGTTCTATCAATCCTCATTGAGACTTTCACCGCAGCAATATGCATTGAATAACTACACGCCGGTAAGTGTAATGAGAGCGCATTAATTCCAGGATCCTTCCTCCTTCTCTTTGGAGATGCCGCAACTATTTTTCGCGGTGGCGTATCGGTGCCTTGTGGCTTGCAACCTCGCAAATCATGGTCATAATTATTTTTACTAATACAGACCAAGCAGATTCCTACCAGAAAATTTGCCTCATTGGTGTACAGGAAGTCACAGATTCTATCTGCTCATTCCCCCCAATAATTCACTTTCGAATTGAACAGCTTCTGTGACGTTTCTGATGGTTTGATATTACCGTCCTCGTCTCAAACTTGCATTCACCCCCGGCAGAATCCCAGTACGTAGGTTCTCTATGGCAGCAGCTATGGGGCCTGCCATATCTCTCCCAGATGGCCTTCAGAGACGATGATTACTTCGAATTGTGTTCCCCTGTCAACCTTATTGGCAACGAGTCGGGGTTTCACTAGAGTAAGCCCCGTGAAAGCAGTCTATCAAGTCATATTTTCATGCTTATGGATGAGCTCTTCTGCTTGTAGATGTAGCCAATACCTCGAGCTCAGTGTCTCAATTGGCCACGCAGAAGTGAATTCCGTTTCTGTACTAATTTCCATATGATCATTGCCTCTTCCTGATTGCCTTTCCATCAATAGATGATTTCCATACTGACCATTTTTATAAGCTATGTGTATCGTTTCACTATGTCCGAGTCTACCAGGATGTATGATGAACCAAGTCTGAGATTGCCAGTGTTGAATGAGGGATGTCGCTCTTTCCCGCTCTTCGCGTTCGTCAACGAATGTCTGGCCCAGGTGAGGAATGGTTACGAAGTCAATTCTCATGTCATTATCTACACTGACACAAACTGTAAAGCTGTAACAGGACGACGAAACAGTACACATTTTTACCGCAGTTTCCATACAAAACGTTGAAAAATGCCAATCTGCCGGGACAGGCCGGGACTCTGAATAGCCCATTGGGCATTATTCAGACTTTCGGTACGCGTAAGCATTTTCCATTGAGGGATTTCGGCAGAACGGGGATTCGGACATTCTACCTACAAGGCCTTCACTCAAGCTCATTGGTAGGTCGTCCCTAAGGTGGCAGCCTGAGGTACGAATGCAAAGCAAAAAGAACTCTGGCATTCATCAATCATTCCAAGTCCAGGTTCCATCATTGTTCAGGAGTATCGTAGCATATTGAGCTGCGGCTACGTATGTCGTATGCTCATTATCAGTGTATCCATCGCAGTCTATCACAGCTGTTGAAACTCGAACTCATTTTAGCCAAGGCTGTGACCTCCGCCGCGGGTTTGATGTTCCTTTGTAAGAAGTCGAGCGCCTACTTTGGGGTAGCGTGAAGATGTTGATTTGTGGGGGATGTCGCTTGACTATCCGAGTCACACAGCAGAGCTACTACTAGAATTTGTGAAAGGTTGTGAGCGTTGTCGCTTCTCAAGTTGCGGAGCTTATTTATGAGAAGCCGTTATTTTTGTCAGATGCTGATGATACAATTCACCTGGATACAAAGCTTTACGGATGGGAAGATTCAGATCCAAGAAAAATGCTGATGCAAGTCCAGGAAAGGTCATATGAGCTGTTCCGCTGTCGGGGAGTAGCTGTAAAGTGGCCGGAGACTCGATAGGCCAGGGAGAATTTAGCAGAGGGGGCATCTGGTATGATACCTCGATAGGCGGTGCTCTATCTACTATATTAGCGTAAAGATAAAAAATTAATTTTGAGCGTGGGATAGCGAAAAGTCATGCGTCTGGATATAAATGGAAATAAAGTGCCAAACAGTCTAGTAAATAAAATACGTGACAATTATTTCCTGTCACTTACTATTACCTTCCCGTCTATGGAATCTTCCTGGATGATTTCAGACGAAGAAAGCGAAGGTTCGCGCTAGGCTATTTTTCAATCTTTTCCAATGTTAACCTCTTACTACCACCAATCTGTAGAAGAACTACGAGGCGGTCGGTCACGAGTACCTGTACCACCAGAGCCACCAAGTCGAAATCTGCTGCTTCGTTCAGCTTCTGCAGGGGGGCCTTTATTTCGCTCAGATTCCCTCCGTTCACATTCCTTTTCGCGCCCAACAAAGTCAATGCATGCACAACTCCCTGACCCTTCTACTTACCCGGACCCATATCCTTCTCATATCTCTCCTTACGCAGTGTCTTCAGCAGAATCTTCTACCGCATCGACTCGTTCTTCAGCTTATACAAGTTTTGGTAGCGCTATTAACGACCTTGCACATGTCCATGTACCAGAGTCTGATGATCTAGTCGGGCTTGGAATTACTTCGGACTCTGTTGTCCAGCTTCTCGGTGGTGATACAGGCCCTAGTCAATCTAGAGTACCGATAGACCAGGCGCGGTGGTCAGAACTCTATTCTTCAGGTGCACGGTCGCGATCTTCATCTGTTGCCAGCAATCATCATGTCGAACACGTCCCTCCCAAGCTCAGAGAACAATCCAGTTATGACATGAGTTGGAGTACTGTTGATGAACGCGACGAAGTGGGAATAAGTGAAGACGAGACCGATGATGATCACCTTCTTACTGAAGATGATCTCGATGAAGAGTTGGGTGAAGAGGAACGGACGTCCGCCGTGATTGTCGCCGAAGAAGGACGTGGGTTGATTGTGCAGGCAAACAATATGTCTGTCCCCCAACTGCAGGTCCAGTCTGGTATGTTTTAGCTCGTCTTACCAACATTCATGATCCCTACAATTATTTACACCGTTGTTGTTAAGGCACTACTCATCTTCTAATCGGTTCATCGACCACGCCAAACGCGATGCCCTCTTTTCTCACTAGCATCATTCCCCAGATATCCGTCTCGCTCCTAGCCCTGGATATTTCTGCAAACTTCCTTGGCGCATTACCTCCCGTTCTCGCGTTATGTCATAGTCTAGAAGAACTGAACATAGCATCTAATCCACTCCGGGTATTGCCTGTATTTTTGGCCGACTTGACTAACCTTCGAGTCCTCATCGCGGACGCCACCGGAATTGCGACTTTACCCGACCCGCTTGCTGATTTGGACAAGCTGCACACGATCAGCGTCCGACGAAACAAAATGCACGCGCTCCCCAGCTGGCTCTGTCTTCTTCCTGCATTGCAGGCTCTTTATGTGGATGGAAACCCTTTCCAAGGTCCTTGGAACGCTCTTGTGGAACCATTATTAGCCAGGATACCGATGACACCAGTGTATCCACTTTCCACTCCCAGCTTTCCACTCCCATCTTCAAGTGCCCAGAGTTCATCCTTTGACACTTCCGAAACTGATCCGGAAGAGTTGAGCGATCCCCCGACTTCTGCCCAAATCGACAATCGCTTTGCCTCACGCGAAGATGACCTAGAGGACCACACCATTACCCCTGACAGGGCTCCACTTTTGGCTAGAAGACTACCTTCAGAAGCCGAGAGCGTCAACTCACAGAGTCCGAGTACAGGTGCCGTCTTATCTCAATTACCACACCTGCCTTCCCGCCTGCTGCAGAATCAATCTCAGCAACTTTCGCCTCGTCCATTAACTCGGACTCGCACCACGCCTAGTAAGTCTCATTACCACAGCAAAAGTCCGACTTTTCCAAATCAAATTCCTTCCAATCCCAACTCTCTAGTGCCAAGCCCGCTTCCATCTACAATCGATTCACATCACTCCGAAGATTCTGGATATTTCGGCGATCATGAGCTTCGAAAAATGAGGAGTGCAGGAGATTTACGACGAGGAAAGGCCCCTGCCGCGGGTTTAGAACATTCACTTCCGGAGAGACCTACGCTGTCGCACTACGCTACGACGTCTCATTCCAGTTCCAACCTGTTGAATTTGGGCTCCCCTGGCCGATCTTTGACTGAAACGGATAGACCGGGTATGCCAAAACGTTTTGCGAGTTTGGGCGCGGCTACAGCATTAGGAACGGATTCAGTGCAACGGTCCACGAAGTCGTCTCGCCCCGCCCTTACCGACTCCATTTGGGACAATATATCGGAAACAGATGATTCAGTGGGGGGTTCACCTTCCTCAAATCGTGGCTCACAATCCACTCTTCCTGCTAGAAGTGAAATCAGTAACACTCGCACTTCTCCACCATCAAAATCATCCGGGACAGGGACGCAAGGTCTTATTGACATTAAAACGACCAATCGGTCGCGAAAAGACGGGAAAGAGAAGGGTAGTAGATGGGGTTTCTTCAAAAAGATGTCAATGGGAAAGATGAGGCCTGATCCTCTGCCATCTAGGCCCGGTACGAGCAATGGCCCCTTAAGTCCAGGTTCAGGAATAAACACTACCACCAGGCCTCAGTTGAGGAATGGTAATGGCTCGCTTGGCAGCCCCGAACGATCAAACAAGTTCCCCCAGATCGACATGAGAATCTCAACGACCGGAGCGTTGGATGTTATGGCCAATCATTTGCCAACTGTGGTGGCCCCGGACATCGAACGGGTAGCGGAGGATGAGGAGGAGCCACCTGCGTCATTTTCTAAAAACTCTTCGATGGAAAAATTGGTACCACCATCTACATCTGGATCCTCTTCATCACTCCACCCTCCTTCAACCACACCTCGATCAGCTAAACGACGGAGTTTCCTACCCATAGATACTAATAGCCCTGGCTCGTTAAATATACCCATTCCCGATAATTCTCGTTTCGTCCCGGGGCTCATTGCTTCCAACGGCGAAGGCCCAGATAATTACGACAATGTATCAGAAGATCACAGGGAGCCGACCCCCAGCCAGCACATGTACACCATTGATCATGACGCTTACCTCAGGAAAGAAGAAGAGCGCGCTCGAGAGAGCTACACCCGTGCGCTGCGAAGTGTCATGGCATATTTGAAAGACATGAACGACTTGGGTCTTTCGCAGAACGGAGGTGCTGCTGCTCCAGAAGGTACACGGTCACGAAGACCCACTATGGCAATAGATATACCAGGGTCTCGAGAAAACTCAATGACTTTGAGTGCTACGGCAGCAATATCGAGTACAGATGCCCTCAGGACTCTCAGTGTTGCTACAACCGACAGTACAGGATCTCACGAAGAGAGGAGAATAAAAGATGATAAGGGTAAGAGGGCAATGGTCGCGAAGGAGATCTTGATGTATGTGTATGATCTTTGCTCTTGATCAGAATAACACTGATTTTGCACCTTCATAGAACTGAGCGGACCTATGTTAAGGGGCTGCAGGAACTCATGGATATATATATCAAACCTGCTTGTGCAAATGTTACTGTCCTCAGCGGGGTGGGCTCAAGCAAAGAAACCGTGATTCCTGCTCCAGAGCGCAAGATTGTATTCGGTGCAGTCGACGCATTAATCTCCTTCCACAAAGACAGCTTCTTGCCTTCGTTGGAGAAAGCCGTAGCACCTCTTATGAAACCATCCTCTGATAAAGAAGACGTAGATGGCCAATTATCATTAGCCGTCGCGACGTCGGTCGGTGATATGTTTTGGAAGTATGCCGCGTTCATGAGGATGTATTCTACCTACATAAAGTGTGTGATATTCAATCTGCTTATGACATTTACTCTAACAAGCGATTACTTTAGTAATTTCGATAGTGCCGTCCAACGAGTGAAGCATTGGTCGGCTTCCCCCTCGCCCTCAAACACAACTTTGTCACCTTCTTCAAGTACTTCCCAGTTGGCAACGATGGGGCTAGCTATGTCAGCCATGTCCAATCCCAACGCGGTCGCGGATGGTGCGGTAAATGGTGTGCCAAATCTTTCCAGTGGCCAGCGGAAACGGATACGCCAATACCTGAAGCGATGTCGGCTAAATCCGCAGCACTCGCAACTCAACTTGGAGGGATATATGTTGCTGCCTATCCAGCGGATACCAAGATATCGTTTGTTGGTGAGTTCTGGAATGATAGGTTAAAAAATTTCGATCTCGCTAATATCTGTGGACCAGCTGGAGGAACTTCGACGCAGTACGCCATTGCCGTATGACTATATGGAAGACCAGTTGGACCGTGCTCTTAACGAGATATCATCATTAGCCAATAACATGAACGAAGGCAAGCGCGAAGCTGAAGCGCGGCGTAAACTCGTTACTTGGCAGACCAGAATCAGAGGAAAATTCCCTAGTCCGTTAGTCCAACCACATAGGTTTGTTGTCCTTTCGTCAAAGTTTCTTGGTGATCGTCTAATGTCAATCATCTGATATAGGCGACTGATAATGGATGGGCCTCTGATGCTCACGCGGGTCGTGCGGAAAGCTATCGTCACCTTTGAAGCGATCAATGCTCAAGGCGATGCAGCCACCGTCGACGTCGATTGTCTAGCTCCAGAACTAACACCGAGACCACTCCTTGGTATACTTTGTAATGATCTGTTGGTGCTATGTAGAGATCCATCTGAAGGGCGGGACCCTAATTCTCCAGTCGATCTCTGGGCAGTCCTTCGAATGCAGACCCTTCCTCAACCAGCTAGCATTGTCCATGGGAACGGTATGTGACTGGGAACTATCGAACATCTATGGTCGGTCTAATCATTTCGGACAGCTTTGCGCTTAGTAGATAACAAAGCCATTTTATATTTTGATGCTCCATCCGCGTCCGACGCTTTAAATTGGTATCGAGGTACGAAGAACTTCCAGGTGTTATTTTCCAATGCTGACAATCCCTTTAGCAATCAACCTGCATATCCCAGCTTCAAAAACGTAGATCTATTGTTCTTTCCTGTGTTCTATCGACGTTCCTTTAAGCTCTTGCATTATCTTCATACTATCACACTTATAGCTTAGATCTGCCGATTTTGTCTGGTCATTGTCGCACTCATCCAATTATTATAACCTATTACCCATTTATGATTTTTATCGCTGCTTTGACTGTTGCTTTGTTCTAATATTGAGGATCTGTGTTGGTACAGAAACTGTATGAATGCATGTCCACTTCTTGAGTGGATTTCTGTTGAATTGTTCGGACCGCGGCCCGCGGCGACTTGGAGAGAATAGCTAATACTAACTGATAATGATATTGCACGCAGGTGATTACTGATCTTAATTCATGATTACGAGTCCGAAAATTGTGGTGTACAACATATGTACTATGGTGATCCAGGTTGTTCCGATTTTCTGTAATTTTTTTTTGCTGCTACTATTTGTATACATTGGAGAATGTAAGACACTTATAAGTATATATATTCTCAGAACACACCGAACGGGTGTAAGAACTCTGTATTGAATATAAATACCTGTTAGACACTTATAAGTATATATATCTAAACGAACATTTTAGTATATCCTACAGGTTAGATATAAGTGTAAGACTCACTCTCAGAACACACCGAACGGGTGTAAGAACTGAGAGTTAGGAATAAGAGAAATATCGTATTAAAACAAATCGTTTCGGAACTGATCGAACGGTCGCAGTCCATCTGTAAGTATATGATCTAGCCGCAAGGCATAATGGTCCAACGGATTGATAGAAAGGGGAGATCGATAGACATGCGGGTCCCGAATCAAAAACGGGAACTATCAGTAGCCGTAGGACTAACGAGGACGATGTAAGCGCCTCTCCTCTGCCGTTCTACCGCTTACATAGAAAACCAAGTACATAGTGGGATTGGAAACCAAGTACTCAACCTGAGAATAAATCTTTATGTGTTTTTGAGCAATGTGTGAGGCAGCGGCCAACGACCGAAAAGGATCAAGGAATGTTTGGACCCTGGTCACACTTATGTCATAGTGAAGCCGTTGATCGGCACAGTGGCAAGGTTCGGCAGTGTACTGCACAATTCGGCTGCTCTGCTCATTCTAGATGCATATCCTTGCATGTACTAAATGGAGAAAATTGTAAAATGATGTAAAACACAAATAAATAATCTCTATAACAAGTATTAGATATCTCATTTCAGTGAATGCTCTCCATTTGGTACAGATAAAATCAGATTTTGTTATGGGTTTCCTGCCAACATTTTGTGACTAGACTATCCATTCCTGCTATTAACACATTTGCCATGCATTTTCTCAATTTAAGCTTAGCGCTGGACGTGGGAAAGAATGCTTGCTTAGAAAACTTGGCAGAGCATTGCACCTTACCAAGTAGTAGGCAGAGCTATTGACATACATTGACAAAGATATAAGAATTCATTGCTGGTAGTATTTGCATTTGAGTTGTGACTACTGAGATGGGAAGGTAGAAGATGATTTCCCAGAGTAACAAGGTAAAGGTGCAGGTAGATAGTATTATGCAGTCAATATATGAGCAGTAAGAGAATATGGAGTTGTGACTGAAGTAGAAGAAGACAATGAGGGAAAAGATGCTGTGTTCAAGTGCAAAGGGTTTGCAAAACCAAAATTATGTGGCAGATGAAAAGGTGAGCAATAATAAAGACCTGGAGATTATGAATGGTGTAGTAAAGACCGGCCAGGTATTGGTGGTGGGAAAGAGCGAGGTGCTGGAGGAGGAGATGGTAATTAGTGAGGAGGAAGAGCTGTATCATTTTCCTTTGGTGGATCTTTGCATTTTTTTTATTTGCTCAAAGAGACCAATATAATGTGGGTCTTCTTCAGGTCCTGATTTCCCTCATTTTCATGGGCCTTTTTCCCTCAGATGGATTCCTTTCGGTCAATTTTGAAGAGTGTCATATGGAACATTGAATTCTCTAGCTGCTTTACTTGCTGTATATTGCAGATAAGTCAAGTTCTCGATAAATTCGAATAATATCCACTGTCTTCTACAGGATGCGAATATGATTGATTGATTGTCTTATTCCATACAAGCTGTAGAAACTTTTTCTGCGTCTTTAGCAACGAGGGGGACGAGGTAATGTGCACAGTACATTATTACGTTCAGTTACCTAATGTAGTGTCAAGTCAGCCATTCAAACCTGATTAATTTCCTTGTAAAACACTAAAACCCATCATCAGTTCGCCGTTCAGCGTCAACAGCGTGTTTTCCGGCTGTTGGCCTGGCATTCCTTTACATTTCTTTCTTATTTTGTTTTACCTTCACAACATGTCCCTTCAGACCGACTTTGAGAATTGTTTGGCCAGCCTAGACAGCCCAGTTTTAACTAATTTGAACCATTCATCCCATCGTCCTCCGTCGCCTTCGCCGTCAACGAAGAGTATTGTTCTGAACTCCGCGAGACACAGGAGCGATTCCTTTCGACGACCATACACTCGATCGCCTCTGGGAGAGCTGTCAAGTTTTGACAATGTTGTACGTGCTAACAATCCGTGACCGACGATTTGACTGACGGATTGCAATCTAGCCAACTAGAGCTAGGTCATCTTCGCGAGCGAGCAGCTTCACAGGATCCATTATCGTCCGACATGAATCCAGATATAGTATGCGACCAAGCGTTGCAAACTCGTTCCAAGCCCTTCCTCCAATTCTTTCTGGTTCGAGTATTCATTTACGCTCCAACCTCGATTTCAATTTTCAATCCTTCATGATTTCACCTGGGAACACACCCCGATCTCGCCGTGCTTCACGACTTGGCGAAAATCCTCCGGCCCTACCTCCTTTGCCTTCCTTATCCCAACCATTATTTCCGCCTATTGCAGAAACAACGCAGAAGGATTTGTTCCAAATTCCTTCCTTGCGCCACCCTAATAGTCCCTATGTACCCTGGGATTCACCCATGAGACGCCAGATTTTCCGTGTTCTAACACCAGAATCTTCTGAATCTTTAACATCAAGCTCAGAGTGCTCTCGGAGTGGCGCCCGTGCTCCTGAGCCTATAGATCTTTCGATTGACGATCACAAGCTGGTCAAAGTATCTCGGGGCATTAGAAAAGTGCATCGAACGGTGAAACACGTTGCTGGTGTTGCCAAGCGAATGTTTATGCGGCAAAAGCATGTACAAGCCTCCGCTGTTCCTCCACTCTTGGCCATAGACACCCATATATCCGATAATAGTCTTCATCCTCCCGCATATCCACCCTCTCCAGGAGTAGCTTCTTTTGACTCTTCCAACACACGATCGTTGACGTTGTGGCTTGATGCTAGACGGCAGGAGACCCTCGAGTGGGATGCTGACTCTCGCTATTTCATAAGCCTAGAAGATTACGAGCGACGAGGAAGTTGGATCAATCTAACTGGGGAAAGTGCACTCGTTTGCTCAGGTTGTAGCATTCATTCCCGACTTTCCAAAGCTGTGACGAGCATCGAGTTAGAACCCTCGGCTGACGTTTTATATTGCGAACACACAACTGAGGAGCAGGAAGATGATGAAATGCGGCGTGTCTCTCACGACTCTGAGGAGACTGCCATCTCCGAAACTTTTCTCTATGAAAAGATAAAAGATATTTGACGAACTGCTCTGTCTTGCGAGTAGGTTATTCTACCTTGCTACCATTAGATTCAAAGAAGTACAGTCATTTAATGATTATACAATCGCTATCATTCACTCCTTATAATCGCCAACTCAAATGTATGTAGTAACAAGCTTTGCTTGACCCGTGCCTTCGGCACGGGCAGGGGACAGTGACTTTTAACAACACATATAATATTGATTGTATTGAGCCAATACATTATTCAAATATACAATATAATTTAACAGCACTAAACTCTAATCAAGCAAAACCTCAGGATAGACAATGTTCTGTGTTATGCACTCTGTATTTCCTGTAGATTGCTCTGAGTAAATAAAACACAAACTTATAAGTATATAACATACCTTCAGGAAAAATTGTTTTGACTCCTTGCTTTGTTGTAGAGCGAGAAAGAGCAACATAGAGTTGACCATGAGTAAATACTGGGGATTGAAGGTTCAACCCAACTGTTTTAACTGATTGCCCTTGAGACTTATTGATGGACATTGCAAATGCTAACCTCACAGGAAACTGGCGTCTTTGAAAAACAAAAGGTAAATCAAGATTGGATGGGCTGAGTGTAATACATGGAATCAATATAATCTGGCCTGCATTATCTCCACCCAGTATTCTAGCCTCTAGTACTCTTGCTGTACATCGGGTAAGGATTGCACGGGTTCCATTACAAACTCCAGCTGATGGATCAAGATTCCTAAGAACCATTATTGGTGCACCAATCTTTAACTGTAGTTGTGACAGTGGCAGGCCAGAACCATTGATATTGTGAAGGAATTCCTCAGGATACTGAGAATCCCCATCTGCTGCTTCATCTATGACAGCCTTGTCTGCACTATGATAAGTATTGATATTGCCACTCAATGTATTTAAACACATGAGATTGGTTTCATCAACAGTATCATTTCATGGGCAGAGTATAGTGCACTCTGAAAACCATGAATCAACATTATCTGCTGCACAGTCAATAACATTGAGATTTGGATAAATGGCAGAGATCAAGGAGTCAACAGAGTCCCCACTGTCAGCGACTCGCTAGCTCTCACAAGAGACAACCAGGCGTCACACGATAGACGATGAGCAAGAGGATGAAAAAGCAAAAAGCGGATGGATAAAACAACCCAACTACAAGTCTAGCTACCGAGGAGAATAGACGAGAATAGAGCTAAGGAATATAACTACAAAATACTAAGTCTTATATACTATTGGGATATGAAGCCGTGAGAGACATCTCGCGCCGTAACCGTGAGGATCTACAATAAGAGTCGCTCGTATCCATAAGTAAAGCTGTATGTATTAGGTGAGTAAACAATAAGGCAATATAAAAAGAAGCATGGAAGCGGAACAATAATGACGTCGTCCTGTCAATGAACTGACAGGCACGAGAGAGTCGCGCCTAAGTGAAACGACAACGCGAGAACAATAAGGTTGACGCGTGTAACCTAAATAATAATGAAAATATAATAAGCGCTAGTGTAAGCGCTTTGGTGATTAGGTAAGTAAATAAAAGAAAAGGAAAAGAATAATAAAAGAAAAGAATAATGGAAAAAGATCGTTTCATGACATTACCCCCTCCCTAGAGCGCGAGTTCCACGAAGCGCTTGTCGTCTAACGAAATTTTCGGAGGGTAATTGTGAGGGCGTGTTTTCGGTATCTGGCGGAGGCATAGGACGGAATAATTCGGTAGGGAATAAGGAAATAGGGATTTCAAGTCGCCTCAGGGTGGCGGGTTTGGGTTTGGTCGGGTTTTTATCATGGAATTCCTTCAACAAATCGGAGGAATGTGTAATGTTGGACCGAGGTTCCCAAGTGTCTTCATGTGGTCCGTAACCTCGCCACCTGACCTTGTACTTGATCCCTTTTCCTACCTTTCGTGAGTCAAGAATCTCCTCGACTTCGAATTCCTCTTCTTCTCCTACTACGACAGGAGGTGGACGAGTGTTTCGTGGTTGAGAGGGAAATTGCGGTTCTCTATAGGGAGTGAGAAGGACTTCGTTGAAAACGTTATGGATACGTTTCCACGTAGAGGGAATATCTAGTTTATAGGAACTAGCACCTATCTTCTTCTGAACTGTAAACGGTCCAAACCGTTTATCTCCTAACTTTTTCATCGGCTGGTCTGTCGATAAGTTAGTTCCCTCAAGCCAGACCTTATCACCTGGCTTGTACTCTATTCCAACTCTTCGCTTTCGGTCGTAAAACTTCTTCATGTCCTCGTTGGCCTTTCCTAAGGCCGCTCCTACTTCATCTCGAACCTTTCTCATTCCATCTGCAAACGCCTGTGCTGTGGGGTTGTCCGAAGTCATTTGAGGTGCCGTGCCTTTATAGGGATGTCTACCGTTGTCAGCATAGAAGGGAGAAACTTTCGTCGCAGAGTGTACTCGATCATTATAGGCGAACTCTGCAAGTGGTAACCACTCATGCCAGTCGTTTTGATGATAACTAATGAACAACCGGAGATAATGTTCTATCTCCTGATTTGTTCGTTCCGTCTGGCCGTTGGTCTGTGGGTGATACGCCGTAGTGTAGTTTGCTTCTATTCCTAAAAGACGATAAAGTTCCTTCATGAAACGAGAATGATATTGCGGTCCTCGATCATGTACTATTTTTCGTGGAATGCCGTGGATAGAAAAAATACGATCCCGATAGATTTTTGCCATTCCCTCTGACGTGACTGTAGTGTGAGACGGAACAAGTCGCAACCTTTTGGAAAAATGATCGATAAACACCGATATGGCGTTATATCCTCCCGATTCCGGTAGTTCCCCTATCATATCAGTGCCGATTATTTGCCACGGTTCAGTTGGTACTGCATGTGGGTGAAGTTGTCCTACTGGTTTGGTACGATGTGACTTTGTCGCCTGGCATTTCTCGCATCCTTCGACATATTTCCCTGCATCTCGTGTCACTCCTGGCCACCAGTAGTCCCGAGTAATCAACTCCGTGGTTTTGTACTGTCCTGGATGTCCCGCTAGCGGTGTATCGTGGTACTGAGTGATTATTTTGGACCGGAGTAGGCGGTTTTTTGGTACATAAACACGCCCTTTCCAGGTAATGACTTTGTCGGTCTCAGTCCACTCTGGATTTTTCGCAGAGAGGGCGTCCTGTACAGTTCGGTCTACTTGGTTTCTACTCTTTCGGATCTCTGATAACAGGAGATCTTCGGGAGCCGATAGGTCGAGAGCTTGAATAAAAAGTTCCGGTTTCAGGAGAACGATGTTCTCGTTGTCCTTGTCCCCCGTCTCAAGACCTGTCATCCTCGACAGGGCGTCAGCTTTCGTCATCGATTTACCAGGTTTGTGAACGAGATCGAAATTATACTCCGCTAATTCCAGTACCCAGCGCGCTTGTCGTCGGTTGAGTTTCTGCGGCTTCTTGAAGTACTGGAGGTTTGCGTGATCCGTATAAATCTCAATCTGTTCCTCCACACCTAGTAAATATTGCCTCCAGTCGTCGAGGGAGTCCATAATTGCCATAAGTTCTTTGTCGTAAATCTCGTAATTACGCTCTACCTCATTAAGGGAACGAGAACGAAAGGCAATGGGATACCATCTACCATCAACGAACTGGGACAAAACGGCGCCATTAGCATAATCGGACGAGTCAGCTTCCACCCTGAATTTCCCGTGGTTACGAGGAATCAACAAAACGACTTCCTCACAAATACGGCGTTTCAGTTCCTCGAACGCCTCCTCTTGACCTTTCTCCCACTTCCAAGTTCCATTTCCCGTGAGCTGTGTTAATGGCTTTGCTACCAGACTGAAACCACGAATGAATCGTCGGAAGAAGTTGCAAAATCCTAGAAACTGTTGGACGTCGCGCTTCTTTCGTGGAGTAATCCATTCTCGAACGGCCTGTACTTTCTTGGGATCCATGCGAATAGTTCCGTTACCAATGATAATACCGAGGTAGTCGATAACCGGTTTTTCGAAAGAACATTTTTCGGGTTTAAGGAACAACTTGTGTTCCCGTAGAATGTCGAGTACTTGTTCTACAATTTGTCGATGTTCTTCTATACCGTCGGTAAAAATCAGTATGTCGTCCATGTAAACGATAACATGACCTTTATTGATGAGGTCTCGCAGGATGTGGTTCATGAAACCTTGGAATGTCGCAGGAGAGTTAGTGAGTCCAAAAAACATGACGGTCGGTTCGAATAACCCCTGGTTAATTCGAAAGGCTGCTTTCCATTCGTCACCTTCCTTTATTCGGATGTTGTTGAACCCCCATCTAATATCCATCTTCGTGAAGATCTTAGCGCCTTTTAAACGATCGATTAGTTCCTGAATGAGAGGAAGTGGGTACCAGTTTTTAACCGTCATCTCATTCAGTTTGCGATAATCTTGTACTGGTTGTAAAGTGCCATCTTTCTTTTTGACGAAGAAGAAAGGAGATGCCATCTGCGAAGTCGAAGGTCGGATTCGTCCAGTTCGAAGGTTTTCTTCAAGAAACTTGTCGAGCGCCTCTTGTTCCTTTGGGTTTAATGGGTACACCTTGCAATCTAAAGGTTTAGAACCTGGCGTTAGGTCGATAGCGTGGTCCCAAGGACGTCGTTGTGGCAGTTGGTCGAACTCCTTCTGGCTGAAAACATCGGGGTACTTTTCGATGTAGGGCTTGGAAGTGTCGAACTCTTGGGCTGTTTCTTCTCTGGCTTGTTTTTCCGTCCACTTCCTCGACTGTACCTGCTCGTGAACATACCTGTCCCAGTCAAACAGGAAAAGCTGTTCGCCTTCCTGTAATGCCGCTCTAGAATGGGTATCCTCTGGTGTCCAAAAGTGTGGGTTGTAACCGCATCTTGTTGGACACCTGTCGAAGGTTAGTTCAGATGTCTTCCAGTCAATACTCGGGTTGTGGTGTCGCAGCCAATCTAGTCCTAGAAAGATATTATTCTTTCCTAGACTTACTACTCCGAATTGTACGATCTCTGAATGATCACCGATGGTCATCCGGATCTCGACGTACTTGTCTATTGATCCGGAGTCGTTGAGTGTACCATCGGCATTGTAGACAGGTGTTTTGATCGGTAAGTTTTTCGTGAGAAGGTTATGCCGTTTGACGAATTCTGAGTCGATGCAGGAACCAGTAGCTCCACTGTCGAGGAGTCCTTCTGTGACGATTTGTCGAGCATCCTCCAGTGTCTCGAGTATTGCTGGGAGTCTCAGACTTTTGCCGCGTGTCCCGCGAACATAACTCCTTTTGTTTTTGAGACTCCGGATGGCGGTGACTGCCGTTTTCCAGTTCCGTTTTCGTATGTCCATGACGGTTTCTTCAGAGGCTTCTTTTTCCCGTGAAAAGGGCATCCAAGTTCGTAATAATCCTACTGCTCTCGGGATCTGGTCTTCTCTAACTCTCTGAGTTAGCCATTCAGCAGTGTCGGGTTCGTACCGTATAGGTTTTTCGGTTTTTTCGGTTTTGTGGATGAAGGTGGAGGCGTTTTTCTGTTTAGTACCTGTACTGATTACATAGTCAACGCCATTATCAACAAACTCCGAAATGTCCGTGTGCGAAGGCTCCTGCAGACCTATATCTACTGCGGAGCCTTTGGAAAACCCAAATCATTAATAAAGTCCGTACGTTCCTGCTCACTCATATTCAACATAATACCTCTGACTACCGCCTTTCTCTTGTGCGGGCAGTTCCTGCTCATGTGGCCTGGCTCGCCACAGTTGAAGCACAGACGCTTCTCTCTCGCTTGGTCGATGTCCATCGGTGTGGCGACGAGGACAGAGACGACGGAGCAAAAGCACAAGCACCAGCACAAGCCAAAACACAACTAGCGAAGCCCTTGACAGCGACAACACTAGTGCACTAAGGCGGAAAGGATAGAGTGATCTCAACAGCAGTGATGGCACGAAGGGCCAAATCACAAGGGTTCAAGTAAGGCAAGCTAGTCCCCAATGACCAAGTTAGTATTGAATGTAGCAAAGACAGAGATACAGTGACGAACCTAGTCCCCAATGACCAAGAGGTCGAGATAGGGAACTAGGAGCTAACTACGGTACTATATATACTCGTCTGACAATAAGAGCTGAGAACGAATAAGAATGTAAATGGTGGAGCGTGAAGATAATAGACAGAGGTGAGAAGATAAGAGTGCGAGAGCGCAAAGATGAAGAGCGAATGGGAATAGTTCCAGAGCAAAGTGCGAGAAGGAATAGGGAGGAGCGAATGGGAATAGTTCCAGTAGATAATAACAGAGCGACAGCGCGAGAGGGATTTAAAGAGGAGCGAATGGGAATGATTCCAGGGAACAATAATGGAGCGACAGCGCGAGAAGGATTGGAGAGAACAATGGGAAAGATGGTATCAGGTGAGAAGGGATGGAACAATCATGGATGAAAGGAAAGAAAGCACGTGAAAGAAAAGAAACGTAAGGAAAATGATGTAAGTACCGTGTCTGTCATGAAGTGAGCCCACCCCCTATCATTTTCCTTTCTTTACGATACACCATCCAAGCCCTCCTACCTACAATAATCATTCCGGAACATTCCATTCCATTCTATTAGTTCCATTCCTTGTGCCGGAGCTATACAGTATTACCTCATAGTTCCCACGCTCCACCTTGTATATATAAGCCAGCCCCCACAACCTGGTCCCTTATCTTGACCTCTTTGTCGTTGGGACCAGGTATGTCTTGAACTTACTTACTTGTATTTATTATCAATATAACTTTGTCGTTGGGACCAGTGTCCGCTTTCGCCTAAGTCTCCGCTCCGCTCCGCCACCGTCGTCACCTCTTTGTGACATTAGGTCAAGATCCCTTACTGCACTGATAGCCTACCGATTAGGTTATCCTTGCAGGCTCCGCTTCCACCACGTCTACAGACACCTCCGCACCAAGCCTGCCCGCCCAAGCTATCGACTGCTCTGCCTACCCACACGCTTTTGATACTAAAGACCAAACCCACATCCACCGCAGCAAAAGCAGCTCCTGGGCTGATTGCAGTTCTCAACCCTGTCCAAACGCTGCTGCCAACTCCATCAGTGAAGAGGAGAACCTTTCCGACGGTACCGTGATCACACCCATCCTTATCCCTACTCCCACTGCACCCCCATCCATTATGTCGACCTCTGAAGTCAACACAAACCAGCTCATGGCACAGCTCATCGAGCAGGTGGCCCAGCTCACGGCCAACCTCCACAAAGCCTCAGCCAAGTCCAGTATGAATAAACCTGAGCTCTTCAAAGGCTCTAGTAGTGCAGAAGCACGTCGCTTCATTGCTCAGTATCAAAGCTGGGCAATGGAACAACCAGATCTGAGTAGCAACGAAGGGAAGCTGATCAAGGCAGCGCTAGGATTCTTCTCAGGCAAGGCTGCTGACTGGGCCACACCATACCTCCTAGAATTCAGCCATAACCAACAACCTTTCAATGGACGATGGGAAGACTTCAAAACAGCCTTCACCCTCCGATTTGAATCCATTGATGCAGGTATGGAGGCCCGGAATGCAATCCAGCATCTCAGGCAGGCAAAAGGTCAAACGGTAGCGGAATTTGCACAGAATTTCAAGGACATTGGTGATCGGACCGGGCTTTCAGACGTCGACCTGCGAGAATGCTTCCATAGCGGCCTCAACCCAGAGATCCGACAAAATCTCATTGTGGTCAATATAGCCCAGGGACTGGCTCCCACCCTGGAGGAGGCTATCAGGCGAGCAATTTCAGTGGATGTGTTCCTGCACGATCCCACCATGACAGGTCGCAACCCAGGCACCTCCCATATCTCCTCCCCCCCTGCCAACTCCCATGCTATGGATGTCGATGCCACACACACTAGTGGTAACAGCAGAGAAAGCTTCGTGGCCCAGATGAGAGGAAGGTGTTATGGGTGTGGCTCGCAGAGTCACGAAAAGAGGAACTGCTCATACAAGGAGACAGTTTGCCGCTACTGTGGACGACGAGGCCACCTAGAATCAGTCTGCCAAGACAAGTTCATGGGTCTAGAACGTGGCCGGGGTAAGCGCCAACAACCCCGCCGTCAACAAGTCTCTGCTTCTGCTTCGACACCGTTCACCCTCTTCCCCAATGAACCTGTCCAAATTGCCGCGTCCATTCCAGCTCCCACTGCTCCGTCCCCACTTACGCCTGACCTCTCCACCCAGATTGCCCAGCTCCAGGAGCTCCTTAACAGAGCCAATGCCATGGCCCCAGCACCAGGTTCTCAGGAGGGTTTTTAAAGCGGGTGCCCGTCTCGGCTGCATCGAGAGTACCCGTAAACCAGTTCGCTATACATTCCACATCTGCGTATGATTCTCTCCCATCTTGTAAAATATCTACTATTTCGGAATTGAACTCCAATTCATCTCACTTCCGAATTAACGCAAAACTAAGAGGAAGAAATCACAGTATAGCAACTGCAGCCATGGTTGATTCTGGAGCCACTGCTCTATTTTTGAACCAAGAGTTTGTCACCCGTCACCGTGTAAGGACCTTCCCACTCAGGAAACCCATTGGCGTCTTTAACATTGATGGGTCTGCTAACCGAGCAGGGCAGATCACACACTTTGCACGCCTAGCCCTGACTGTTGATAACCAAGAACGGTGGACAGACTTGCTAGTAACCAATCTGGGAGGCGAAGACCTAATCTTAGGACTCCCCTGGCTACGTAAGGCCAATCCAGATATTGACTGGGAGAAAGGACGACTCACAGTCAGATCCCAACAAACAACGATAGAGGAGGTGGAAGAGCAAGACACGGCGGAGGAAATTGAAACTGCGATCACCCCTGAACCACCACTTGACACACTGGATGAGGAGACAGAAGAGTCGCCCATACACCGCATTCGAGCAAACCGACGAACCCGACGTGCATGGGTGAAGTCAGGAATCTTACACGAACAAACAGATGAAGTCTGGTGTGCTGCAGGGTTCACCTACTCCCAACAGCTAGCGGAACAAGCCCACAAAACAAAACCTATGAAAACCTTTGAAGAAATGGTCCCAGAACCCTACCGCGATTTCGAAAAAGTATTCTCTGAAACTGCTTCAGAGCGCCTCCCTGACCACCAACCCTGGGATCATGCTATAGAATTGATCCCAGGTGCACCGGAAACCATGCGCACAAAAGTCTATCCAATGTCATTGAATGAACAAGGTGAACTCGACCGCTTCCTGGATGACAACCTCCGAAAAGGCTACATTCGCCCCTCAAAATCGCCACTGTCTTCACCCGTCTTCTTTGTTAAGAAGAAAGATGGGAAGCTCCGCTTCGTACAGGATTACCGGAAACTCAACCAAGTAACCCTAAAGAACCGCTATCCTCTCCCACTGGTCGCTGACATTGTCAGCCGTCTACAGGGGGCACGGTACTTCACCAAATTTGACGTCAGATGGGGCTACAACAATGTCCGGATTAAGGAGGGTGATGAGTGGAAGGCCGCTTTTGCAACCAACCGAGGGTTATTTGAACCCAGTGTAATGTTCTTCGGTCTCACCAACTCGCCAGCTACCTTCCAAGCGCTCATGAATTCCATCTTTTCAGACCTAGTGGCGGCTGGTAAGGTAGCAGTCTACCTAGACGACATCCTCATCTTCAGTAACAATTTGCAAGAACACCGGCAGGTGGTGCGAGAGGTACTAAAGCGGCTAGAGAAACATGACCTCTACCTGCGACCAGAGAAATGCGAGTTTGAGGAGCTTCAGGTTGAGTATTTGGGACTAGTGATATCAGAAGGTGAAGTGCGCATGGATCCAGTAAAAGTAGCTGCAGTCCGCGACTGGCCTACCCCAAAGAATCTACGAGAACTACGGGGATTCCTAGGCTTCGCTAACTTCTACCGTCGATTCATACGGAACTTTGCCCGCATAGCACGCCCTCTGAACGACCTAACAAAAAAGGATACAGGCTTCAGTTGGGGGACACACCAACAACAAGCATTCGATACCCTAAGGGAAGCATTCATCACAGCACCAGTACTGGCACTCTGGGACCCTAATAGGCTCACACAACTTGAGGTAGATGCATCAGGCTTTGCTACGGGAGGAGCCCTAATGCAGAAACAAGACGACGGCCAGTGGCACCCAGTGGCATTTCGATCAGCCTCCATGCAACCAGCTGAACGAAACTACGAAATCTATGACCGAGAGATGCTCGCTATCATCGAAGCATTAAAGGACTGGAGAAGCTTCCTGGAAGGTTCACCACAACCGTTCGAGATTCTCACTGACCACGCAAACCTGGAATTCTGGCGTTCTGCTCAAGACCTCAGTAGACGGCAGGCGCGATGGGCACTATGGTTGTCCCGATTCGACTTCCAGCTCACTCACCGCCCTGGCAAGTCCAACACTCAGGCAGACGCTCTCTCTCGTATGGCAGCACATCAGGTTCTGGATAGCGAAGATAATCGACAACAGATTGTTCTGAAACCAGCCCATTTCATGCAAGTGGCAGCTACCTCACTACAAAACCCACTGGAGGACCGCATCCGACAGGCGTCTCAAAAGGAGGCCCAAGTACTGGAAGGACTGGAAGAGCTTAGGAGAAGCGGTCTCAAACGCTTGGCCAATGGGATAGCAGAATGGGAAGAAGACAAGGGACTAGTATACCACCGAGGAAGAGTATATGTCCCACCAGATGATGACCTCCGGAAAGAAGTACTCAAGCAATGCCACGATAACCCCTCTGCTGGCCACCCTGGACTTCACAATACCCTTGACCTCGTCAGCACCCACTTTTGGTGGCCCACCCTGCGATCCTTTGTAGAAAAATATGTTGAAGGATGCGAGACTTGTGCAAGGAAGAAGATACAGAGACACCCACGAGCAGTAACACTACCTCTAGACGTCCCAGCAGGCTTGTGGGAAGAAGTGGGAGTTGACTTGATCACACAGCTGCCCAACTCGCAAGGGTATGACGCGATTCTAGTCTGCACGGACCTTTATGGTAAACAAATCCATGCAATTCCTTGTACAACTTCAATCACAGCAGCAGGTGTGGCCGACATCTACTATCGCGAAATTTTTCGCCTCCATGGTCTTCCCCTCCGCTTTGTATCAGACCGGGGACCCCAGTTTGCAGCAAAACTCATGCGATCATTACTCTCCCGCCTAGGAATCAAATCAAACCTCACCTCAGGGTACCACCCCCAAGCAAACGGACAGACCGAACGGGCAAACCAAGAAGTCGAAAAATACCTCAGACTCTATGTGGGACGCCGCCAGGATGACTGGGCGGAGCACCTACCTATGGCGGAATTTGTGATTAACTCTCGCACCCACTCTGCACTTGGAACGTCCCCATTCGAACTCACCTATGGTTATCTGCCTCTATTTAACATTCCAGTTGGACAACGGAGTGGGATTCCGGCGGTGGATGATCGCATCCAGATACTGCGGGATGCACGACAGGATGCTGGGGCGGCGCTACACCTGGGGAAACGACGGCAAAAGGAAAACTACGAACGGGGAAAACGAAAGGCACATCAATTCCAAGTTGGAGATCAGGTCTGGCTAAGCGCAGAGGACATCAAGCTCCAACTTTCCAGTGAGAAACTTGGGGATCGACAGCTAGGACCTTACACCATTTTGCAGAAGGTTGGGCCCCTGGACTACCGTTTAGACCTCCCATTATCCCTGGACCGCATCCATCCTGTGTTCCATGTTGATAAATTGTACCCTTGGAGAGGGAACACCGTAAACGGCGAAATTGCAACACCACCGGAACCAGTATATCTAGAGGATGAGGATGAGCCGGAGTATGAAGTCGAGGACATCTTGGATAGTCGGATTAGGTGGAAGAAGCTAGAATACTTGGTAAAGTGGAAAGGCTACGATGCAGGACACAACTCATGGGAACCTGCACCAAATCTTGAACACGCCCCAGCAACTATCCGAAAATTCCACAAAAAGCACCCTCAGGCGGCAAAAGCTTGACCATTGAGGGCAATGGTCATAAGGAGGGGGGTAATGTCATGAAGTGAGCCCACCCCCTATCATTTTCCTTTCTTTACGATACACCATCCAAGCCCTCCTACCTACAATAATCATTCCGGAACATTCCATTCCATTCTATTAGTTCCATTCCTTGTGCCGGAGCTATACAGTATTACCTCATAGTTCCCACGCTCCACCTTGTATATATAAGCCAGCCCCCACAACCTGGTCCCTTATCTTGACCTCTTTGTCGTTGGGACCAGGTATGTCTTGAACTTACTTACTTGTATTTATTATCAATATAACTTTGTCGTTGGGACCAGTGTCCGCTTTCGCCTAAGTCTCCGCTCCGCTCCGCCACCGTCGTCACCTCTTTGTGACAGTGTCACGACATTACCCCCCTTCTACAGTCGATGTCCCAGCGACCACTTCCGTGAAATTTTCATAATGTTGCCAGGGTAGAGAATGAAAGATGGCGGCCGAAATCTTTCTTGGAGCGCTTGGGTGAGTTCTGTAGAAGTCAGCGACTTCATCGTCACTTGATCCTACCACATTATCCTCGTTTTCCCAGCTATCATGTCCCTCGTCATACCCTTTCCATCGAACTAGGAACTGTAATTTCTTCCATCGTCCGTAGACACGGCTATCCAAAATCTTATCAACCTCATAGAACTCTTCTCCCTCGACGATCTCTGGTTCCGGTGGAGGCGGTGTAACTCCATTGACTTCGTTACCCTTCCAGGGAGAGAGGCGATTGGTGTGGATATTGTCATGGATTTTCATCCAAGTAGGAAGGATGAGTCGATATGTGAGAGGACCGGTCTTCTCCGCAATTTCAAAGGGACCCAGTCGCCGGCTACCCAACTTCTGGTTCTTTTGTCGCACTTTCAGTTTAGTTAGCGATAGCCATACCGGTTGTCCGACTTCGAATTCCTGTATTTTCCCTGGTATATCCTCTCGAATCCGCTGCTTACTCATTCGTAAAGCTGCTTCTGCATCCTCTCTTGCATGGACCAGGAGCTCGAGCCGTTTATTGATTGATGGGTGTTTGTTCCAAACAGCGGGAGGTATGGTGAAGTCCGGTGTATACCCGTAGAGGGTCTCAAAGGGGGAGTGGTCGTGAGCGGAATGGATTCGGGCGTTCATGACGAATTCAGCAGTAGGGAGTAGGTGATCCCAATCATCCTGACGACGACTGATGTACATGCGTATGTAACGCTCAATCTCTTGATTAGCGCGTTCGGTTTGTCCATTGGTTTCTGGATGGTATGCAGTTGTAAGGGCTGAACCTACTCCGAGACGTTTCAGAAGTTGTCGCATGACGTCAGCGGCAAACTGTGGTCCTCGATCAGAGATGAATCGGCGGGGGAGTCCATGTAAGCGAAAGATCTCTCGATAGAAGAAGTCGGCTACCCCATCAGCGGTGATTTCGGTGGTAGTAGGGAAACAGTGAACCATCTTGGTGTAGTGGTCGACAAAGGTGATAATGGCGTTGTGACCATCTTGCGTCATTGGAAGCTCTCCAATGAGATCTACTCCGATATCCTGCCAAGGACCGTCCGGGACTGGGAGAGGTTGAAGTGGGGAGGAGTGATGGGGATTCAGGCGTTTACGCTGGCAAGTATCACATCCTTCCACGTATTTGTCCACAAAAGAGCGCATTCCAGGCCACCAGTAGAGCCGATTGACTAATTCCAGAGTTCCATGTCTGCCAGGGTGACCTGCAGTAGGAGCGTCGTGGCACTGTTCCAGCACGGCCTTTCGTAAGGTTGGATCTGGTGGAACGTAAACTTTGTTTCGGTAATAGACCAAACCATTTTCCTCCTTCCAGTCCGCTAATCCTCCTTTAAGGGTCTGTGGGCCTTTAATCTTCCTCAACCCCTCAAGAACCTCAGCTTCCCTTTCACTGACTTGACGAATACGGTCGAGTAGGGGGTTCTGAAGGAGGACCATGGAGGATGCGTTGAGAAAGTGTTCCGGTCGAAGCACTGTTTGTTCCTTGTTGTCGTCGGCGTCCATGACTTCATGCTGAGACATACGGGACAGAGCATCAGCTTGGGTATTGGATTTTCCAGGACGGTGTTTGAGACGGAAATCAAACCGAGAAAGCCATAGGGCCCATCGGGCCTGTCGTCGAGTAAGGTCCTGTGCTGTTCTCCAAAATTCGAGGTTCTGATGATCGGTGATAATTTCGAATGACTCCGGGGATCCTTCTAAGAAGTTGCGCCAATCTTTGAGAGCCTCAATGATAGCTAGCATCTCTCGATCATAGATTTCGTAGTTACGTTCAGCGGGGTTCATGGAAGCAGAGCGGTAAGCAACGGGGTGCCAAAGTCCATCTTCCTGTAGCTGAGATAGTGTCCCTCCGGTTGCAAATCCTGAAGCATCTACTTCGATCCAAGTTGATTTGGTATGATCCCATAGAACGAGAATCGGTGCAGAGGTGAAGGCGTCCTTTAGAGACTGGAAAGCCTCTTGCTGTGTAGTTCCCCAGTCCCATTTGATGTCTTTCCGTGTGAGGTCGTTAAGTGGTCGAGCCCGCTTTGCAAAACCTTCGATGAATCTCCGATAGAAGTTAGCAAAACCTAGAAAACCTCGAAGTTCACGTAGCGAAGTGGGGGGCTGCCAGTTTTTGACTGCCTCGATCTTTACTGGATCCATGCGTACTTCTCCTTCACTGATGACCAATCCCAAGTATTCGATAGAGTTCCTCTCGAATTCACATTTTTCGGGGCGGAGATAGAGATCATGCTTAGCGAGTCGAGTAAGAACTTCGTTGACTACCGTGCGGTGTTCCTCTAGGGTTTCGGTGAAGACCAAAATGTCGTCCAGATATACTGCTACTTTGCCGGATGCAATCAAATCAGCAAATATGGAGTTCATAAGGGCTTGGAACGTAGCGGGAGAATTTGTTAACCCAAAGAACATAACCAGCGGCTCAAAGAGTCCTCGGTTAGTGGTAAATGCTCCCTTCCACTCGTGTCCTTCTTTAACCCTGACGTTGTTGTATCCCCAGCGTACATCCATTTTGGTGAAGATTTTGGCCTTTCGTAGCTGACTGATAATATCTGTGACCAGAGGGAGAGGATATCGGTTTTTGATGGTGTACTCGTTCAGACGTCGATAATCTTGCACAAACCGGAGTTTCCCGTCCTTCTTTTTGACGAAGAAGACCGGTGATGCTAAAGGAGATTTAGAGGGACGGATGTAGCCTTTGCGCAAGTTGTCCTCCAAGAATCGGTCTAGTTCCTCCTGCTCGTTTCGTGACATAGGATAGATCTTGGTTCGCATGGTTTCCGGTGCATCAGGCTTCAGGTCGATAGCATGATCCCATGGTTTGTGATCTGGTAGGCGTTCCGATTCCTTTTCAGAGAAAACCTTGGAGTGTATGTGATAGACCGACGGAACCATTTCGCCAAAAGACTTCTGCGGCTTCTCCTTATGAGCTGCTTCGGCAAGCTGCTGAGAGTAGGTATACCCGGCGGCACACCAAAGCTCATCCGTTGTATGACTGATAATACCAGATCGTAGCAGTGCTCTTCTCCGTTTCCGATTGCCAGTAAGCCGATAGAGAGGTGGAGTATCCTCATACTCATGAATTTCCGTTAAGTCGTCAGCCTCATCTAGAGGAGGAGGTGGGAGCGGGAGCTTATCGGGATTGATTTCCAAAATATTCTCAGTAGTTCCTCCAATGTTACTTTCCTTTGATTCCGGAACTTCCTCGATAGTCATGGAGTGAGGTACCTTACTGGGAATGGGAATAGCCAGCCGTCCTTCCTTCCAGTTGATAGTTGGATTGACCTTTCGAAGCCAGGGGAGTCCGAGAATGATGTCGTCAGACCCGAGATTGGTGATAAGGTATTCAAGGAGTTGGGGTTTGTTACCGTCGACCGTGGAGAAAAGCCGGGCAGAGTGAGTGATTTTACCAGCTGTATTAAGGGAACCGTCAATGTTATAGAGTGTGATGGGGTGAAGGAGAGGTCGGGTGAAGATTTGGTGTTTATCCACAAAACGTTGGTGAAGGAATAAACCAGTTGCTCCAGAGTCGATCATTGCTGCGCTGTTTGTACTCTTGAATCTGCCTTGTAACTTAATCGGTACGCGAAAATGAGAAAGATCGTTGGATTGCATAGAACCGATAGTACATGAGGAGATAGAAGCATAAATAGATGACGATTTAGAGTACAATTCAGGGAACCAGGCGGCAGCCGTGGCGGGTTCCCAATTTAAAAATTCTGGCGCATCTCGGAGATTTGTTCAGCAAGCGCCTTCTGATTGGCAGCAAGCTGTTGGAAGATTTGAGCAAAATCAACGGTCGGGGCGGGAGCGGTAGCAGCAATGGTGGAAGTAGATGGCTCATTAGATGTAGCAGCGGCGCGAGTGGTGGTAGGCCTCTGGAGTCCCATGAACTTCCTGCGACAGACACTGGCCAGATGGCCTGTAAGTCCGCAGTGGTTACAGATGTCACGCTCGTGGTTTCCTTCAGCCTTGCGGTGAGACTTGGATCCGCATCCATAGCAGCGGCCCATCATGAACTTCCGGTAGTCATCGGCAGAGCGGCCGGTGCTGGTGGCGTCGACGTCCATGGCAAAGGGGTCACGAGCAGGGGCGGAGAACGGAATGGGATTGAAGGAGCTGATAGGTGTGGCCCTAGATCCAGTGACCAGATTGGTGGATCGTGTTTTCTCTTGAGCACGTTCGGTCTGGCGAGTATCAATCCTAATACACTCATCAATGAGCTCATCCAACGTATGAATGGGTTTTTCAACAAAGACTAGGGAGTCCTTGATGCGATCAGCCAGGTGCTCATAAAAACGATCCTTCAAATCAAGGTCCGAGTATCCGGTACGGGATGAGTACTGCCTAAAGGCAGAAGCGTAAGCGGCTACACTGTCTTTGTTTTGCCAGAGGCGCTTCAGGATCAGTTTGGCGTCTACAACTGCATTGACCGTCTCAAAACGCCCTTTAAAGGCGTCTTTGAAGGCCTGCCATGTGCCATAGGCAAGGGTGATGTTTGGGACTTTGCGTGCAACATTGCTAATGTTTTCCGAAATAGGAGTGGCCCAGATAGCAGCGTCTCCTTCCAAGAAGGAAATAGCGGATTTGATCCGCGCCTTATCGTCTTTCAAAGAGGCGATACCTTCCGACCAAAGTTCAAATGCAGCTAAGAAGCGGCGCGCGTCATCACTATGTTTCCCATCGTAGTTCTGGGGTTTGGCAACACCCTTGGTGGTGCTCATGTTGCTAGCAATTTTGGTGACCTCGGCCTGGAGATCCTTCTGATTTTGGGCAAGCTGTCCAATAAGCAAAGTGAGGTCGGCAAGAGTAGGGGTAGACATGGTAGCGGCAGGTGCGGGGTTTGTAACGGTGATAGGTGCAGGGGAAGGTGATCTCGATACAGTGGGAGTGGCAGTGTCAACAATAATAGGCTCGGGGGAAGGTGATCTCGGTGCGATAGGATCGGCTTCAATAGGTGTCGGTTCTGATTCTGGTACGGTTTCGATAACAGGTGAGACTGGTCGGACAATGGGTTCGGACCGGATTATAGGTCTTTGTTGTGAGGTAGAAGATCGTCCTACTCTAGAGGAACGTTGAACCGGTGATGGAGCTGGTTGAGCTGGGATGGTGATAAGGCGACCGTTTTCAGAATAGATATCAGGGATTTCTATAGGTGTTTGATAACGGTTTGGGCACGGGTTAGAATCACAGCTTTCCCAGGTTCCTGTTTCCGATGGAACTCGATGAGAATCACAGTTCTCGGTGGTGTCGTACGAATGGTAAAGAGTGGTACAGTCGGTGGAGAGTCCGAAAGAAGGCGTGATGACAATTGGAGGTGGAAGATCGGATCGCGCCGATTTCCACACCTCGTAGGATCAGGTGGAACAGCTGATGGTACGAGTTTGAGATCTCGACCTAATGTGGCGACGAGGACAGAGACGACGGAGCAAAAGCACAAGCACCAGCACAAGCCAAAACACAACTAGCGAAGCCCTTGACAGCGACAACACTAGTGCACTAAGGCGGAAAGGATAGAGTGATCTCAACAGCAGTGATGGCACGAAGGGCCAAATCACAAGGGTTCAAGTAAGGCAAGCTAGTCCCCAATGACCAAGTTAGTATTGAATGTAGCAAAGACAGAGATACAGTGACGAACCTAGTCCCCAATGACCAAGAGGTCGAGATAGGGAACTAGGAGCTAACTACGGTACTATATATACTCGTCTGACAATAAGAGCTGAGAACGAATAAGAATGTAAACGGTGGAGCGTGAAGATAATAAACAGAGGTGAGAAGATAAGAGTGCGAGAGCGCAAAGATGAAGAGCGAATGGGAATAGTTCCAGAGCAAAGTGCGAGAAGGAATAGGGAGGAGCGAATGGGAATAGTTCCAGTAGATAATAACAGAGCGACAGCGCGAGAGGGATTTAAAGAGGAGCGAATGGGAATGATTCCAGGGAACAATAATGGAGCGACAGCGCGAGAAGGATTGGAGAGAACAATGGGAAAGATGGTATCAGGTGAGAAGGGATGGAACAATCATGGATGAAAGGAAAGAAAGCACGTGAAAGAAAAGAAATGTAAGGAAAATGATGTAAGTACCGTGTCACGACAAGGCAGCCCTGAAAATCGACGTACACCTCAACCATCACCACATGGTGGACCAATACCATTCCAACTCAATATACCTCAAAATTATGTACCTTCCCAGCATTCACAAGATGATCTATTTCAAGTAATCAACCATAATGGCCAAGAGTTTCAATTGACTCAAGGAATTGCTAATCAACTCAGAAATTTACCTCCACTACTACCAACACGGGGCCGTGGCCGTGGCCGTACTTCAAATCAAGCAGTTGTAGGTGTAAAAATTCAAATACATAGTGCTGTGGCCACCAATCAATATCTTTACCTTATAGTCTCTTCATAATCAGAATCAGAATGCCCATGCAGGACCATCAAATTTGGCATATCAAAATCAGGTATTAGCATACTTATTTAGAGATTTTAAGGCTCATTTATTCTCTTGGTAGTTTCCTCACTTACCTGCTGAGCTACAAGCTCAACTAGCATTTGTACAGCCTCACCCTGCAAGACCAACATTGAGACAGAATCACAGAAGAGCCCAAAGTCATATCCGTAATACATTCTTTTCTATATTACACTATTTATTGCTGACTATCTTTACTTTCAGAATCTATATCATTTAATCCAGAAAGGCTGACCCATGAGCATGAGAATAATGATCCTCCACAAGATGACTTTGAGAATAGCCAGAGACTTCCACCAGGTCCTGGCTATCTCACACCAGAAGGCCATGACATGCACCAACAACATGAACAGTTGCAAAATGTGATGCACAACTCCCAAGAGGTGCATGAGCAGCACTTGCAACAGCAAGAAATTGATGTGGGAGATCATGAACATCAAAATGATGCTCCAGATGAGCCTATTCCAATAGGTCTACAACCTATTGAGAATGATCGGATTTATAACTTCTGTTCTTTGGGAAAAATGGATATAGAGTGTCCATTTTGTGGTGCATTGCATTGGCAAGCAGAGAGACTTACACATTCCTCTGTAATAAATCCTAAATTTGGAGCATGCTGCAAATCAGGGAAGATTCAGCTACCTATGTTACAAAGTCCACCTATTGAAATCAGGAATCTCTTTACTGGAGTTGATCATAACTCAAAGCACTTTTTAGACAACATAAGGAGTTATAATTCTGCTTTTGCTTTTGTATCATTGGGCCTTAAGATTCAACCACAGAATGATCCTGAACTTCCAAATACTGGGCCAAGGCAGTTTAAAATTAAGGGTGCACTTTGGCATTCTCTAGGCTCCCTTTTGCCTGAGGGTGACAAACCCCCAGTATATGCACAGCTTTACATAGTTGCACCTGAGACTGCTTTAGAGCAGCACTTAGCCAATAACAGACATCATGGTACTGGGTTACTGTCATCTGTTATGCAAACAATATCTGATTGCCTTCACCGCAATAATAACTTTGTGAATCTCTACAGATCAGCATACCAGAGAATACAAAACCTTCAGGCACAGGCTCCAAATTCCCTAAATGGTGCTTATATCAAACTGCATTTCAGTGATACAAATGATCCTAGGAGATATAATATGCCATCAGCTGATGAGGTTGCAGTTGTTCTTCCAGGCCCAGGTACTGCCACAGATCATCAAGATATTATCCTTCAATGTAAGGAGGGGCCACTGAAACATATATATGAAACCAATCCTGCATATGCACCTTTACATTATGTTTTACTGTTTCCCAGAGGTGAACTAGGATGGCACCTAAATATCAAATATGCAGATAGACCTAATGAACCAGCCTCTAATGATGATCATGTTACCCAGATGGAGTACTATGCATATTGCCTTCATCAACGCAATCTAGAGATTGAATCAAACCATCTGTTCTATGCCAAAAATCTTTTTCAGCAATATATTGTTGATGCATGGGCCCAAACTGATCAGTCACACTTATCCTGGCTTGCATGCAATCAGAAGAAACTCAGAGCTGAGGTTTACAGTGGTTTAGTAGATGCTGTTCATTCAGGAGATGTTCAGCTGCAAGATATAGGGCAACGAGTTATCTTACCCTCTTCTTATATTGGAGGATCAAGACATATGTTCCAGCTCTATCAAGATTCTATTGCCTTAGGAAGAGCATTTGGAAAACCTGATCTATTTCTGACAATCACTGCAGATCCAAATGCACCTGAGATTAAAGAGGCTCTCCTTCCTGGACAGACAGCACAAGACAGACCTGATTTAGTTGCCAGAGTTTTTCATGAAAAAGTACGGATCATCTTGAGGGCTATTGACAAAGGGTGTTTTGGAAAGTGTAGAGGCCGTATTTACACAATTGAATTTCAGAAGCGAGGACTACCTCATATACACATTCTTATTTTTCTCTATCCCCAATCACAGTATCAAGAGGCTCATCAGATTGACAAAGTAATCTCTGCTCAGTTGCCTGATCCTGAAACACATCCAAATTTATTCATGTTGGTTGAAAAGCTGATGATTCATACACCATGTGGTGATCTCAACCCAAGTGCATCCTGTATGAAGGATTCAAAATGCTCCAAGGGTTATCCTAAGGTATTCCAAGAGCATACTGTTTTGTCAGAGGATGGCTATACCCAAGAATGGAAGGCTTTGCAAGAAAAAGGTCAATGGCATAGAAATTGATATTGATAACAGATGGGTTGTACCTCATAATCCTTGGGCTTTGATGGAGCTCAAATCACATGCCAACTTAGAGTGTTGCATTTCCATAAAAGCTTTCAAATACCTTCATAAATACATTTACAAAGGCCATGATCGTACAACCATGGCAATTGGGAAAAATAAAGATGAAATACAGCAATATATAGATTCCCGTTATGTATCTGCCTCTGAATCAGTTTGGAGGCTTTTTCATTATGATATGCATGAAGAAATCCCAAATGTTGTCCGCCTTGCAGTACATACAGAAGCTGGGCAATTTGTAGTGTTTGATGCTGATGCACCAGTAGAGGAGGTTCTTCATGCTGTTGGGTCAAAAGACAGCACACTTACAGCTTACTTCAAAGTTAATGCAGCAGAGAAGAAAAAGGCTGAGGATGATCCTGAACATGCAGTAATGGTTGCACGATCACTTTTGTACCAGGAATTTCCTACAAAATGGGTCTGGGTAAAAACTACAAAAAGATGGAAGATTCGTGAGGGTAAAGCTGCTCTTGGGCGGATGTATTTTGTTCACCCTGCAGCTGGCGAAAGGTTTTATATTTGACTGCTGCTTACAGTTGTCAAAGGTGCTACATCATTTGCAGATCTACGTACTTATGAAGGAGTGGAATATCCTACACACCAAGAAGCATGTTTGGCCCATGGGCTTTTGCAGAGTGATTCTGAGTGGAAGGACTGCCTAGAGGATGCAAGACATATGCAATCTGGATCTGCACTCCATTCACTCTTTGCAACAATTCTTAAAGATTGCCGTCCTGCTCAACCTTTTTTACTGTGGGAGCAGTTCAAAGAACACATCTGTGATGATATCAACCACCATTTACAGACCTCAGGGATTATTGCCAACCCAACACAGGATCAAATTGAAGATTATGGTTTATATCTTATTGATAAAATCCTTTTCCATGCAGGAGTACATGATGGATTAAAAGGTTTTCTGGGCATGCCAGTTCCTAATTATGAATTTTGGGCAGGGGTTGAAGGCAATAGGTTGATACGAGAGCAGCGTGCCTTTCATGCTGAAGAACAACAGCAAAGAGCATCAGAGAATATTGCAAAGATGAACAGAGAACAAGCAGAGGCCTTCAATACAATTAAAGCTGCAATATATGAGAATAACCCTCAGATGTTCTTTCTCCATGGTCCAGCTGGAACTGGAAAAACATTTACATATAATACACTCTGTTATGCATTGCGTGGAGATGAAAAGATTGTATTGTGCTGTGCTTCATCAGGGATTGCTGCTCTTTTACTCCCAAAGGGGCAAACTGCTCATTCCACATTTAAGATTCCTATTGAAATATATGAAGGAAAATTATGCTCTGTCAAGAAGAACTCTGATCTGGGTGAACTACTGCGTGAGACCAGTCTTATTATTTGGGATGAAGTTCCAATGCAGGACCGGTATTGTCAAGAGGCTGTGGATATAACTATGAGAGACATTAGGGACACCCCTAGCAAGCCATTTGGAGGTGTTACAGTTGTTTTTGGAGGAGACTTTCAGCAAATACTTCCTGTGGTCTGGAAAGGACACCGAGAGCAAATTGTGGGTCAGTGTATCCAGCGATCTTATTTATGGCGTGACATAAAGATCCTTTATCTAAAAGAAAATAAAAGATTAAGTAGTGGTACAGCAGAGGACAAAGAGTATGCAGAGTGGTTACTGAAGGTTGGACATGGTTCAATTAATGGTCCAGAAAGCCAAATAAAGCTTGACCCTATTATGCAGTGTGGGTGTCATGAAACGATCTTTTTCCATTATTCTTTTCTTTTATTATTCTTTTCCTTTTCTTTTATTTACTTACCTAATCACCAAAGCGCTTACACTAGCGCTTATTATATTTTCATTATTATTTAGGTTACACGCGTCAACCTTATTGTTCTCGCGTTGTCGTTTCACTTAGGCGCGACTCTCTCGTGCCTGTCAGTTCATTGACAGGACGACGACATTATTGTTCCGCTTCCATGCTTCTTTTTATATTGCCTTATTGTTTACTCACCTAATACATACAGCTTTACTTATGGATACGAGCGACTCTTATTGTAGATCCTCACGGTTACGGCACGAGATGTCTCTCACGGCTTCATATCCCAATAGTATATAAGACTTAGTATTTTGTAGTTATATTCCTTAGCTCTATTCTCGTCTATTCTCCTCGGTAGCTAGACTTGTAGTTGGGTTGTTTTATCCATCCGCTTTTTGCTTTTTCATCCTCTTGCTCATCGTCTATCGTGTGACGCCTGGTTGTCTCTTGTGAGAGCTAGCGAGTCGCTGACAGAAGAATAGAGCTCCTACCATATACCACCCGTCACAACAAAAACTTTTACAAACTTGCCTAGGATTCAACACACCGTTGGAAACTAGTTTTCTCGATACGTTACACATTTTCATTTCTACCAAACACGCTCATCCCCTCCTTTCCTATAAACCAACATGACTGATCGGTCGATACATGCGCCCGACCCAGCGGAAGTCGCTGCTGTCACTTCTAGTCCACGCCGGGTGTTTGTCAATACACCAGGAAACTACGATGGCGACCCCGCCACCTACCGGCCATGGCGACGACGAATGATGGCTTACGTCTCCGAGCTAACGGAGACAAAGCAGGTCAACAATTCCCATCGCGTTACGACCATCATTATGTCCTTCCTGGTCGGAGGAAAAGCTGATGAATGGGCCCAGGTCTACTCTGATGACCACTTCAACATCGACAATGGGTCATGGGATATTACGGGGAAGCAGTTAATTGACGATATGGACAGGGAGTTCACGAACGTCGCGAAAGAGAAGGAAGCTCGCGATAAACTAACTTATATCCGACAGGGGAAGTCTTCGGCCGGCGACTTTTTCAAAGAATTTGAATTGTTGCTGAAGGATGCCGGATACAAGAAGGACGAGTCGCACGTCCTTACCCTAGCGGAGAGGGCGGTCGATCACACCCTTTTATACGACATCATTAAGGGACGGACGGAGCCCTTTGAAGACTACAAGGAGTTGAAGAAGGTAGTTACAGGGGCTGATAACGTAAGACGGCAGTGGGCCGAACAGAAGAGAGGTTACGGGTATGTGGGGTGGTGGAACGCTAACCCACAGGGACAGAGTCGTGGACAGTCGTCCACTCAGCAGAACCGACAGGAGCCGAAAGTAGCTCCGAAGGCAGAATATTCGGCGGCACCGAGAAGAGATGCTACCGGCACCACGTTCGGAGGAACGGGCAGGCCGATTGTCGTGACACGGTACTTACATCATTTTCCTTACGTTTCTTTTCTTTCATGTGCTTTCTTTCCTTTCATCCATGATTGTTCCATCCCTTCTCACCTGATACCATCTTTCCCATTGTTCTCTCCAATCCTTCTCGCGCTGTCGCTCCATTATTGTTCCCTGGAATCATTCCCATTCGCTCCTCTTTAAATCCCTCTCGCGCTGTCGCTCTGTTATTATCTACTGGAACTATTCCCATTCGCTCCTCCCTATTCCTTCTCGCACTTTGCTCTGGAACTATTCCCATTCGCTCTTCATCTTTGCGCTCTCGCACTCTTATCTTCTCACCTCTGTTTATTATCTTCACGCTCCACCGTTTACATTCTTATTCGTTCTCAGCTCTTATTGTCAGACGAGTATATATAGTACCGTAGTTAGCTCCTAGTTCCCTATCTCGACCTCTTGGTCATTGGGGACTAGGTTCGTCACTGTATCTCTGTCTTTGCTACATTCAATACTAACTTGGTCATTGGGGACTAGCTTGCCTTACTTGAACCCTTGTGATTTGGCCCTTCGTGCCATCACTGCTGTTGAGATCACTCTATCCTTTCCGCCTTAGTGCACTAGTGTTGTCGCTGTCAAGGGCTTCACTAGTTGTGTTTTGGCTTGTGCTGGTGCTTGTGCTTTTGCTCCGTCGTCTCTGTCCTCGTCGCCACATGCCTAGGGTACATGTTTGTCGTTCCCTCTCATGATCAGCATTTTGTTGTCGATGTTGAGGTGTATTGGGAGGTGACTCAGAATCCCTTAAAGTGAGAATAGTAGTCAGAGCCTGCACACAGGTCAATAGCTTGTAAGAAACCAAACATTTTATCTGTAGTCAAATTTCCTCTATCAGGAACTTCAATTATAGTGTGAAATTATAGTAGAAGATGGGAAAGGGAAACAAAGGAGAGCATAATTATCATGCAATGCATGCAGCAAACATGCAGCAAACACATTGCAAGCTTGAAGTAATGTGTGAGAAAAACCTAAGTCAACTCAGCAAACATGCAGCAAACACGTCGCAAGATTGTGTATTGTAATGTGTGGGAAAAACTTAAGTTGCCGCTGCCGCCGCAGCACTAAAACGTTGACAGTTTTGCTGACATAAATAATGACTAATAAGAAAAAGCGCTGGTTTAGGCGCACCGCCCTAATTTATAGTATAGGATAATAGTATAGGATATCATATTGTTCAGTCTATCAGTGTCACGTAAGAACGCCAGCTTTTGGCCCCTTGTTCTTGAAGTGGTAACAGCTTTGTTCATCTTCTCTCTCTTGTTCCCAATCCGTTCCATTATGGTGGTTACCATGGAATATATATCTTGTTCGTCTTTTAACTGGCCAAAATTATCATCTCTCTCCGACTTGCAAGTATCAGCATAATGCAAACCACCTCCGCCATAAATTGTTCATCAGACAAATCTGTTCTAAATCCTGGCTCCAACTTCTTCAAGCAACTTCAGAACCTTTTTTTTTCAGAGCCAAAGACCTCATCTCAGTCTTCATCCTACCTTCCTACGCCACAATCCTCCTTTGGTTCAAGTTTCTTGGATTTACAGCACGTAATCGACACCTTGAGTTCGCAGACGACCTGGGAGCCTGAAAGATCTCCTTCTCCTGTACCGGAACAACCAGATATCACCAATTCGTCTAATATATTTCAACGGTTGTATATCCCGTCTGGGAAATGGAAATGGACAATGGACCATGATATAGTAGACGAAAGTTGTACATTTCTATCAGGTGAGTTAACACTATCATGAAACCAGCCATTGTTTATCCTAATCGTGATACACTGTCCAGCTACTGCTATCTGTTCGACATACTTCAAGCAAGGCCATGTAGCCGGGCGAAATCTCAAGTACATTTGTAAATCGTGAGTCGACTCAGACAGTCCCTTTGCCGTCGTTAACCAAACTGTCGTAGGTGGGAAACGAACACACAATTGGATAATACATTCTACTCGGAGGTTGGAGTCCTTTCGTTATACTATCGCCTGTCGACTGACGTGTGTATGCATTAATTTAGCTCGCTCTGTATAAGAAACAGCTCAAATCTCTGCAAGGCAAATGCGTACCCAGCGTGATAGGTGTTTTTTCCGGTCCAGGCGTCCTAAACGTCGCAATGGAGTCACCCCACAGCTCATTCTGGATCGAGGCTAGTGCCGATATGCCTTTATCGCTCAAGCAGAGATGCGTAGATGCTATCGCCGGGATCCACTCCTGTGGAGTTTTCCACGGAGATATACAACTTAGACATATGCTCATAGGTGGTGATGCGCGAGTTACGATTGTCGATTTCCAGGATAGTGCTGCTCTCGAACCTAACGAGAAAGTTTTCCTGTCACCTGCCACGGAAGCGGATCTGAAGAAGGAAATGCGAAAGGTGAAGGTTAAGCTAGATTTCCCGGGCGCTCGACTTTACGAGACGGAAAAAAGGGAGCGGTGTTTAAAGCGTAATAAGCATAACGGGGACGAGGTCCGGAAAACCATTTTGAAACCAAGTTATGTCCCTCAGTTAGAAGAAGCGCTTGAAGACGACGTATCGAACCCTTCCATACTCGACATGCAAGAGTGGCAGGATTGGGTAGCCGGCCCAAGCCTCCCGCGCCTGTTTATTGTGCCCAGGCAATCTCTCCAAAAGCGCCAGGAGGCATATGAAGCATTTCTAGCGTCCTTGGACTCACTTTCCACTCAAAATGAATCTGCTTCGGTCCCTTTTGACGACAAACCAAACGGAGGCCCATCGTCACCAAACGAGCAGGCACAGACGGAACTCCGCGAACGGAAGGTACCGCTCACCGAGCTCGTGGAATCAGTCCATAGGCCTACATTGGATTTGTTAACGCAATCTAGACCACTTGGAAGCTCAACGATTCTGGACAACAAGGGAATGCATGAGACACATAATACACTGGACTTAGTCCCTCCAGGACTAGACCCATTCCCGTCCCCCCCACAAACTGTGGTCTCCGACCACCCAGCGTTCCTCCGTGTTTTGGCAGAATTCCCTGCACAAAGTCCCGTTGATCCTCTTCCCTCGAAAACTCGTCAGCCTCTGAATACAGAGACCACTCAACCACATCGTAGCTGGTTGACCAGGAAACGCACTGCATCCTCTGGGTCTCAGGACTCGGAACGTCCTATCAAACGGACTCGTTTGGACGACGAAGGATCCGGAAGCAATGCTTTGTTCACTACAGCGACACGCACCTCTTCCTTATCTTCAGGTCCGACAGCATCCCTTTTACCGACGGACTCAGACTCTTCTTCTCCTTCATCTAGTTCAAAATCCATAGTTCAGTCTAATCTTGGATTGGGTGCCTACGAATGGATACCAAACCTCCGATATCCTTCCTTGCCTAAAGCTCAGAAAGAAGAAGAACGAAATACATGGGCACGCGTAGCAATGGAGAACTTGGGAAATTGCGCCTTGCAAGAACTACCGCATCCTGATCTAATAAAATTGTACCCGCATCATCCACGATGGGCTGAGCCAGATGTGCAAGTCTTTCTCCGACGGATCTCCAGGATGGAAAATGAACTTGCTTGGACTGCGTTGCAGAACCCTGAGAGGAGGATTGCAGGCCCACGCCATCCCAGGTCCTTGGGTAACTTGAAACGCTCTCTTAGAGAAATACAGTCCAACCTGGAACATTCGGATGCACAGATAAGAGGGCAGGAACCTTCAGGACCGGAATCGGAGACCAAATATCCTGTGTCAGTACCATCTGGCAATGATGTGCTCAATGCGTACTCGCAAAATCGTCTCTCAAGTCCATGTGATGCGCCGTTGGCTTTGCCCCGCAGAGTTCGCTTCGCTTCCCCAACAACCTTCCAATCAAACGCATCGTATGAAACCACGGAAACACCTCACACGCCAACTCATTGTAGACAGTCCTGGTATCAGAAACCCTTCAGTTTGTTGACGCAAGTATTTAATTGGGTTTAGAAAGATGTAGAGTATGTTCTGGTTAAATTATAGATTTATAGCCGTAATTCCTTCTGTGCAAACAAAAACACACTCGAATTTCTCTTGAACCGTTATCTATTGCTGTGTTTGATGCGGAGCATGGAACATGAAAGCATGCGGTTCATACCATATGCGGAGGTAAATACAAATCGTTTCCTACCGTTTGTTATCAATGGTGCTTCTCTGCTCTGTGGCGCTCTTATTTTGTATGTGAACATTCAATATTCTATTGCCCTCCGCATCTGCGTAGACTGTGACATGATTGGATTTATCTGGAATGCAGACGCTGCTGGACTAGTCTTCCAAAATATCTGGTATCGACTGGCAGATTACTGTCAGTCTGGGCGATGTTGCATCGCCAGAGATAACGAGATAATTTAGCGAGATCTCTTTCTCAGATACAGATTTGATCATACGATACCTGCTCTCCACGACCCGTACCTGACGTTACATGGCTATAAAATATGTATGCTTTGAGCTTCTATAGTTTCTTCAAGCTCCCCTTCTTCCATCTTCCCAATTTTCCGATGGCAAGCAGCGAAAAGGTCGACAAAGCGTACTCCAACAATGGCTCCGATGCCGAGTCTAACAACGCTTTTCATTCCGGGGAGACTGGCCAAGGTCTTCACAGACAGCTGAAGAACCGACATATCGCTATGATCAGGTAAGGATCTTCTTCACGACGTGTCCTCTTCCTTTACATTGATAGTATTTGTTCTCTAGTATTGGAGGTAAGCAACTTGGGGGTGCTTTTTTCTTACCAGGCTCAACGACATGTTTGAAGGTGTTATCGGAACTGGATTGTTTTTGGGTAAGGTTATCTCGACTTACATTCCCTCTGCGATATTCACCGGCTGGTGTAGGAACTGCCAATGCTTTACGCCATGGAGGTCCCGTCGGTACGTCGCTGATGAAATTTAACCAATTGTATGCCTTATCTCGTTTTCATAGGCATGTTACTCGGTTATATCACGGTTGGAACGGTCTGCTGGGCCACTATGATTTCTCTTGGAGAAATGGCAAGACGCATTCACATGGCTCTATTGATGCTAAATTGACGATGCCATACAGGTTGCATATCTTCCTATCAGTGGAGGGCACATCAAATTGGCGGAACGTTTTGTCAACCCTGGTACATTGATTCTTTCTGCGGCAACATTATTCTTACCAATCACCTCTAGCATTCAGTTTCACAATGGGATGGAACTACTGGTACAATTGGACCATTATTTTACCAGCTGAACTCAGCGCTGCTGCCGTACTTATCAACTACTGGGATCAAAATACGCAGCTCAATTATGCTTGGATCACAATATGCCTACTCGTTGTTATTGCTATCAACCTGTGTGGTGCAGGTGCGTGTTCAAGCGAACTATAACTTTCATTCAAACTTAATTTGATCCTTAGGTGTTTACGGAGAGGCAGAGTTCATATTCGCTAGCATCAAGGTCTTGACTATCACCGGCTTGATCATTCTAGGTATCATCATCGATCTTGGAGGTGTGTATTATCTGCTTTTTCTAAGTGAATTTATGTAACCGACGTGCACATAGGGGGTCCCAACCACGATCGTCTGGGCTTCCGGTACTGGAAAAACGTAGGCCTGCTTCTCAGGAAATTCGAAGTATTGTTTCTCATAGTCTTTTTTTTGCATAGCCCGGCCCCTTCGTACAATACGACGGTATTCCAGGAAGCACAGGTCAATTCCTTGGATGGTGGGCTGTCATCACACAAGCTGCTTTCTCTTTCATCGGAACAGAAATTGTCGCTGTATGTCCCTTTTCTTGATTTCGTCACGAAGGTAATTACTTGAACTTGAGTGTAGATTGCTGCCGGCGAGGCCAAGAATCCTAGACGTAATCTTCCTAAAGCTATTAAACGTGTCTACGTTCGTATCCTTCTTTTCTACATCGGCGGTACCTTCGTTATTGGTCTTCTCGTTCCTTCGAACGATCCTCAACTCGACTTGGGCACTGGAACTGCTGCATCCTCACCCTTCGTCATCGCCATTCAGAATGCCGGTATCAGTGGTCTCCCTTCGGTGAGTAATAGGTTCTATCCATTTCATACGATGTCTCATTGTACATTTATCGAACATAGCTAATCAATGCGTGTCTTCTTACGTCGGCCTGGTCTGCTGCGAGCTCAGATCTGTATACTAGCTCCCGTGCACTTTGTAAGTCAATCACGAGCAGCTGATTACATTGATTATAACGACATCGTTGTAGATGGTCTTGCTCTATCTCGCAACGCCCCTCAATTCTTATTGCGGACTACTAAGAGAGGACTTCCGTACATCTGTCTGCTACTTAGCGCCTCGTTCTCTTTGCTTGCCTTCATGGGTGTGAGCTCCGGCGCTGGTACCGTTTTCAATTGGTTCTCCAACATGACTTGTGAGTATTCGTTGACTGAAGTAAAGCCCCATGCTCAAATATTCGACTTTCACAGCTATCGCTGGCCTGCTTACGTGGTTCGGCATTAACCTCACCTACATTGTACTATTCTTCCATGCATACCAGAAAGATCCATTGCTAACTTTTGCTTTAGAGGTTTCACAAGGGTCTTAAGGCTCAAGGTTTCGAACGATCAAAACTTCCATACATCGGTCCTCTCCAGGTATGACCTATAAATTAGCTTGCCTGGAAATATACTCACCGATATATCTCCAGCCATATGCGTCTTGGTATGCGTTATTCATGACAATGTTGTTCTGCGTGGTAATATTGTCTCTTCTCGGATGTGGATGTGTCTTTCTGAATCAGTCACTCTGTTTCCAGTTCAGTGGATTCGACGTGTTCTTGAAAGGAGAGTGGGACACCGCGACCTTCGTCACCACCTACCTTCCTCTCGCAACATTCCCCATTCTATACATTGGCGCTAAAATGTATTACCGTCAACCTATAGTCAAACCACAGGACATGGACTTCATAAGTAATATTGCCGAGATTGAAGCTGAGGAGTACGTTCCCTTTGGTAACCGGTGCTCTAGACAGTACTGATTCGTAACACTTGTAGCTACGACGAGCCCCCGCCCAAGAATAAGCTGGAGGCCTTCTGGCAATGGCTGGTAAGTCCACCTTGCCTCTGGCTAGGTCCGACGTTTGAAGCTCAACCATCGATTTTTAGATGTAAAGATATAGACGAGGATGTGTCTTCTTTTACTGTTCATTTGCACCTAAAATTATTTATGTAAATACACATGATACTATTTGTGCTGAGCATGCCTGTACTCTCGATTGTTGCCGTACTTTCAGAGAAAAGTATGTATAATCTACCTTCTTCCATTATCCTGTCCTTCCAGCCCGGTTGATGATGTTTGTTGTTTGATATGACTCTCTTGACATTGAATGTCAACACTATAATGCTTTTCGCTTTTCGCCCTGTGACTTGAGTATGCGCTTGTCTGGCGGAAGGCTGTCAGCAATAATCAACGTTACGCAATAATCCTCTTTTTGCTCTTGCTCCGCATAATGGAGATAGACGGACCCTTTACTGACTTGTTTGAGTGGGATATCTTACTTCTATCTGGCTGGCTCAATGGCATGCAACCTGAAATTAACTTTGCACTCTCCGGTCCCAAGGACAACGGCGCTCTCAATTTTCTGGATCATGTAGCCTCGATCCTTACGACTGGAGTGGCCACTAGAGGCGCTGAGATTGTACTCGCTGTGTCTGGGCGTGTAGAACTAGATGCTGTCCACTGCCTAGTTTTCAATGATAACGCAGCACCATCAAAGAATGTGCAGGGGCAGGGTGGAATACCGCAGGATGGAGTACCGCAGGGCGAAAGATATCAAGAGATAAAAATCAAAATAGACGTAAGTAAAGGTTTTCGTCTACTCCTGAATTGGAGTACAGAAAAGACGTCAGACGCAGTCTCTTTTATTTGGTCGTTTTGACAATATATCCGATTTCAGTGACTAGAACTTCGATGACCATCTCGGGGATGTGTTCAATGTAATCGCCTATCTGCAAGATAGCGAGTACAATTTGAGTAATCCCCTACCACTTCTGGCAGAAGATTCGACTCACAAGTATAATCTTTTTATATTGGCATGAAGTAAGCTTTTGGAAGGTAAAGGCAAGGTAATTTAATCTAGAGGAAGATGCGACATCCTATTAAGAGATGTGACTGCTGCAATCTTGACAAAATTCCCCTGATTGGGGTGCTGCAGAAGGATCATCCTCTGAGGGAGGCCTACAAAATGAGACAGCTGCTTCCTTGTCTCACAAAGAAGGAACATTGACCTGGACAGCATCTTGGTCAAAAGAGTTGGTATATGCTATTTAGTGTGTGAACACTGAGGAAATGGACAATTTGAAACATACCTATAGCAGGTTTGATGAGGTTAGGTCCCACCACAGAAAGACCTGGATCTTTCACAAGATTGCCAAAATTGCAATCTAACAATTGCATCAAAGAGAGGTAGATTGTTTACAATGAAGAAATCAATTGATGCAGTAGATGTGAAATCAAGAGAAGTCATTGTGATAGGAGACTGCATTATACTACAATTATAGCAATGGTCACCATGAGCCTTAAGGAAAGTCCCAGATATTATCGAGCAGAAAATGGTTGGATTGCAACAGTCACCTCTAGAGTAAATATGAGTGGTTCTAAAGCTCTTTAGGATTTGGGTGTCTCCTGTTGCCTGTCACAAAGAGGTGATGACGGTGATGGGGCGGAGTGGAGACTTAGACAGAAATGGACAGATACTGGTCCCAATGACAAATTTATATTGATAATAGGTACAAAGAAGTAAGTAAAGACATACCTGGTCTCAACAACAAAGAGGTCAAGATAAGGGACCAGGTTGTGGGGGCTGGCTTATATATACAAGTGTTAAGACTGTTCCGGTGAGATTCCGTAAGGTCTAGGGTGAAATGGATAGTGTAGAGGGATCCAATAGTTCACGGGTTTGTACGGTAACTACCAATCAGTAGAAATGGAGAACAGTAAAGTCAAACAAGAACCTTAGCACCACTTTCAGTAGTGCCCCCGCTATGTTGTAGTGGTTCTATTTGATGTTCATAGATTTCGGGCATCCGGAAGTTGACCAGATAAGTTCAGACAACTAGAAGGTAATACTGGAAAGTCCGGACAGAGTTATAGTAATAATCACTCTAGATTGAAATGATCTAAGTTGATATTTAAACTGGAGAACTATCTACTGGACACTAATGCTTATATACCAGTAATCCTAATTGTTAAAAGAAGAACAATGAGTATCTGGGATAAAACAATAAGTATTGTAAAAAGTTCCCAATAATATAATTAAAAGATAATAATGTGGGAATTAAAAGTAATCATATCCGTTAACATTGGATGTGTCGTATGGTCCGGTCCCAAACTGATATGGAAAGGAAAGGAATGAATTATAATTGTTGGTTCCATATGTTCTGTATGTTCCATACAAGGTAGCGGAAGTATACCCGTAACAACAAGGTGGAGTGTGGGAACTATGATGTAATACTGTATAGCTCAGGCACAAGGAATGGAACAGAACTTATAGAATGGGATGGAAGGTTCCGGATTGATTATTGTAGGTAAGGGTACTTGGATGGTGTATCATAAAGAAAGGAAAATGATAGGGGCGGCTCACTTCATGACACTTTCATGAACATGTTCTGAAGTTACTGTTATATCTATGCAAGCTAAGTCTTTACGAAGCTTCGCGATCCATTCCGAGACTTAGATATTACTTATAACCTTTCACCACTACACAATTACTTCGCGAAGGAATTCCGACGCGAAGCATTTACTCTTATCTCTTATCATCCTTATCGGATTTACACTATCCCTTTTATATCCCTTCCTTTGTTCTTTACTTACGAGCTAGCCAATTCGGGCGTAGCATCGCTTCGCGATCCTGACTTACCTTTAGTATAAAGCTATGGTATCGAATAGGTAGTTCTTCAGTTTAAATATCAACCTTGATAGCACTTCGATAGTGATACCAATTAATCAACTATCCCTATCATCGTTTTAACATCCCCTCACTGTCAGTACGTTCCGCGATAGACATCGCGAATGGAACACGTTTATCTTCTTCTCTTGCGGACACGCGAAGTGTCGAGGGCTCTACTAATAGTGGAGTCAAGGTCCGACTAACTAGTTTAGGATCGTTTTACCTCGCGAAGTATTTACTTCGTATTTTCCCGCGATCATCCCGCGATCATTCCCGATGATCCATTTGTGCACAATCATAACAGTATATTTAAACTGACACTCGGCACATTCGTCCTCATTACCCTTCACATTCTACTCAACAATTTCCTTTATTTTCAACAATGGTCTATACAAGGAGCAGACGAAACCGTACCAACACTGGAGAGTCCGACGAGTCGGTAAGAGAGGAACCGGAAACGGTTAATCCTTTTGCATCGAACGCGACAGGCTTCACGCCCTTCGCGGAATCAATCTCAGGAGCAGGACACTCTCGACGTCGATTTAACGTCTTCGGTCCAGCCCCAGGACAGCCTGCTAGTGCGCGGGTTTCAAGTCATCACGCCCTTGGTCAACCTGACCATTCCGAATTCAAGTACCAAGTACTCTATACAGAAAACGGTGATCCCATTACTGTACGAACGCCATGAAGAAATCACACGGCGATACCAACAACAGAGATGGAAATCCCACCATCTCCTACCACCTTTACACTTGCTGACAGAATGTGTCAGCAGCTAGCAAATGCTCCCGGCCCTTTGCGAGGTCGGATACCAATTACCACGATGGAGATTCTGGAGAACATTGAAGAAGCAGAGATCGACGAAGAGGTAGGTCCTGAAGAGTCAGGAAATCCCGGTGACCCAGGGGGATCTGATCCTGATAGTCCTGGAGGTCCCGGGGCACCTCGAGGTTCCCGCGTTCCTAGTCGTTCTAGGAGTCCAGTGGAAAGGGTAGGTAGTGTCCATCCGGACCCTACTGAACAACGCATCTTAGATGTGTTTCATGCGTTTAAGGGTTCTCTCGATACCCTCGGAACAGTCCTCGCGGGCATGAATGCTAGCAGCCCCGCGGAGCCCGGAAGATCGAAAGTTAAGGATCCTGAAGTATTCAATGGATCTGACTCACGGAAACTGAAAGGTTTCCTCATTTCTTTATCTTTGGTGTTCATTGATCGTCCCTCGTATTTTACTGATCAAAAGAAGATCAATTATACTTTGTCGTACCTCGGTGGTTCCGCGAAGGAATGGTTCGAACCAGATATTCTGGATCCGAATCTCTCCGCGATGCCAGCGTGGACGAGTTCCTTTGCGGCATTGGTGAAGGAACTGCAGGACAATTTTGGTATGTACGATGCACAGGGGGAAGCCGAGGATAAGATCGGCACGTTAAGGATGAAGGAATCCGATAACGTACGGAAGTATAACATCCGTTTCAATACCCTCGTGGCGTCTACTAACTGGGACTCACACACCCTTAAGTGGGCTTATCAACACGGCTTGGCAAGTCGTATCAAAGATGAGATGGCTCGTCTTCCGGAACCAAAGATGCTCGCGGAATACCGTTACGAGGTACTTCGCGTAGATAACAGGTACTGGAGACGAGAAGAAGAGCGGAAAAGAGATGCCGCTAGATCGACAGGTGTTTCCTCGGGAGGGAAAGCATCGAACACGTTGAAGAAGACCACGCCAGGATCTTCACAAACTCCTACCACCACCACCACGACATCGACCTCGACGAATAACTTGGGGAAGAAAGGTAAGTCGAGTGGAGGTGGAAATTCCTCGTCATCGACGAGTTCTGCGGTGACCAAACCTGCATACGCGAGCAACCTCGGCTCGGATGGAAAGCTCCTCGCGAAGGAGTCGGAACGTCGAAAGAAGTTGGGGTTGTGCGGATTTTGTGGGGGAAGTCATAAGTTCGACGACTGCGAGAAACGAAAGGCTCGCGAAGCTCGTGGACGTGCCGCGGAAACACAGGAAGGAACGGCAAGTACCTCTTCGGTATCGGAAAAATAGTCCGCAACTCCTGTACCCCAGTACGAAGCGGGAGTTGCGTTGACCAGGTTCGTACTACCGGGGAAGTTAAATTAAACGCATCCACTCTTTCTTATGATGAACGATCTTTTAAAATACCTCTTACTATAGATTTTCCACTTCGCAATGTCTCCGCAAAGCTTTCTTTTGTTTCTTTACTCGATTCAGGTTCTACCGATTGTTTTATTGATTCTCGATTTGTACATAAACATTCTCTTCCTACTTCTTTTATTTCTCCAATCAATCTCCGACTCTTTGATGGTTCTTTATCTCCGAAACCAATTTCCGAGACTACGTCTCTTAATGTTCAGTTTCCCTCTGGCAAGCTACTACTACTGACATTTTATGTCACCTTACTAGATTCCTCTTGCGAGGCAGTTTTAGGTTACAGTTTCTTGACCCGCTACAATCCGTTGATTGACTGGGCATCGAGAAACATTACATTCCACTCCACCAAGCAAGTTGAGTTTTCCTCGACGTCCTCACTTCCGCGAACAGTCGTTCCGGAAGAAACTGTCCCCTCGCGGGGTCAGCCTACCATCAGTTCCGAAGAGGTTTCCTCGCGATCCTCATCGCGAGCTCGTTCTCGTCATTCACCTCGTCCTTTATCGGACTCTTTCCCCTACGAACCCATCTATTCCTATCCTTCGGTGGCTCAATTGGCCGCTTGGCGACTCGAAAACCCAGAGATCGATATTGCTCTTGTCAACGCGGAACTCTTCAACTGTGCTTGCAAGAATGCCAAGTGTGAACCACTGATCTTATGAGCAGTTCACAGCGAAGTCACAGCGTGAGCTGTTTCGACAACTTTGGCAAACACCAGCAATACTTCCTTGTTACCGAAGCATTACGCGGACTTCGCGGATGTCTTCAACGAAGTCGAATCCGAAGTGCTGCCTGAGCATCGACCTTACTGTCATGAAGTGAGCCCACCCCCTATCATTTTCCTTTCTTTACGATACACCATCCAAGCCCTCCTACCTACAATAATCATTCCGGAACATTCCATTCCATTCTATTAGTTCCATTCCTTGTGCCGGAGCTATACAGTATTACCTCATAGTTCCCACGCTCCACCTTGTATATATAAGCCAGCCCCCACAACCTGGTCCCTTATCTTGACCTCTTTGTCGTTGGGACCAGGTATGTCTTGAACTTACTTACTTGTATTTATTATCAATATAACTTTGTCGTTGGGACCAGTGTCCGCTTTCGCCTAAGTCTCCGCTCCGCTCCGCCACCGTCGTCACCTCTTTGTGACATTAGGTCAAGATCCCTTACTGCACTGATAGCCTACCGATTAGGTTATCCTTGCAGGCTCCGCTTCCACCACGTCTACAGACACCTCCGCACCAAGCCTGCCCGCCCAAGCTATCGACTGCTCTGCCTACCCACACGCTTTTGATACTAAAGACCAAACCCACATCCACCGCAGCAAAAGCAGCTCCTGGGCTGATTGCAGTTCTCAACCCTGTCCAAACGCTGCTGCCAACTCCATCAGTGAAGAGGAGAACCTTTCCGACGGTACCGTGATCACACCCATCCTTATCCCTACTCCCACTGCACCCCCATCCATTATGTCGACCTCTGAAGTCAACACAAACCAGCTCATGGCACAGCTCATCGAGCAGGTGGCCCAGCTCACGGCCAACCTCCACAAAGCCTCAGCCAAGTCCAGTATGAATAAACCTGAGCTCTTCAAAGGCTCTAGTAGTGCAGAAGCACGTCGCTTCATTGCTCAGTATCAAAGCTGGGCAATGGAACAACCAGATCTGAGTAGCAACGAAGGGAAGCTGATCAAGGCAGCGCTAGGATTCTTCTCAGGCAAGGCTGCTGACTGGGCCACACCATACCTCCTAGAATTCAGCCATAACCAACAACCTTTCAATGGACGATGGGAAGACTTCAAAACAGCCTTCACCCTCCGATTTGAATCCATTGATGCAGGTATGGAGGCCCGGAATGCAATCCAGCATCTCAGGCAGGCAAAAGGTCAAACGGTAGCGGAATTTGCACAGAATTTCAAGGACATTGGTGATCGGACCGGGCTTTCAGACGTCGACCTGCGAGAACGCTTCCATAGCGGCCTCAACCCAGAGATCCGACAAAATCTCATTGTGGTCAATATAGCCCAGGGACTGGCTCCCACCCTGGAGGAGGCTATCAGGCGAGCAATTTCAGTGGATGTGTTCCTGCACGATCCCACCATGACAGGTCGCAACCCAGGCACCTCCCATATCTCCTCCCCCCCTGCCAACTCCCATGCTATGGATGTCGATGCCACACACACTAGTGGTAACAGCAGAGAAAGCTTCGTGGCCCAGATTGTCGCGACGTAGGCGAAAGCGACTATGGGAGGTGATCAAAGCACAGCACAAGCACAAACCTGAGTGTGAGTAACGCTCAACACACAAAGGCAAAAAGGAAAAGTGATCTCAGCGACAGTGATAGCACGAAGGGCCGATCACAAGGGTCAAATAAGGCAGGCTAGTTCCCAAAGACCAAGTCAATATTGAGTGTACACAAAGATACAAACACGAACCTAGTTCCCAAAGACCAAGAGGTCGAGATAGGGAACTGGTAGCTGTCTACTGTACTATATATACGAGTCTGAAACAATAGGAACCCAGGTAAGGGACAAGGGTAAAAGAACAAAGAACAATAGATATCAAAGAACAAGAACGCGAGAGTGAAATACTGGAAAGCGAATGAGAAACAAGGGAATAACAATAAACTAATGACAGCGCGGGAGTGAGTGGTCATCTGAGCGATGAGTAACGAACGCGGTCATGTGGTTACTAAAGCATGTGAAAAAGAAGAAAGAAAGTGATAAAGAAAATGATATAGGTACTTAGTTGTCACGACATTACCCCCCTTCTACAGTCGATGTCCCAGCGACCAGCTCCGTAAGGTTTTCATAGGCTTGCCAGGGCAGCGAATTAAAAATGGCCGCCGAGATTTTCCGTGGTGCATTGGGGTGTGTCCGATAAAAGTCTGCAATTTCTTCGTCACTTGATCCCTTCACATTCTCCTCATTCTCCCAACTGTCCTGTCCTTCATCATAACCCTTCCATCGTACCAAAAATTGTAGCTTCTTCCATCGCCCATAGAACCTACTGTCCAAAATTTTGTCCACATCATAGAACTCTTCCCCCTCCACGATCTCCGGATCCGGTGGTGGTGGCCTAACTCCATTAACCTCGTTCCCTTTCCATGGTGATAGTCGATTAACATGGATATTGTCGTGGATCTTCATCCAAGTTGGTAGGTTAAGGCGATATGTCAGAGGTCCGGTCTTTTCTGCTACTTCGAATGGCCCGAGTCGCCGACTCCCAAGTTTTTGATTTTTCTGTCGAATCTTTAGGTTCTGTAGTGATAGCCATACCGGTTGTCCAACTGTGAATGTCTGAACCTCCCTCGTGTCATCTCCCTTAATACGCTCCTTACTCATCCTAAGAGCTGCCTCCGCATCCTCCCGGGCATGCTGTAGCAACGTCAACCGCTGATCTATTGTTGGGTACTTGTTCCAAACTTGGATTGGAATCGTAAATTCGGGGGTGTATCCATAGAGGGTTTCGAATGGAGAATGATCGTGAGCGGAGTGAATTCGAGAGTTGATAACAAACTCAGCGGTAGGTAGTAGTTGATCCCAATCATCTTGTCGTCGGCTGATATACATGCGAATGTATCGTTCAATCTCCTGGTTTGCTCGTTCTGTTTGACCGTTGGTTTCAGGATGATATGCTGTTGTGAGTGCTGATTCTACTCCGAGTCGTTTCAAGAGTTGCCGCATTACATCTGCCGCGAATTGGGGGCCTCTGTCCGAGATGAACCGTCGAGGAAGACCATGAAGTCGGAATATTTCGCGGTAGAAGAAGTCGGCTACGCCCTCCGCAGTGATTTCTGTTGTGGTTGGGAAGCAGTGGATCATCTTGGTATAATGGTCAACAAAGGTTATTACAGCATTATGTCCGTCCTGGGTCATGGGGAGCTCTCCGATGAGATCTACGCCAATATCCTGCCACGGACCATCTGGAACAGGAAGAGGCTGAAGCGGAGAGGAGTGGTGTGGATTGAGTCGCTTCCGTTGGCAGAGGTCACATCCTTCTACATATTTGTCCACAAATGACCGCATCCCTGGCCACCAGTATTGCCTGCTAACGAGTTCTAACGTACCATGCATCCCCGGGTGTCCAGCTGTAGGCGAATCGTGACATTGTACCAGTACCGCCTTCCGGAGCTCCGGGTTAGGTGGTACGTATACCTTGTTTCGATAGTACACCAAACCGTTGTCTTCTTTCCACTCATCCAATCCCCCTGTCAACACTCGTGGTCCCTTCAGGCTCTTTAATCCCTCCAATACCTCTGCCTCTCGTTCGCTAACCTGTCGGATTCGCTCCAATAGGGGGTTTTGGAATAGTACCATGTGCGCCGCATTGATAAAGTGTTGTGGTTGGAGCACCGTTTGCTCCTTGTTGTCTTCCGCATCGATTACCTGATGGTGTGGCATCCGTGAGAGAGCATCGGCTTGTGTGTTCGCTTTCCCGGGGCGGTGTTTGAGTCGAAAGTCGAATCGGGAAAGCCAGAGGGCCCATCTTGCTTGTCGACGACTAAGATCTTGTGCTGTCCTCCAGAACTCCAGGTTTTGATGGTCGGTAATGATTTCGAATGGTTCGGGTGAGCCTTCTAAATAGTGCCTCCAATCCTTGAGTGCTTCGATAATGGCAAGCATTTCCCTATCGTAGATTTCATAGTTCCGTTCTGCTGGATTCAAGGATGCGGATCGGAATGCGACCGGGTGCCAAAGTCCATCGTCCTGTAATTGCAACAGTGTACCCCCTGAAGCGAATCCCGAGGCATCTACTTCAATCCGCGTCGGCTTTCCTGGGTCCCATAAGACCAGAATCGGGGCTGAGGTGAAGGAGTCCCTTAATGATTCGAATGCTTCCTGTTGCGCCGTCCCCCATTGCCATTTGATGTCTTTCCGTGTAAGGTCGTTAAGTGGTCGCGCTTTCTTTGCAAATCCTTCAATGAACCGTCGGTAGAAATTAGCAAAGCCCAAGAAACCTCGAAGGTCACGGAGTGAAGTAGGGACTGGCCAGTTTTTTACTGCCTCAATCTTTACCGGATCCATCCGTACTTCCCCTTCACTGATGACAAGTCCCAGGTATTCAATGGACGTTTGTTCGAACTCGCATTTTTCGGGTCGTAAATAGAGGTCATGTTGAGCCAGACGGGTGAGGACTTCGTGAACTACGGTTCGGTGTTCTTCTAGGGTTTCGGTGAAGATGAGAATATCATCTAGATATACAGCCACCTTTCCTGAGGTAATCAAGTCAGTGAAAATTGAGTTCATGAGGGCTTGAAACGTAGCGGGCGAGTTTGTTAGGCCAAAGAACATGACCAAGGGTTCGAAGAGTCCTCGGTTAGTTGCAAACGCTCCCTTCCACTCATGTCCTTCCTTCACCCGCACATTGTTGTATCCCCACCGTACATCAAACTTGGTGAATATCTTGGACTTTCGTAATCGGCTGATGATGTCAGTAACCAGGGGAAGTGGGTACCGGTTCTTGACAGTGTATTCGTTCAGTCGTCGGTAGTCCTGTACAAAACGAAGTTTCCCATCCTTCTTTTTGACAAAGAAGACTGGAGATGCTAAGGGAGATTTGGAGGGGCGAATGTATCCTTTTCGTAGATTTTCATCCAGGAATCGGTCTAGTTCTTCTTGTTCATTGGGTGACATCGGATAGATTTTGGTGCGCAAAGTTTCGGGTGCATCAGGCCTAAGATCAATGGCGTGATCCCAGGGTTTGTGCTCTGGAAGACGTTCAGATTCCTTCTCTGAAAAGACTTTAGCGTATTTCTGATAGATAGTGGGTACCATTTCCTCAAAAGTCTTCTCCGGTTTATCCTTGTGCGCTGCCTCCGCCAATTGTTGAGAGTAGGTGTATCCCGCTGCGCACCAAAGCTCTTCTGTCGTGTGACTGATGATACCTGCCCGCAGTAGTGCTCTCCTTCTCTTTCGATTGCCCAATAGTCGATACAGGGGTGTGCCTTCCTCATATTCATGAATTCCCAGTAGTTCTTCAGACTCACTTGTGGGTGGTGGTGGAAGCGGAACATATTCCGGATTAATTACCAAGAGTCCGTCCGTTGTCCCTCCGATGTTACCTTCCTTCAAATCCGGGATCTCCTCGATAGTCATGGCTGGGAGTGCTCGTTTGGTGGTTAGTTGGGCTAGACGTCCTTCCTTCCAGTCTATATCAGGGTTCACTTTCCGGAGCCAGGGGAGTCCTAGGATGATGTCTTCCGAGCCCAGGTTAGTGACCAGGTATTCGAGAGGTTGAGGTGGGTTCTGATCTACGGTCGAAAGGAGTCGTGCCGAATGGGTAATTTTGCCCGCATTGTTGAGCGTTCCATCAATATTGTAGAGAGTGATGGGATGAGTGAGGGGACGTGTGTGGATGTAGTGCTTATCCACAAAGCGTTGATGTAGGAATAGACCTGTGGCCCCGGAATCTATCATTGCTGCATTACTGGTACTCTTGAATCTTCCTTGTAACTTAATCGGTACGCGAAAATGGGAAACATCGCTGAATTGGGTGGAACCGAGGATACATGAGGAGATAGAATCGTAATTAAAGTACAGTTTGGGGAACCCGGCAGCAGCCGAGTCAGGTTCCCACTTTAAAAATTCTGCCGGAGCTCTGAGATTTGGTCCGCCAACGCTTTCTGGTTGTCCGTTAACTGCTGTAGAATCGAGGAAAAGTCAGGGAGCGGGGTGGGTGTAGCAGCAATAGAGGTGGCAGGTTCGGCAATGATAGAAGTGGCGGCGGCAGTACGAACCATGTTCGGTCTAGGGAGACCCATGAATTTCCTTCGACAAACTACGGCTATGTGTCCTGTGAGTCCACAGTGGCTGCAGATGTCCTGTTCGTGGTGTCCATCTGCTTTTCGGTGGTTCTTGGATCCGCATCCGTAGCATTTCCCTGTCATGAACCTTCGATAGTCCTCCGCAGATCGCCCTGTGCTAGTGGCATCCACGTCCATGGCAAATGGATCCCGGGCCGGAGTGAATGGAGTTGGATGGAAGGCGCTTGTGTTCTGGGAATGGGAGTAGTTTACCAGGTTTTGTCCCTTCTCCCTGGCTCGTTCAATCTGTCTATTGTCAATTCGGATGGACTCTTTGATCAAGCTGTCGAGGGTGTCTGTGTTAGCTGAAGAGAGGACCAGACCGTCTTTGATACGTGATGCTAGATGTTGGTAAAAACGATCTCGGAGGTCTGGGTCTGAGTATCCAGTACGGCTTGAGTACTGTTTGAACGATGCTGCATAGGCAGCGACGGTGGTTTTTCCCTGAAAGAGGACCTTCAAGGCGTCCTTGGCATCTACAACCGGGTTTACTGTCTCGAAGCGGGCTTTGAAGGCATCCTTGAACTCCTGCCAGGTGGGATAGACAAGAGTGTCGACAGCACCACTAGCTACCTGGCTAATGTTTTCGGAAACTGGGGTAGCCCAGATTGCCGCATCACCTTCGAGGAATGAAATTGCGGATTTGATGCGTTCCCCCTCATTCGTACGCAATGTTTGTACTCCGTTGGCCCATAGCTCAAATGCAGCTATAAAGCGACGAGCATCATCGCTTCTTTTCCCGTCATAGGGCTGAGGCTTGCTGACCCCTTTGTTGGTGCTAATATTGCCCGCCATGCTAGATACTACCTGCTGGAGTTGCGATTGTTGTTGGACTAACTGCCCAATCAAGTTTCCGAGTTCTTGGGCGGAGAAGTTGTGAGTCATTTCGGTATCGGAGTCGGATCTGGGTTCGGGTTCTGATTCGGATTCTGATTCTAGTTCAGGTACTGTGATAGTGGTTGTTACTAAGGTGGGAGATGCGCGGGAGCTGGGATTTGAGGGTCGTCCAACTCTAGTGAAGGCTGCAGTAGATTCAGGTACTACTGGAGAGGCGGGTCGTGAGATGTGGATGCGACGACCAGTTGGATCGTAGTCTCGATCAACTGTAAGCAAGTATCGATTGGGGCAAGGGTTCTCGTCACAAGGCTCCCAGTGTCTGTTGTGTTCGTCTTCAGTTGACCAGTGGACGTCGTGATGTTCTACGGTGTCAAAGGCGTGATAGTGGTCTGAACAGTCAGAGTTAACTCCGAAAGTCGGCGTGGTGATAACAGCAGGTGGAGAATCGGTGGACTCCGATTTCCACTCCTCGTAAGATCAGTGATGGATCTGATGGTACGAGTAATAGATCTCGACCTAATGTCGCGACGTAGGCGAAAGCGACTATGGGAGGTGATCAAAGCACAGCACAAGCACAAACCTGAGTGTGAGTAACGCTCAACACACAAAGGCAAAAAGGAAAAGTGATCTCAGCGACAGTGATAGCACGAAGGGCCGATCACAAGGGTCAAATAAGGCAGGCTAGTTCCCAAAGACCAAGTCAATATTGAGTGTACACAAAGATACAAACACGAACCTAGTTCCCAAAGACCAAGAGGTCGAGATAGGGAACTGGTAGCTGTCTACTGTACTATATATACGAGTCTGAAACAATAGGAACCCAGGTAAGGGACAAGGGTAAAAGAACAAAGAACAATAGATATCAAAGAACAAGAACGCGAGAGTGAAATACTGGAAAGCGAATGAGAAACAAGGGAATAACAATAAACTAATGACAGCGCGGGAGTGAGTGGTCATCTGAGCGATGAGTAACGAACGCGGTCATGTGGTTACTAAAGCATGTGAAAAAGAAGAAAGAAAGTGATAAAGAAAATGATATAGGTACTTAGTTGTCACGACACAGATGAGAGGAAGGTGTTATGGGTGTGGCTCGCAGAGTCACGAAAAGAGGAACTGCTCATACAAGGAGACAGTTTGCCGCTACTGTGGACGACGAGGCCACCTAGAATCAGTCTGCCAAGACAAGTTCATGGGTCTAGAACGTGGCCGGGGTAAGCGCCAACAACCCCGCCGTCAACAAGTCTCTGCTTCTGCTTCGACACCGTTCACCCTCTTCCCCAATGAACCTGTCCAAATTGCCGCGTCCATTCCAGCTCCCACTGCTCCGTCCCCACTTACGCCTGACCTCTCCACCCAGATTGCCCAGCTCCAGGAGCTCCTTAACAGAGCCAATGCCATGGCCCCAGCACCAGGTTCTCAGGAGGGTTTTTAAAGCGGGTGCCCGTCTCGGCTGCATCGAGAGTACCCGTAAACCAGTTCGCTATACATTCCACATCTGCGTATGATTCTCTCCCATCTTGTAAAATATCTACTATTTCGGAATTGAACTCCAATTCATCTCACTTCCGAATTAACGCAAAACTAAGAGGAAGAAATCACAGTATAGCAACTGCAGCCATGGTTGATTCTGGAGCCACTGCTCTATTTTTGAACCAAGAGTTTGTCACCCGTCACCGTGTAAGGACCTTCCCACTCAGGAAACCCATTGGCGTCTTTAACATTGATGGGTCTGCTAACCGAGCAGGGCAGATCACACACTTTGCACGCCTAGCCCTGACTGTTGATAACCAAGAACGGTGGACAGACTTGCTAGTAACCAATCTGGGAGGCGAAGACCTAATCTTAGGACTCCCCTGGCTACGTAAGGCCAATCCAGATATTGACTGGGAGAAAGGACGACTCACAGTCAGATCCCAACAAACAACGATAGAGGAGGTGGAAGAGCAAGACACGGCGGAGGAAATTGAAACTGTGATCACCCCTGAACCACCACTTGACACACTGGATGAGGAGACAGAAGAGTCGCCCATACACCGCATTCGAGCAAACCGACGAACCCGACGTGCATGGGTGAAGTCAGGAATCTTACACGAACAAACAGATGAAGTCTGGTGTGCTGCAGGGTTCACCTACTCCCAACAGCTAGCGGAACAAGCCCACAAAACAAAACCCATGAAAACCTTTGAAGAAATGGTCCCAGAACCCTACCGCGATTTCGAAAAAGTATTCTCTGAAACTGCTTCAGAGCGCCTCCCTGACCACCAACCCTGGGATCATGCTATAGAATTGATCCCAGGTGCACCGGAAACCATGCGCACAAAAGTCTATCCAATGTCATTGAATGAACAAGGTGAACTCGACCGCTTCCTGGATGACAACCTCCGAAAAGGCTACATTCGCCCCTCAAAATCGCCACTGTCTTCACCCGTCTTCTTTGTTAAGAAGAAAGATGGGAAGCTCCGCTTCGTACAGGATTACCGGAAACTCAACCAAGTAACCCTAAAGAACCGCTATCCTCTCCCACTGGTCGCTGACATTGTCAGCCGTCTACAGGGGGCACGGTACTTCACCAAATTTGACGTCAGATGGGGCTACAACAATGTCCGGATTAAGGAGGGTGATGAGTGGAAGGCCGCTTTTGCAACCAACCGAGGGTTATTTGAACCCAGTGTAATGTTCTTCGGTCTCACCAACTCGCCAGCTACCTTCCAAGCGCTCATGAATTCCATCTTTTCAGACCTAGTGGCGGCTGGTAAGGTAGCAGTCTACCTAGACGACATCCTCATCTTCAGTAACAATTTGCAAGAACACCGGCAGGTGGTGCGAGAGGTACTAAAGCGGCTGGAGAAACATGACCTCTACCTGCGACCAGAGAAATGCGAGTTTGAGGAGCTTCAGGTTGAGTATTTGGGACTAGTGATATCAGAAGGTGAAGTGCGCATGGATCCAGTAAAAGTAGCTGCAGTCCGCGACTGGCCTACCCCAAAGAATCTACGAGAACTACGGGGATTCCTAGGCTTCGCTAACTTCTACCGTCGATTCATACGGAACTTTGCCCGCATAGCACGCCCTCTGAACGACCTAACAAAAAAGGATACAGGCTTCAGTTGGGGGACACACCAACAACAAGCATTCGATACCCTAAGGGAAGCATTCATCACAGCACCGGTACTGGCACTCTGGGACCCTAATAGGCTCACACAACTTGAGGTAGATGCATCAGGCTTTGCTACGGGAGGAGCCCTAATGCAGAAACAAGACGACGGCCAGTGGCACCCAGTGGCATTTCGATCAGCCTCCATGCAAGCAGCTGAACGAAACTACGAAATCTATGACCGAGAGATGCTCGCTATCATCGAAGCATTAAAGGACTGGAGAAGCTTCCTGGAAGGTTCACCACAACCATTCGAGATTCTCACCGACCACGCAAACCTGGAATTCTGGCGTTCTGCTCAAGACCTCAGTAGACGGCAGGCGCGATGGGCACTATGGTTGTCCCGATTCGACTTCCAGCTCACTCACCGCCCTGGCAAGTCCAACACTCAGGCAGACGCTCTCTCTCGTATGGCAGCACATCAGGTTCTGGATAGCGAAGATAATCGACAACAGATTGTTCTGAAACCAGCCCATTTCATGCAAGTGGCAGCTACCTCACTACAAAACCCACTGGAGGACCGCATCCGACAGGCGTCTCAAAAGGAGGCCCAAGTACTGGAAGGACTGGAAGAGCTTAGGAGAAGCGGTCTCAAACGCTTGGCCAATGGGATAGCAGAATGGGAAGAAGACAAGGGACTAGTATACCACCGAGGAAGAGTATATGTCCCACCAGATGATGACCTCCGGAAAGAAGTACTCAAGCAATGCCACGATAACCCCTCTGCTGGCCACCCTGGACTTCACAATACCCTTGACCTCGTCAGCACCCACTTTTGGTGGCCCACCCTGCGATCCTTTGTAGAAAAATATGTTGAAGGATGCGAGACTTGTGCAAGGAAGAAGATACAGAGACACCCACGAGCAGTAACACTACCTCTAGACGTCCCAGCAGGCTTGTGGGAAGAAGTGGGAGTTGACTTGATCACACAGCTGCCCAACTCGCAAGGGCATGACGCGATTCTAGTCTGCACGGACCTTTATGGTAAACAAATCCATGCAATTCCTTGTACAACTTCAATCACAGCAGCAGGTGTGGCCGACATCTACTATCGCGAAATTTTTCGCCTCCATGGTCTTCCCCTCCGCTTTGTATCAGACCGGGGACCCCAGTTTGCAGCAAAACTCATGCGATCATTACTCTCCCGCCTAGGAATCAAATCAAACCTCACCTCAGGGTACCACCCCCAAGCAAACGGACAGACCGAACGGGCAAACCAAGAAGTCGAAAAGTACCTCAGGCTCTATGTGGGACGCCGCCAGGATGACTGGGCGGAGCACCTACCTATGGCGGAATTTGTGATTAACTCTCGCACCCACTCTGCACTTGGAACGTCCCCATTCGAACTCACCTATGGTTATCTGCCTCTATTTAACATTCCAGTTGGACAACGGAGTGGGATTCCGGCGGTGGATGATCGCATCCAGATACTGCGGGATGCACGACAGGATGCTGGGGCGGCGCTACACCTGGGGAAACGACGGCAAAAGGAAAACTACGAACGGGGAAAACGAAAGGCACATCAATTCCAAGTTGGAGATCAGGTCTGGCTAAGCGCAGAGGACATCAAGCTCCAACTTTCCAGTGAGAAACTTGGGGATCGACAGCTAGGACCTTACACCATTTTGCAGAAGGTTGGGCCCCTGGACTACCGTTTAGACCTCCCACTATCCCTGGACCACATCCATCCTGTGTTCCATGTTGATAAATTGTACCCTTGGAGAGGGAACACCGTAAACGGCGAAATTGCAACACCACCGGAACCAGTATATCTAGAGGATGAGGATGAGCCGGAGTATGAAGTCGAGGACATCTTGGATAGTCGGATTAGGTGGAAGAAGCTAGAGTACTTGGTAAAGTGGAAAGGCTACGATGCAGGACACAACTCATGGGAACCTGCACCAAATCTTGAACACGCCCCAGCAACTATCCGAAAATTCCACAAAAAGCACCCTCAGGCGGCAAAAGCTTGACCATTGAGGGCAATGGTCATAAGGAGGGGGGTAATGTCATGAAGTGAGCCCACCCCCTATCATTTTCCTTTCTTTACGATACACCATCCAAGCCCCCCTACCTACAATAATCATTCCGGAACATTCCATTCCATTCTATTAGTTCCATTCCTTGTGCCGGAGCTATACAGTATTACCTCATAGTTCCCACGCTCCACCTTGTATATATAAGCCAGCCCCCACAACCTGGTCCCTTATCTTGACCTCTTTGTCGTTGGGACCAGGTATGTCTTGAACTTACTTACTTGTATTTATTATCAATATAACTTTGTCGTTGGGACCAGTGTCCGCTTTCGCCTAAGTCCCCGCTCCGCTCCGCCACCGTCGTCACCTCTTTGTGACAGCATGGTCCCAAGGTTTATGTTCCAGTAGTTGTTCTGATTCTTTCTCGGAGAAGACCTTTGCATGTTTCCAGTATGACAAGGGGACCATCTCTTCAAATGACTTCAATGGCTTCTCTTTGTAAGCAGCCTCTGCAAGTTGTTGAGAATACGTGTATCCTGCAGAACACCAAAGTTCTTCCGACATATGGCCAATGATCCCCGCTCGAAGTAGTGCTCTCCTCCGCTTCTTGTTGCCTACCAGTCAATACAGAGGGGTGCTTTCAGTGTATTCATGTATCTCTGGGTCAGGCATAGGGAGTGGGAGAGTTTCTTCAGGCAATTGGGATTGGTCGTTAGGTTCTGGGATGGAGGAGTGAACTTGTGGAGCTGAAGTGGCGCCCCAGTCTGGGTTTTTTTTTTTGTTGTATCCTTGTTTATTGCCCGTTGTCCCTAAGGATATGGTAGGCAGTACTCTACAGCAAAAGGCATCTATAATGTAGTACCATGTAAGACCAGTCCATGTACAAATAGTTTGCATTGCTAGATAACACCACAGTATGGAGCCCACCAGAGCGGGGCAGTCTGGGTTAGCTTCTACAATGTGTCATGACGTGCTATACAGAATATGGTACTTACTTCATCTTCTCCTATGTTCCCTCTTTTCTTTACCTTCATGAATGCCTGGACTCTTCTCCATTCTTCCATATTCTTTTACTTTCGTCTATCATCCCTCAGAACCTTCCATCACATTCCAGACACTTCTATCGGCTTCCCACGCTGTCACTTACTCATCCGAACCCTGGTATATATAGTACAGTAATTAACACCTAGTTCCCCATCTTGACCTCTTGGTCTTTGGAACTGTTATATCTATGCAAGCTAAGTCATTATGAAGCTTCGCAATTTATTCCGCTACTTAGATATAATACTTATATCCTTTTACCACTATGCAATTACTTTGCAAAGGAATTCTGATGCGAAGCAATTACTCTTTATCTCTTATCATTCTTATCGGATTTACACTATCCCTTTTATATCCCTTCCTTTGTCTTTACTTATGAGCTAACCCATTCAGGCATGGCATCGCTTCGCGATCCTGACTTACCTTTAGTATAAAGCTACAGTATCGAATAGGTAGTTCCTCAGTTTAAATATCAACCTTGATAGCACTTCGATAGTGATACCAATTAATCACCTAGCATTATCATCATTTTAACATCCTCACTGTCAGTACATTCTGCGACAGTCATTGCGAACGGAACATGTTTACTTTCTTCTCTTGCGGACACATGAAGTGTCGAGGACTCTACTAATAGTGGAGTCAAGGTCCGACTACCTTGTCTAGGATCATTTTACCTCGCGAAGTATTTTCCTTCGTAATCTTCCCGCGATCATTCCCGACAATCCCTTTGTGCATGATCATAACAGGAACTAGGTTAGTACTTGTATCGTTGTTTACAGTTAATATACTCACTTGGTCTTTGGAACTAGTTTTCCTTGTGTGATCCTAGTGATTGGCCCTCATGCTATCGCCGCTGTCTTGATCATTATCTCTTTCAGCCTTTGTGTGTGGTGCTAGCCCCACTCCCCACTTCAGCTTGTGCTTGAGCCTGTGACTTCCTCTGTGCTTTCTCCCTTTGTCACCACACAATGTGTGCAGTGGTTCCTCCCACATTACTTTCCTTGGGTTCTGGGATTTCTTCAATGGTCATGGGGTGCGGAGCCTTTCTGGGAGGGGTGATAGCCAATCGCCCTTCTTTCCAGTCAATGTCTGGGTTGACCTTTCAGAGCCATGGAAGTCCAAGAATGATATTTTCTGAACCAAGGTTAGTGACAAGGTATTCAAAAAGCTGGGGTTTGTTTTGGTCTATTGTGGAGAATAGACATACGGAGTGTGTGATCTGTCCTGCAGTGTTAAGAGACCCATCAATGTTATAGAGGGTGATTGGATGGAGGAGATGACGAGAAAGGATTCGGTGTTGTTTTACAAAACGGTCATGAATGAAGAGACCTGTGGTGCCAGAGTCTATCATTGCTGCACTGTCTGTATTCTTGAATCTGCCTTGCAACTTAATTGGTACACGGAAGTGAGAAACGTCACTAGATTGAGCAGAGCCAATTGTACATGAGGGTATAGATGCATAAGTAGAGGTAGACGAGGAGTACAGACTAGGGAACTAGGCAGCAGCCATGGCGGGTTCCCACTTTAAAAATTTGAGCACAACTCTGTCATCTGTTCGGCCAATTCTTTCTGCCCAGCAGTGAGCATCTGAAGGATCTTTGTGAAGTTGGTAGCTGGGGCAGGCATTGTAGCAGCAATAGAAGTGGAGGGCTCAGCAGCGATAGAGGTAGCAGCTGCAGAATGAAGAAGGGGTTTTGGAAGTCCCAAGAACTTCCTATGGCAGATGGCTGCTACATGACCAGTTAGTCCACAGTGATTGCAGACATCTTGTTCATGGTGCCCATCCACCTTGCAATGTTCTCTGGATCCGCACCCATAGCATCTTCCCGTCATGGATCTGTGATAGTCTTCCACAGATCGTCCCATAGTGGTAGCATCCACATCCATTGCATTGGGATCCCTGGCCGGAACAAAGGGAGTGGGGGTGTAGGAGCTGAAATGGGGAGTGCTCTGGGTGTATTGCTTTCCTTCCTCATCAGCATGTTCGTTCTGTCGATTGTCAATGTGAATTGCTTCACTGATCAGTGCATGCATCAGATCTGTGTTGGCCTGTGAATTGACTAACCTGTCCTTGATTTGCTTCAAGAGGTGATCATAGAACCAATCTCAAAGGTCCGTGTCTGAGTATCCTGTCCTACTGGCATACTGCTTGAAGGTTGCAGCATATGTCACTACACAGTCCTTTCCCTGCCACAGACTTTTCAGGACTTGTTTGGCCTCTACCACCAGGTCTGCTGTTTCAAACCATTGCCTAAAGGTGCCAGTGAAATCAGCCCAGGTGGGGTAGAGGAGGGCAGGAGCTGGTACTCCTGCAGCTGTCACAAAGAGGTGATGACGGTGGTGGAGCAGAGTGGAGACTTGGATGGAAGCAGACAGATACTGGTCCCAACAACAAAGTTATATTGATAATAAATCCAAGTAAGTAAGTAAAAGACATACCTGGTCCCAACGACAAAGAGGTCAAGATAAGGGACCAGGTTGTGGGGGCTGGCTTATATATACAAGGTGGAGTGTGGGAATTATGATGTAATACTGTATAGCTTGGGCACAAGGAATGGAATGGAAGGTTCCGGAATGATTATTGTAGGTAGGAGAGCTCGGATGGTGTATCATAAAGAAAGGAAAATGATAGGGGTGGCTCACTTCATGACAGCAGCGACCGCCCGAGCAACCTTGACTAATGTTCTCTGAAGTGGGAGTAGCCCAAATAGCTGTGTCACCATCAAGGTATGAGATAGCTGATTTGATTTTTTCCTGTTCATTACTAAGGGAATGGATACCCTGGGCCCATAGTTCGAAGGCAGCGATGAAGTGTCGTGCATCGTCGCTACGCTTCCCATCGTACATCTGGGGTTTGCTAACACCTTTGTTGGTGCTTATATTGTTGGTGATGCTGGTTACTGCCAATTGTAGTGCCATCTCTTGTGTGGCAAGTTGTTGAATCAGCACTGCAAGGTCTTGGGAGGGTGAGCCATGATGGTCGTGTTTTCAGCGGGGATAGGCTCCGGAGATGGGGATAATGGTTCTGGTGTAACCAAGATATCGATGATAATAGGCTCTGGGGATGGGATTGATGCAACAGGGTCAGCTTCAGTTTCTAGCTCAGGTTCTAAGATAGCAGTAAGGATAAGGGCAGGAGAGGATCTAGCAGATGGGACGGCACTGGTGGGGTTTGAAAGTCTACCAACCCGGTTCGGAACTCAGCTTGGAATTCTTGGGATGACTATGAATTGTCCATTTCCTGAATTGCTTGGAGCAATGGGAGCAAAGTTATGGTATCGGTTGGGACAAGGATTTTCATCACAGTCAAACCAAGTGTCATGTTCTTCATCTGGATTGTATTTAGAATGAACATTGCACTGATCTTGAGTATCAAATGTGTGCTGAAATCCTGAACAATCAATGTCTGGTGTAAACAAAGGTGTAGCGGCAATGGAAGGTGGAGAACCAGGTAAGTCTGATTTCCACTCCTCGTAGGATCAGTCGGAAAGGCTGATGGTACGAGTAGAGATCTTGACCTAGTGTGGTGATGAAGGGAGAAAGCACGGAGGAGGCACAGGCTCAAAGCACAAACCAAGGTGAAGGGTGGGACTAGCACCACACACGAAGGTGGAAAGAGGTAATGATCAAGCCAACAGTGATAGCACAAGGGCCAATCACTAGGGTTGCACAAGGAAAACTAGTTCCAAAGACCAAGTGAGTATTGTCGTGATGTGCTATACAGAATATGGTACTTACTTCATCTTCTCCTATGTTCCCTCTTTTCTTTACCTTCGTGAATGCCTGGACTCTTCTCCATTCTTCCATATTCTTTTACTTTTGTCTATCATCCCTCAGAACCTTCCATCACATTCCAGACACTTCTATCGGCTTCCCATGCTGTCGCTTACTCATCCGAACCCTTGTATATATAGTACAGTAGTTGACACCTAGTTCCCCATCTTGACCTCTTGGTCTTTGGAACTAGGTTAGTACTTGTATCGTTGTTTACAGTTAATATACTCACTTGGTCTTTGGAACTAGTTTTCCTTGTGTGACCCTAGTGATTGGCCCTCGTGCTATCGCTGCTGTCTTGATCATTATCTCTTTCAGCCTTCATGTGTGGTGCTAGCCCCACTCCTCACTTTGGCTTGTGCTTGAGCTTGTGACTTCCTCTGTGCTTTCTTCCTTCGACACCACAAGTATATTGACTGTAAACAACGATACAAGTACTAACCTAGTTCCAAAGACCAAGAGGTCAAGATGGGGAACTAGGTGTCAACTACTGTACTATATATACAAGGGTTCGGATGAGTAAGTGACAGCGCAGGAAGCCAATAGAAGTGTCTGGAATGTGATGGAAGGTTCTGAAGGATGATAGACAAAAGTCAAAGGATATGGAAGAATGGAGAAGAGTCCAGGCAGTCACGAAGGTAAAGAAAAGAGGAAACATAGGAGAAGATGAAGTACCATATTCTGTATAGCACGTCACGACAAACAGCAGCAAGAGCTTGCAAAGTGGCAAAGAGAACAGATACATGTGTCACAGAAGGCATTTGATGAGATGCTGTCAGAGAATCCATTTGTAGAATTCTGAAGTCAGTTAGGAAAGATCAGAGGTGAAGATATAGATGGTGGAGTGAAAGCAGACAAGGATGACCCTGATAGTAAGGGTCTTGCACAAAGGTAGATATGAAGGTGCTAGCTAAGCACATTGACATTAAGAAGATAGAGAAAAGTGCAGACCTCTGTATAAATCACTGGGAGTTGAAAGCTTTCACCAAAATTTATCCGTAAGTAGTATAATCTAATGGCTTTTGCACCCGGTTGTGGCGGGTAAGTGGTGGCTCACAGTTCCGGCCCGGGACACACCTACTCGAAAATCAACTGACTTGCTTCCTCATGCACTGTTTTTCCGACATTCCGCACTTCGCTAAGAATCTTTAAAAATGGGATTTGTGATAGCTGGATCTACGCCTAGAACGCATCTCCTCTAGCGGATGCTTTAAAATTCTGAATATGTTTTGACTGTAGCGTTAAATCCGATGCAAGAAGTCATCACTTTTATGCGTTAATGCAGGTCCAGATGGCGTTCAATCTTTTTTTCATTTTGCGAGGAAATAGCTGAATTGTGTCTTTCGGAAACCAACACAATTTATAAGCACTTCAAGTACTTAATTGCGTACCAGATGACGCCTATGTTGCTCAGAAAATCTCTTGTTTTCGGAATATCACCAGTAATACACGCCTCTCAGAAACTCAGTTCCTGAGTTTCGGCCTTGCATACTCGGAAACGACATACCAAATAGTATTTCTGCATTCTTCACGCTATTTATTCGGTTGCTCATTCGGTTTTATTTCGGTCATCTTCATTGGCCATTCATCAATCCAACGTGTACATTGCTCGTATAAGAACTAGTATCATGGGGTAGCTCAGCAAGCCTCCTCGTTTCGAAATAATATGCATCGACTCAGACTTTTGGCTCTCAGCGTGTTAGCGGCCTATCCCTTAGTTTCCGCTGTGTCCTCCCAAAGTTACACGTGGGACAATGTCAAGATCGGAGGAGGAGGAGGATTCATACCTGGGATCGTCTTCAACCCGAGCGAGAAGGTAACAAACATGCACTTTACTGTCCCAATGAAACCTGACTCTTAATCTGTGCAGGGACTTGCGTACGCGCGTGCAGACATCGGTGGTGCCTACCGGCTGAATTCTGACGATACTTGGACGCCTCTTCTCGATTTCGCAGACAACTCCCGCTGGAATTACTGGGGAGTTGATGCTTTAGCCACTGACCCAGTTGATACAAGCAATGTATACTTGGTATCATTCTTTCTCTTCCTGATTTCTTCTTTATGTGGAACTTATCCGGATCTTGACATAGGCTACGGGGATGTACACTAACAGCTGGGACCCAAACAACGGACAGATCCTCATCTCCAAGGACAAGGGAGATACCTGGACTGTCTCGGAACTGTCCTTCAAGGTTAGCACCTTTTTTCCAAATATCTTGTCACATTTTATTCAAGCATGCCCCCAAACAGATAGGTGGTAACATGCCGGTAAGAACTCACTTCCTTCTCTGTTCAATACCTTAGTGCTTGTAGGGTCGAGGAATGGGTGAACGATTGGCTATAGACCCCAATGACAACTCGATTCTCTTTTTTGGTGCTCGAAGTGGCCACGGGTTGTGGAAATCAACAAACTCTGCTGTCACTTGGACCCAAGTTGCTTCCTTCCCGAGTGTTGGTTAGTTGACTCAGTTGATGTTTACGTCTATGATTGATGTTCAATGACCTTACAGGTACCTGTGAGTTTGTCAACTGAAAATAAGCCTCCAATCAACGCTTAAAAGAAGGCTTCTAAGATGTTCCTGATCCAACGGACACTACTGGCTACAACTCCGATATCATTGGCATCTCTTGGGTTACCTTTGACTCTACTTCCGGTTCCACAGGCAAAGCTACACCTCGCATCTTTGTCGGAGTTGTAAGTAAAAAATACTAACCTCTGACAAACCATTCTCATTGTAAATGTTTCAGGCAAACATGGGCTCGAATAACGTCTTCGTGTCAGAAGATGCAGGTAGTACCTGTGAGTGTCACCATTTTGCGGCTTCACCCTTTATGGACGCACGCCCTATAGGGACTGCTGTGCCTGGCCAAAACAACACCTATATTCCCCACAAGGGTGTGCTTTCCCCTGCTGAAAACACTCTGTACGTCAGCTACAGGTAAGCACTTATCATGCCCTAACAGGAGACGGAGTTGTCTATATGAACGTTTCTAGCAACGGTGCTGGCCCTTATGATGGTACATTGGGTATTGTACAAAAGTATGACATTGCAACTTCGACGTGTGAGTAACAGTTGCACCACAACCGGTTGACAAATTTATCTGTCTGTAGGGACTGATATCACACCTGTTTCTGGATCTGATCTATACTTCGGTTTCGGCGGGCTCTCAGTCGATCTTCAGAAGCCTGGAACAGTCATGGTGGCTGCTTTAAACTCGTAAGCCCTACCTGTCTTGGCTCTTTGCAAAATATCTCATAAACTTTTCTACAGATGGTAAATATACTTGCTTTCCTTCATGTTAATCTTAGCTCTATTTCTACTCTGCTTCTAGGTGGTGAGTACTGTTACAAATTGATCTTCGAGTGAAATATGAAACGGAGTTTTAGGCCTGATGGACAAATCTTCCGCTCTACAGACAGTGGTGCTACCTGGTCGCCACTTTGGGAATGGATATCTTATCCCACGCTCGCCAAATATTACACTTACTCTGATTCACTTGCGCCGTGGCTCGGTAATCCAACATCCCTCGCATTAGTATACGCACTGAAATTATTTGATTTTTAGGAACTGACTCTGTTGATCTAACTCTCGGTGATCTACAAATCGGCTGGATGATGGAGTGTTGGTCTTTATCAATCTAAGCTCGTCGTTCAGTGTGACCAACCTTCCTTAGCTCTCTCTATTGACCCATTCGATTCTGACCATTTTCTCTACGGCACTGGTGCAACTATCTACGGTTCCCATGACTTAACCCAGGTTCGTCATCTCTACAACAACATCAAAACATGGATTTTGACTCATCACTTCTAGTGGGATTCCGAACACTTGATTACCCTCGAGTCACTGGCAGATGGTATTGAAGAAACATCTGTACAGGTGTGCCGATAACAGTATTAATGATGATTATGCAGTATTAACAACTCATAGAATATTGTTGCACCACCCACAGGGCCTCTTTTGTTGTCTGTTGTGGGTGATATCGAAGGCTAGTATCAATTTAGGCTCTCTGTGGTCTGAAGCTCATTTATCCCCAGGCTTTGAACATACATCTCTCACAACGCCTCCAACTCAAGAGTTCCAGAACCCAGAGTGGGCTACCGCGATTGACATTGACTATGCTGGTAATACACCGACTGATATAGTGCGAATTGGAAACAATGCTGGTTCTACCCTTCAACAAGTAGCTGTGTCGACAGGTGATTCCAGGATTTTTCCATGTGTATTCCTCTAACCCTTGCTTCCTCCCAGATTCTGGGAACTCTTGGAACATTGATTATGGCGCAGGTCTGTTGGTCCCAGTCCTGACTAGTAATCAAACGTTTTACAATATCCCCTGATCTAGCTTTGAATGTTACTGGTACGATTCGTCTGGTTCTCGGGAAAAGCACTCTCTGATGCGCAATCCCGTAAGGCGGAAAGGTCGCATATTCTGCCAGCGCCGACACCGTACTTTGGAGTAGCTCAACTAATGGTGTCTTGGTTTCACAATACACTAACGGTTTGTTCGGTGATCCTGTTTTCTACTTTATGCTTATCCTACAGTCAGCGTTCACCGCTGTCTCATCTCTTCCCAGCGGGTCTATTATTGCATCGGACAAACGCAACAACGCAGTGTTCTACGCTGCCTCTGGTGCAAACTTCTATGTGTCTACAGACACCGGACATACATTTGCGGTGACATCTACGCTCAGCTCTTCAACTGCACCTGCCAAAATCGTCGTGCACCCCAATGTGACTGGTGACGTCTGGGTTTCCACTGACAAAGTACTTCATGTTTGTGATATTCAAGTTTGTCCCTTTGGTCTAATTCTCCTCCAGGGTCTTTTCCATTCCACCAACAATGGGACTACATTCACCACAGTTTCTGGTGTTACTGAAGTCTGGGGTAACATGTCATTTCTTTAGAATATACTTATTCGCCACTAAATGTATTTTCATGCAGCTTTCGCACTAGGCGCCCCAGCAACGGTAAGATTACCTTCTCGTATTTACATTGAACATTCTCAAACTCTTATTCTTATAGTCTGGAGGGTATCCCTCTTTGTACGCAGCTGCAAACATTGGAGGTACGATCGGGTATTTCAGGACAGACGATCAAGGTGATGATACTCGAAACGCTTGACGATTGACACTGACACTCGCCTCCAGGCACAAACTGGGTACAGATAAACGATGCCACCCATGGCTTTGGTAGCATTACATCAAACCCCATAACTGCCGACCTACGAGTTTATGGCCGGTAAATGGATGATGCTCCCAGTATTTCTATTTCTAACTCCACCGAAGCGTTTTTATTGGTACCAACGGCCGAGGAATATTCTACGGCGTGCCAGCTGGAGCAGCTCCGCCTCCTACATCAACTGTGGCATCGACCTCTACTACTAGCTCAGTCTCGTCAATAAGCAAGACTACCACTACTACTACCACTATTTCTTCCACTACTTCGTCGCACTCTACTACAACGTCTACTACATCCTCATCTTCTCCTACCTCTACATCGACATCAGGTGCTTATGGACAATGCGGTGGTAAGCATCTGTAGTCGTCTAAGGTCGGAACTATCTCACATATTACTTTAGGCTCTGGATGGACAGGACCCACGGTCTGTGTGGCAGGATACACTTGCGTTGAACAAAACACCTGTGAGTGTAATATTTCGCCCTTTCTATGAAGGAACTAAATCAACACAATGACCATAGTCTACTCGCAATGCGTACCATCGTGATAAAGACTCAGGAGCGTGTATAAATAAGGGATAAGTAATTGTAAAGAGTGATTACGCAAAGGTTTTTTAGCTTGCTTGGTTTCGTTGAGATTGCCATACCTAGGGAGTACATTAACAACACACTACATAACGGTGGAGAATGAATGTACTTCGAAAAATCGTCGGCGATCTGCAATTCTAACCCCTCTACAACTCGTGAGGTTTAGGATTTGTAATTTTGGGCACGCGTCGATGATAGGAAACAAACCATCGCCTAGACACATAGAGTTCAATCAAGTCGTCTTTATGGAGGTCAAATGGAGGAGTTACTCGTAAACTTCGTTCCTTCCACCTCAAGCCTGACGAGATCGCAACAGCAAGCGATGTAAGCTCCAGAATCATCCCCTACACTGGTGTTGTTGAGAATCAAAGTCTCCAGTGCAGGCTGCGTTCCATCCATAGGAAGGAGTGATGCCAAAGCATCAGAGCGCATTGATGTTATTCCTGCCAAGTTCAAGTACTTCGAGACCGTATGAGCTAGTAACCTTCAGTCCTTCGAATGGATCAAACTCACCAAACATTTTCTACCGACTTGTTGTATAAAATCAAATAAGGAATTTTTGGACAGTCTCGAATTGGACACAAGGTTTACCGAACGTAGATTTGGGAAAGCTTGCAATACATTAGTTAGCTTGGGAAGAGTAGCGTCGTTCAGTGCTGTTGCGGAAGCGACGCCCATCGACCCTACGGCTCCAAGAGCACCGAGCGACAGAGTTTGCAGATTAGATAACGCAGTGATGCTCAAAAGGAGGTCTGACATGACTACTGGAGTTGATGTGACAGACAATTTCTCCAGCGGTGGTGCGGAAAGATGTGCACAAGCGCTATATAGATCTCGACGGGATGTAAATAGAATTGGGCGTTTGGTAGCAGTGAAGGATATATCTAGGCGCCTGACATTCGGAGAGAGTGACACGAGAAAGTCAATAGATGAATCGGACAGTTGCAACCCACGCAGCTTGAGGGTTCGAAGTTTAGGCATGCTCACTTGTTGCTCTTTCACATAGGGATGTAATTGAGCCATGAAAGTGGCATCCGTCTGTATTGCACCGATCAGGACATGCAGAAAATATACATCATTAGACAACACACCCAGCGTTGCAAACCAGCAATTTTCAGCACCTCAAGTTGATCTCCGTGTGCTATGAGTAACTCAGCTATAGCGGCAGGTGAAACTGACGTATCGCTAAGGTTTAAGCTTCGAATTTCGGGACAAGATTTGACGATAGCGGTGATCGTTTTTGATCCTGCCTTAGTACAGTTTCTGGTGACATATCATCAATACCCATTATGAGCTGAGTATTGAGGAGAAATGGTTTTCTACCGTAGGATCAGTGATTTCAAGCAATGTAGCTGGGCGACGACCTTGGCAAGCACATCGTCGGCCAGTTGGCTGAATCCTGATAGATCAAGGTCGCGAACTTGCGAATTAAGCCGTGGAATAGCTAATACTGTCGATTTGTTCGCGCCTGGAAGGGAGTCGAAAGAGAGAGAAAGACTTAATCCACGCAAAAAGTACTGATACAAATTAAGTATCGGCAGCCTACGTCCGCCATAAGTCTATAACGCACAGTTACGATGAATTCATGCGGAAGAAATTCTGGATGTGATTTCTTGAGGTGGGCAAATAATCTAAACAAAATAGAGTCCGGAAGAAGATGAAGTTGAGGAGATATACGCGTATCCCACAGAGTGCTATTCTTTCGAAGTCTCTTGAAGCAGGATACAAATCGCCAGTCACAAAAAGTGACAAGAGTAGGCACGGTTGTAAGGGGGAGAGTACGAGAGGAGGGTTCGTTCACCTGGAAAATAGCAGTCTCAAGGTCAGAAGGTGCACCGAACGGGGGTATATCTCCATTACGAGACCGTTTTGTGGGCCTCGAAGACATTTTGTTAATGGCAGATTGAAGAGACGAGTTGCCGCTAAAAACCGGCTCGTCACGGTCCCCCATTTGAGCACTTGCACTTAATTCGAGCATTTGCTGTTAAGAGTATTATCTTACAAGTAATCTACTTATTACTCATTCACAACACTTGAGCTACATCTTTGTCGTAATCCCACGAACTATTGCAATAGTGTCTGCAATTTCTCGAGCTGTGGGTTGGCGGTTAGATGTAATATAACGAGTGCTAAGCATTACTCACCCAGTTCGTCTGGTTTCTCTAGAGGTATCATATGAGCCGCACCTGCTATATTAACTCTGGACGTATAGCGCGGTCTAAGTTTGACCAGCCGTTCCGAAGATTCAGGGCCTGTCAAACTAGAAAATGTTGAGCACCACCAGCAGTGTGTACTGCGTCCAGAGAATCTTACCCTCCACCTTTTGCTCGATCAGGCATTACCCATTTAATGTATACCTTTTCATCTAGACTGGGGGTTTTATCATACATATCTTCGGATGCCTCTATACCGTTAGTGTATGCCAACGCCTCCAAAACAGGGTGTGTCTTCAAGTGGACTGTATCCGAGCCTGGTGGCGAATACAACCCGCATTCAATGTACAGTTTGAGAGAATCTGGATGCCAAACGCCGAAGAAAGCCGATTTCTTGTGTAGCGACAGAGCCTCATCTCTTCCATGTGAAAGTTGGGGAGGGAATTCCCTTCAGAGAATGAAAGAGACTGACCTCGATTTCCAAGAGTCCCTTCGAGCATATGAGCCTTGGGCCATGTATGTTAACGTCGGTCTAAGCGTAGGGTCGTTTAGCTTCACGATTCCAGGATCCACTAGAACCAGCGCGGAAAAACATTGAGGGTATGAAAAGCAAGCACGGGCGCTTTACAACAGTTATTGATGATTGCGGAATTCAAGCTGTGGGAGACTTACTGATTATTTCCTCCGTATGAATGACCTATCGCAATAATCTGACGCTCTGAAAAGCCGCGACTTCCTCTTTCCTCGAATTCAGCGAAAGACACACGAGGTAAATGTACTGGTAATTTGTCCGACGTGATTCTCGACGGCATGTAATGCAGAAGAAAGTGCAGTGTGTCCCTGGCACCGTCGTACCAGTCAGCTGCAAGGGCAACACAATTGGTGACTGGGTGTTTCTTAGATCATATTTATAACTCACGGAGCTGATTTAGGTTGCCTGTATTAAGGAGCGCAGAGTCTCCGGTGTCTACACTTTCCCAAACCCATATCTCTTCGATATCGCATCCAGCTCGAGAGTTCACTAAACGCATAATCACGGGTTCCCAAGTCTACAACAGATTTTAGTATATGGCTCAATAATCGGATATAAAGGTCTCAGACCTCTTTGTTAATACCGAGAGCGTGCGCGAACATTAGTGTCAATCCTTTGGCCCTACGGGGCGTTCTGTCTAGACTCCTCTTGACATATCGATTCAAACAAAGCCACAGACGGCGCTCGTAGCCTGGCGTGCTTTGATTGCGTCTTGCCTCTTCCTGTTCTCTACGCCAACTCAACATCAAACCTACTTGCTCTTTAGCCACTTTCTGCCGGCCTTTGGTGTCTAGGTTAGACGACTGCATATGAGCGTAAGCTGGCATCGACACTTCATTCAGTTTTTCAATTTGAGGAAATGTTCTCAGTGGTGCTGCATCAACAATATGTGTAGATAATGTGTAAGGAACGTCTGGGTCATCGTGCCACAAAGGTGTCCTAGGAGTTGAAGGAAGACCTGGTCGGTTTTCGAGAATATCAGGGGGAAGTTCCGGGGCCATGGAGCTCAATCTGAACGGGTCGCTTGGCTGCATATTGTCGAGCAGGGAGGCCAGTTTCATAGGTGATGGTCTGAGTGAAAGCTGCCAAAAACACATTCAATTATATTTTCGGGCATCGGCCAAATTCTATGATATACGTCTGAAGGCTCTCGAGTGGTCAATACTACACCAACGGCAGAAAGCCAGTCAAAAAAAGAACCGGTGGTCAGACTGGCTCCAACACATCGTTTCTGAAGTGTGGATTCTGGGACTGTTTTCAAATACAAATACTCTTCGGTGTATCTGTGGACCACCGCTTTCATCGCATTCTGGCAGTTGTTTGGATCAAGATCTGCAGGGAGAATCTTATGAAAACCGTCTACGACGCCGGGCAAATACTCACTTAGATATCTGAGGTCCCATTTCAATTTTGAATGTTACACCAAGTAAAATGCGCCAGTGATGATAGTAAAGTAAGAAGCAAGCAGGGCGGAATTTTCATTTGTCACGCCACTCTCGAGTATCAATGACCTCTGCGACATGAACTTATTGAATACAGGATCCGGGTCAAAACATAAAATGTTCAACAGAGGTTGTTTAGAGCTCATTGAGCGTACCAAGGTAAAACGACGGTTTACTGAATTTGAAATTGAGATTGAGCATCGTATTCATTCATTTTTTTCATACCCTACTCGAGTATACCTCAGTATACCCATCCCGTCCCTATCTATATACTATATCATTTATTCATTCTAGAACAAGAACACCTGGTCAGCGAGCTTGCTGACCGTGCGAGGCGCAGGGTATTTTAGTTCATCAAGGTGTTTCCTATCAGATGGAAGTAATGAATGGACTGTTATCGGGAGGGATCAAACGAAAGGCTCACTTCATAGCAGTCATCATGGGAGGCGGTCCACACATGAGGATCTTGCAGTCTTTCTCCTGACTCGGCATGTAGTGGGCAACCTGTTCCTTGGTAACAAAACCGACACCACCTTTCCAGCCAGGAGGTGGGTTGTTAAGGACGTAAAAGATGTTGAACCTTCCAGCACTGTTGTGATGCAGGTGTTCTAATTCGTCACGGAGAAGAATATCTTCTTCGTTCACGTTGGCGTAGATGAGGTTGATGGTGGTAGCATCAGAATGATCCCAAATCGAGGATCGGATGATCTGGTACATGGGAGTGATACCTGTACCACCCGCAATCATACCAAGGTGACCAGTGAGTTTGTTGTTGTAAATGAAAGCACCTTTGGGACCCTTGACACGAATGCGATCGCCAATCTTGAGAAGACTGAAATGACGGGAGATGTTCCCCTTCTCGTATGTCTAGACAGAGCGGTAATGAGTAGGTTGGAACAACATACTACGACCAGAAGCTCACTTTGATGAGGAGTTCGAAGTGACCTTTGTCAAACTGATCCAAAGTAGTGGGAGTGTAGCTACGCATGATGTCCTTGCCGTTGATTTCCGCTGAAATCTGGATGTGTTGGCCAACAGGCAGACCGAGGACATCCTTGCTGCTCGGCAAGGCAAAGCGGTAACTGCAATTTGGTGGTCAGGAAGACGAAGTTAGAGTTACGAAACGCGATCGGGAAACGTACATGGCAGTGTTGGGCGAAGTCTGGGTTTTCAAAACAAGAGGGAACTCCTTCCACTCATTCGAGTTGAGGACGGGCTTACGTTCTGCAGCGCGCTTGTGTTAATAGACATGAAGCCAGCATAGAAATGAAAGCTGACCACCGCTGAGTAGTAGCCAATAGAAGGTAACTGCGACTAAACCTGCAGAAGCAAGGAATGCTGGTGTCTGGGCCAATGCAATGGCGTCCTCTTGGGAGAAGTTTTTAATGAAGTCCTGAATTGAATGAACGTCCATGTCTGGATGCTGCAGGTCTTTCGGTAGGCCTATGAGGATGAAGTTCCGAAGGTGAATTTCTCTTGCAGTGAGGAAAGCAGAGACCCGAAAGCTGGCGAGTACCAGGAAGCTAAATGTGAGTGAGAAGGATAAAAGAAAAAGATACTGGTTATTGTTGGGCATACTTATACTAACCTTGGGGTTGGGGACCCAGGTGAAGTTCTCGACGCGTTCCAAGTGGGGTTCGAGAAAAACAACAAGCGCCGGTGCCGGCACGGCCATTTCGAATTTGCCACATCATCTCGTCACGTGCGTCAAAGCTCTTACTGTTTGACCTCGGACAACGGCTGTGGTCCTGGTTATCTTTTTTCTATTTGTTTCTTCATCTTCCCTGTCACTGGCTGGTCCATTATTCTCATAAACCTCCACGATGTCCAAAATGCAGCGCAAAAAAGGGCCTCCATCAGCGATAAAAACCGATATTCCCCAGCGCTCTCGTATAACTGTTGCTTTGGGTGATCCTGCAAGTGTCTCTGACTCCGATTACACATCTAGTCCCCGACCCAGATCCCTTAGAAACATGAAGAAACTCTCTTTAACTTTACCTTCGGCCCAGTCGTCTTCTCTATCCTTGGGTCCACAATCTGAGCCTCAGAGCGCCAACAATACAGCTCAGCCAGAGCTTCCTGGTCCTCGTCCGAGAAGACCGTCCATCATATCACTTCCTCCCACCACCTCTAATCCTACTGCGGTGTCTTTTCTTCAGCGTAATCGGGAGCAAGAAGGCGATCCAGCTGTCCCATACGCTGACGGGCCTATCCAGATAATCCCAGGCATTTGGTTGGGCTCCGAGGATAACGCTCGTGACTGGACTGGACTGATAGAGCGTGGAATTAAGTCTATCATCAATGTCGCTAAAGAGGTTGCTTCACCTTTCGCACTAACTAATGCTTCTCAGTCGCTCAGATCCACTGTTTCAACTCCCAACCTGAACAAATCACTGGTGACCACTGCCACTTATCATCCACCTCAGCCGGCCACAGGAAGGCCTAGTCTGCACTATCTGAAACTACCATGGTCCCACGGGCAACGAGATCTGGTCGCAGACGGTTTCCCTGCTGCCATGAAATTTACTGATGAAGCACTTCAGCGGGGAGATGGTGTGCTTATCCAGTACGTATCATTCTCATGATTATTGCCAATCACAATGTTTTTGACATGGTCATTGCGTGTAGCTGTCAATGTGGCATCTCACGCTCTGCTACGCTTGCCATTGCTATTGTAATGCGGGCCGCAGCCGAACGTTCCTCCTCAGTACCTTCTGAAATATGGGCCCTCAAAGGAATGCAACCTGCATATGACTATGTTAAAGAAAAAAGCGCCTGGATAGGCCCCAATATGTCGTACGTTGCACTCTCCACACACACTATATTGATTAACAATTGTCCAGACTTATTTATCAACTCCTTGACTATGAACGCAAGCTGAAAGGATCGGACGCCAGCTCTCCTTCTTCTGATCGCTCCTCACTAATCGCAGAAGAGGAAGCGGAATGGAGTCGCCGGCGACAGATGATGGAAGATGAGAATGAGGGTGACCACGAACATCAGCTTATCATGCAAGAGGCACAGGCACTCGATAAGGCTATGGAGGATCGTGTAGTTGCACGTAAAAATTCTGCATCTTCCATTTCATCTCATGGCTCATCATTTAGTGGAGTCGGCATGGGAGCAGCCTGGCGCAGTCGATACAGCCGTAAACGTACAGGTTCTGTAGCAAGTAACACCACGAACGGAAGCTTGATCAGCGAAGATCTTGTGGAAGAAGAAGAAGAACAGGAACTGCTGGGTCTTGGGGGTGGGTTTGAATCCGACAGCCCAGATCCCGACAACCTCGGGAATGAAAGAGACTTGGTGGAGAACCTGGACTCTTCAACTTCAACTTCCTCATTGTCTATGCACAATCTATCTAAGGATCTTAAAGACGACGCTATTCCGCCTCGAAACAGTCCACCAACTTTGTTTTCACCAAGGATCGAGCGTGCCGAACCCCCTCCATTCAGGTCCCGATCAAACATTCAAGCGCAACCTCCCCCCTCTGCTCCAGTTTGGAAAACGTCCTTTGGAAATAGTGCCTCTATCCCGCCTTTGACATCTGTGTTTCCTCCGTCATTCGATCTGCCGACTCCAAAAGCTAACAAAAGACGACCTAGCCGATTAGGAACACTTACTGTCATTCCTCCTTTGCCCATTGCTATCATTGTTGAAGGCGACAGCTCGAGCGAGGCGAGTGAAACTGAGTTAGGCCATGAAATATTGCCTTTGCCTAAAAGTAAGCCATCTAAGGTTCCGCGGATCTCCCGTCCAACGTCCATTGTGTCATCATCATCTTCAGCAAGTAGCCGCCGATCTTCCACTTCCGGTTCTTCTCAGTATCCCTCTTCCTTTGCAGCACCCCCACGTATGCGCACTGAGTCACGAAGGCCTGCCCCGCCACCTTTACACCTTCGTCAGAGTGTGGTGCAAAGAGCCAAAGAGCAGAGCGATACATTACAGGATGGCAAACGCCTTGTACCGTCATCGCAGGTTTCTACCCCTTCCCAGACTTTGTTCGTCTTCCCGCCCAGTCCTACCCTGACAACAAGAACGCCGTCGACGATGACTTTAACGTCTGCTGCTACGCCGCGCGATCAGAATGTTCCTTTTCCTTCATATCTGGCTACCCCTAGAGTGTCGACTTTCCGCAATCGTCAAGGAAAGACTCGCTCGTTCATCGGATTGGGTGCACCGCCCACTCCGACCACTGGTTTCTCTAGGGTGGATGTCCGGGGTTATGTTGGGTTGGAATGAGAAAAAAAATTGTAACATGCCATAGCACCTCTTGAGTGCCATGGTCGTTCATTATGTCTTATGCTGGCGCCATGCCGATACTTGTGTCAGTCCATGAATCAAATTCAAGTTTTTCTCGCAGTTTTCCCTCCCTCTCTGTTTCTTCTGGTGATCTCCAATATTTCTGGGATCGCTCACTATAGACTTTGTCCTGTTACGCAATTATTATTGAATCCGATACTTTTCTGTTTGCTTTGTTCGTCGATTCTATCAGCCACAGTTTGGTGGTACTTCCCAGCTACACTCATTCATTCTGGTCTGGGACGATAGTACTACCAACCTGTTGCTCACCAACTTATATATCGTTCCTGCATCGAACTCTTGTTTGTATTACTAGGTTATTCTTGCATGGTCGATTCCTTCCGGTTTCTCGGTTTGATTCTTGAACGTACGATTTGCTTGCATTGTCGTTTGGTGTTCATTATTCGTCTTTATTTGTCTTTTAGTTTTCATTTGCATGATTTTTACTTTGTCTGCAATCAAATGCGAAGTATTTGCCATATATTAAAGAGAAGGAGTAAAATACATAGGTATCGTCTAGCAGCAATCAACCGAACATCCTTCCGACGCTTTTTTGTACAGCACCTGTAATGAGTTGCCCTCCTATGCTTCCCAAACCCCAACCTCCTCCCACGACGCTGTCTGCCCAGCGCTGCTTAGCATCACGATCAGCGTAAGTAAAGCCAACAGCATTGGCTACATTGAAAACCAGTGCTAGAATGACGATGGGTATGAACCTAACAATCTGGTCAGAGGGCCCGAATTCAAGCGCGTCGTAGGAGTTGCTCACGCAAGTCCGAGTTTAAGGATGGAAACAACGAGAAGACTGGCCCAAAGCGCAGGAAACACGTACAGTGCAATCTAAGGATACATAGTCAGACAGAAAAATAGTCAGAATACTTCTACATACCCAAAACATCCTTGAGAGTTCCAAACGACGATCAGAAAATATCGTGTCAAGACGAATCGAACACGAACTTTGAATCGATTGGATTTGCAGGTCTTGTGGGCTACACAATGCATATGTTACGAAAGTTCAACTCGTGAAAATTTCACTTACATCTCGGCTTTCAAAAACCCAGTAGCTTTCCCCATCATCGTCAACCTTGGAAATATCATTAGTGATGTTTGAAAAATTGGACATGCAAATGCGCGCTACTTGATTCCAAAATCGTAAGCCGACAAGGGTTCTTCCTGAAACATTCTGTATAGAGCTGAATTACGTGTATGCGAGCGAAATGCCTCGTGTAACACACCCGACAATTCCAAAAGTCCATGGCTAAAAGCACTACAACCATCACTGTCTATGAATTCGCTACATCAGTCTTTGAAACTGGCACATAGGAAGCTGTAGGCACACCGAAAGGACATAGTTATCGGTTAGGAATCCAGATATAACGTATACTGTGATGGCTGAAATTCGAAAGAAATAGAGGAAGAATAAAGCCATCGGGTGTGCAGACTGTATAATTCGTTGAAGGCAAGATATTACAATCAGGGACTTGACTTACTTGACGAAATATGCCTGCGATACCTGGATATCTCATCAGTAATTATGTTAAGTGATTGCGCCAGTGAACTCACCAGATTCTGCATCACTTTCTGTTGTAGCCATTTGTGAAGCTTGTGCGCGATTTGTGGGAGTTAAAACGACAGGTTTCCGCGCATTTGAGTTATTCTTTGCGGAGCTAATGTTTCCTGATACCTCAACAGGGTGCTCATCAGGTTCAATGGTGTCCAGAAGAGGCGTCGATACGCTCATGGTGGTGAGCTGTAAGATGACTTACGTAATAATAACATCTTCTAACTTAACTTCAACTTCAAACATCCAACGATGTCCGACGAGGCGACTGAAGGAACTGCCCTTCTCTCAGATGTCCCCACCGCGTCGTTACCACTTCTTGGTGACTTTATTTTACGCCTGAACTCTATCTCACCGCAAGAATTGAACCAAACAGACATCTTGCAACCCACTCAGTTGTCCAATCATCGCGGTTTACGTGCTTCGTTTTCTCTTCTTATTCTGCTTCTAATCCGAGAGAAGAAAATTCGAAAGAAAGCTCTCCGATCTAATCCATGGGACGACTGGAAGCAGGAAACGTTAACGGATCAATGGGTCAAAACTATAGACGAAAACATCGAGCAAATCTGGACTACTTTCTTGAGCGCATTTTGTAGCCTTCGGGACATAGAAACTGTTCTTTGGACAGAATTTCGAATACGCGAAAAGGGAAAGCCTCTGCGAGGTGAGCACCATTCTTATACTGTGTCGTCTCGAAACCTTACCATGATCCAGTCATAGACTTCGTTACCAAACATCCACGATTGCTTAACGATAGAGTGGTGGAATTGAGCCTGCAATACCGCTGGAAGCGAGGTGCTCCTTCAAACCCCTCATCCAGGCAATACCTAACACCTCGATACGATAAGCTGTGTACACCTTGGTGAGATATTTTATATCATGTTGTATGTCGGTTAGGCTGATCGTTTCTCTAGGCTCTATCACGCGTTTGATCTTACATCTCAGATTACTTTCTTACTTCTTCTGGTGTCCTACGTCCTGAATCCACCTCGTTCAGCATTCTATAGTTTGCCGCTGGAATACATCGGAATTCGCGAAATCATACTCATGATATTCTCAGTGTCTGCAATACTTCATTCGTGGTCTACGTCTCTGCCATTCGCGCTCACGCTTCTGGCCTTCCTCTCCAAAGTCCCGTCAGCACCTTTTCCCTCGGACTTTGCTTTTAATATTCTTCTCCTGAGCCTCCCCTTGCTGTTTATCCAATTACATCTCCCGTTCCCTCCTAATCCGTTCTTGCTCTTTTGGCCCGAGCAATGTTTACCTCTAGCGGTACTCATCGTCAGTGGTGTCTTTGGTACAATCGTGAAGGTGTCACTGTTTTTCCTACCGGTTCTCCTGCTCTCGATTTTCTCTTTGTCGTATGCGCTGTCGGACATTTTCTTGCTGCCTTCGTTGTTCATGGTACCCGCCCCGATGCCAACACGGGAACTGTTTTTCATCGTTGTAATTTCAATCTTCATCGTACTAATTCTTTCCGTACTCATTATAGTACCAGCCTTCGATTCGGCTCCGCCAGGTTATTCATCTTGGGACCAATATTCTGCTTCAATCGGTCAAAGAGCTCGCATCCAATTTTACCACTCTGTAATTCGATACTCCAAGCCGTATCCTTTTCCTCCACCTTTGAATATTTTATATTTTGCGTTCATAGCGGTGCCTGCTTATGCTCTACCTTACTTCGATATTTCCAGCGATTTTCTTTTGATTTTACAACAGAATCTCTGGAGAGTCGTTGTTGGCCCGTTCGTTGTTGTCGCACGTCTTTTGACGTTGGCTTTGCCATAGAGCCTAAAAAGTATTTTAAATGCTAGAATTATGGTAAAATAATGTTCAATCTTCCCGAAGAGGAAGTCATTCATGTGTAATTTCACCATTTCAGGCGGCAAATACTCTACCACATGCATATAGTCAGGTTATTCCGTATTCGGTTGTTGTCGGCGTAGTATTATTATACACATTCGGACTTTTCCTCCCTACTTCCACTTTCAAGTGATTTTGCTCTCTTACCTCCTGTTCGATTGCAAGATGTCTAAGCCTGTCCTATATGTCTTCGGAGGATCCGTCTGGTCTGCAGGCATGGCAAACAAGCTATTCTCTGCGATCTCTTGCTAACAGTATAACCTTAGCTGCTGAGCTCGCTGTGTATGTGTTGCACCCTCCTTTTCACGATAACTGACTAGACAGCGCTGTCTATATGTAGTGCAGAGCTTTTTTCAGAAGGAGGTGTTGAATACCAGACGATTAACCTCATGAAAGGAGAAAACTTCGCGCCCTCCTTCATTAGAAAGGTAGGTGGATAGACTGTGCAGATACTATCCGATATACTTAATGAATTGCCTGAGCTGATTGGTTTCATTGGAGAATCCGAACGCCACCCTACCTACCCTTGAAGCTGAAGGTCAAGTCTACACATCTACCGCTGAAGTCACGTCTTATCTCGTGAATAAGGCGTCGACTAAAGTGAAGCCCGCAAATCCCGAATTCATCGATATCCTTCATGCAGATAAACTTGACCCCAACTTTGCCCTGTTTCTTTTTGTAATGAGTTCATCTAGCTTATCTGATCCTCATACTAACGACAATTTCCGCAGCGAGACGATGAGGAGCATAAGGCAAAGTCCGAGTTGGGTAACGGCTTTCTCGGTGGTCGTGAGTTATAATGATACATATTCATATCGGATGACCTGATGGCTTTTGATAGGTCAAGCTGCACTGGAAGAGTATTCTGTCCATCCAGAAGCGGAACCGCACAAATCATTCTACGACGGAAAAATTGCGTCTAACGGCGAATTCCTGGCGCTTTATCAAGGAAAAGCACCCAAGGATGAATTCTTCTCCCAGTCTTATGCTCATTTCAACAATCTCGCGACGTTCTTCAAAGAAAATCTTGTTTCGTATCTTCCTCTGAGTGGATTCATAGGCGGAGAAATACCTGGCGAAGGTGATTCTCGCGATGAACTGGTATGATTTACTCTCATCTCACATACCTCACAGACGATTATCATCTGGGTGCTTGGCTTACGAGGATTGCTGCATCTCTGGGTGCGAAAAACAAGGACGACGCAATTTCGGCTTTTGAAAAAGGTTTCAAAGGGCCAGTTCCTGCTCCAATCGTTTCGTATTGGCGAGCTTGGACCGAGAGAGCGAGTTGGATCAAAGTGTATCCGGAATTGCATTAGACGGCCGCGCTGCCAGGTCACACGAATATTGTTAGTAGTTCGTGATCATCAGTATCTAGAACAATCCAAATACTGTTCGCTGCAAAGAGTCGCTGGAAAGGGGGCACATATCGGGCTACTTATTGTTGACCATAACGAAGGCAGACATTCACACGTAGATAGGTCCGATAGTAGAATGCAAATGTTCAAAGCAAAGAAGTCGATTGCAGCTAGGTATCTAGCTTCACATTCTATCAGGCCTCGGCTGAACGGGAAGGAAAATGGAGCAGAAGAGTTTTCAACTCTCACAGTGGGGATTATCAAGGAACAAGGGAACTCTGGTGCGCCAGGTGGTAGGGATGCGTTAAGTTCTTAACGTGCGTGTCGAATATTTGTTCGAATAGAAGCTTCTGGTTCGGAGAAGTGAGCCCTTTGATGATCGCTTCCAGCCGACATATCACTTGGTCTGAATCTCTGAATCTGCAAGAATAATAGAGTTGGCCGTCTTGAACATACATCTATAGTTCCGCAAGTTCTGGGAACATCGCCTGTACGGAGTTGGGCGAAGGTGTCTTCCTTGCGATGATGATAGATATATTTTATCCATGTGAAGTCGAAAAAAGTAGTTGCAACATTATGAATGAGGTACGGAATTTTAGGCCGACAAGGGTAGAAACCTCGATTTGATAGTGTGAAGACGTATGAATTCGCCTTACCGGACTAATGGATACCAGACTTCTTTATTTCTTCAATTCGAACCAAGAATTGAGATATATTCGGGGAGTCACATCAGAAATTTGAATCAAAGCCTGCAATGAAAAGATATGGTACACACAAGAAGAACGTATATAAGAATAAGTAGAGATACAATGAATAGAGTTAAGAGCATACGTGTCATGACTCCTCCGATTCTAGGTCTAACTGCGTTGAGGAATCTTCGAGCATCGCAAGTCGACACTCGTTCAGCCTGCGCCATGGTTCATTCAAGGAGAGCAACAGAAAAGGCTTTGACTTACGCTTGTATGATAGCATCCGCTGATTCCATTCCGAGCTCAAACTCTTCTTCCGTGGGTTCTCGATGAGAAATTCTAGCCAGTTGTATGATAGAGTCATAGTAGTGTAGTGGCGTTAAGTTGTCCTCGTTTGAGATAAGTAGGGGTAGAATGAACCGAAAATGGTGGATCATGCGGGCGTGAGGTTTCAGCGATGGGTGTGTAGGAATGACGAGATGAGCCAATAAATCTGGAAGCATTTAATTAGTTTGATCCAGACTTCGATTGTCTGGGTAAATCATACCAATTTTCGAGATGGTTTCCAGGAGAACACTTCGGAATCGGACACCTTCATATTGGCCTCCTGTTATTTAGTTATTTAGATGTGAGATCAGCTGTAGTATAAAGGGAGATGCATACCTGGTTTACCCCAACCTTCATGAAATGCACCTGTGGGCTGACTTTGGTACGCTATCAAGCAGGCCCGTGCATACTCTTGTGTGATAAACTTATGAACGGACTGTGAGAGGAGTTGAACCGCACGAAATAAACAGGTAAAAAAGAGATTGTACATCGGGAACGTCTCCACGAGTAATAGTCTTGTGCGTTCGCGAAAATCGCGAAAGTTTCAGGCGCACAGCCAATGTTCTCTTCAAGCAGAAAAACAAGGAGGCGACGAACTGTGAAAGTCAACACATTAGCCCTTTCCTGCAAGCAAAAGCGAAAGATCTTCACGAACCAACGCTACATACGAGGCGCCAATTATGAGAGCATTGAAGTTTTTGTCCCAAGATCTGTTCGGTGCAGTTCTAACGGCCTGTGATAGAAGAATGATACATGAAAGAAGAGTAGCGCAGAAAGTCCCCAAGACCAATAAGGTGTAACTTATTTGGAGTAGAGACCTCAAGAATCGTGAAGAGAGCATGCGGCTCTTAATTAACCGAGTCTGTCCGAAATTGAAGATTACCTAATTGTCTTCTAGACCCCTATCGGGGTTCCGTGCTAGTGGGCCTGGTTCCACCTTTAGTCCATCTGGGTTTCTCTTCAATAGCTCGAGACCTTTGTAGTGTCAATATCACGGTCTCATTCGGAAAACATAATGATACAAATAATGCCAGATTTCAAGATTACTGTCTATTACTGCCCCTTCAAGTCATATCAAAATGATTTCCGCTTCCAGCTTGTCTTCACTGTCACCTACAGCCTCGTCATCAACCCCCCCGACGCGGGGAGTTTATTCATCGACTAAACTTGATCCTAAACGAAGGTCTTCATATCTCGTTCAACTCCTCGACATTGACGTCTCTCAACCTGTTATTGGTATGGTCTCGGCGTCTGAACTTGGTTTCTAAAGAGATTGAACGTGGCTCCCCGCCAGATTATATTGTGGATTACGTCTCGCATGTCGTTGGCCAGTCCGATGTTGATCAACCAATTACTTTATACCCCATGACCCGGGGGCGTTCGCGATCCAGAGGGCACCCTAGGCCAGCCAAAATGTCCCATCACTCTGATACTACATCCTTCGTGAAGAGAGTTTTATGCAAAGCTAGGGTAAAGATGTCAGAGGTTCTCGCAACTCTCGCCTACATCGATCGAGCACAGCCATACTTAGAGATCTCGAGTGACTCTAAATATCTCTTTGAAAGAGTTTTCCTTGGAGCTTTGATCGTTGCAACAAAGGTAAGAGACTTTTGACAGTGCGATGTAAAGACACTTCTGAGCTTGCCGTGGCCCCGGGTTACAGTTTCTTAACGATTCTTCCTTACCAAACATACACTGGGCTCAATGCACACGTCTGTTCGGGAAGCACGATGTTTGCCGTATCGAACGAGAGTTTCTGGAGGTCCTAGACTGGGAGCTGAGGCTCACAGAGGACGATCTGCTTGCCCATTATGATTCCCTCATACTCGTTGCATTCCCTAAAGCACCGCTATCCTCTGTTCATCGCCCGTTCAAATTACCAGCATCCGAGGAATGCACCCACGTCGAGGAAAGAGAGGAGAACATGCTACATTCTTCCTCTCTACTATCCTTCCCCTCGTCCGCCCACCAACGCTCAAATACGAATTCACCTACTCGCCTGCCTCTGACCAGTTATCTTTTCTCTCCATCCTCCTGTCTCCCAACTTCAGTTTCACCCTCAACACCGGATCTCGAATTTGATGACACTCAGCTCGCTCTCGATACTGACTCTGATCCATCGTGTTCCCCGCCGCTTCTCACTCCCCCTTCTGGCCTTACCCTGGAGAGTGACGGAAACCGCTGTAGCGGCGGTCGTAAAAACAGCGACTCGTTCTGGGATACCTTCTTCTCGAGTATGCGAATACAGGAAGCTTCATCTCCGATACTGAGATTCCAGGAACGTAGACAATCATCAATATGCCATTAAGTAGAATGAAACGAACTCGGTAGTGTTGCTTTCTATACCACTTTGTAGGGTGATTACCATACGTATTCAGGATGTAATTTTCAATTCAAAACGACAAACGTAGTTTCGACGGTCGATTGTAGGATTATATTTACATTTAACATAATTCACAACGTCAACTATTCGAACCACCAAGGCAAGCATCCCAGATGCAAGTACAACCAAATAAGAACGACTTGCGGGAAAAGTAAGGCAAAGCACAGCTAAGATGAAAAATGAAATAGGAAGGTCGACGAGTGAAGGATCAAAAATGACATGACCTGCATTAAGCTTGAACGTTTTGTCTATGAGGAAGAATGATCAGTACTGCGTCGATTCAAACGACGTAGAAACTCACGCGAATTCACCAATGACGTTGCCTTGGGGAGAGTACTCGCATACATAGAAACTGGCCAACTAGGAGGAGAAAGGAATTGGTCAGGTCTCCACGACAGTGCGTAAACTACTACTTACTCCAAAGCTAGCAGCAAATATTCCGCTGCAAGACGCTACCGCACAACCCACTTGAGTAGTTGCTTTCCATACCATCTGTGTAAAGTGGGATGCAACTGGGTTGCTGGGATCATATTGCGCTAGGTATAATTATCCATAAGAGGGAAAAGCATGGTAAAATTTTGCAAAAAAAACATACAAGCTTCGCTTGACCAGGAATCGATTGCTTGAGAAATTCCATAGCCACTTCCAGTGCCAGCGGCCAAGTTTTCTGGTTAAATGGTCAGGATACTGTCTTGAAGAAATAGCGGGACACAAGACAAACCTCCAAAGGGACCGAGAGTTCCTCCGGAATGTTGAAAAACGCAGTTGTCAGCCCATTGCTGGGCTTTCGTAGCAGCATCATTGCTCCAAGTGAGAGTAGATGCACCGTGCTGAGCCCGAACTGAGTTGTGGGCAGACAGGTATTCTTGAACGTCGCTATCCGAAGCACCTGAGCCGTTGGATCCCGAGGACGTAGAGGCTGAAGAGCTAGAAGAACTTGTGGGGCTGGCGACGGCGGCAACGACGGAAGATGTTGTGGGAGCTGGCGCAGGCGTAGTCGACGTAGTCTGAGGAGCCTGCTCGATGCTAGAGGTGCTAGTAGTTGTAGCCGGAGGTGTGAACTGAGAAGTACTGGTGGAAATTTGCTCCTCAGTTGACGAGGTTGTGGGGGCAGGAGGAGCGAATGTGCCGGTAGAGAAAATGATATTGAAGGACGAGGACGTGGAGATGGTCGCATTTGAGATGCTGAAGGATGCAGAAGGAGCGGAAGACGACGACGAGATGACAGATGTAGATGAAATCGCTTCAGTTGTAGACATGACAGCAGAGCTAACATCGGTAGAAGCTGGCGAGTTGGCTACGGCACCTGCGACTGTCGCAGATGCAGCGGGAGTACTAGTATATAGTGCGTTAGGGGATAACAATCATCATGAATTCAACTCGACTTACGACGAAACAGGCATTCCGCACGCCGAAGCGATCACAGAATTCCAGTCATCCTCTTCCGTTTTTTGAATAACAGCGCCCCAAGGGCCTGAGCCCATCATGAGGCCGGGATACCCCCACTTGCCTTTACACTGTTCAACACACGACTGTTGTTGCCAATACTTTTTGGCACAGGCCGGTCCAGCAGACCCATACGGTATAGCAGTCAGAATATAAACAGCAGAAGAAAACAATACAGCGGTGCGAGTCATGTCAATTGCTTTGAGAAGCAGGGAAGATAAAAGAAAGTGCGGGGAAAAAGAAGGAAATGAAGTCGTCGGGAACGCCTGTGGAACGAGAGGGAAAGATAGAAGCTGTTGTGAAGAGGAATTGTGATGAACTGGACCATTATAATGGTATTCGACAGCATGGTTGTAATTAAATTCATGTCCATCATGTTGCCATAAGACCCAACAGAATCTAACAAACTTGATATTCTGTCAGCGTGCCTAGCACCAGTTTTTTTCTTGTCTATTAACCATGATGGACCCACCTTATTACATTTTGTTCTCCACTCAGCCTGCTAATTCCTCATCTCTCAGGCACCCTACAATCCAATATCAATATGCGGACGATTCACCTTTGGCTTTGCTCCCTCAGCATGCAGATGAACATGTACTTTTGCTCGAATACGACCAGACATCACCAGTACCGACCGTGACCAGTACTTCGAGAACATTGGCCGTGACCGGTTTCAAAGTCGAAGAGGCACCTGGTGCTGCTGTGGCAGAGGATAGGCATAACGACAGGATGTATATCATAGATGCAACAACAGTGCCGGTAGAGGACAAGTTGATGATAATTATAACTGAGATGATTTTGTAACTAACGAATTTTAGACTCCAACTACCTGAACGACCCTCGCCTCACGTTGTCATTGCTCAGTTCAAACAAAGGAAAGTAATCTTCATTGAGAAACGATACGATTGAATCATGACTGGATGTTACAGAAATCTGGCTATTCGTCAAGCCCTCAACTTTCCTGACAAGTCGTCCATTTCGACAACAGCGTCAACAATTAAGGGATTTCCAACAAACTAGATGATGATTGTCTATATCGGTATATTCGTATATCGTGCCACTGCACACTGCCTATCGCCTTCTACCTTTGCCTCTATTTTTACTTGCCGGTGCCCGAGGAGTCTGAGGAGATGGTTGCGACGATGCCTGATCCTGTCCGGAAGCAGTGGCCATAAGTGCGGAGAGCCTAAGTGTCATGTATAAAATTAGCTACACAACGGTTCCCTGCATATGCAACCGTCACACCTACCCAGATCTGAAATCCCCACTCTGGAGGGCACTCTGTGCGTGTGACATCTTAGCCTGTTCCCTCTTGAATTCCTCTAGAGACTCCGGGTCCATGTTTTTCTAACAATTCGTTTTTTGAGTGACCAAGCTGATGAAGAAATCACAAAAGACTTTACCATGAGATACGGCATGCCTAAGACGAGTCCACCCGCAAATATCATCATTAGGATCATCGGACTTTTGAGCATGCCCATTATATTGAAAGATTCTCGAGGGACGAAATAGTTGAATCTTTGGCGAGCAGAAAGTCTGATAGGATGCGGAAGTAGTATCATAGACGCTGGACTCATGGGAGTTGCAGGAATGTAAGGGCGGACTTCAATAGGTTCAGAGGAGGAGTCATCCTTCACATCTATGCGGATCTGGATACAAGCCAGCCATGAGCTTTACCATCCCACTGTGTCGGTCGACCTTACCTGATCAAATTGATGGTCATGAGAGATGATAGAAAGCAGGTATACGCCAGAAGGCACGTTTGAACTGTTGTAAGCCATGTCATTCAACCTCCGCTGTGTTTTCCAGTACGAGCATTGTACGGACGTGCAGTTGCTCACATTACAAAAGAACCGTCCTTTGATACTCCACCACTGTATTTCTCGTTGTCTAATACGACTCTGGAGTGACCTAGTTGGCTATATCCTAGAATCCTTTATCGTTAAATACGCGTTTGCTGACGAGGAGTAGAATTCACCTTGACAGACATCATTCCAGGAAATTTGGCCCTTTATATCTATGGCGCTGATACCAATTGACAGAAGACTATTCACGTTTAGCTGTGCATTGCAATGAAAATTTGACGAACATACCCAAGAAATAATATAAATATAATGTGCAGCGCCATGAAGGAAAATGGAAGGGGATGTCAGTTCCATAAGCGCCCAAATAATTTCCTTCTCAGATACCACGTCCATCGGTTTAATCTAGGTTTATTCAGAGCATTCAACATGAGGCAAAAACGAGCGAAAACCTACAGGAAGCTCATGAGTCTTTATTCAATGTTATTTGGTTTCCGACAACCATATCAAGTTCTGGGTTAGTCGAATATTCAGCCTTTAATTGACATGCTCAACCTCAATCGCCTTTATAGTCGACTCAGAACTATGTAAGGCCTCTGTAGATCATAAAATCGAACTTGTCAAACAATTGGGAACTGTTCTTCAAGGAGAAGTCAAGCCCAGTGAGCTTTCTATGAAGTTTTTCTTTGGCTTCGTGCACTCGATACTGAACACGCACAAGCACCTCAGTGATTACTCAATGTTGCATACACGAATTATATCTTCAGCGCGGACAGCAGCCTGCTGTGGATCTAGCTAAAACGTTCGAGCGAAGAAAGTGCAATCATCGAGAACCTATTCCAGGAGATGAATGTTTGGCGAGCGTCGTTGGTATGGCTTTTGGTCTTGATCCTTATCCAGTGGCGCAATGAGCGTTCTAACGATATTTCCAGGCGACTCGAACAAGCATCGCTACGTTATCGCTACCCAATCTAACCTTCTGAGAGGAAAGCTCAGGCTGATCCCTGCAATACCGATTGTCCATATTAACCGCTCCGTAATGATTCTGGAACCTCCGAGCGACGCAACGATGAGAGCTAAAGCTTTGGTTAGCTTCACTTTCTTGCTGCCACCATTGATACATGACTGAATGACTGATCGAAGACGGAGCAACAAACCCTAGCATCTACAGCAGTCGCCGAAAAAGCTTTGTTGGGATCCTCATCCACGTCTACAGAGCCTTTGCCCAAAAAGAAACGGAGACCCAAAGGACCGAATCCTCTGAGCGTGAAAAAGAAGAAAAAGGCACCTAATATGCAAAGTAAGGCCAAAGCAAATACGGATGCAAGGCAAGGGCTAGAAGCTGGAAAAGGAGATGGAGAAAAGCATGGTCAATCTGCTGACGATTCTGTCAGCTCCAGAAAAAGAAAGTACGCAGAAGATAATGAAGGAAGCACAGGGAAGCAACAAACAGGGGATCTGAACATGCCTGAGTCAATTGGTGCTTTTCGGAAAAGGAAGAGGCGAAAAAGGACTTCGACGAATGAACCAGAGTAGCAGGTAATGGAATATCATAGATTCGTTGACACCGCGATGGATAAAAGAGCGTTCCTAGTGCATTAATAATGTGAAGATATATGTACAACTACTGCGACGACAAACTACCAACAACGATCACATCAGTTTCCACCACGAAGACGAAGCACTGTAAGACGCAGGTGGTGGTGTCAGACAGGTGAACAAGAGTCAATATGATCGCGAACTCACCAAGATGGAGTGTCGATTCCTTCTGTATGTTGTAATCAGAAAGAGTGCGGCCGTCCTCGAGCTGCTTGCCGGCAAATATGAGACGTTGCTGGTCGGGCGGGATACCCTCCTTGTCTTGGATCTTTGCTTTCACATTGTCGATGGTGTCTGACGACTCTACCTCGAGAGTGATCGTTTTACCCGTGAGAGTTTTGACAAAGATCTGCATGCCTCCACGAAGACGAAGGACAAGATGAAGTGTAGACTCTTTCTGAATATTGTAGTCCGAGAGTGTCCGACCATCTTCAAGCTGTTTCCCAGCGAAAATAAGACGCTGTTGATCAGGAGGGATACCCTCTTTGTCTTGAATCTTGGCCTTTACATTGTCGATGGTGTCCGATGATTCAACTTCGAGAGTGATCGTCTTACCGGTGAGGGTTTTGACAAATATCTGCATGCCTCCACGGAGACGAAGGACAAGGTGAAGTGTGGACTCTTTCTGAATATTATAGTCCGAGAGTGTCCGACCATCTTCAAGCTGTTTGCCGGCGAAAATGAGTCGTTGTTGATCGGGAGGAATACCCTCTTTATCCTGAATCTTGGCTTTCACGTTGTCAATCGTGTCCGAGGACTCGACTTCCAACGTGATGGTCTTGCCTGTGAGGGTCTTAACGAAAATCTGCATGCCTCCACGTAGACGAAGGACGAGATGAAGAGTGGATTCCTTCTGGATGTTGTAGTCGGATAGGGTACGACCATCTTCCAGCTGCTTTCCTGCAAAGATCAAACGCTGTTGGTCGGGAGGGATTCTATTCGTCGATAACAACATAACAACCCATGAGATTGGTATCAAAGAGATAAGGCCGGAACTTACCCTTCCTTATCTTGTATCTTCGCCTTGACGTTGTCGATGGTGTCCGACGACTCGACCTCAAGAGTAATCGTCTTGCCGGTCAACGTTTTCACGAAGATCTGCATACCGCCACGTAGACGAAGGACCAAGTGAAGGGTAGACTCTTTTTGGATGTTGTAATCCGAAAGAGTACGCCCATCCTCGAGTTGCTTTCCAGCAAAGATCAAACGCTGTTGATCTGGGGGAATGCTGAAGAAGACAAAGTGTTCAGTGAGGCTATTCGATGGACGTGCATGAATTAACACACCCTTCCTTATCCTGGATCTTAGCCTTGACGTTATCAATGGTGTCAGAGGATTCGACCTCGAGCGTGATGGTCTTTCCGGTGAGAGTCTTTACAAAAATTTGCATACTGGAGATGTATTAAAGGGCAGAGCGAGTTTGTGGTTAAAACAAAGAATTGTTTTGTGGGTAAGAGCAAGAATGGCTGACTTATATACCTGCGGACCGGTAAATTCCGAATGTTCTCGAAGTCTCTACACCTCTTATGTAGATCACATTATATTACATAACATTACATAGCATACACTGTAGGGATTGGATCTGTTTCCTCGCCGCTGGAAGGCTGATTTTATGAGGTTTGGTACGAAAGTATGGAGGCGATTATTTTGGTTTGACTACCTCGAGGCTAGGAATGTTAGGTTGAAGTTAGGTTAATCTTATCAAAGGGTCCTTGTTTCAGAAAACCTCGTTCCCAGCCAAACTCACAATAACCGCTACGAGGAAAATCAGAAAGACCGTGCTCATAACTTTTTTAAAACTGTATCAAACCGCTTGATTCCTCTTGCATTGTCGCCGCAAGGAAATTGGCCCATCCTCGCAGTCCGAATTACTGCAATACTCCAGTAGCCGGACCACTGGCCTCAAACCATAGACGAATCGTAAGATCTTTCTCCATCGCCGCAGACGCAATGATGTCTTTCATTGGGTGTGTCTGTAATGTTCTATCCTTTAGAAAGATGAACGGAGATATTACACAGCACTTACTGCGATAGCTAGTGTCGTATCTGGGATTCTTAGCATTAGTACATAGCGAGTGGAAACACGCGGTGAATTACCTCTGTGTCCTTCTAGCACCTGTACTATCTGACAAGTTTGCAAGTTCCAGATATATACCTTGTGGTCTTCACTTCCGCTAACAATATACTTGTTTCCGGTGTGACTGAAGCAGGAAGGTATACAATATGTCCGATTCATATGTCCCACATACGTTTTGACGCATCGCGATGTGTGGTAATCCCATAGGCGGATGGTAGAATCTTGTGTCGATACAAGAACAAAACGTGAGTTCGGAGAAAATATTACATGGCAGCTGCAAGTTTGTGACGATGAATAGGATGTGAACATGAAATTAAGAATGCGTTACCAGATTGGATTGTCGTCGTCAACTAAGGTTTTAAGGCATTGACCAGAATCTGTATCCCATATTCGGCTTCATTGCTACTCAGTATGGCGTTTCAAACACTCGAATAGTACTCACATCAGACCATCCATTGCGCAGGATACAATCAGAGTCCCATCATGGTTGAATGCAACTGAAGTCACTGGATCAGAATGTGCAGGGAGTACTTTGAGCGTTTTTCCTGACTACAAGGTCAACAAAGACAAGATGGGTGGGCGGGAGACGGGATCAAACCTCTTCCTACATCCCAAACGCGTACTGTCTCGTCAAACCCTCCAGATACAAGCAGGTTGGAGCTTGGATTATAGTTGACACAAAATACGAAGCTTGTATGACCTCGCAAGCATCTTACTTCAGTTCCCTACAGTTTATGAGTCGCATAAACAGGCATCGAAAACCAGAGCGCAACGTACGAGACCAAAATCCCATATTCTGACCGTCTGATCGTCCGAGACAGACGCAAGAAATTCTCCGTCAAAAGACCATGCGATATCTGATAATCCCTCTTCGTGCCCTTCGAGTGTACGCAGGATTTCCCCAGTATATGCATCCCAGAGTTTGATGAGTTTGTCGGCGCCTTCCGTCGAGATTAATCGTGAGTAAGACGCGATTGCTGCCCAAAACTCTGAGCCTGCATACCACATGAAGCCAAGGTGGATCCGTCAGGGCTAAATTTCAAGGACGATACGGGTTTTGTATGGCCGCTTAAGATTAACCTAGGAGTAAAGCACGGTTTTCGGTCGGGTTTCGAAAGCACCACGTCTGGTGTCGGAGAGGCAGCGATCTCAGCAATAGTAGCAGGAATCGGTTGAGTATCATCTTGCATTTCATGGTCGTTGACCTCAGGTACGAATTGGCTCATGAGATAATCGCAGAGAAGGAAAGAGCAGCCAGTGTACTTACTACGTGGGAATAAAGTTTTTCGTTTGCTTCACTCAACACACGAACATGGCCGCTTCCTGGATTTCGCCTCCGACGAGGACAGAACTTATTGAAAATCTTGTCTCTGGTGTAGGTAAGTATTCGTGGATTCCCTTCGCCTGAAGTCGGTGCCAATAACACTGTAGACCGTTACAACCCTTCCAACGTTGGTATCCTCGAGGATTATCTATATCATCAAATACGGAGTCAAGAATATGACTGCTTGGCCAATCTTGCAATTTTGAAGCTGTACGTTTTGCACACTAATCGCGAACTTTCTATCTGACCCAACCTCTAGCTATCAGTTTAACCCAGATTTATATAACCCCGACGTAGTCATTAACATCCTCATAAAAGCACTTGGTGCCTCTCCTCTGCCTGACTTCAATCTTTGCATATCTCTCCTCGACGAGAGACTATCAAATGCCACTCTTGATGAGCCTGATCCTCTGCCTTCTCTTCTCCCTGTTCTTCACGGACTTCATCTTCTTCTTTACCGTTGCCGCTTCCCTGCATTCTGGAGGGCCTACCGCTCGGACCAGTTGGAGGGTCTACGGGATAACTACACTGTCGAATGTGCAGGATTTGAGGATTCGATACGGGAAGTCGTCATCCGTGCTGTGAAGTCAACTTTCACTCGCATCGGCACGGAACGATTGAGTCTGTATCTCGACTTGGACTGTGAGCGGACCTTTGTTTGACATTGGATATCAGTTAAAAGTTTTTTATATAGCACCAGAAGAGTTAAAAGTATACATTGACAAGCTTGGATGGACGCTCAATTCTGAAGGCACTGTTGTCAACATCCCTCCCAACCCCGATAATCAAATTGAGGCTATCGTAGTCCAAGAGAGCATCAAACTTCCCCGTAAGAGCTACTTCGGTTGTCCTGGACGTGATCTGACTCTCTTGCTCCAACTTCAGAACTCACTAAAGTGATTTCACAAGCGGCGAAACCATAGTCAAATGTTGAACCTGCGATCATTCACTAAAATGTTACTCTATTGTAACACTGCTTTCTGTTTACTCAAACTAGACTCAGCCATATACTGGTGAAAACACTAGAGACAACATTGACCTATGTACATGTCAGAAATCGACCCAATGAGACTGCATTGAACGCCTACTTGGTTATTAGTCAGTAAATCCATGCCACTAATAACCTTGATAGGTCCTGTAGTCTTGCTTTCGTCTTGCAGAATCAACTTTTTGCGTTCTGAGAATTTTGTCTGTTGTACCGTCGCCCCAAGGAGTGAATCAAGCTGTCAGAGGCTCATAAGAAGGGGGTCACCCGAGTGCCGGTCAAAAGCATACCAAACTACCAGTCCCTCCTGCCATTGCACCCCAAAATATCATGGTTGGAAGAATTGATGTCCAGTGTATTCGACACTTGGAACTTTCCAATACCAAACACACACTCATGGTGAAACCCATAATCACTCCGCCAAAGATGGAAGCTAACGTGCCACCTACACTCATACCCCCGTTGGTGCCCGGAGGAACGGGTTTCAAAGTAGTAATCAAAATGGGCTTGGAATGTGACAGTATCCCCAACTCAGAAGCAAGGGTATCACCGAGGCAGCAGCCAAAATGCCTGATATACGTCCATGAGCAAGGCCGTATATATCGCTTTGAGACTTTTACCCTAAAGTGGCGAAGATGAAAACCCTACTCCAACCACCAGCAATATTCTGGTCAATCGGGCACCAAGAGCTACCGTCACCGTACTCAGAAAGCTCTCGCGTTTGCAATCCAAATATTTTGGCCAAACTATCGTTGAAGTTTGTCCCCAGTAAGGAAACCAGGGAAGCCTGAAGGCTCCGTTGAGAGAAGAAAGTATTCCATAGCACGCAAGCGACGAAAGCAGCGAACGAATTGCTTAAAACTTGCCAGCCTGAGCGATAGCCAGCTTCATGATAGCCATCCTCAAACTGGGCTTTCCTCTGTTTACCGACTGATTGTAAAGATATGGTGTGAGTCAAAATTAATACGCCAATTTGAATGACTGACATTTGGTCGCTCGACTTCCAGTCAGATAAAACACGATTAGTGATACGCCGAAGACTTTAACACCCCCAGCCATCATCAACAAACCGACGATGAATGCAGAAGCAGCGCCTCCAGGAGAAAGAGATTTCTTACGCAGCCCATGACCGCTCAGCAGAGCTGCGAATAGCAAAGGAATAAGTGGTACGGATTCCAGCCTGGACATGATGGAGGCGTTATGCCAACTTGAATGCGTCAATAGAGGTAGAACGTCACAATCACGAGACTTGTTCCGCGTCACGGTCACTACATATATAAATATTTCTGAGATTCAGAACTGAGAGTCAGACGTGTTTGCCTCTCGGATTTCTTGCAAGTCCTGAGCCGACATGTCTCGACCTAACATCCTCGTTCTCGGTCTCATGAACGAAGATTATATTTACGAGTTATTCGAGCATCTCATGTCGTCGATGCGTGCAGTGGCCACGGTCAAGTTGGTCACTGGTGTCAAAGAAGCTACAACTATCCTTTCTTCCAATTCGCCTCCAGATGCCGTTCTTTCGATAGATGCTGCGCCAATGAAGTCTAAGCATCGTTCTCTCAATGAACAGTTTGTGCGCTATGCCAAAGCCGGCGGCACAGTGGTCTTTGGATGCAATTTTAGTAACCGCTTCTCGTTCGGCGCTGCCGATTCCTTCTTTCGTGCCTGGTGTGTGCCCTGGAGCTTGGGTGACTATCACCGTACTACAGTATATCTCAACGGCACCGGTGTACCAGGAATGAATCTTACAGGGCTAGACCCATCCTATAGTGTTAAAGCGTTGAATCTGGCCAAAATCCTTCCTAACTCAGCTATCTATTCTCCCTCGCGGGACTCTCGCACACAGTCGCATGTATTCCCTGCAACCGCCGTCGATACTTCGCAAACGCCCGCTGCCTACTCGGCAATTGGAGATGGTTACATGGGCTACACCGGCGATGTGAACGCAGAGGAGCCCACTACGAAGGTCATCATGGCTATGTTGCATCTTCCTATCAATCATCTCGGGCCCAATACCACAGACAAGATCGTCGGTGTAACTTTCGGTCCAGGTGGAGTATTGCCAGAAATAACGCGACAAAGTGGATCTACTACCCGTACTCCGACAGCGAGTGCCGGCGGTCGCGCTGCATCCTTCTTCCCGGGGACTAATAAGCTTGATGATTCGGACTCTGAATCGTTCGATTCCTCTGCGTATGATAAGAGTAGATCCGGAACAGATCGCGGAATCCCTCCCCGAATTACAACCCATGTTTCTCGACCTCGGGAGGCGGAAGTGAAAGCTCGCGCACTGCGTCGCAATAAGGTCAATGAAAGGAAGAAGGCGGCAGCTGATAAATTGAAAGACAAGGTACACTTCAAGGCTGACAAATTGGTGGTCATTGTATACTCATTATGTATCATAGGGAAATAATGTCTTCAAGGCTGGAAACTATAAACAAGCCGTGGAGCTATATAAGCAAGCTTGCAAAACATATAAACCACTTCCGGTCTATATGTCCAATCTCGCAGCCGCCTTGATCAAGCTGGAACGGTCAGTTTTACCAATGATGTCTTTTTTGTAATCTTACTCAACAATTTCAAAGCTGGGATGAGGCAGAAATGGCTGCTGATCATGCCACTCTCGTGGATCCGAAGCTTTTGAAAGGGTATTTTCGCCGTGGTGTTGCCCGAAGGCACTACCGTAAGCTGAATGGCTCCATACGAGGTAGGAGATTAAAGTTGGATAAGTTGGATTCGTTACCTAACAAATTTTTTTGGTGGAGACTTCGAGCGATGCCTTGCAATGGACCCGAAGTGCGCTGATTTTAGGACTGAACTCAAAGCCGCAAAACAAGAACGTGACGCAGAATATAAGGAAGATGGCCGTGACGACAAAGATGGCTACGATGTTGATTCAGACTACGAAGCCAAATTGGTTTTCAATCTAGGGCGAGACTTTGCCCCGGACCGTACGGTGCATGTCCTAGATTGTCCATCCGATTCGGAAGCATACCAGCACAAAGGCAAAGGCAAAGGTGTTAAGCTTCCTTGCCGATACTACAACCATGATGGTTGTCAGTTTGGCAAGGTGTGTCGTTATAAGCATGCTCCAGACGACCGAAGTATCAGAGACGAATTGTAGGGGTTCTAATCTACTTCCAATTCATTCTTAATTCTAACCACGGTTCATCGCAGGGGTCGAAACGTCTGTTTGCATTATCTCATCGACCGATGCATATTTGGAGATCGATGTTGGTATGCGCACGAAAAAACATATCTTCCTTCTAATGGATGGTGGAATGAAGAGAACCTCGGGGGCTGGCAAGAGCTTTATGATTGTGTTAAGGAAGATATGGAGGATGGTGTATTTGACCGGGTCGGGAGCGCGATGAACGGAACTGCAGACATCTGGCGCATTCGTGAAAACTTGGATCTGCTGGTAGATGACTGGACAAATGCGGTTGATGACGGTTCACAAGGCTATTCAGACGACGATGATTTCTATGGTACGGGAACGGCTCCCGGGCGTGGCGGAAGGGAAAATCGGCTTGAAGGGGAAATGGATGAAAGAGCTGACAATATGGGATTCACTGAAGATGAAGTGCATGAATTGCTTTGTCAAGGAGTGAAGCCCTGGGACAATGATGCATGGGTAACTCGTACATCAATGTCCAATACTCGTTGACTGACAACGTTTTTCAGGACGTTTTGCATGCGTTAAACAGCTACTACTGAAATCAGACACTGTCTACGTTCTCTTCTGATTGAGGTGTCCCCTATCCCTAGCTCTATAGCACTTCGACCAACTGCGTTTTCACTCATTTGTTCCTTACTCGGTTACTGTAATTATTTCCCCCATAATCCACGATTCGATCGTACTATGTATCATAAAAGGCCCCTTCTTTGTGTACCGAAAGGAACGATAATAACATGCCGCTGTTAGCGTTAATGAAGCAGCCTTCGTTCAATCGAAGCTTTACTAAGAGACTCTTCGAAACTTAACTACCCAGCTTGGTTGAAGAGCGCTATACCACAGGCTATTTCCTGCTTCGAAATGTATGAAATGACCGTCCTTACGAAGACTGTCTTTCTCACCTATCTGCGTCTAACTGCCGTGTTCTCGATGGAGGCTTCCACTAACGGAGTCCAAGCATCCAATCATCGTTCTTGCAGAACAGCTTGTGCGCTACACCGAAATTACTGTATCATAAGTAGATGATGTATACAGTATGGTAAACTAGTCGTTCCGCATGGGTATGTCATCAAACAATTGATATAATAGTTCCTTGATTGATGAGCCTCTACAGGAGATTTTAGATACTATGATAAGCTACGATTGAACATGATGGCAGTCTATAGTTGCCTCAGTCAAGTGTGGTCCTGCATTACTGTACTGTGATTCTAAATGCGTTTGCATGTCCACTGTATATATTTTCTGTCCAAACGGAGCCTTCAATTCGTCAGGCAATCAAGAACGCAGCGACCGTGCCCCAGCTAGCCATCACTATGCCCGTTCCCAATATTAATCCGTCTAGAATCCCGCACTTCCTCTCGATTGCGACTTTCGCTGCCACAGGCCCGATGATGCAAATCATGAAAGCCGAAAATGAACCCAGGAAAGCCATCAGGGCACTAAACTCCGGAACAGTTATAGAAACAGCGACAGACGCTATCGTTACGAAAACTCGTTGTAGACGACCCAAAAGGGTCTTGAACGACCAAGGAACAGGGGTGGACATCTTGATTGCCATGTCTTCTGGCGAGGCGGCGGCTGGTTCAAGGCCAATTAACACTTCGAGGACCGCATTAAGCTAGCAATATAGGATTATAGAGTAAGTTGAGGAAGTTTTATTGAAATTGAGTCCACCCACCGGTTGCGTCGTAAGAGCGAATTTAGATCTAGAAAAATGTTATTCACAGATATGCGTCTCACACTTCTCATTCAACTCACAAGGGACTAATGACTAGCATCCATAACGCCGCTTGATTCATAATGTAATTATATCCTGGCGTTTTCAAAAGGTCCATACTAATCTGCATAATCACCCAATGTTTAATGTGGCGTCAACATGGAATGATAGTTAAGAAAAGACTAACCTCATCGCTCACGTTTGAACCGAACATGAGGTATCCAACATAGCCAATCAAGGCGTAAATGCTGGTAGCGACGAGCTGCATAAAAATGAACCATTGAGATACGTAGGACCTTTGAATGTCAAGGATGACACTCACGAAAGCCCAGTTAATCATGATGTCAAATTCCTCGGGATTAATCATATCTCGAGCGAGAGATGGTATGACTGCATGTCCTGAAAACTGGACAACAATCAGATAAACTTGCACATGCAGACACTAGCCGCACGGTACGTACCCCTGCCATAAATAATCCGTACGCAATTCCCAGATTGGCCCAGTTTGAGATTGTGAACGAAGTCTCAGCAGGTGTGCGTAGACTTCCGGGGGCATCTGGTTTTGACAGACCATCGTACAGAATTACGATAATTATCGTAATTGTGGATATAATACCCAAAATTGACGTATATGATAAGAGAGATAGAGGTAAGAATACCATTGGTATCAAACTAGAAGTAGTTAGTCAGTGGGACATCAAGATCGAGGCTGAACCAAAGGACATACAGGAGCAGACCCCATACTTTGTAAGTGTTAGAGGAGTACGTCGGTATAATCACATGTAAAGAATCGGCGTACAAGGTCACCAGAATGACACTTCAAGTACTTTAGATAACGCGCGAAAGGACACCAGAAACCCTACATACCTGACTGCGAATAACTCGAGACAGAACATGATACTGATTATGACGGTAGACTTCGCTCCAAATGCCTTTCTTCCGACATCAGCGTATGAACGAAGTCTGGGATCCGCTAAAATGATTCGAGCGAGGAGTTTGGCTCTGCAAAAGAAATTTAACGTTAATCCTAGGTGAATCTGTAGATAGAATCCAAACATACGTGTAACAGCTTATGAAGCCATATAAGATGATAAGAATTGTACCAACAATCCATCCTGCGTAGGCGAAAGCTAGCGGTTCAGACAGCATCCCTATCCCCAATAAAATTGCGATTGAGTTGAAGAGCTAAGAAATCTCTGGTTCAACCAATGGGTAAGTTTATAACCAGCTAACGAACATACCGTTTGTCCAAACGTGCTTTGGCCACCAATGGAATGTCTAGACTCAGCCTTAGTAGTAGTAGACAAACGCCTCGCACCGGAGATAGTGTGTGGGACGCCATCAGGGTCATGAAGCCCATAAGACGGTCCCTCAATTGGTGTAGACACGGCATGGGTGCCGCTGATAGTAGAAAGACGTGATGTTTTGGATTTTAGAAGAGGGGTCCCTTCGTGAGCGGCTGGCCGACGTTCTGCAGGTCTTCTAGGAGTGTACGACATTGACGGCACTTCAGCAGTTGTTTGAGTATTATCAAAATCGTCCCATTGGAATTGGTCAACAAATACATCGTTCTGAGATGAGGGCACGGTCGGAGTCTGTAGGTCTTCTTCATCTTCTTCAAGGTCATCGGGTTCTCCTTCCTCGAACGTACTGCTAAGCTGAGCCTCTTCATCGTCTATTTCGTCCGATTCGTCAGAAACAGAAGCAACAGTAGAACCGGCTGCAAGGTACTGTGCTCGGCGATCTTCAAGTTCAAAAAGTTGAGCAACAGATAGATTGCGAAGATGGTGGATGTCCACTTACAAGAAGCTATCACTTCACGTACGCTGCTCCCACTAACAGGCGTTCCAAAAGCAAAATTGCCACTTCGCCAGGATGACATGTTGAGCAGTGGTGGTAGCAGTGGTGGTAGCAGGTGTACACAGTAGTAGAGGAAAAGTAAAAACGAAGACCAGCTCTTATCATTATTTGAAAAACCGACATCTCATCATTATCAAAAAGCACCGGCGGACCATGTACTAAATACACTCTAATCAACTTCCCATTATTCTTCGTGGTTCTTCGAGAAGTGGAAAAATCGGCGTCAGAAAGAAACTTTTGCTAGTCGAACACGAAGTGTAATTCTTTCTTCGGATCTTATTCGTACAATTGTATAAACTTAACATATATAGGAAAGAAACCAGAAAGCTCTCGAACATACGATGTCTAGGTCGCAGGCGAGGAAATCAGTGGCAAATTGATGTTCTAATTTTGTTGCACTAACGAACAGTATTGCAAGCGACTGCAAAACTAAGCAATGAGCTCGTTCCCTTACTCGACTCTTTTCTTTGAGTCTTCAGACCGCGTTTACCGAGTCCAAGGCAGCATTTGCTTCAACTCCCGTCGACCTAGTTTCAGTTTTTCCTTAACATCGGTCTGCTGAACCATTATTAGTGCTCAGAATTAATAACAAAAGTCGTACCACATCTGACAAGTTTCTGTTTCGTTCAAATTCGCTACGAATCCATCCGAGTGTTTCGCGACGTGTATTGATATCTGGTATAACTGGTACACGATTTTAACCGTGTATTTGGAAGGGAATACCGTATTGTCGCCTCTTACCTCTGCAAGCACGAACAGCCTGTCGATAGAGGTCAAGCACTTGTTGTCTAAGAATAAAGTGCTTGAGACTAAGATGTGGCATAAATTAAGGATAATGTTTTTCGTTGTTGGTGGCGCTTATAATTCTGAGAGTCAAATTAGAATAGCCTTCTTGATAACTTCGACTCACCACATCATGTCGACTGCTGCAGTCGAACCTCCTCCAGATGGCCCTCTCATCGCTTGCAACGACAACGAACCTGAGCATTCAGAAACTGCAAGCCTTTCACCTTCAGAAGTCTCCAAAGACGTCAATAAAGAGCCAGCTCAGGTTGACAACGAATCTTCCTCTTCTCCTTCTCCTTCTCTCAGAATATATTCTCGACCTCAAATTCTTGCTTTATATAAATCTCCTCTCGTATGTGTTCCTCCAGATATGCCAGAACTAAGGGATTGGTTCGGGTTCGTCATCTTATAGGCTCTCCCTAAAATTTACTTCAATAACTGTTCTTTCAGCGCGGAAAATGAACAAAATCTCTCAAGGAAAGAGTTGGACCCAACGGCAACTAATAGTGGCCGCGAACGACGGTGCGAACCTCTCATGCCAAAAGATTGTCATATTATCTTACAGCCATTTCAGTTTCAGACGCGATGGCGAAGAAAATGGTACGTTGAATAAGCCTTTGTATTGATGTTCGTCAATCTAATCTATTCTGATAGAACTACCTGCTCGTCCCTCTTTCCGCTCATCAATTTCGCAGCCCTCTCAGATGGGCAATTTCAAGCACCAGTCCATGCGCTCGAACGACCGAGATCTCGAAAGAGAAGGACAAGAAAGACTACGCAATGTCAGCTCCAAGGCGTCGCTTCCTTTGCTCTGTAATCTCATGTCTTTCTTTCAGCTCTCAGAGAAATTCGACCGGGACCGTTTGAATGGACCTCTTCTGAATATACGAACAGAAAAGAGGAACGTCGTTGCGACCAGCTCGAACCGGGTTCCATCGCAGACTCAAGGGACAATAGCTGCCCGTCGCGCAGAGACACGAGAGACTGTGAAGAGGAAATTAGGTGAATCCAACGAAGACTGGCGAAGAAGTATGTGTCTATCGCATTTGCTTTTTCTGGTATCTCATCTGTAATCCGTAGGTACGGAAAATCGGCGGTCCGAACGTACGTTTCCTTCCCACTTCATTGAGAGCTCTAGTAACATTCTATATATAGGTAACGACCGGGGGGATCGCGACGAACGTCCCAGATCTCGCTCTCGTCACCGAAGAGACCCATCTCCTACAAGGCGTGATCGGGAGGGGAAAGAAAGAGAGAAAGAAAGAGACGATTACAGGCGGGAGCGTGTTGATAGGGATCGTGACGATGACGATGACTCCAGGCGATGGAGAGATGACGGGCGCAGGGATGAGAGACTGGTTTCACGGCGAGAGCGTGGCCCCAATGGAATTGGCAAAGACAAGGAATCCAACTCCAGTAATCCGAATGATCGTCGCTGGAAGGTTGTAGAGGAACGTGATGCGAAGTCGAAACGTAACGCTGGAAGAGATAAGAAGTCCTTCTCCGAGGAAGGTAGAACCGATGATCGTCGTGGCGACCGTGAAAAAGAGAAAGAACCGGCATGGATGGACACGTATGTCCCGTCATCTTCTACAGGAGGCATTCTTGGTAGCAAGGGAAACGAAGGAGAGCTTGATGGTATCCAAGCTTGGAAAAAAAACATGAAAGAGAAGGAACAGGCCAAAACAGCCCCACCTGCCTCTGAGATCGATTCTTCCAATGCTCCCTCCACGACTACCAAGATAGAAGAGCCTATGGACGAAATTCAGCGGTTCAAGAAGATGATGGAGGTCGCTCAAAAGCAGACTTCCGATCCTCCTATGATCGTCGGACCTATCTTTGGTATAACAGATACCCCCAAGTCGTCGTCTACTCGAGGTGAGCAACTGGTACTCTAATTTCGCTATACGCTGAACACGGAGTCAATAGACAAAGGAAACGTCACTATGCCCAAACGTACAGACGCAGCCTCAGGCGTTGAAGCGAATGCCGCTGCTGCGCCCTCCAAGCTTGACACGCCATCCTTACCCGATCCCTCCCGCTCTTTGCTCTCATTGCTGAACTCCAACAATGTTGTCTCTCTTTCATCAGATACTGATTCCGCTCTGCCAAAACTCCATTCTAGGTTACCGCTTGCCGATAGTCCTACTGACCGAGCCAACAGCGACACCACTTTCAACCCTCCTCAAGGTTCTCGCCTACTAGCCCTCAGTAACCGGGCTCCTGCGAAACCTGCGACTCCGAACTCTCAATTCTTGTCCTCTGCAATCCCCAATGGAGGACCAACTTCTACATTGACGACGACTGCGCCTAAGCCTCAACTGCCAGGATTCGCCAACCTTCCTAATCCTCTAAATATGGCGACGGAGGGCTCAAAGGTAGTCCCACGTACACCCTCTAGCTTCTCTCCGTTCGAAGAGCAACGTGAACTTGGAGATGCTCTACGTCGTCAGGTAGGAGACCGAAGCCCTTTCATAACTGATTCCGTTGGTCCATGGCCCGATCCTTCCACAAACGATCCCACCACTGCAGGACATGCTATCGGAAAGGGCAGTCGGTTTGCTAAGTTTTTCGACGGGAAAGGGAAGGAGGCGCCGATAACGGCACCGAACATACCCAAGGCGCTTACACCTGTTGGCTTTGTCTCTTCTTCGCCCGGTCCTCATGTCAGACCGGACAGCGGTTTTGGGAATTTGTCTAATCCTATTCTCGAGCAACCACCTAGAACTGTAGACGAGCTGTTTGCGAAATTAAATATGAATCCATTACAGGTCAGCTGTTTGTTCTACTTTTTTGGTTGACATGTGTTCACACACTCTCCTCACAGAGTCAACGTGTCATATCGGGTTCCAGTTCTGGGTCCCTGAATCATGCGCAGTTTAGCCAACAAGCTCAGAGTGTACAGAGTCAGTTGCATTCGTTGCAGCAACATCAACAACAATTGCAAAATCAGCTACATAATGCGGCGCGACTTGAGCCATTGTACGAGAGTAGAAACTTCGTCCCCGATAATCTGGTTCCTGGTTTGCGCTCTGCTCCTCCACCCCGAAATAGGGATAATGGTGGGATGTACGCTGCAGATCCTCTGGACGATGCGTTGCTTCTCAACGCTCATCAACAACGTCTGCCAGTTCAACAGCAGCGGGGGGTTGAACAACTGTACGGTGGCTCAATTCCGCCTTCTTATACCCAGCAACAGCAACTTGCACGTAATGCAGGATTACCAGTACAAACGCCTCAGTTTCGCGGAGGGCCTTCTCCCGTATCTGCACCACAAATAATACATAATGCTCCACAGCAGAGGATGCCTCCTGGGCTTGCTAATCTCGGTGGACGGCCTCCTCATGATCCTGCACAGTTTGGTATTCCTGGTCCACTCCCCAGCGGCTTGCATATAAACGGTCCACAGCAACAACAGCAGTCATTCAATAATTTCCACCCTACTGCTGGGTTCGGAGGTCTTCAAGGACCACTGCGCCACCCCGCTCACCAGCTACCGAACAATGTGAATCATCACCAGTTGGCAGGTCTAGGACATCCGGGAAATCTGGATTCTCGAAGTGCAAACCAGCATGCACAACTCCTGGCGATGAGTGGCCTCGGGGGAGCTAGCGGATTGCGAAACATCAGTGGAAGCGGAGGTGGATTTAATCACCAGGCGGGGAATTCTCTCCAGAATCAGATGCTTGTCATGCGACAACAGGCCCAACAGCAGCAGCAACAACAACACATACACCCACAAATGCTGCCCCACCATCTTCTCCCTCCCCATATTCAGCAGGGTCCCCCTGTACCTCCGAGCCAAACGACGAGTGCTCAGGACCTTATGGCCCTCCTCATGGGAACTCACAGAGACTAATAATCATCTCACAATGTACCACTCCCTGTTCGTTTTCGTACACGGCAGTATAATACTCACTCTCCGTGCTTACTCGACCGAATCATATTTGCTGAATCCGCTGTCTGAGCCAAGTCTCATTCTAATTTTTCCAAGAGAAATGAATAGGAAACCTGCCTGTGTATATTGCCAGTTCGTCTGGAGGGATGTGAAATGGAAAATTGGTAATTGACTTGCTGGAGCGTATACGTATTTTATTCCCGGAACTTGGCCTGTCCAAATAGTCTAGTATCTTGGGCTCGACCTACCAAAGAAGATATTGACGGTATCAGAGATTTATCAATCTTCTTGAGCCCGATTCAGCTTTAATTTGGAGAAATTCTACTAAGGTTCTTCCTATTTTTTTGCACAGGAAAAGCTTGTGAACTGGGAAAGTCATAAATGCCTGATGCTTCCAAGTAGAATACTACGAGTTGATCCTTAACGCGCAACGCGCGACATTGAACTCTACTTCGCTCTCGACGTCACTTTCGACTACAAAGCTATCGGGAACCTATCAGAACCCTTCGGAGTATAAGTACGAGCTGAACTCGGTAAGCTCCAGGCGCCGAAGACACAGATAAAAAGAAGTGAGCAATTTATCAGTCTGCCAATCCACAGGAGGAATGTATTCTGGAATTATTTTATTCTTCAATCTTCCTTAATCTCGATTGAATTTGTTTTCGAAACCCGAAGTTCACGGTTTGAACAGGAGTGTACGATCGCAAGCGACCGGCAAGCGACGGCCTTGGGAGGTCCTAAGAAGCGATTCGGATAATCTATACCGTTGTGTACTGTCGTAGAAGACTTTTGCAACATCTTCAAAAGTCCCTCAAGCTTTACCTTCAACTAACCTTCAACTTTGTACAGTAGTTATATTGCTACCAAGGTTAACAAATAGGAAGACAGCACTGGCCATAAACTTAGCCACATGTTCTATGACCTTCTTTGTGTGCGCAGTTGCGACGGCTCCAGGAACTATCCATCTTTTCAGCTTCCGTAGGCTACCGCTCTCGCTAAATTATATATCACTTTGATATCCAGTAATCAGGTGAAAACATTTGGCCTTTTATGGTGCTCCTTGACAATTCCTGGAAAGGAACTGAGAACGACGATCCAAGTCATGCGATGACGGGTGACCGGTGTTGCGGAGACGCCCTGGGCTTGAGAAATCCGTGTCCGAAGCACACGAGTCCGAGGAGCAGAAGCCAACGATATTTTTGCTTTTGTTCGTGATATCCTTTTGCGAACAAGAGAGAAGCTAAGAGTGTATGGCGCTTGCTCAGAAGCATTCAAGCTTGAAGGCGAGTACAAAGTACAAGTTAGCTTCCAGGCCGCGCATTTTAAACTAATGCTATTTGACGGTGCAATAATCGTAAGTAAAACGACCACCTCGACTTATTAAATCTTTCCGCCGCCAGAGGTAACTCTGAATCCGATTGCGGAAGGATTGCTTCTGGTGAACGATCTCTTACCTTGATTAGCTAACAAATGAAAGGTACCTGTGTACCACAATGAAGGGATCTAGAAGGAGGGCTTTTGGCGGCTAGTGGCTTTGAACGGATGATGGTCCATGTGTTATTATAACTGAAATGACGAGTGAATCCTCGCTAGAAGGAAATAACTTGGACAATTTCTGCTGCCAGTCAACTTGATCGGTACAGCTTACAGTTTCTGAACATCCAGTGATAACGAGAGATGCAAATGTGTTTTTTTTTGACGTGGGCTGCCGAATTTTAGTTGTACATAACTCGGCCCCTTCGATGGAGCGAAATTGCTATTTCATCCAGAGGATAGTAGTAAGTTAGATTATCAAGGCATGGCTCAGCGATTGTACTTGCTTCGCTTGCCACTGGCAACAGCTAGTAGAGGTTACATCCAATACAGTCTGCTCATCTACCAGTGAGAGGCTGAGAGAGATCAGGGTAAAAAAAGCAATAGATGCTCAAACATGTTAATGATCTTGGGCGATAAGAGTGATTGATGGAAGGTTTTTATGTGACTTTGAATCCGTATACTTACGCCCATCTCACGTTTGCAGGTGGTGGGCCCAGTCCAGTGAGAATTGACGGACCTTACCGTGTGGTCATTTTAGCTGAACAGGTTGCGGAAAGAATGAAGGGCAAGGAAAGTTCTGAAAAGCTACGGTCAAGTCGTATAAATTAGAAACAAGAAGTGCAAGCGAAGAAAGCACTTTACTTACTAGTACCAGCTAATAAATACAAAACCAATTTAGGTCTTCCGGAAGATGGTTACATAAAATAAGCCAAGCATACGGCGAAAATGTTGAAATTCTCTGCCTGCAGGCAAGAAACGTGGTCAGGTAACAAAAACAGGACGTGAATTATCGCCGAACTTGCCATTAGCCCTGAACAAAGGGACAAGCGAAGCACGCTGCAAACGCATTGCTTAGCCCGATTCCCTTAAAGCGACGTGGTTGAAGAGCCGACACAATCTCCCAGTTTTCACCTTTTCTGAGCTCGGCGATACCAGTACAATCCGAAGTGCTGGTATTGTTGTGACAGAATCCTCTAATCCTACCATCTTTCCTCCTCCTCGACCTACCTGTAATCTCGAGAGATAATATTTCATAGACACTCACTCCAGTCATTCATTCCAATCATCCGACCGATAATTTCACATTCCTTCCTGGACTTGTGGTGCAAAGTTGTATAGTGTCTGCGGAGTCGTTAGAACCAATATTCTGGTGAGCTCCTAGGAAATTTGATTTATGATAATAATTCTGAGCGCGATTTATCCAGCCCGTACAAAAACAATCAGTATCAAGGTGAGAACACTGTCCGTGACGTGTTTTATATATTATTTTTTTGTGCTGGAGAACGGAGAACGTGTATCGTGGGAATAGTAGTGACAAACGGCATGTTTCGGCCCGGAGATCGAACTCCCGATTAGGCATATGATGGTTGTTAACGGCAAGCCGGCAGTGCCACTATAATTTACGACATCTTCGTTTTCTTTTCTTTCCTCTTGACGTCGAGGACAGAGGCTCTGTGCTCAACGTATTACCCCCTTCTTCACGATCATAAACGTTTGCCAACGACCTCTTTTTTTCTCTCTCTCTTCTTATTGCCAAACGGGCTTTATCCGTTATATGTTCTATATTTCTCTGATTGTAAGTTTTGTATGTTACTGTTAGTCTACCGCGGGTGGCTGGCCATTGGCTTTATTTTCCCAACTTGTGCAGACGTGTTTATTTCGATTTTTCTTCTCTCTCTTTACTATCATCTACATGGCATCTTGTTCTTCTACTGACGGCGCCACCACTTATTCTAGTCCTCAATCGATCGTACACCAGTCCGACTCGATTCCCTCAGAAATGAAAGATCTCTCTTCCACTTCAACTTCCACCCGACACGCTCGAAATTCCCTCATCTATCCCAAGAAACGTCCATCGCCCCATGGCGTTTCCAAATCTCATAAATCACCGCTTCTTTCCCAGAACGTGATGCGAAAAACTCCGCGTTCTGTGAAGGCTGCTCTTATCCAGCAGCGTCAGCAGTTACGCAGAGACGGCGTTATACTAGAAGACGAATACCGTGAAGATATTCGCTGCTACATGCATGAAATGGAGGTTCGTCTCCGTCATTTTCGCTTATCTAGCCCCTTAAGCCAACTCGCCTTTTGTGCAGAACTACACAATGAGTTCTACTCAATCTATGGATCAACAACCCGAGATACGTTGGCATATGCGCCCTTGTCTCGTGGACTTTTTGGTCGAAATCCATTTCAGTTTCCGTCTTCGTCCAGAGACTCTGTATTTGACTCTCAACATTGTTGATCGTTACGTCTCTCGTCGGATTGTCTTCATTAAGCACTACCAGCTTGTTGGATGTGCTGCTCTCTGGATTGCTGCCAAGTTCGAAGACGCCAAAGAGCGCGTACCCACCGTGCAAGACCTCGTTCAAATGTGCCACGACGCGTATGAAGAATCAGCATTCATTCAGATGGAAGGTCATGTTCTCTCAACCATTCAATGGACCCTCGGTCATCCCACAGCCGAGGCATGGCTCAGATTGATGTGTTGTGGTCCTTGTATGGAGGAGCCCAAGGTGCAGCATGTAGCCCGTTTTCTCATGGAAATCACCTTATTTTATCGAGAATTCGTCAAATACGCGCCCTCTTCGATTGCTCTTGCAGCGCTGACTCTTGCCCGTTTCCTTTGTGGAAAACCTGCACGGATCTGGGAGGAGACTGATGAATGTCTGGAAATTGTAGACCTGCTTGACACGCGACTTGCAAAACACGTCAACGATTTGTCTGAAACGCTCGTCAAGAAGTACTCGTACGCGTTCTACTCCAAGGCGGCTACATTCGTGGTTCAGTACTACCTACAAGGTGGTAAATTCATTCGTATCACGACTGCTGCATTACCAGTCACCCCCACACGTAGTGTTCCCATATCAGCTGTCAGCACTCCCATGAGCTGCTCGACATCTATATCCGATGGATCCGATGACTTTCCACTTACGCCCATTACCCCGGCTCTCCATCCTCCTTCGAGTGATTACGATGACAAAGAGAACCAACCGACAACGTTCGAGCCCGTGTACAACAAACATCGTATCGACAGTCCGCCAGAGCAGTTTCTGCCTCATGATTTCGTGACGTTCAGTCGACCCGCTCTCCATACTCTGAACGTCTCTGCATCTCCACGTGCATATTCATAGCGCATTGCATCAACCTCCGCATTTTGTATTTCATTCCCGCATCCTCGTTGTCCTCGTTGTCTTCGCAAATTCCGTGTCTAAAAGTTTATATATTAAAAATGTAATACCAACACTGTCGACAAAAACGACACCTCGCAATTTCTTTCTCTCTGTGTCTTTCCGCACTCTCAATCATCCATGCATATCACTTTCATTCGCAATCTGGTCTCGACTCTTCCATTCTTCAATCGTCATCTCGCACCTGTCATCATCCTCACCACTATCCAGTGTTGACAGGCTCTCACAACCTATCAAAGGGGACCCAAGGTGGGCCATTGCAGCTCTCTCAAGGACAGCTTTACAACACCACCTGCCTTCGCGTTGGCTTTTTTGGTTCAATTCTTCAAACCTCATATATCTACTAGAAGAGTAGCCTTGTCAGCGAGCTCCATCCCTATCTCTCTATCTTAGTACCTTATACTTCACCTCGACCAACACTACACTCACTCCACGTCTCGTATCTTGCTACTCTATGCATCCTCTTGTCAGTCGTCATCCCTTCATTACACATCGCTTTACTACAATCCCTCCGAGTTCCATTTGTCCATATCAAGGACGGTACCTCTTCCGCTTCAATAAACATCACTTCCTCGGTCGAATCTGGCCATGTCGTGTTCGTTCTTACTTAAAGTATCCATTATTGTTCATTTTATCTTATTCCATATTTTTCTCACTTTCACCTTCTTTCTCGCCGATTGCCTAGCTTCCCATTAACTGGCCGGTGCTGTGTTCATCCTCCTTGGTATCAAAGTAAAGACGTCTGTTACATCGCTGTTTCCATAGTACAAGTATCCTCATCGGCATCTTCAATAGCATTTCCTTGGGCTTTTTCACTGCACAATACAATACTTTCTCTTTCATCGTACATATTCACTGTTTATTTTATTGTCCCTTTGAACTCGTTAAGTAAAGTACTCCTCATTTGCATCCTTCTCCCACTTCCCGTTCCTTTTCACCTTCATATATCGTCGTGTGGCAACAATCGACAATGGTCTTTCGTCCATTTGATGCGTTTTGGCGCTTTTTAAATTCTGTGGTGTTGATCAACAAGAACTAATGGCGTTGTAGGCCCTGGCCGGTCTTTGCGAATCTCTCTACTCGCTAGATCCCTTGTGCTCCTGTCCTTTCAAGTTCTCCGCTGTTAAGCACGCTCAACTGACAATAGTTGAAATACGTATGTGTTCAAGAGCATTGTCTCGGAATCTATCTGGTTACCGGCACCCATCGCGAAGATTATCGAATGGATCCTCCACATGGGTGTGCGACACACCAAAGCCCAAAATTACTTTGCCTTCCAAGCCGGTCTGTTCGCGGGAGTTGTTACGTTCCAGTAAGTACATGACTATAATCAAATGTTCATCTTCCTATGCATTACCCACTGAATGATTATTGATATCCATCAGCGTATTTCCCTTCAAGATGGATATGTGGGCATAGGACAACCGCAAGTATGTAAGTGCTTCTTCTCATGTTCAGTGTCGTGCGGCGTGTGGAGCGCCCGTTTCCCGGTGTTGCTCAACCGCACTTGAAGTCTTCGAAGGGTTTCGGACCGGAAACACCAGGAAAATATGCAGAATCTACATAAGCTCTCCGAAGCTCAAGGTGAGTAGTGATGCTACCTCTGAACCGTTTTCTTTTTCTGAATCCGATTAATGACCAGGCTAGAGATGTATTCGAAGGTAAGTTCTAAGGAACGCATTGCTAAGATGAATCTCCCGTTACGACTCGGATTGGAAAAAATCATCAAAGCAGTCAATGGTGGTGGCGCAACACCAGAAGAAGATCTTATATGACCTCTTCCCGTGGTCCCTGTTACAGTCTCTTACCTCTTCATCAATGGACGAAAAAGCCTTTTTGAATCAAAAACCTCCGTGGGGTAGGAAGTGGGGTCTTCTCTTACCATGCGTTATTCAGATAATGAACGTCATTCCTTGTTCAAGACCAAATTTTCCATTGAAGTTTTACAGACAAGACAGATGAACACTCGAATGATAGTGGCTCATCACTTGCCTCACAACCTACATGTCAACTGGCTTTGAAATAACTGATATAATTTCCATGTACATATGTAACGTTGCTCTGTCTCGGATGCACTAATAATTCACTCCTTTTCATAGTATGCATTGACATTATTTTGCTGGAATTTTGCGGCTTCATGACAAGTTCGTAATGTGTGTGCAAAAGCGTGATGCCGCTCAGCGCTCAGTCCTGGTGGTGGAGATCCACGGTACTCAAATGGTAAGGGATGGTTGATACAGTTTGCAAGCAAACTTCTGATTAATTGACATACGGAACGACAAAACGTCCGTGTCGCGTTGTAGTGGGAAAAGGGAAAAAGGTGTTTTTCCGTAAAATTCTATCTGAAAGGCTCGGCCCCGGTGGCCTTCTCCCATCCTTTTCCGACAATGATTATTCTTAGGGGTGGCAACATAACGTCTTTCATCTTTATCGTGGACCTGAAGAAGTTGATTCCCGGTATCATTAGAAGTTTAAACACGCGCTTCAGAACCTTGTCCGTACAGAAAATACATCAAGCATAAGATGGGACCCACAATAGATCTCTGAACGTCCTGCTTCCCCTTCCTGATTTGTTCGATCAAGCTCGCTCATTCAAGAATCCATTCGTCACCATTCTTCTTGATGCCGACAGGCCGCTTCTCATCCAGACTGATCCGTCCAGCGTGCAGAATAGCGGTTGTGAGCACTGTGTTGGCGATGGTGGGCAGCCCATGCTTGTCGTAGTCCTCCGCTTTGGTAAGACCGGCGTTCACGCTGAATAATATATGGGTAAGCCATATTAACAGTCGGCAATACACAAAGAATTCACCAACCTCCTTGCAGCATCGATAAATTTCTCAATTGAGACATAACCATATCCCCGCTGACCATCAAAATGGCCGCTTTCTGAAGGAGAGTACTTCATGCTAGAACAGACGGAACACGTTAGAGATTAGGAACCGGAGATGTAGACTGTATATGATAACCTACTAGAAAGGGTTGTACCAGGTCTTTCCGGTATCATCGACGGTCACATCATATCCACGGTGAGCTTGGTCAACGGTAATATCTCCCTATGATTAAGTGGTCGTAAGTACAATGAACTAAGCAGAATATATTTGTAGGAGAGCCAGACCTTTTCTCCCATGTAATACCAATGTTGGGCCGAATGAACGCCAGCTTTGAGAGGGGCTGTCCAACTAGCGGTGTAGACACCAGTTCCTCGGTGCTTTGAGCTAGTTGTTGACTCCCAGTCGACCAAGAGGGTGATAGTGTCCTCCGTTTGTGGGACGCAATTGTATGGTTCACTTGTTGCGATACCCGTAGCGGCGCTTGCTACCACCCTTGTAGGAACGGCCTTGTCCTGAAGGATCCAGCAGCAAATATCAATGTGGTGCGACGAGAGATAATAACTAGTGTAAGCGCTTTGTGTTAGCATAACAGAATACACTGCTAACTTTGTTTCCATTTCATATTGCTTGCCTGATGTCAGAGTCTTTTCCAGCCCATGCTCGGAACGTCTCGAGTTGGCTCTTGGGCTGGCTCATCCATGCACTAAAGAAGTTGAACTCCCCCAAGCCACCTGCTTTCGCCCTCGCGTCAGAGTAAGCAGGATCAAACCTATATTCCGAATTTTAGCCTGGACCAAAATAACTTGAGACGCGTCTCACCGTTTATGATGTTCAACCATGCAGACAACACCGAATTTCTTCGCTGCAGCGATGAGTTCATTGTGGTGTGAGAGCAATTGCACAGCGGGTTTGGTAACGAGCACTAGTAAACCAGGTATCAACGCAAAAGGCCGCCAGGGAAAGAACTACGAGCACGCGTACCGTGTATCCCCCTCTCAATCGCATACATGGAGATGGCATAGTGCGTGGCTGCAAGAAGCTTAACGGTGAATTTATGGCTTGAATGAGATACTGACGATCTGGCGTGAAGATAATGACAGCGTCTCCCTTAGACATCTTGTCGATAGCCTCCTTATCTGCACATCGAGATGGGGAAAGGTCGTTCGTATGTACGATGCACAGGAGACTCACAAGCCTCGGGATCGACCTTGCCGCCTTTCGGATATTCATCGTAACTACACCGGAGTATAAATTTTGGACTGCAACTCTTTTGCAAAATTAGAAACATACGTGAGATCCATATCCTTGTATACACCGCCAATATTCTGGTCTAGATGCTCACGAATGGCGGGGAATTTTCCTCCATTCACGCCAGCCATTCCGAGTTTGTCGACCTGGATATCGAGTTATGCATCAGATTGTCCGTGTGAGCTGGGTGAATGTGCCCTATACCTTTCCAAGCCTCCGCAGGTCAAACAAAGTGAGTCCAACGACCTTTCGAAATCGGTCAGGAGAATATTAACTACAATTCCGACTTGATACATACACCAATCTGAGGGGGAGGACTTTTAAATTAATTGTTCATCGATAAGTAATTGATGCACACCTTCTTGTCGGATTTGGAAGCGCCAGAACCTGTCCACCCGGTGGTATATTCTCCCTGTTTGCCTGGGCATCAACCACTGTGAAAGACGATACCAAATGCTACATACGGTACCACCTGTGAGTTCTCAATCAGTTGAACGAAACGAGCATGTACAGACAAGACCCACACATCAGAACATTTATTTTTGAGAGATTAGCCATTGTGTAAAGTGGAGTTCCTAGGGCCTCGAGTGGAGGAAAAGTTGGTCAACAGATTGGTTTAATAGCGCGAAAGCGGAAGCATTCCCCCACAACGGATACGGCCCGAGTGCGCCCCGGAAAAGTCCAGGATCTCGGACCGAATACTGAAGGAGTAGAATAAATATGCACTTTTGAACTTTTTATTCAACTGACCTCTACTAGTTGCGCATATATGCATGTATTGGGTTAAATAATCGAATTAATATTTGCTACGGTGAAAGTAAGCTCTGAAGTGGCGATACAGTTATATAAGCGCCCAGGGACCAAGTTGAGGTCATTCATCTATTTCTACTTTCAGGCTTAAATTTACATTGAGCTCCAACATTCAATTACGACCTTCACGTTTCCTTTTCTTTTCCATTTTCTCTAATGGCTTCACCACCACAGTCTCCGCCTCAAGCTTCAATTCCAGATAATGGCTCTTTTCTTCCTCGCAAAGAGTTCCAAGTTACTCCCAGACGCAATCGCTCTTCATTTTCTCTACTATGCTTTGCGGGTTCCAATCTGCTCAGATTGTATGCTTTTCCATCCAGTATAATCAGCGTATTTCGCCGCTTCTTTGACAAACGGATTCACTGTAAGCTCGCCATAATGCACTCATGACTACAAAGTTTATTTGCTTCTAGCGGAGAAGACTGATCACCACAATAACTTTACCCAGTTCGAACTAGAAGGTAAACTATGGACGACGAAGAGGTATAGTCATCGGATTTTTCTTTGAAGATGCTAGCATTCACACTCAAATTGCAGCCTGTCGACCGAGAGGCTGCTCGTGGAAATGCTCAACATCGTCTACCAGAGTGGATTTACCTATCTGTCTACGATAGATTATGGTCGTGAAAGTGATGATAAATTAGCGATAGCCTTCTCGAGACCATCTCTTCCCTCGGAACTCTCCGCGCCCTCCAGCTCTTCAGCTTCTCCAAAGATTCCTTCCCTCGCCCCAATTCCAGACCAACCTAAACCTAGAGTACCGTTTGCTCTTTCTTTCCCTTCCGCTACAGTTCTCCGAGTGATTTGCCCCCCTTTACATTCAACGCCGGCCATCCTGCAAGCAGTACGTGGTGCTTGGCCTCGTGGTGTACAATCGGAGAAGAAGATTGGCGAGAATTCTTTTGAATTCAAACTCAAGGGATATAGATGTAAGCAGAACTTATGCTATCCCAACTCTTCCTAACACAATCTGCAGGGTTCCAAGAGGACACGTTTGCCACTGATTCACTGCGATACATTCTTACACTGCTTTCCTCCCTCGATGCTCACTCGTTCACGCTACAAGCTTCCATCTCACTGACGAACCGATCGAGGAACAAGGATTTTTGGATTTTTACAGGTTCTCCAGCTCCGGATGGTCTCGATTCTCCAGCACCATCAGTTCTCAATGCATCCCACTCTGATTTTCATGCCCAACAGACTTTCGGTCTTCATACTCGCGTCGCCACTGAACCTACAGCACCATCACCACTTCCTCCTTCTTATCACGCTCGGGCGGCGACTGACAATAAGGGTCGAAACAGTCCTCAGTATCTGCAAGATAGCCTTGCTGAATCTTCAGGCAGTTTACCATCCCCCGGACTGCGCAAAGCTGCGCCCAGGGCTCAAATTCCTGTTTCCGTTCACGATACCGATGCCGACATTCCCGACCCTCTAGGCTATCGTGCCGATTTACCGAGTACCATACCTGCTGGTGTGGAGAATATGACAGGTGTGGGCGCTGCTCATTCTACGCCTGACGTTTTCTACTCCACATCTCCATTTGGGGATATTTCAGCAGTTCCGATACCCTTATCTTCTCAACCCTATCCGCCACCATCATCTCCGGGAGTAGTAGCTTCTACTTCGCCTCAAGAAATTCTTCCTTTCCAGCATACCTCGTCTGCTGAATCAGTATCTGATAATGTGCCGTCTCCCAAGCCTCTATCAATAGACAGGGAAGGCGAGTTGTTATCTCCTGGTGTCTTCAAAGATTCTGGTATATATCGTGACTCAACATTCTCCTCCACGAGCGACTTCAGCGCTGAAATCCCTATCAAGTGGACTGGTAATCATCGAGAAAGTCAACAAGTCACGGTAGAGAGGCGTACGTCTGAGGGACCGAAATTCCCCGGAGGTTGGGAGGCCACACCTATCGAAGAGAAGGAGGAATCTGATGTCACAGGGAGAGCATCTTTCGATCTTCATCTGGACCAGAATAAAGATCCAGAGAGAACCGTACACGACGTTCGTGTTGCGTCTCCTGAGATAACCAGACCAGCAAATGAAATCAGAAAGAGTGAAGCGGGATTGATAGAACTCAATGCTGTTCCCTCCTCTACGCCACCACCGCCGTTACCCAGCAATCCTCCAAGTGACGCGATTACTTCTGGTCCCAAACGCGAGGCCGGCTCAGGTCTAGGTTGGGTACTGGTCAACATCGAGGGGCAGAATAACGACGGTACCGTCCTATCATCTGCACCTGAAGGCGCAGATGGTGCCGCACCTTCAGTTGCAGTAGAAACCAACTCAGATGGCACGCCCACAGAGGTGAACCCTTCGGTCAAAGATGCACCTCCTATTCCGAAGACAAAAGCTGTCGTGATTGTCGACAACTTGGAAGGAAAGAAAGGCAAGACAAAGAAGGACTCATCTCGTATCAGACGACTGCTATCGATCACTAGACGCGATTCAGTAAGTAGGACTGAGGCTCCTACCCGCGATAAATGAGAAGCACTGACCGACATGTCTGGCTTTCCTGCTTTTTTTCCGACTCTCTATCCCATCAGAAGGACACATTCGAATTATCTCCTGCACCGGAAAGCAGATCTCGATTGCGCTCTCTGAGGAGTAGCCGAAGGACTCTTGAAGCTAGACGGAATGAGAACGGTCGCCGGAGTTTTGATTGAAAGCTCAATGTCAGATAGTTGGACTGAGGACTGTTTTTCTTAAATTTGATCTTCAACTGCAACGGAGAATTGCTTCACCCTTCACCTCCCCCCTTCCTCTTATGGATGCTATAATTCGCTTTTGGATATTGACATTGCTTGTCTTTCTACGTCGTTTCCTCTTTGCATGCTTCATTTTATTTGCATATACTGTATGTACATACTTACATTCCTTTATTTACGATCTACATGCGTCATGTAGTAATATTTAATATACATCTCACTACAATTTCATGGTACCTATGCTGTGGGCTTGCTCAAGATACCTCTTTGTAGGTTTAAATTCCATGTTGAAACCATTGTAAACGACTATTAAATCTATCTTGTCGAGCAAACGGTGCAATATTAGAGTAGATTTAGATGCTCAACAACTACACAATACACAATGTACGATATTTCTGAGATAACATGCATATTGAACTGGACAGATGAGAAACTAAACGACTGGACATCCAAATTATGATATGTGGAAGTACGATTCTATGCTGGCAGAGGATTTAAGAAAAAAAAAACCATCCCGATATACCATCCGATGTCAAATCCCATCCCCATAGTTCTTGCTACCTCCGTATTTTTTGGCCTGACTAGGTCTGTAGCGGGTACAGATACAGCGTGTAATCAATGATATATGTTCCAGTTCTACAGGATCAGATTAACAAGAAGGCATTTGGGAATGAAACGTAGAAAACTTACCTCTCGCCAAGCTAGCCCCCAAGTATCTCGCACAGGGCCCTCGATTCCCCAGGCGACAGCACGGAACCACCAGAAGGTGCCGAGTATGGCAGATGCAGTGACAGTGAAGACGTACAACTTCATTCTTGTCATCCGGGGGAGTGCCCGGAAGGTGCGAATAAGTTTAGGAACACTGTTGACATCAGATAGAGATACACTGGATGTTGGGACGGCATGAGGGCTTGATGGAGGAGTAGAAGGGACTTGGAAGACGAAGTAGTCCAGGAGATGTGCGAACATGAGTACGGCAAAGTATAGCGTCGGGAGCTAGATGAAGCGCGAAGTCAGATATATAGATTGACTGGAAGAGAAAAGGAACTGCTCACGTAGTGATGAATATACGTGACACGGCCCATGATCAAGAATGGGAGATAATGTAGGGCCCAACCACCTCCAGCGATGCGGGTGACGTGCCAGAATTGTGCCCATTCACGTTGGGTAAGACCATCACCGGGCCTAGTAGCTGATGCTACGCCATTCTTTGTGGAATCACCGTTGTTGAAACTGGATGCAGGCTTGCGCGTCCCTCTGCCACCACCGTATCTTTGTCTTCGAACTACCAATCCAAGAGCAACAAAGGCAGCGATAATGAGACTAATTGAGCCACCCCACCAGATGATAGGGTTACCCATCAGGTAATATTTTACCTACACGTCGAGGAGCTCAGGATAATATATCTCGGTATGAAAAGGAAATCGGACAAACCTGTGTATCACCCCAACCACACATCCTCAATCCGACACTCAAAAACGGCCATTCCCAGGGTTTACTAGCGAGAAGGTCCTCCTTGTCCGGATCAGGAACCAAGGCGTTATTGGACGCCATCATCGCGATGTTAAGATGTATGAAGTCCGTTATGAAAGGTGAGCGCGAAAGAGAACGAGCGGCAGGAGGAACTAGGTGACTGTCAATACATGATTTGTAGTGCGCAATGAAATCGACTTACGCCGTGTATTCCAATGACTTTCGACATTCCAGATGGTACCCTCAGCAGTTTTAGACCCCGGTTCTTCTTTCGCACAACTCACTTCAATCTGTTTGAAACCCCATTGAGGAAGACTAGTACGACTAGCAGAGAGGTAACATCCAAGGACCTGGTGACGGAAACGAAGACGTGTAGTGAGAGCATGAATGCGGGCGCGAGAATCTACAGTTGTAGATTTGGGATCCAAGTAGCGGTTGACATCGCCTCGAACGACGTCTCCGAGAACCTCTATTACCCAGTGGTCCTGGACATCACCAATCGTCGCATTACCATATCCAGATACCTCCCAGTTGGCCTTTGTAACAGGCGCAGGAATGGTATGCGAGTGAATGTTGCGGGTAGTTGGTACATGTACTAGTCGAACGACATCGTCATGTTTCAAGAACCGGATTTCCTCATCTTTAGGGTCATGCGAGCCGTATTTAGGATCCCATACAGTGTCTTTTTGATCCCATCCCGGCCAGAACCAGAATTCGTTGTTCTCGTCTTTGTAGTGATAGCATGTTACTTGCTGTTGGTTCGAGCCAGTTGGATAGGTTTGAACATGAGAGTGTAAAAGCCCGCCTCCGAAAGCCATGTTTTTGATGGTTACTTTGGAGCCAATGGCAACTTCGAGTGGACCAGTATGAAAATCGTTCCCATATAGATTGGCCTGGAAGAGACTGCTCATTTGAGCATCTCCAGGTCCACTGTGATCTAAGATCATGAAATGTATTTTGAAAGTGGCCATGAAAACGAGAATAGGTAGGATGATTAAACAGAGGACGCGAGCGCCCCAATGTTTAGCCTGTTCCTTCGTGGTGAGACGAAGGTCGCCGAATTTATCCCAGAGATCTTCCAGAGTGTAAATGCCAACGAGAGCCGTAACAAACAATCCAACCATTTTGACACTGGTGACCAGTCCAATTGAGATACCAGTCATAGCAAGCCAGGCCCACCAATCAAAGTCAAACGGATGAGACTGCTGGTTGTGAAATTTGGACAAACAGAACACCGTGAGGAAGGTGAAAAAGAGGAGCATGGAGTCCAGGAGAATGAATCGGGATATACAGAGCCAACCAACGTCGAACACGACCATGAGAGCTACCAGATGCGCAGCCCATTGGGTCATACCGAGCTCGATGGCAGTAAACCAACCAAGCGGCACCATTCCGACACCAAAAGTAGCAAGCATTACTCGCATGGCTACATATGGCACTTCCGCTGGATATTCCGCTCCGCTCTTGAAATCGAATCCACCGTTGTATCCTGAAAGTAAGCCAGCTAGGCCAACCAGCATCTTGCCCAAAGGCGGGTGAACATCGAAATAGAACTCTCTCTTCAGGTAATGAGAGGCGAACTTGCCGAAATGGGCTTCATCCCAGACGACTGTTGATGACAGGCCAATTCTATGAAAGCGAGTGTAGCAGGCGAGAAGGGTGTAAACAAGGGGAGCTATGGAAGGCATATTTTGGGAGATGAATTCGCGGAGAGTTGTGGGTGGTGGCAAGGCTAGCTGAACGGGTCTACCGCCGCTGAATGATCGCACTGAAGGGGCCTTATAGTCGTCTTCATCGTCGTACCAAACTTTCTCTTCAGCACCCTCCGGTTTGCCCTTTCCAAGCCGGCGTCTGGCCGCAGCAGATTCGTCCATATGAGGCGAATAAGTCGGCAACGTCTCTGGATACCCAATCTCTTCGAACTCGTCCTCGACGAAATCAACAGCCACAGCACGACCAGCTGGGTTCATTCAGAGTGAAAAGTGAAGCGCTCAAGCGGTTAAATGAGCAAGAGGGCGCGGTAACACGTAATTGCGCAGTCTTCAGCGCCTGGAAGCACAACTTCTGTAAAGATTTTGTGCTTTACAGTAGTACGTGGCAAAGAATTGCAGTCAAGAAATACGATGTGATGGTAGATTGACAACAACGGTAAAACTAATGCGGTGTCAATATCATCTTCATCAACAGATACGTAGTTCTATCTATACAGAGTACTGGTCAGACAATCTTAAATCTCATCGAAAGCCCATATGCTAAGACTAGAATTTTTGTCATTGCAGTGTATGTGAATACTTATCCCTCCCGCTGCCTGCAGAAATCGCTTTGGGCAGTGCGCATGCGGTCCGGCGTGTGGATGGCTCACCATCACGTGGTAGTTCTTCATCGAGCGTGCAACGGCGTCGGAAATTCTTGAACTATTATCTTGATGAAGCTCAACTTCCAACTACAAGTAAGCAGCGAAAATTGTTTGAGCAGAGAATCTGGGATGGTGGTGACTCAAGAAAAAAGCATCGGAGATTCACGCTGAAAAATAAATTGACATAAGTAAATCAAGTCAGTTTGTTACAAGTTGCACTTGTCTGTCTCGTTTTCCTCCTACTTGAGCGTATTTTACACGAAAAGTGGACAATACTGGTCATTTGCAGGAGCCACAGCAGCAGGGTGGAAGAAGAGAACAATGGAAATTTTGGCCTGGAAAAAAAGAACAGTGAAAAAGGGTGAAAAGCGCCCAGACTTAGAGCTGGATACAGTAGGACGGGGTATCATCCCGGGAGAAAAGGCATTAGGCAAAAGCCACGCCGTTCCATCAGCCCTTCCCATCTTTCCCTTCTCCTCATAGTTCCCGCCAGTTCAAAGCCTTTGTCTGCCGTCCTGGGTCCTTTATACCTTCCCCAACCTCCTCATAACGTCCTGCTAGCCTTATAGCGTCTCTGGCCGCCACCAAATTCCTCGAATTTCAGTAGTTTAATATGCCGACGTGCCGTCGCAAGCGTGTTGTCCTCACTCAGCCCTCAGAGTCCCTGCTAAAATCTTTCAAGACCACTCCCGATAGAGATGTCTTTTACCTCCAGCAAACAGGCGAAATCTTCGAAACATACGAGTATGTTCTACTCCCCCCTATGTTCCAGGCCTTACAGCTCATCGTTGTCAGGGCTTACGCTGCGCGTATGTCCTTTTATCGTTTGAAGCAATTTCAATGCGAAGTCACCGGTAAAAGTGGCCTCGATTACTTTCAGGCTCTGGCGAGCGAACGCTCAGAGGCAGAGACGCTTCATTCGCGTTTCTCTGAGCCCCTCAAACCTGCTGTTCTAAAGGCTGTTCAGTTCCGTACGTCGTTCATCCCGCCATACTCGGTTCACCGATTGACTTGTCCGCGTTGGGTTTCAGAGGTAGTTGGTCGACTGGACCATCTCGTCGAATCGGTATATGAGAGATTCAAAGATCGTTATTTCAAGGGCGAGAGTATGTCTTTCAGTCTCCCTCCATGTTCCTTCTCAATGCTTATTTCCACCGTCTCAGGAGTGTTGATTGACCTCAATGGAATCAAGTGAGCGACTACACACTTTGCAATCCCAAAATGCGGCGAACGTTGCTGAAAGACCCTACAGATATTATGGCCAAGTGCACACCGTTTATCCACCAAAGTACAGTACAGACGTCGCTGCGCGAGACGCGAACAAACCCGACGCGGATGGTGCTGAGCACGGAGCACCTCGGCCCATTGATAATGAAGAGCCTCATCAGATTTTTGACGACCTCAAAACCCCTGTGAAGGAAGTCAATGCTCGTGATGATCCGTTCTTGTATTATTATTGGGTTCTTCTTACCGATCTTGAGAGAGACAAAAGCGACAAGAGCAAGGGCAGCAAGCCGAGCGATGGTGCAGAGATGGTTGGCAGTCTGATGGAAGTTCAATGCGGTCGCATGAGGTGCGGTCGTTGTCGTGACGATTATTATTGTATCCTAATCTACCTCCTAGTCGTGACCGTCTTTCATTCTCCAAATCCATCCTCCGTCGTTTTGTCCGAGATTGCGTAGACCGCGACGCGGCAGTGGCCTCTCCCTGGACAGTCAAACCAGCCATCGCTCAGAAATACGGCGTGACATCCAACATGACTGAAGACACGCGTAACAATGTCGAGGCCATAAAAAAGGGCGAGCATGATAAACGCAAAAAGGTTTGGGAAGACAAGGATGGTCCTCCGAACAAAAAGCACAAAAAGATGACCGCTGCCCAGGAAGAGAAAGGTATGTAGTTTACCACCTTATTACAATTCATTCCTCATGTTCTTATGTTTCACAGCAAAAGCCGCAGCTATGAAACGCGACCGTGATGCTCAGGAAAAGCTTGACCAGCAGAGATTAGCGAGGGAAGAGGCGGAACGAATCGCCGCAGAAAAGAAGAAGAAGAAACCTATACGCTATCCTACTGAAGATCTTGATGTTCGTTTGACGGACAAGGACCTCAAAGCGGGTATGAAGTTGAAGAGACCTGTGCCTACATCACACGCTCTTCCATTCAACAACCATCCTGGCTTATTCGAATCATTCCTTATGGCCTGGAATTTCTTGGTCGTCTATGGGCAAGTTCCCTGTCCTTCTAATACATTGTGATGACGATCATTAACTGGTTGTGTATAGCCAACCACTCCATCTATCTCCGTTCACCCTAGATGAATTTGAGCACGCCATTAAACATACTGACGTGGACATGTTTTGCTCACTATTAGCAGAGGTGCATTCAACCCTGATCTATAACCTGCGTACCGTTCCCTTTGCTAGACACAGTGCGGTTTTATCCCTACTTCAAAGGAAGGACCAGCTTCAAGCTGATAGCATGGAGGACGAGGAATTCTTCGGAGTAAATACTGATCAGTTGTCCGCTGCTATGTCAGATATTGGGAACAACTGGGAACGTGTTCCTCTTCGACATTCGGAGGGACGTGAAGGATGGGAAGAAGCACTGATTGGATGTTTGAAAGACGTTAGTGTTCGAAATTTTAGTCCACCATCTAGGTTGCTGATTCTTATCTTCATTGTATAGCACGCGACTAGAGAAAATTTTCCCCGCATGCGTGAAATCCTCACGAAGCTGCTCTTCGCCCCCGAACCGAACGAGGTGCCCGAACCTCGTGAATCATCGCCTTCCAGCTCCAGAGGACCCTCTCCTCTTGAACGGACTCCCATCCCATATCGTCTTTCCGTGGTTTCTACCCCCCGAGAGAGATACATAAATCTTCCAGTGCATGATCGAATAGTTATATTGAGCTTTATGGTAAATCTTGCGATATCTAGCAAAGCTATTCATCAGCACATGGAGTCTTGCGAAGAGCAGCTTACTGCCCTTCGAAAAGAGAAGATTGAAGTTAACCGAACGAAAAAACAATAGTGAGTACTATCATAGCCATGTTACGCGTGCTTGCTAATTAATACGTCTCCATAGTCTGGAGGAAATGAATATACTCATAGGTGAAACTAAGGAGGTGCCTGTAGACGAAGACGTCAAGATGGAAGATCCCAGCGACATGTCAGACGTTCCAGGCTCGGATAATGGTTCAGATTCTGGAAAATCGAAAAAAGGCACATCCAGATCGAAAGACCTCAGACAAAAAGCCCAACTTCAAGCACATTCTAAACAACGCGAAGCTGCGCGTGCTAAGCAAGCGTCAGTTAAGCAGGCTTTAGCAGAACATCGACGATTGGACGAGGAAGTCAATAAACTGGAACGGCGCTTGGAAGCGATTGAAAGGGAATTCAGAAAACTTCTGGGTGGTGTTCGGGTGAAGCCTATGGGTAAGGATCGGTTTTACAATCGTGTCTGGTGGTTCGACGGACTTGGGTCAGCAAACTTAATTGGGAGTGGTGGAGCCACGCAGTACGGTGCTGGGAGAATCTTCATCCAGGGTCCGAGTGAATTCGATTTGGAGCTTATGATGAGACGTACGTACGACGATGTTCCTGTTGAAACGCGTCGTTTGGAGGAAGAGGGCCAGGAAGGGATGCTGGGTCCAGGTGATTGGGCAGTATATTCGGATATGGAAGAGGTATGTGGTGAATAAGGTTTTTTTTGCTTGACAGATTTGCTAATTTTATCGCATAGCTTGACGAGTTCATTGCCTGGCTAAACCCTAAAGGTCAAAGAGAAATAGCCTTGAAGCAGGCACTGAGTAAATGGTGGATCCATATTTCAGCAGGGATTCGCCGACGTTTGCAGGTTGGTAGATGTTATATGTCTGCTTATACATTGCTCATGTGTTGTTGCCTTGAAGGATTTGAACATGCATGCAAAACTGCCCGAGGCACGACGCAGTGCGCGCACTAAGATTGCTCCTAGTCATGACATTACAAGAGAACCTTATATGATGTGGGCGAATCGTCGAGCAATCAACGCTACCTAATTTCTTCTCGTTATCTTATAATTTTTGAGTTAATACCAGTCTCAGAATGTTGTACATACATGCATAGATTAAATCTTGTACCCCTTCAAGCATCACCAATCTTTCATTGTTTTATGTGCATAACAAAAAGAACGAGCGATGTTACAAACATGACTGGATGGATCAGTAACTTTATTTACTTAACTTCATGAATGCACACTTTCATTTTTTGGGGAAAGAATATGGTTACAACAACTAGTAAAAACTTGAGATCATGCTTGGTTGCGCAAAACTATAGACCCAATCAGCTATGCATAGATAGAATCAGTGGGAGTTAATCTAAACACACCAAGGATAACCGAGTCTCCACTATGAGCAAAAATTCAATGAAGGTTAATAGCTCCTCTAACATCGATTCGAAGGAAGGGCTCACCGGAGGAACATTTTGCTGATGAATCTGTCTTTGTTGACCGGCTTCTTGTTCTTTCCTTTTGGGAGTTCCGTCCACATCTATTCAAAATCATCAGCTCAGATCATTGTCGACAAGTGGCAACTGGACAGGCCTCTTTGACGTTCTCGAGAACCTGGCAGAAAAAGTGTATCAGCGCACGTAGATAATGTACGAGCGCAACGCGAATCTACCATGTTACAATGCCTATCAAATGCCTTTACACGAGCTAGGAGCTTCTTGTCATTTCGCAATGAGATGAGAACTTGAGCATGGTTTCTGACTGCTTGTTGTAGGACTGACAGTGGTCCTTGAGAAATTTCGTGCTCTTCAAGCTGCCGTAGCTGAGCCTCGTCTAGCTCAGATTTCGGGACAAAAACATATTGACTGGGAGATATGGAAGATATATGAGATGACCAAAGAGGGAAAACAACAAAGAAAACTAGACCTCATCGTGGATTGAGCTGAACGTTGACCTTCAGTTAAATTAGACGCCTTATCAAACTTTTTTTCCTCCCACTTCCATCTTCCGGCCGTCGTTCAATATGGGTCGCTTGAGGCAAAAAGGACAGGCTGGTGCTGCCAAAGCATATGTTACTCGTTCATCAGCTATCAAGAAGCTTCAATGTTCTCTCGCAGATTTTCGTCGCCTCTGTATTCTCAAGGGTAATTAACATATCAAAATTTCACTCTGCTCGTTCCTAATTCTTTGCAATAGGTATATTCCCTCGAGAGCCCAAAAGCAAAAAACGCGCGAATAAAGGATCTTCCGCGCCGACTTCCTTCTATTATGCAAAAGACATTGCCTACCTAGCACATGAGCCTGTCCTCAAGAAGCTTCGGGAACACAAGGCATTTGCCAAAAAGCTCTCGCGAGCTCTTGGTCGAGGGGAGTGGAGCAACGCCAAAAGTTTAGAGGAAAACAAGCCGGTATATAGACTGGATCATATCATCAAGGAAAGGTATGTTGTGCCACCATGTCCTTGTCGATTATTGGTGACCCTTGGTTAACAAGATATCCTACTTTCATCGACGCATTAAGGGATATCGACGATGCCCTTTGTATGATATTTCTTTTCGCGTCGTTACCTTCAAATCCTCGCATTCCTCCTTCCTTAATCGAAAATTGCTCGCGGCTCGCGGCTGAATGGCAATTATATGTCACGCGCTCTCACTCACTGCGAAAAGCGTTTTTGTCTATCAAGGGTGTCTACTACCAGGCCGAAGTGATGGACCAAACCATTACATGGCTTATCCCCTATCAGTTTACACAGAATGTACGTCTGAATTATGGTTCTTCCCAGGATGGTCCTCTCACCGGTTCTGCTTAGATTCCAGTCGACGTGGACGTTCGTGTGATGTTGACTTTTCTGGAGCTGTACCAAACATTGCTCGGTTTCGTATTCTTCAAGCTTTACACGGACGCTAGTCTAGTCTACCCACCACCTTTGGATGCCAAGCGGGATGAAAGTGCCGCTGGCATTGGAGCTTATCTTCTGCAGGAAACCTCACAAAAAGCAGAGAAAGCAGCCGCCCCGAAGGTCAAAGTTGTGGAAATCGAAGGCCGTCAGGTGTCAGGGAAGGATGTCTACAAGACCATTAAGAATATGGCTTCGTCGTCCTCCACCGATGCAGACGACATGGACGTTGATGTGTCCCCTGTCGAGAATGATTCTGGCGATGCCGAGGAAGAGTTCATCGTTCAGCCTTCAAAATCAGACGCTGAAACAACTTCATCATTACCTACTCTACAGTCCTTGAAAGCTTTGCCTCAATCCATCAACACCTCACTCTTTGCTCCTTACACCTTCTGGCTATCACGCGAGACCTCTCGCCCAATATTTGAATTCCTCGTGCGATCGTTTGGCGGTAAAATTGGCTGGCCAACGTCTTCTGGGGGAGGCTCTCCATTTGATGAATTTGATGAATCCATAACCCATGTCATCATTGACCGTCCGATAGTTGAACAGCCTTCAGAGACTGATGAACAACGGGAGATGAGACTGAAAAGGAAATACGTCCAGCCTCAGTGGGTTGTCGACTCGATAAATGCTGGAAAAATTCTTCTGGAGGCACCGTATGCACAGGGTCGAACTCTCCCTCCCCATCTTAGTCCGTTTGGAGAATACGAGGGCGCCTATGATCCTGCTGCACTTGCGAATGAGGCGGCTGCTGAAGAAGAAAGCGAGATTGAGGACGAAGACATAGAGATTGAGGATACTGCACCAGAAAATGCGGAAGTTCTCCAAGCAGTTGCTACTGCCGCAGTAGAAGATTCCGCAGCTTTAAGGGCCGCGGAACTAGCCGCGGAAGCAGCGGGGATTGATCCTAGCGCATTTGAAAAGGAGGTTGCGAAGTCGCGTCGCAAGTCAAAGAAAGGATCATCCAACGATGTCGACGAGACGGAGACGGACATGAACAAAATGATGATGAGCAACAAGCAAAAGAAGCTGTACGAGAAAGTGAAGCACAGTCAAAATAAGCGCAACCTCGCGGTATGTTTTCAGCATTGGTATCTTTTTTGAATCCGTCGTCAATCATTTGTGTTTTCTAGCGTTCAAAACTAGAGGAAAAGAAGAAACATCTACAAAAGCAGAAACGCAAGTTGGGCCAGACAATGTAGATTGTATTTCTTGCACCTTCTGTTTATTACATCTGTAGTGTGTAAATCATTCGTATTAGGGGCGTGAGAGTGTCACACGAGTATCGCTTTAACTATCTCTCTTTCACCAACTATCTAATATTGCCATCGTCAACTACTTCGTAGCAGTAAAACTGGGCGGGTAACGGTCTTCTTAACTGAAAACTCGGTATCTAAATCGCTCTTTGCTCTGCATGGTTGGTTTGAACCCCTTCGCTTCGCGACACAACAGTGCTCACCCTGGAACTCCTCCTCCTTCCTACAAGAAAAACGATCCATCTTCCTTGCTATTTGCAGAAACAACAGTCACGACTACTGAAGTTGTTACAACCACCACGCAAACCACGACTCATTTCTTCTCTTTACCTCATTGGAGGAGGAGAGCGGCCCCATTATCGTACAGCGACAGCACAGTGGCTCCTCAGAAGCCAATAGGACATGCTCGCGCAGACGAAATGGGCCTTACGAACTCTTTTCAACTCACAGTGGATAAGGAACTGCCACCGACACCAGAAGGTAGTAGCGGACATGGTACTCCATTGACGAATTCGCATGAAGCTTCGCGGAGAAGCTCTTTAGAACAAGAGACGTTATCGTCTACCCTATTTCCTTCCTCTAACATCGGGGGACTTTCGCTTGGAGGTTCACCCAGGACGTCAACCAGTGCTCTGGCGCAAGCATCTTTAGGACTCAGTTTACCTCATGTTCTTCCTCATGCCTCAGCCTCTTCGTCTTCAACCGACCTGAACAGTATCGCGTTTACATCTACACCCTCGTCAGAAATAATTTCACCAAGAAAAGATCCGAGAGGGCGCATGAATCAGCGAGCGGTATCTACCACAGGGCAGTCTTCACTGTCAGATGTGCATAATCAGAGGCGCGCTCGCGGACTTTCGTTGGGCCCTTCAGGCTTCCTTGGACTTGGCACATCGGATGTGAAAGGGAAAGGGAAAGAGACAGAGAAAGAAACATATCAGCTAGTTACTCATACGCCAACCAAATTGACCCGTAGAGCTTCGTTCTGGTCAAAGAAAAAAATATCCTCCCCTGATTCTCTTCCTGCGGCTCGTAAAAGCGATGTCAACCTTGTACCTCTCCCCGCTCTCCCTCCTTTGTCACCATTCAATGTCGATATGATGAAATCTTCATCGACGGATCCTGCTTCGCAATCACTCAAACCTCATCATGCCCGTACTCTTTCCAGGAGTCATTCTGAACGAAGCAAGCGTTCTTCGCCGAAAACATCAGAGTTACCAACACCTGGTTCAATGCTTTCCCCTCCTGTAATCCCTAAATCGGAGGGAGTCCGCAGACCTTCAACAGCAGATACCTCTTATTCCAGACCCAAATCCTCCAGATTCATATCTATAGGCTCTTCTGAACAATTTAGTAGCTCCCCTTTAGCTTCGCCTGCCATGGAAAAAAATCAAGAAATTTTCCCTTTACCGGAAGCACCTCCACCGTCGAAACGGCCGCGCGCGCAGACAAATCCCCCTCTTCTTCGTCGTCTTTCGATGAATTTGTTCTCTCCCTCCTCAAATAATTATTCTTATACCTCTCCTTCAACACCAATATTAGTTTCTCCTTCACCCCTGCGAACATCTACATCCAAGCCTACGCAAATACCTAAACCCCAGATGGACGAAGAGTCTCCGGAAGTTTACTTGAGCCGTTTGATGGTCTCCGTTGGTAAAGCCGAAATTGGTGGGATTTTGGCCTCAAGGTAATTCATTTGACTGAAAAAAACCTCTCAATTACTCATATCTTATCCAGTAATGATATGTTTCATGTTCAGGCTTTACGATCTTACATTGGTCGCTTCGATTTCGCCAATGATCCTCTTGATGTCGCTCTTCGAAGATTACTTATGGATGTTGGACTTCCCCGAGAAACACAGCAAATAGATCGTGTCATGGAAGCGTTTGCCTCTCATTATTATCAACTTCATCCTAGTCTCTTCACATCACAAGGTGAGCCTGATTTTTGCCGATGTGCTCAGCATCGCTGACAAACACATGGCAAATAGACCAGCCGTATGTTCTCTCGTTCAGCTTGATAATGCTGCATACAGGTAAATTGATCCTGTCGCGCCGTCTCAATCTTAACTCAATATCGAACCTATCGAGATGCTTTCAACAAATCGAATAAACGAAAGATGACAAAACCAGACTATATCAAGAACACTCGCATGCCTGGTGTGGCACCAGAAGTGCTGGATTGCTTCTATGACAATATCGTTTTTGCGCCTTTCATTTTTGTGGAAGACCCTGTAGATGTAAATGGTCAACGCGGCTTCAACACTGATGGAAGTCGTGGTTTATCTTCGGGCAACTCGTCTGGTAATGCTAATGGTTCGATGCTTCTCGGAAAGGGCAATAAGGTTGACCCATATTACCTTATCTCAAATGTCAGTACTTTTATCTTGGGTCCTTCCATGTCGTTCAACAAATCTTTCGTAGAATCTTCTCAATCATCTTCGAATCGATGTCGAAATGTTCGTACCCTTAGTCGATCCTTATAGAGCTGAAGGTACAGGGGGTCCATGGAACGAAGAAGAACTTCGGCGTGCGTTCGTCAATCCCAATGTCATTGAGATGGGTTCATTAGACTCTTCTCGCGCGCCACCATTATCCCCGTTCTTCAGTGCAGGGGGAAGTACTTCTGGACCATTTGCAATGGGCAGCGAGCTCCACGCTCCTGGAACAGAGACATGGCGTCTCAAGGTTACGAAAGTGGGTTCATTGAACAGGAAAGATGACATCTTAGAAGGAGGTAAAAAGGCGTCAAATCGTAAATGGAAATCCTTCAGTGTAGTGCTGACTGGCTCTCAGCTCCTCTTCCTTCGAGATCCTACTTGGGCTACTGCATTCCTAAATCAAAACGAGGCAGCCACTGATACCGGGTTCTTTCCTCAAACTGCTATATTCACGCCTAACGAGGTTATATCAATGAAGAATGCTGTTGCTGTTTATGACAGTTCCTATCTAAAGGTATGTCATTTTTCAAAGGTATCATCAAGAGGAGTTGCTGAAATATCTCCCTTCTAGCACGATGACATATTCCGCCTCGCATTGGCTGATGGACGGCAATTCCTTTTTGAGACGGAAAGCCAGCTGGAAATGAATGAGTGGATATCTAGAATTAACTACGCCAGCGCATTCAAATCTGCAGGAGTTCAAATGCGACCTATTGGAATGTCCGGCCAGGACGTACAGCTCACTGGCGTTGCTGCAGCCACATCCCACCTCCACGATCTCCAACATCAGAACAAGTCAGACTGGGATAGCGAGACATCTCGAGATCTTATGGAAATGCTCTCTGGGGACTCAGATACTTCATTCAGGAAAGGTCCACCCAAACGTCGAGTCACTAATATGAGCTCTGCGTCGGATATGGACAACGATGTTCCGGTAGCTCCAGAGATCGATGGGGCTGATCAATTCAAAGCAACATTTGACCAAGTGAAGGCGGATCTGGCTGCCGGACGTTGTGCCTCACCAGATGACGAGTCTCCCACTGGAGAACACAGCCCAGGACAAACACAATCCGATGAGCATGGCCGTTTACCGTCGCGGTCTCGTGCAGTGTTCTCCAAGGTTCGTGAATTGGAATCCAAGATGTCTGCTTCTCAGACTCAGCTTGAGTCGGATCTACGTTTCGTCCGGAACGTAGCCACTCTCACGCCTTTCCAAAGATCGACGCGCGAACGGCTTACGATAGCCGTACAAAATATCGCCAAACGCATTATGCAAGTTCGTCTCAACCTTGCAAGAGACACATGCCATCGGAGAGTCTTGCTCAATGACATGAATGCCGAAGGTGAAAATTGGAGTCGGGCGAAAAAAATGGCTCTCCGAGCAGCTACAGAAACACTTCAAAGCCATCAACCATCTTCTGTTCCTCGTATGACCCTTTCCTTCCATGAGTCGAACTCTGCAGGATCACCCCAGGTCTCTATACCGTCAAAAACATGTACACCTTCGATGCATAAATCAGAATCCACTGCAGGATCACTTCAGTCGTTCCATTCCGCGTTTGACTTTGAATCGGAATGGTATACTGCAGACGATGTCTTTTCCTCTGATCATCCAGATTTAGATGCCTTCAAGCTTTCTAGTTCCTTGAGAAACAGTAGCCGAGGATCCTCAGATCCTGACTTGAAAGAAGAAGACGAAATCGCTCCGTTGTCGTCTAGAGAACGCTCTTCGGACGTTACGTCGCCTAGGACGAGTAACAACGAATCAAATCACCACGAAAAGTATTACACTGCTCGGGAAAGCATGGAAGAGCAGGCCGAAGAATGGAATAAGACGCGTTGCGCTCACCGAGTGTCGCTCGTTCGTGTTCCTTCCGCCATCGGACTAGCGCGAAAATTTGAGCGGGAACAGTCCCGATGATCTTATCCAACGACTGCTTTGTTTGACAGAATGGAATTTGAAACGTACTTAGACTGATAGACTATGTATTTATAAGTTATAGGGGGTTAGTAGAAGTCTACTAGTACTGGTACCACCAATGGACAGAAAAGTCAATTATCTAGAGTGTGTTGGGGCGCGTCAAAAAAAAAAAAACAACGAGGTCCCATCACCGACACTCCACATTTACCCTTCCAGTATCTTGTTTCCAAATCAATGGGCTCGCTTATTGCTGATTCAAATGGCTTTGAAAAGTTTGCAGCCAGGGGAACCACGGCTTTTCCACCCCTTCCGCCCAATCTCTTCTTTCTGCTCCTGCTGTTCTTGGTGTGAATAACTAACTACTTATGTTGTGTGTTTATTAACAATTCACATATGTAGCTACTTCCATAACAATCCAATTTATTCAGTTGCACCCCAGCAACCAACCATCTCATTCTACCTTTTATGGCTTCCCTGAATTATGTTCAGCCAAAATCATCTCGTAACCGATTCTCCCTTTTCTTGCAGCTTTCGGCAAAGAAGGATTCCTCTCAGCCTGGTATCTCTAGCGAGTCGTACTTCGCGAGCACGCCAACGACAACGACTGTTGACTTCATGGAGTCTTGTAATCCGACCAGTTCTATACTGGCTGGTCCGAAGACTTTGTTTCGTGTCAATTCCGGATCTTCAAGCCCACACCTCCCTCGGTCACCATTGCGTATGGACACGAGCTTTTTCGAAGAGCACATTCCACCAACAACAAACGAGCTGGACGCGAAAGAGAAGGCTAGACTGCTGAAGAAGACTCGTAAACTTAGTAAAGTTTTTGGTGAAGACATTCAGCGTACTACCTCGCGCAGCCTCGGAAAAACACCTTCTCACCGCCGGTCTATTTCCACACATGCATCTGACCCGGAACCTTCGTCGAGACAACAGACAACTCGTAAATTCTCCTCCCAGTCTGACTTGGCCAGCTCATCTGAGAGTGGGAGTCGGATGGAAGTTTCGGACTGGGAAGCAATTCCCCCTGTTCCTTCACTTCCTCGAGAGAGCATTGACGCGTTTTCTGGGCAAGGGCCCGCTCAGCATCGCATACAACCGGCCCTCTATAATTTAACACATCCAAAACAAAGCTCAGACGATGTGCGTGCGTTAATACCCATCCTCTCATCATCGTCTCGGGTATCTACGGACGATATACAGAAGCGTCGATTGACGAAACCGCGACCGAATATAGGAGAGGATAAATCTAAAAGTGCTTCTCATCCACTCAAGACTCGAAAGAGTTATGACTCTTTGGCGACGACAGCTGTTTCTCCGTTGGACGGAACAGTCTTGAACAAGTCCTTGCACCGGAGTCGGTCTCTTAGTACAAACAGGAAGAAGAAGCTTGACGAAATAGATGCTGCAGTTGAATTTGATCCTCAGAAGTTTGGACGGAAACAGGTTTCGGAAGGTGTTCACGGGGTATGAATATAATGTATCCGATATGACTATTCGCTGATAATTTCTTACATAGGTTATGGGAGCTTTACCTCCTACCATCATTCCTCCTGACAATGTACAGATTGAACAGATTGATTCAGTCTATCCAGCTATTATCAACGATGCCCAAACCCGTAGAGCTTCCATGTTGTCTGTGGTATCGTCCCTGCGCGACTGTGGCACACCTTCGAATCTCGATGGGGACGCACCCACGGCGTCTTCGTCAATAAGCATCCACAGTGTGAACTCCGTATATCCGGACTCTAACATTGACGAAAACTTTCGTGAGCGTCGGCGGCGAGCAGCCAAGCTTGCACAGTTTTTCGGTGTCGAGTATCACGACATCGACGCCTCAATCCCCGTAACAGGGCATGTATTGGAACCTCCGCATGATATCACCCCCAGTGGAAAGTGGGAACCTGTCCGAGTTGAACCTAGTGTCGGTATCCGGACTAATACTCGGCGTTTCTGGGGTGGTCGGGGAAACCTCAAAGAGGCGCAAGTTGGCGATGTTATTCCAAAATTGAGGGAGTTACGGGCTTCATGATTACGATTTGTTCTTTCTTTGATATATGGCAATATGGCATCTAAAGTTTTTTATTTTGATTTGTTCTCCTCAACTAACGTTTTTCATTCCTTTGGTCCCGCAGTCGTCTAGCATTTCAATCGCTCATTACTTGCTTACTTGCTCTTGCTTCTTGTGCTCACGTTCATGACGATCTTGATAGATGTATTGTAGCGTTCGCTTTACACCTTTGTATTATTACGGTTTACCTACAAAAATTTTCAAAGCTTCGATGTTGGTTCTACATTTTTTTAAATGAGAATATGCCTTCATCCAACAAATTGCAATGCTTTGAGGGTGAGTGAATTATATCAGGTAGGACGGGAAGATGTTGTCCGAGCGTCGCCAGGGTGCGGCCTACTTCCGTAGTAATACATATATCGAATCCCCCAAAACAATGTTAGTCATATGTCGGTAGGAGCCCGTTATAGACATGAGCAAGCCACCAAATGAAATGTATGCAGTTCTGTTGGAGCAAAATGAACTGGCTGGGAGGGAGTTTACAATGTAGCACATAGCACGTACACGGATTCGGAATCCCCTCCGTCAAATTTATAGATCTGAAGGACGTTAGAATGAGTGATTGGTTAAAACACTGTTAAGAGGCGGTTTTCAATGACCTTTCCATACATGACATAGTCATAATCCTCTTCCAGACCTCTGCGTCCTTTACCATCCGGTCGCCAAACATCCCTATCTTTATCTTCATCTTCATTCGCGTCTGGATTTGTTGTTGGAGGACCGTGCGCCAACGAAGATGCCAGTGCTAGTGCGAAATTTTCATTCACAGCCAAGGGGAAAAGTTCAATGTTGTAATCCAAAGTGATTTCCATGTCGTAGTTTTTTGAATGCGCGTAGAGCCTGGACACTGAGCCCGTTGTTAAGAAAAGAAAGGTGTATTCTCATAGATCGAACCTCGATCAAACTTTTTGCCTTCTTTGTCGATAGCACTGATATTGAAGATATCGTCAAAGACGACGTTGGACGAGACAGAGGTCATGGCGGAAGAGGTGGGAGGAGGAAAATGATTACCAAATCCAAATCCGAATTCCAGCGGTTGATGTCTTTTTCCTTCTTACGCCCATTAGCTCAAGCGCGCTTTCGTCTTCAACGACCAATATCTTCTTTTCTTATACGAGAACCGCCTAGTTCTGCACCAAGAATTGTTCCTACTCCGTTGGTTTTTGTTTCTGCGACACAATGGGATCAATCTTCTCGTCAAGGGTGAATGAACTACGTGCAGGACGTTGGATCAAGTGCGCTTTCTAAAATTTTCTAGGTTCACTGTTCTTGCCCAGATGTACTCTGAGAAGGGATATATCTGCTTAGATACTGACCTTGCTTTGTCTGCCGACGGGAACTCCGCCAACATAATGCAGGACTTTGAGTCGGGTGCGTTCCATTCCTGCATTTCCAATTCATTGCCTTCTCATTACTTTGGCACAGAACTCAAAAGTGTAGTCAGAGCATCGTTCAATCCTTTTCCCCCCGTCTTTTTTGCTCGCGGTGCTGCATGCCTCATCACTCAAACATATATCTCGTCCAATCCTGCTTCCGGTCTGGTTCTCATATCACCTCCTTCATCTAACAATTCTCTCTTGTCCAAATCCCTTCTATCACATGCCCTGCCAGAGTTCAACTTTGAACCAAAATTTCCGATCGCGATCGTGGATACTCCACAAGGAATGGCCAATTTGCAAGCTCAGAACTTCAGGCTAGCCAAAGATGATAGAGTGGACAGGATCGCAGTGAACGCTTTGGAAGGCCAAGACGCTTTTGTGAAGATTGAGCAGTGGATGGACGAGATTGGGTTATAAATCGTTCCTTCAATGTCAAAAGTACGGAGATACAGCAACTCGAATAGTGCGACGAGTCTATTAGAATAGAATATACAGGTATACACATACATATCTGGCCCGGTAAAACATCACGACAGAACATCCGCCATGTCGTTTTTTACTTCTTGTTTTACTTCATCTACGGTCGCTAACCCCGGTAAAACTACTTTCCAGACACCCTTGGCGGCAAGAACACGATGTACTTGGTGTTGGATTAGGTCGTGTAACTTTGGAACGTTGGCAAGCTTGGCTCGGCTGCCCATAAGAGACATTGTCGTGAGGTCTAAAGTGAACGTCGGCGATATGGAGAATGTTAATGTTGGTGCTGGAGATGTATGTAATGGGGGTGTTATAATTACCTGCGGGAAACTTTAAGCATACGAAGCATTTGAAATGGTAGGTAACTCACAGAAGATTTGAATAGTGATAATGAAATCGTAAGTGCGACAGGAAGCCGAGCAAAGAGAGGCATGGGATAGTTGAATAGATACGAAGTAGAAAGGGAGACAGAGACAGAATCCACATAATTCACATCGAATTCAATTTCCTATCCTTTGTCAACAGGACGCAGATGATAGCGAAATAAAAAGCTTACTGGAGGATTAGAGGATGGAGGATGTACGCGACGACCATTGAATAAATGTGGTGCTGAGGAGCCCAAGTCTACAGAATGGACGGTGATATGATCCTTGAGTAATATCAGCGATTGGAATGATTCTTGAGCGAGTGCTTCTCACAAGGAAGCTTGCAGGTCGTATCTTGTTCGCGTAGTCTTCTACGCGTTTGCGAGCAACCTCGTCTCCATCTGCGCCAGGCAAGTCATTTCGAAGTTTAGATCTATATGTTCCAACAATCTTGCAGAATAATCAGCGTTCAGCTCAAAGACTTGACCAAGAGATTAGACCGCACTTGGTGCAAAAGCAAGTTCAACCATTCCGCTGATTCATCCTCCTTGTTCAGTCCATTTTCTCTGGTAGATTGATATATCTTCTGAGACCGCATGATAGAGTCGCTGACAATCCTCGGGTGGTATGAAGTCGTCTCGAACGGGTATTTTGTGGAATCCATGAAAAGGTATTTGAGAACGAAGACAAGCAGTGCAAGGATTGACAGTTGTCCGAGGATTAATCCTTGAGTGAAGGTTGGCTGCAGAGAAAGTACATAATTCGCCCCCATGGCCAGAGGAAAGAGAAGGAAAATGTTATGTAGAGGAAGCGCGCTGTTACGGGCATTGGCGTATGATTTTTATTTGCCGGCCGTCTGCGTGATACAACAGTAAGAGCGCTTGAAATTCGGAAAACCTTTTACTTTGACCGGTTATGTTGGTTGTCTGTGCATGGCCCTCTGCGCCATTGACAGAATCATTAGTACGAAAAGCCCTGGAATCTCTGGACACTCCAGTTGAAATCCTAAAGTCAACTGCTGATGTCTCGCCAAATTTCATGCTCGTCCAATGGTCTTCTTACGATGAAATTGAACATGAATTCTCGATACACGAATCTAACCTTCAATCGTCGTACATCATCCGAAAAAGTTTGATCAGGAAACACTTTCTATCTCGAAGCATCTTTTCATACTGCACCAAGCATCCCGAATCCGTCCTCAAGTCAGCTTGGCCTAGGACGTATGAAATCGAATTATCATTCGCTGATGAGCTTGATGAATTGTTTGCGGATGAGCTCTGGGAACTCGGCGAGGAACTCAATACTACACAGAAATGGTGGATATTGAAACCGTTGAGTCCCGCGACGTAGTATTTGAAGTCTATCGTCTTATTCACTACTGTGGTGTAGAGGGATGGCCGACCGCGGGAATGGCATAAGGATCTTCAACAATCGAGAGACGTTGGAACAAATTCTTGTAGAATTTGAGGAGGACGAAGAAGATGAAGAAAGTGAAAATCCAGAGGATCATGAGCCCAGCACGGCTGTGATAATATCTCAGTTGCGCCATTTTGTTATACAAGTAGGATAAAAATTTCTTTAGTTTCATTCCAACTCGTTCGTGACTCAGCGTTAGTTCTGCAGGAATATATTTTGAATCCGTTGCTACTCGATCCAAGAGAAGTGCCTATTGGTCCTGACATATCAAAACCAGATGTGCTCGAAGGATACAAAGTTAGTGTCGATAACTCAGCTCAATGAAAATCCTTTCATTAACTTTGCACCTGGACAGTTCCATATAAGAGCATACTGCGTCGCCTCGGGTGCACTCACGTTGTATCTCTACAACCGCGTTTTGGCTCTTTTTTCGTCAGTACCTTATTCGACGCCCATCCCGCAAGATGAAATATTAGACCTTGCACCTCATCTCACCAATACTTCGCTGCAGACCCATCGCGGAGAAGAAGGTGTCCGACTCCTGAATGAGCTCATTGGATGCCATATCTTATCCGAAGGTTCAGAACAAAATAGCATCTTGACTGCCAAGGACGTGTCCGAAATTCTCCGCCAAATAGCAGCCGTACTTGCAGACACATTCAAAGCTGCTCTAGAAAATCCGATCAACTTCCAAGTAATCTCATATCTAATCCAACCGCCTTTTGCCACTCAAATTAACTTCTTTCTTAGGCAATACCCAACGCTTTCGAATTATTCGGAGTCGATTTTCTTGTTGTGAACGATCTCGACAGGTCCGGGGTTCAAGTAAAGCTACTGGAAATCAACGCAGAGCCTGCAATTGAGTTGACTGGACCTAGGCTGACTTGGATACTGGAGGACCTCTTTGTCGATATCGGCAAGGCGTGCGTAGCACCGTTCTTTGCAGAGTCGTCTTCTATCCCTACCAATCCCACCGTACAAGATCACTTCAATTGGCCTGTAGGAGAGACCCGGCGAAATTTGATGAAATGTTTGGAAACTGAAGTGCATAGGCGATCGTCGTGAAGACTTGCCATAGACTGTCTGTCCCTTTGTACTTACAAGCCTACCTTACAAGCCTACCAGATCATGCTTATCGTCGTCGTCATTTTCGCGTACCTTTTCTTCGTTGTCGAATTGGTCACATATTCTTGTTGTACGCGTCTCTGCCAATACTAACTTCTTTTCCTTGTATGGCCCACTCAGTCCTTTCTTTGAAGCTTGAAGAATCTCCGGAGGTGTTCAAGAGACAATGGCTTTCTTGCATCTACTAAATCTTCGAGTCATAATTAGTAGCCCACTTACACACAATGCTCAACCCTCTACCCCGATAGAATCCAACTCGGATAGTCACAACAAACAAGGAAAAAGACGAAGAGCACCGAAAGACTCAGTTGAAGACATCTTCATTGAGATTTTATAGGCTAATACGCTCTCGAAGATCGAAAGATACACATCTATATTTACATAGGAACATGGTATGAATATAAGAATAAATGTAGCCTGTGAAGGAACTGAGTTAAATCTTTATGCCAACTGGTACGGTCAAGAGCTTCAAAGAAAGTAGTCTGGTGGAGGCCGTTTGGCTGGAACAGAGCGGACGTCCTAATCCTGGTATCAGTCCAGTTGACAGCATGGAGAATCAAAGACACGAACAACTGGTGCATGCGAGAACACCTTATATTCCTGGCTCAAATGCTCGTCTAGATGTAATATTGACGCAACGTTCCCGCACCTACGCTGTGTGAGCTTCTCTGTGCAGGGACGGAGGGAATTACTTACCGATAACAATAATTGGGTGCGCTCCATACTGTGACGATTGTATTGTCGAACATCATCTTGTAGCCTTCCATTGCTAGCTGGTGTGCGCGGGCAATAAGATCTATGGCATTATGGTGTGCAAAAGCCTGAAAGGTAATCAGCTTTCAGGTTCGAACCTTCCGGAAAGAGCCAAACCTTGGTAATGTCTGCCCCGAAGAGAAATCCAGCACCTCGTGGTGATAACCCCCAGCCCGAAATATCTGTCAGGAAGGTCAGAGGGCAACGGAGCTTTTAAATTTGTCCATACCATCGGGGTCTGACCATAATAAATCACACATTGGCCCATCATGAGGAACCTCCTGCTTTCGGTCTATACTCCGTATCTACAACAGTATAAACATCCATAGAATTGTACGAAGGTAGTATAACGCACCTGGTCAATTGTTTGGAGGTTTGGACTCAGACCTCCATGCACGCAGAATACCCGTCCGTCTACCACGGCACCAAGTGCAAAATAGTCGAACACTTCACAGCACCATCTCCAAACATTACTGCTGCCATATTTTCTCTGACACTCATCATAGAATCCGTACACTTGGGTAATTTGTCGCGACTCATGGTTTCCTCGAATAAGCGTCATGCGTTCTGGGTACCGCACTTTGAAAGCAAGCAGAAGAAGAAAAGTTTCAACGGAGTAGTAGCCACGGTCCACAAAGTCACCTACAGAATGATCTGAGTTACTGATCATTCAAAATGACAGCAACAATAACGTACCCATGAAAAGATAGTTCGTATCCGGACAAAATCCTCCGACCTTGAATAGTTCCATGAGATCAAAGAACTGGCCGTGTATATCGCCACATATCTACTGGAGATGTTCATTTTTATATTCATTGAGTGAACCGGACAGATTATGGATCTGCTCTTGACGCGTACCGTTACTGGAGAATCAATGACTTGGACATTGCCCTCTTCAATCAAAATTTCTCTGGCTTTGAAACACAATCTTTTGACTTGTTCTTCAGAGATCGGTTCGCAGCGTTTGAGCTGCTCAATCTGTCTGATGAAAGAAGAATAGACGAACAGAACAATAAGTCAATATCGTCTTACGGCTAGATATTGAAAAGAAACCTGACTCGTCTAGATCGCTGGGCATTTTAGCGAAGGCGAATTGTATAAATCAATGTACGAGGGAAAGAACGCGATGCGTGAGAAATTTAATAAACACTCTTTGCACACCGTCTTCGATGTCGGAATCGACTGCTGGTCCGTCAACGCCTTCCAGGAAACGTTCTAGATGGCAAAACTCCGACGACAACGACCATGAAGAAGATCAACAGCTGATCATTAATCCGGCAAAACGTCGAATAAAACTCAAACAGCCCGCGTCGTCAGCAGCACCCCCAAATAGACAAATACCCAAATACCCAGTACATAGCGTCTATGTTCCTCCTCGGACCTATCATCCGCCTATCACTCCATCACGCTCTGTTTACTCTTATGAAAGATTGAATCAAATTGAGGAAGGAACGTACGGCGTGGTTTTTCGTGCCAAAGACAAGCAGACCGGAGACATAGTCGCTTTGAAAAAGCTGAAATTGGACGAGGAGAAGAATGGGTTTCCGATTACTGCATTGCGCGAAATAAACGCGCTGATGGCATGCAGACATGAGAATGTGGTTGGAATTCGAGAGGTGGTCGTCGGTGATACTTTGACTCAGTACGTACCGTCGTCGATTTGCCAGTTACATGTTTCAAGTTCTGTTGTGATCCTATGTCAAGAGTTTTTATCGTCATGGACTTTATTGAGCACGATCTCAAGTCTCTCCTCACCCTGATGCCCTCGCCATTTTTGCAGTCAGAAATCAAGACGTTAATGCTTCAGCTACTGTCCGCCGTTAAACATTGTCATGCAAATTGGATACTTCATCGTGATCTGAAAACGAGCAATCTCCTCATGAATAATCGTGGAACGATTATGGTTGCAGATTTCGGTCTTGCCCGACGTTATGGAGACCCTGTTGGCGTTGGCGGTATGACCCAACTGGTAGTAACGTTGTGGTATCGGTATGCCTAGGATACTATTTTTACGAGACACCAACTCAATCTTCATATTGCAGAGCTCCCGAGATTCTTCTCGGCGCAGAAACATACTCAACAGCGGTCGACATGTGGTCGGTTGGATGTATATTTGCCGAGCTTCTTCTGAAAGAACCACTATTTCAAGCCAAAAACGAGCTGGAACTTATATCTATGATCTTCAAGCTTTTAGGTCCTCCCACCAATAACACATGGCCTGCGTACTCTTCATTACCTCTCGCACAAACTATCACCCTTCCTCCACCTCACCCTCACCAGTTCCGACAGAAATTTCAGTACATGACTACTGCAGGAATTGACTTGCTTATGTCTATGTTGACATACGATCCTGACCAACGAATATCAGCAGAGGAGGCTTTAGAGCATCCTTACTTCACGTTTGTTCTGTTCATAGCTCGTTCCTGCTACAAGTTTAACGAGGTTCACAGGGAATCGCCTCTCCCCAAGCATCCTGACTTGTTTGGGTCATTCCCCTCCGCTGCAGCGGGCGAAAAGTGCGTTGCCTCCATTACCCTGCACATGTTGCGAATCACAAAAAGTCTGTTTCGATCAGGAAGCGCAAAGTGTTCGATAGTCCTTCTGCCCCCGCGCGTGCCTCAGACTATAAAGTACTTACAGAGTTTGATATGTAGTACACCGTTCAGGTCCTGTCCAGTAGGTCAAGATGTGATTCTTCCGAGATATGCTGCAAGATATAGAACGCAACGATGCTAAGGTTTGAGTACATGTAGATTGGTCAATCTTCATCAGGAAGGGCATTCAAATGCTCCCTCATCATTTGAAACCGTCTGCTAGTTCGTTCCAAGTCCCCGTCGTGTTTATTATAGTACTCCCGAACCTCTTCCACTGTAAAACGGGACTGATGAGCGATTTCTGACAAGTTCTGGTCAAGAACATGACCGGCAACTGCAACTGTGATTGCAAGTTGTAATGTATCGTCTGTCATCACAGGCGGTTCGCTATGATGAATGACCATGTCAATTCCGACAAGAAAATTTGACAATGAGAATGGAACGTACCCAGATTTTGCACGCTTAGCCTCTGATTCGTCTGAACCTTTCGATTTGGCCCAAGTGGGAGGAAGATCATCACCGACTCTGATTCGCCATTCGTCTCTTCCGTTTTCAGGGGGTGCCAGCCGTAGTATTCCAGCAAGTTGGCCTAAGGAGGGATTGGCAGCTATCGCTTGAGTAAGTTGTTCTGCGGAATCTGGATGAATGGATTCCTTTCCAGTACTACTTGAGCCGACAACGAATTCTTGGTCGTCCTCATGTTTGGAGGGGCGCTTCCGTTTCTTTTTGGGTTTCTCTTCATCTTGGCGAACATAGCCATACTGCCATTTCTCACCCTGGTTGGGTTTCGTCGTTGAGACAATGTTATCCACGATCTTATCAAGGCGGACCGCATTCTTCTTGTACCGTTCTCGCCACGATTGCCAGGTATGACGAGTAACCCAACCATATTCAGGATGATTACTCTTCCAGGAAGTCAATTAGATGTAGATGATTGGTGAGTAAAAACGACTTTACCATTTCGCAGAGTTGTTGGTACAGTTTATTTCCAGTTCTTCCACCTGTAGATTTGAACGGAATCTTTGCAGCAATCCATTCGCATAATTTTCGCTCGTCTTCTTCACTGAATTGCGTACGTCTGACCAATTGTTAGTAGGATTTTCATCAAAAGACAAATAACCCACTCTTCCCCCGCTCTTCTTCCACCTGGATTTTTAAATACGTGTGGCGTAAACGAGACTTCCTGTCGTTCGATACACTTATCCACCCATTCCAGTGACTCAATGTACTTGTGAGGAGTGAGTTGATAGTGTTTCACCAATGCATTAAAAACGCTCGTCTTCGAATCAGCAATGATAACGCGGGCAGTCTCGACTGTTGCATAGGGAAAACCTGCACAAAACTATTCGAGGTTCAATGTCAACTAAAATTGAGAATAACGAAAAGAAACGTACCAAGATTTTCTCATACAACGCTTCTCGGAATTTTAAATTCGCCAGGCTTTCATGAACATGAATGGGCATCGGCATTCCGTCCTCGAGGAAAACGGGCTTGATGTGAACTCCTGCGGTTTTACATGCTTCCACAAAGGTCAACGGTACTACCCATCTTTCTGGTGAGAAAAGTTGAAAGATCCGCTGTGACTCCGGATTGTGCAAATCTGCCAAAACGTATCCTTTATCCGGCACATTTGCATCGATTGTCCCTCCAAGATCCTGTTATGATGAAGATTTATTAAGGTATCAAGAAATATCAGGCAATAACTACTATTATAGACCGGCGTAAGGTATCTTGAACCTCCGGAACGATTTCGGGTTGCAAGTAGAAATGAAAGCCCTGGAAGATGGTCTGCAAACGTCACAATAGTTCAGTATGCTTCCCTGGAAAGAACATTCATTCACCATAAGTCCTAACCCAAGTTCAAGGTTGGGGTTGAGTTGAAGATTATCGGCAAGTCACGTAGTCACGCCATGGCGGTCAGTAGTCACAAGAATGGAAGAGATACTGCGCTACGGCCGGAAAAAGGTTTCGCCTTGCTTGCAGTGCTTCCTGTCAGTCAAGAATAGGTAAAGATACACAATTCAAGCTTCCCTCTGACATGTATATGCTGTATGCCACCACAACCCCATAGCATTTTAAACTGTTTTCTTTTCTTTCCCTCATTTCTCTCCCCTCACTGATTGTACTAGGTATAACAGGAATTCATACAAGTGATTGGATACATATGCTCATGTTGTCTATCAATCATACTAGATCTGTTCATTTGTCATCACCTACAGTACCTTGGTATCTTGTTTTTTTAAATCTAACCCAGTCCACTTAGTGCAGCTCTAGTTTTGGCTTTCCTTCATCTTTTCCACCTATCTTTTAACATCTCCCCTCACATTTCCTCCCAATCTTGCAATGTACTTCCATGTACTTGTTACAAATGTCTCTTTTACCCTATCTTGTCATCTTATCTTTCATCTTTTATCTTTTATCTTGTCTTATCTCCAAATACACTTTGTTTTCCTTCAATTGATTTTCTTTGTACATAGTCACTTACTAACAAGCCATGCACAATACACATGTTCTTAATTTCCATTCTATACAGTAGGCTACAACATGTATCAGGCATGGAGTTGTCACAAAGAGGTGACGACGGTGGCGGAGCGGAGCGGAGACTTGAGCGGAAGCGGGCAGATACTGGTCCCAATGACAAAGTTATATTGATAATAAATACAAGTAAGTAGGTAAAAGACATACCTGGTCCCAATGACAAAGAGGTCAAGATAAGGGACCAGGCTGTGGGGGCTGGCTTATATATACAAGGCGGAGTGTGGGAATTATGATGTAATACTGTATAGCTCAGGCACAAGGAATGGAACGGAACTGATAGAATGGAATGGAAGGTTCCAGAATGATTATTGTAGGTAGGAGAGCTCGGATGGTGTATCATAAAGAAAGGAAAATGATAGGGGTGGCTCACTTCATGACAGGAGTGTTGATCATATTATTTACATGTTTGATCCATTCATTCCTGTATCCTACTGTATCCTCACTTCTGGATCAGGTATGATTGAGAAACCTCCTTTGCTAGTGCAGGTGGCTGTCAATGACTCACTAGCTCTCAAAATGATAACCAGGTGACATGCAATAGTCAATGAGCAAAGAGGATGAAAAAGCAATGAAGTGGAAATAGCCCCAATACTAGTCTAGCTACTGAGGAGAATAGATGAGAATAAAGCTAAGGAATATAACTACATAGTATCTGTGGTGATGAAGGGAGAAAGCATGGAGGAAGCACAGGCTCAAGCACAAGCCAAGGTGAGGAGTGGGGCTAGCACCACACATGAAGGCCGAAAGAGATAATGATCTAGACAACAGTGATAGCACAAGGGCCAATCACTCAGGTCACACAACAATCACTAGGGTCACACAAGGAAAACTAATTTCAAAGACCAAGTAAGTATATTGAGTGTAAACGAAGATACAAATACTAACCTAGTTCCAAAGACCAAGAGGTCAAGATGGGGAACTAGGTGACAACTACTGTACTATATATATGAGTGTCCAGATGAGTAAGCAACAGTGTGGGAAACCAATAGAAGTATCTGGAACATGATAGAAAGCTCTGAAGGATGATAGAAAGAAGTAGAAGGATATGGAAAGGTGTAGAAGGATCTGAACAGTAGCAAAGAGAAAGAAAGGAGGAAATGTAGGAAAAATGAAGTAAGTACTGTATCCTGTATAGCATGTCATGACAAACTTTCATTGCAGCACTTATGGCCCTTTACCTCATTCTTCTTAGCTGCTGGCACTTTCTGTCAGCAATGGTAAATGTTGTAGAAGATGGGGGAATTTCCATCTTGGTAGTTGGTATCGCTGTGTGATCTCTATGTGGTGTTTGGACAGTAACAGGGTCACTGTTTTCTGTGTAGAGTACTTGGTACTCAAATATGGAATGGTCAGGTTGATTAAGGGCATGATGATTGGAAAACTGCACACTGGCAGGTAAACCTGGTGCTGAACCAAAGATGTTTGATGTTTGTCTTGAGTGTCCCACTCCTGAGATAGATTCCATGAATGGTGCAAAAGCTGTCACATTCATTGCAAAAGGATTCATCATTTCCAGTTCCTCTTGTATCATCTCATTGGATACCACAGTGTTGGTACAAGTTCTTCTGCTCCTTGTGTTGACCATGGTTGATGAGGACAATGTGCTGAGTTTCAGTTTGAATATACTGTTATGATCATGCACAGAGGGATTGTTGAGTTAGTATTGCAGGAGGTGAATATGCAAAGGAGAATACTTTGTGAAGGTAATGATCCAAAGAGTTAGTCAGACCTTGTTATGATTGTACACAAAGGGATCGTCGGGAATGATCGCGGGATGATTGTGGGAAAATACGAAGTAAAATACTTTGCGAGGTAAAACAATCCTATACAATGTAGTTGGACCTTGACTCCACTATTAGTAGAGTCCTCGACACTTTGCATGTCCGCAAGAGAAGAAAGGTAAACATGTTCCGTTCACGATGACTATCGCGGAACATACTGACAGCGAGGATGTTAAAACAATGATACAGATAGATGATTAATTGGTATCACTATCGAAGTGCTATCAAGGTTGATATTTAAACTAAGGAACTACCTATTCGATACCGTAGCTTTATACTAAAGGTAAGTCAGGATCGTGAAGCGATGCCATGCCCGAATTGGTTAGCTCGTAAGTAAAGAACAAAGGAAAGGATATAAAAGGAATAGTGTGAATCCGATAAGAATGATAAGAGATAAAGAGTAATTGCTTTGCATCGGAATTCCTTCGCAAAGTAATTGCGTAGTGGTAAAAGGATATAAGTAATATCTAAGTAGCAGAATGCTTTGCAAAGCTTCGGAAAGACTTAGCTTGCATAAATATAACAGACCTTGACTCCACTATTAATGGAGTCCTCAACACATCATGTGTCTAAGAGAGATGAAGTAGAACATGTTCCATTTGCAATGACTTTTGTGGAATGTACTGACAAGAGGAGAGATTTAAAATGATAATACAGATAGTGTATGATTAATTGGTATCACTATCGAAGTGTGATTAAAGTTGATATTCAAACTGAAGAACTACCTATTCAATACCATAGCTTTATCCTGTAGGATAAGTCAGGATCACAAAGTGATACTAGACCCGAATGGGTTAACTCATCAGAAAAGAACAAAGGAAGGAATATAAAAGGGATAGTTCTCATCCAATAATGATGAGGAAAGATAAGGAAGGGCTACTTTGCCAAGGAAATACATAGTAGTCAAGGGATGTAATGTGGTGATGAAGGGAGAAAGCACGGAGGAAGCACAGGCTCAAAGCACAAACTGAGGTGAGGGGTGGGGCTAGCACCACACACAAAGGCTGAAAGAAATAATGATCAAGACAATGGTGATAGCACAAGGGCCAATCACTAGGGTCACACAAGGAAGACTAGTTCCAAAGACCAAGTAAGTATATTGAATGTAAATGAAGATACAAGTACTAACCTAGTTCCAAAGACCAAGAGGTCAAGATGGGGAACTAGGTGTCAACTACTGTATTATATATACAAGGGTTTGGATGAGTAAGTGACAGTGCAGGAAGCTGATAGAAGTATCTGGAATGTGATAGAAAGCTTTTGAAGGATAATAGAAGGGTATGGAAGGGTGTAGAAGAGTCTGAACAGTAACGAAGGTGAAGAAAGGAGGGAATGTAGGAGAAAATGAAGTAAGTACCATATTCTGTCTAGCATGTCACAACATGTAAGTGATATATCTAAGGTATGGAAAGAATTGCAAAGCTTCATAAGGCCTTAGCTTTGCACAGATATAACTAACCCCCAGAATCTCCTATGGAACTTTGTCTGGCAAGATGGCCTCAATATTGATTCTGGGGTTAAATATGCTATTGTTATATCTATGCAAGCTAAGTCCTTATGAAGCTTTGCGATCCATTCCGCTACTTAGATATAGTACTTATATCCTTTTACCACTATGCAATTACTCGTTATCTCTTTTTATCCTTATTGGATTCACACTATTCCTTTTATATCCCTTCCTTTGTTCTTTACTTACAAGCTAACCCATTCGGGCATGGCATCACTTCGCGATCCTGAATTACCTTTAGTATAAAGCTACAGTATCAAATAGGTAGTTCCTTAGTTTTAAATATCAACCTTGATAGCACTTCGATAGTGATACCAATTAATCACTTAACCATATCATCGTTTTAACATCCCTCTTGTCAGTACGTTCCGCGACGGTCATCGCGAATGGAACATGTTTACCTTTCTTCTCTTGCGGACACATGAAGTGTTGAGGACTCTACTAATAGTGGAGTCAAGGTCCGACTACATTGTCTAGGATCATTTTACCTCGTGAAGTATTTTCCTTCATAATTTTCCTGCAATCATCCCGCGATCATTTCTGACGATCCCTTTGTGCATGATCATAACAGTATATTTAAACTGACACTCAACACATTCGTCTTCATTACCCTTCACATTCTACTCAACAATTTTACCTTCTTCAACAATGGTCTATACAAGGAGCAGAAGAAACCGCACCAACACTGGAGGGTCCAACGAGTTGGTAACAGAGGAACCAGAAATGGTTAATCCTTTCGAATCGAACATGACAGCCTTTGCATCATTTGCAGAATCCATATCAGGAGCCAGACACTCTTGACGTTGAGCTAATGTCTTTGGTCCAGCTCCAGGACAACCTGCTAGTGCACAGGTTTCTAGTCATCATGCCCTTGGTCAACCAGACCACTCCGAATTTGAGTACCAAGTATGTCACAAAGAGGTGACGACGGTGGCGGAGCGGAGCGGAGACTTAGGCGGGAGCGGACAACTGGTCCCAACGACAAAGTTATATTGATAATAAATACAAGTAAGTAAGTTAAAGACATACCTGGTCCCAACGACAAAGAGGTCAAGATAAGGGACCAGGTTGTGGGGGCTGGCTTATATATACAAGGTGGAGCGTGGGAACTATGAGGTAATACTGTATAGCTCAGGCACAAGGAATGGAATGGAACTAATAGAATGGAATGGAATGTTCCGGAATGATTATTGTAGGTAAGAGGGCTTGGATGGTGTATCGTAAAGAAAGGAAAATGATAGGGGGTGGGCTCACTTCATGACATTACCCCCCTCCTTATGACCATTGCCCTCAATGGTCAAGCTTTTGCCGCCTGAGGGTGCTTTTTGTGGAATTTTCGGATAGTTGCTGGGGCGTGTTCAAGATTTGGTGCAGGTTCCCATGAGTTGTGTCCTGCATCGTAGCCTTTCCACTTTACCAAATACTCTAACTTCTTCCACCTAATCCGACTATCCAAGATGTCCTCGACCTCATACTCCGGCTCATCCTCATCCTCTAGATATACTGGTTCCGGTGGTGTTGCAATTTCGCCATTTATGGTGTTCCCTCTCCAAGGGTACAATTTATCGACGTGGAACACAGGATGGATGCGGTCCAGGGATAGTGGGAGGTCTAAACGGTAGTCCAGGGGCCCAACCTTCTCCAAAATGGTGTAAGGTCCTAGCTGTCGATCCCCAAGTTTCTCACTGGAAAGTTGGAGCTTGATGTCTTCTGCGCTTAGCCAGACCTGATCTCCCGCTTGGAATTGATGTGCCTTTCGTTTTCCTCGTTCATAGTTTTCCTTTTGCCATCTTTTTCCCAGGTGTAGAGCTGCCCCGGCATCCTGTCGCACCTCTCGAAGGATCTGAATGCGATCATCCACTGCTGGAATCCCACTTCGCTGACCAACGGGAATGTTAAATAGGGGGAGGTAGCCGTAAGTGAGCTCGAATGGGGAGATTCCAAGTGCAGAGTGGGTACGTGAGTTAATCACAAACTCCGCCATTGGCAAATGCTCTGCCCAGTCATCCTGACGACGTCCCACATACAGCCGGAGATACTTTTCGACTTCTTGGTTTGCCCGCTCGGTTTGCCCATTCGCTTGGGGGTGGTATCCCGATGTGAGATTGGATTTGATTCCCAGGCGGGAGAGTAGTGATCGCATGAGCTTTGCTGCAAACTGGGGTCCTCGGTCTGATACAAAGCGGAGGGGGAGGCCATGGAGGCGGAAAATTTCGCGGTAGTAGATGTCAGCGACACCTGCTGCTGTGATTGATGTGGTACAAGGGATTGCGTGGATTTGTTTCCCGTAGAGGTCGGTGCAGACAAGGATGGCATCGTATCCTTGTGAATTGGGCAGCTGTGTGATCAGGTCAACTCCCACTTCTTCCCACAGACCTGCTGGGACATCTAGGGGTAGTGTTACTGCTCGTGGGTGTCTCTGTATCTTTTTCCTAGCACAAGTTTCGCATCCTTCCACATACTTTTCTACAAAGGATCGCAGGGTGGGCCACCAAAAGTGGGTGCTAACGAGATCGAGGGTGTTGTGAAGTCCGGGGTGACCAGCGGAGGGGTTGTCGTGGCATTGTTTGAGTACTTCTGTCCGTAGGTCATCCTCTGGTGGGACATATACCCTACCTCGGTGGTACACCAGTCCGTTATCCTCCTCCCATTCTGCTATCCCATTGGCCAAGCGTTGGAGGCCACTCCTCCTGAGCTCTTCCAGTCCTTCGAGTACTTGGGCCTCTCTTTGCGAGGCCTTCCGGATGCGGTCCTCCAACGGGTTCTGTAGTGAGGCTGCTGCCACTTGCATAAAGTGGGCTGGTTTCAGAACGGTCTGTTGTCGGTTGTCTTCACTGTCCAACACCTGATGCGTTGCCATGCGAGACAAAGCATCTGCCTGTGTGTTTGCCTTGCCTGGGCGGTGAGTCAGCCGGAAGTCGAATCGGGATAACCATAGTGCCCAACGCGCTTGTCGTCGGCTAAGGTCCTGTGCAGAGCGCCAGAATTCCAGGTTTGCATGGTCGGTGATGATCTCGAAGGTCTGCGGTGATCCTTCCAGGAAGCTTCTCCAGTCCTTTAGTGCTTCAATGATTGCCAGCATCTCCCGGTCATAGATTTCGTAGTTTCGTTCGGCTGGTTGCATGGAGGCTGATCGAAATGCTACTGGGTGCCACTGACCATCGTCTTGTTTCTGCATTAGAGCTCCTCCTGTGGCAAAGCCTGATGCATCTACCTCGAGTTGTGTGAGCCTGTTGGGGTCCCAGAGTGCCAGTACCGGAGCTGTGACAAAAGCTTCCCTTAGGGTGTCGAATGCTTGCTGCTGATGTGTTCCCCAGTTGAAGCCTGAGTCTTTCTTGGTTAGGTCATTCAGAGGGCGTGCTATGCGGGCAAAGTTCTGTATGAATCGACGGTAAAAGTTGGCAAAACCTAAGAATCCTCGCAGCTCTCGCAGGTTCTTTGGAGTAGGCCAGTCACGAACTGCAGTCACTTTTACCGGATCCATGCGCACTTCCCCTTCTGATATCACTAGTCCCAAGTACTCGATCTGAAGCTCCTCGAACTCACATTTTTCGGGTCGTAGATAGAGGTCATGTTTCTCTAGCCGTTTTAGTACATCCCGCACTGTCTGCCGGTGTTGTTGTAGCTCATTACTGAAGATAAGGATGTCATCTAGGTACACTGCTACTTTCCCCGCTGCCACTAGGTCTGAAAAGATGGAATTCATGAGTGCTTGGAAGGTCGCTGGGGAGTTGGTGAGACCAAAGAACATTACACTGGGTTCGAATAACCCTCGGTTGGTTGCGAAAGCAGCCTTCCATTCATCACCCTCCTTAATTCGGACATTGTTGTAGCCCCATCTGACATCAAATTTGGTGAAGTACCGTGCCCCCTGCAGACGGCTGACGATGTCAGCAACCAGTGGGAGAGGATAGCGGTTCTTTAGGGTTACTTGATTTAGTTTCCTGTAATCTTGTACAAAACGGAGCTTCCCGTCCTTCTTCTTCACAAAGAAGACAGGTGAAGACAGTGGCGATTTTGAGGGGCGAATGTAGCCTTTTCGGAGGTTGTCATCCAGAAAACGGTCGAGTTCGCCTTGTTCGTTCAATGACATTGGGTAGACTTTCGTACGCATGGTTTCGGGTGCTCCTGGGATCAGTTCAATGGCGTGATCCCAGGGTTTGTGTTCAGGGAGACGTTCTGAGGCCATTTCAGAGAATACCTTTTTGAAATCCCTATAGGGCTCTGGGATCATTTCTTCGAAGGTTTTCACGGGTTTTGCTTTGTAGGCCTGCTCCGCTAGCTGTTGGGAATATGTGAATCCTGCTGCGCACCAGACCTCTTCTGTTTGTTCGTGTAGGATGCCTGACTTCACCCATGCACGCCGGGTTTGTCGGTTGGCTCGAATGCGGTGTATCGGCGACTCATCTGCCTCCTCTTCCTCTGCTAAGTTCAGTGGGGTTTCGGGAGTGATGACTGTTTCAATTTCCTCCACAGTGTCTTGTTCTTCTACCTCCTCTATCGTTGTCCGTTGTGGTCTAACCGAGAGTCGTCCCTTCTCCCAGTCAATATCTGGATTGGCTTTACGTAGCCAGGGGAGTCCCAGGATTAGGTCTTCACTTCCCAGATTGGTTATCAGCAAATCTGTCCACCGTTCTTGGTTATCGACAGTCAGGGCTAGACGTGCAAAATGCGTAATCTGCCCTGCTCGGTTAGCAGATCCATCGATGTTAAAGACCCCAATGGGTTTCCTGAGTGGGAAGATCCTTACTTGGTGGCGGGTGACAAACTCCTGATTCAGGAATAGAGCCGTGGCTCCAGAATCAACCATGGCCGCAGTTGCTATACTGTGATTTCTTCCTCTTAATTTCGCGTTAATTCGGAAGTGTGACGAATTGGAGTTCAATTCCGAA